>CM076574.1:1200805568-1201554533 GCA_034641835.2 Pinus albicaulis
ACTTAATGAATGACATCCTTTCTTCAGGCTCTAATCCAAGACCTAAGTTGATATCTCGAGGTTTTTCTAATGTACCAAGATTAATCAATTCAAATTTTAAAGTAGAACTCTGTGTTTTTGAATTGGTAGTCTTCTTAAACCTATCTTTCAAATCATAGAGATCTTCCATTTTGACTACAGATTTAGGAATTGGATTTGAATTTTGTTTATCTTCAATCTGATAATCATGTTGATGTACATCTACAATTTGACCTTCATAAGCTCTGTCTGATGTAAGAAAGTCTAGTATATCTGCATCATTGTTAAATACTCTCCAACTTGTTATATTGTCAGGAATGGAGGGCCTAAAAATTAACTCAATTGAAAATCCATCTGGGCTAAATTCTTCGGATGGTATAAGTCTAGATGCTACATTAGCAAGTAAATCAACACTTTCATTTTGTAATCTAGGAATTGTGGAGATATTAAATGCAGTAAAATGAGAAGTAAGATTCTGAGCTAAAGTTTGATAATGTTTTAAATGTCTAGAAATACAATGAATTGTATTTCTAACTTGTCTAACAATTATTTCAGAATCTCCATATACTTGCAAATATTTAACATTCAATCCAATAGCTTTATATAGGCCTTGTATCAATGCTTCATATTCAGCAGTATTGTTAGTGCATTGAAATTCAAGTCTACAAGCTAGCATTGTTTTCTCTCCTTGTGGATCGATTAAAATACAACCTACTCCTGCACCATCTTCTGATTTTGAACCATCAAAGTATAGAGTCCAAAATAAAGATTGCTTTGGAATCTGATTGGTGAGATTAACACATCTAGAAGTATCTGTTTGAGAAAAATTTCCAATTTGAAAAATAGCAATGTTTATTGGAAAAGGTGAAACTTGTGCATTTAATGATCCAAGAAATGATTCAACTGAATAATTTCCAATAATGTTATTAGTGAAAGCTACAGGCTCGTTTGTTCCTTCTAATTCAGTAACTATATGTTTCATAAATTTCTCACGTGTAATTCTGATTTTATTTGGTTTACCATTATATGGTAACCACATGTGTGACCAATCAGTAGCAAAATATCCATGTAAATTTTCAGACCAATCTTTGCTTAGAATAAGACCATAAAATTCAGGGATGTCTGCGACCGAAATATCAATTACTTATAATACCTTTGGATTGGATGATAATCTAATGGATACTGACAACATTTCTCCAATGACTTCTACTTGTGTTCTATCTAATTGAAATATATGTACAACAGATTTTTGAGGAGTGATGTTCAACTTTGTACATACTGTTCTTGGCATAATGTTTGAAGAAGCTCCTGAATCAATAAGACAATTATGAACATTTTTGTTAAAAATCTCATAGGTCAAAAGTAAAGGAGGAGTGTGTGAAATAGATCTATCACAAATTAAAACTAAATCATAGGGATTTACCTTGTTTGCAGATGATGGAGGTTTCCCTGTATCTTTAGAAGCTTGTGCTATAACTGGTAGTTGTATAGGTTCTACGGGAATTGCCTTGAGTTCTCTAGGCAAAAATTTTCTATTGTTGCTTGAGTTTGGTCATTTCGTGTAATGAAATATTTGCTTTGATCTTTTTCATATCTTCGACTATATTATATTCCACTATATCTGAAACTATCAAAGTTTTAGAATTTGTATTAGGACCAAGTGGAACAAAATCTGTCTGAACAGTTTTAGATTTTTTGACAGTTGTTTTCTCCTTGGTGGGGAGGGTTTTTTATTTTTGATTTGATATGATTGAATCAGAAGAAGTTTTACTTCTTGTAGATACAGGCATAGCTTCTCTTTCTTCTTCTGAAGGAAGAATGAAATCCCATAACCCATTCAGTTAAACTTCTTCCTCAGACTCTGATTCTCGTTCAGATGGCGAAGGATCTTCAGTATCTTGATCAGATTTAGCATTTGAAATCACATTTGGAGGTTGAGATGTTAAAGAAGGGTTTTTCTTAACTGGACGAAATGATTTCTTAGGAGCTGAAGTTTCAGCAACCTGTTTCTTTATTTCAATCATATCATTTGACATAGTCTTTAATACTTTTTGAAGACCTTCAAGATCAAATGGATCTTTCGAGGCTTTCTTTTTAGAATCTTGACTAAATGTCACTTTTTTGGATTTCTTGTCTTCTATTTGTGAACGTTTTTCTAATGCTAAAAATATTTTCTCTACAACAAGAGCTTATTTCATGTTATCTAAAAGGGTAGCTTTACCAGCTCTATCTACAAAAATAGCTATATTAGAAGGTAAAGAAGAAATATACCACTCTATTTGTACATCAACAACAGGTTTGGAAGTATTTGGAATTTTGTTTAATAACTTGTTTAATCTAGAGTTGAAATCTTTGATCCTTTCCCCTGAATTTGTTTTAAGATTGGAAAGAGCGTTAATCAAGCATGTGATAGTTCTATCATCTCCAAATTTTGCAATGAAAAATTGTACGAAAGTTCCCCAATCGGTGATAGATCCTGCTGGAATTGAAAAATACCAGGATCTTGCAGACCCTTGTATAGTATAGGGAAAAAATCTAACTACAATGTCTTCATGAGCAACTTCATTAAGATTCATGGCCAACATAAAATTATTGATGTGTTCTTCACCAGGAAGACCATCATCAGTATTATATTTAGGTAACCATTTTTCTGGATGATCTGGAAGAGGATTTGGATTTTCTATTAATACAACACTAGGATTCGTCCAAGGTTGAGTGGCAATAGTTGGATTAGGTGTTTGTGAAGATATCGAAGTAGATCCAAAATTAGGGGGAATGAGATCATTAGTTGGTATCCTATTGATGGAGCAATATTTTTATTCAGGGACATAGTGCAGTGAGAGACCTTAGGTTTGTGGGATGCTACATGTTTCAATTGGATGTGAGATGTAGGCCATCAACTCATCAGAATTCTAGCACAACATCAACATAGTGGGATTGAACTTGCTTTATGACAGGAGTTGGAATGGAAAGAGGTGATGAGTTCGTATTCTACTAGTGGAGTAGCATCTATGGCCAGAGACAAAGCACAACTTGAGATATGGGGGATGGACGAGGATGATTGGTTATGGTGGTTTTGGGATCCAAGTGGATCCATGGATGGCAGATTTAGTCATCGGTATATTTGGGATCCAAGTATTGAGGTACCTGTTCATTATTCGTTAGCTTGGAGGCATGTCGTGGTACAATGGTTCATTTGGGATCCTGGTATCGGTTTATGTATGCCTCTACAATGGACAAACACAAATTGGTTGAGGGCAAGCAATCTTGGGGTGGGGGAATTTTTCATGTCCCATTTGTTATTTTCCTCTATAGTACAACCATGGTGGATTTCCAGGGCACGAGACAACGAGGTCATGGGAGAAGTTTTCATTAGGGGTTCTAGGGGAGTTTTGAGGAGTTTCTATGGGATATAATGGCATTCTCTTGGAATATTCCATCATCCACACAAATTTCCTTTTGTTCAGTTGTATTATGACAAATTTTTAAAAAAATAGCATTATTATGGGGCCTAACTTAATTAATTATGCTCGAGGTGGCATTTCGAGAAGATTATTTGATGGAACACCTCAGTGTAATAGCTCGTTGGAACTAGAAAGGGAATATATACATGATGGGATGCTGAGAAGTGAATTCCAATGGCTACAGAGAGCATGGTGGGCGATTTACCATTTTATTTAATTAAAAATGACTTTAATTAGTTATTTAATTAAGGAGAAATAATTAATTGGAGGAAAAGTCCTAAAAGTGACTTGAGTCTCAAGCCATTGAAAGACATCTTGATTTGTTGCTGGACCCTGAAGAATAAATTTGCAAATTTGAAACTGCTCAAGACAAACTCAATTTCTTCTCTACTATTGTGATTCATGGTGCTCTGATACCATGTAGAAACTATATAGAAACTCCATACCAATGGATTCAATCTAATCATGTAATGTACTAAAACAAAATATTGAATCCTTATACTATATTTGCGGAATATAAAACACGATCGCTCAATCACATGTAAGAAAGGGAAAGGAAATTATCAATCACACAACACAAGATATATCTAGGGAAATCACTTGCTCAGAACCCCTCTATCATATATTGTACAAAGTCAAATAATCATGAAACAATACAATGATTTCTCACACCGAGAAAATCCTGCACTTTCTTGACTGTCTCACTCTAATCCTGCTCAAAACTGACTATTAATTCTCAGGAAAAATTGACAAACACTTAGCCAATTCTCAGCCCCTGCTTAGCCCAACCTTGCTCACGTAATACCTAAGTAATTAATCCATAATAAATAGGATAATCAACCTTCCTTGACTACACAATCCTTCATGAGCCTTCCTCTGACTTTATAATTGCGCCCTGGCAATTCGCTAATAATACAACTGATAGTTAACTTCTGTTTAACCTTTGTCTCAATTGGGTCATCATCAAAATTGACATGCATTCAGATATTAATTGTGAATCATTAGTTACTTGATATATCACTACTTGTGAATTAAATCTAATTTAATTCAATTGACCTCTCACTCGCTCATCACTCAGTTAGAACTAGTTAGACTGATTTTAACTCAATTAATTTGAGTTAAATAATTACACGTGCACTAAACTAATGCATTTACTGCAACTGGACCCTAAAAATAATAGAATCACTCTACATGCCTCACCTTTGACCCTTAACTCGAAATTATTGAGCTAACTCAGTCTTTTTGACTTAATTAACTGCTACAAGTTGTTATGAGATGAAATTACAATTTAATTTCCAATTTATTTAAGGGATAAATAAATTAGACGCCGACATTTAGCGCTAGTGTGTAACTAAATTGCTGACTCATGTGTGACTGGAATCCCACACCAGTTATGTGGTCAATTTTTGCCCTTTTTGAATGTCAATTTCACTGTTTATTGTTGCAAATTTAAACACAAATGAAAGCAATGGAGCGCAAGGAGAAGGTTGGAAGAGCAACTAAAACAATAATATTTTGTAGGTAACATCTTGTATGTGTGATTTCCTTGTTTGGATTTGAATTCATGGTGCATGCATTTGGTTTACATGATTATTTTTTTGTCATTGACATGGGATTTTCCTGGATTGATTGTTGTTACAACCTTGCCTTGCCATTTCTTGGATAGTCATGTTGTGATGGGATTCATCCGTGGTTGAGCTTTGGATTACCATAATATTTTGTATCTGGGTGAGGTGGTCATAGGAAAATCCCAAGGGTTGGGGGTAGAGATGGTTTTCTCCAAGAAGCCCTTAATAGTTGGGTGGAGACAAGAAAATTCTTATGGATATGGTGAAGAAAGTCTGAGGCATCCAAGCTTGCCTAGTTTTGGTGATTTCTCGATCGATTTAGGTGAAATCACTATGGTTGAGGGTTGAGGTGATTTAGCCTCTAGAGGCCCCGGTTGGTTCTGTTTTGGTTTATCCCATGTGATCTCACATTCATGCTTGGAATATGGCACAAGGGTGATTTTTCGAAAGAGAGATTTGGTTCAACCCAATCTATGGTCAGGTGGTACATGGAAGTCCTTGACTTGGTTTGCCTTAGCATATTTTATTACGTGTTATTTCTTATTGAGATAAATGAGCACATGAATTGGTTATTGTGCTGATTTTATGATTGGTTTGTCATGGCTTCGTCCTAGTTAAATTTTGGTTATATGCATGGTTAAATAATGTGCTCTTGTAACGGACCTTATTCATGATTTGATAAATAATTGAATGGTTATATGAATGTATGGCTAACAAGTGTTGTTGCAACTAGATTGAGAGGGCAGTAAACCTTATTGATGATTCTCTAATGAAAATAATGATATAGTGAAAAGTTATGCATTCATGAATTGTAGGTGTTATGTTTACTAATTGTTTGAAAAATGATCATCATGTATTTTCCAAGTTTGGAACAGGAGTAGAGCCTGGAATTAAGTATACAGACAAACATACCTTGTTGAAGAGTTTTGGAAGGTTCTAGACAGATCTGGGTATTTGGCCTGAAGAATAGCCCAAAAATCTAGAACAACGCTTCTCGCCACACCCTCTTAACTAGAGAATTTCTGCTATAGCCACATGGAGGGAAGCTTATGAGTGTGGTTGGAGCCATCTGGCTACATGCACTAGCCTGCATGAGTGCGGATAGGAGGCAGAGTGGGTGAACAAGGTGGTTTCATCTTAGGGAATGGTTACCAGTGAAATTGGTCTGATGTCTGGGTGATCATGTGTCTCTGGAAGATCACACTAAGTTCAAGATGGTAGATGCCACTTCCATAGATGGAACTTGGATGTTGGGTCATGTATAGTAACTCTTAGCTCATGTTCACCCTAGTGATATTGTAAAAGCGAGTTAATGTGGGGTGGGATGTTACAGAGTGGTATCAGACCAAGGTTGTAGCACTTGACCTTGGGTTAAATGCAGATTAACATGCAGATTAATTTGTTTTGCAAGCATGCATTATGGTTAATTGTTATGTTAGTCATTTTATTGCTTTTGTGGTTACGTGCATGATAGATGCTAGTAAATTAGTGAGGCCACATACACGTGCATCGGTTATTCATGCATGATTGTTAAATTATTTTTATATGCATTTTGATCATAGGCATGTTTATTATGATCATTATAACAGCTTAATTTCTTGATATTATTATGTAGCATGCTAATTTGGACTGACTTGTGCAGATGTAATAACCTCACTTGAGATACATTGATGTATGTTTTTTATTATGTCTTCTATTTGGTTTATTTAACATGGAATTTTTGCAGCACAATATAAGAGAAAAATTGTTCAGCACAATTCATATGACTCCCTGTATGGACTGGAAGAGACATTGGTGGGATGCGAGAGATAAGTTGAGAAGGAGGGAGAGGGAGACTCTCCTGATCTAGCAGATACATTGAGAAACTTGAATACATAGATCATAAGTTGTGAGGCAAAAAATGAGAGGTTGATTGAGTTAAGAGAAAGGCTTGTGGAGGCTCAAGAAAATCAAATTGAGGTTAATGTAGTCATCCTCTAGAGTCTTTCATATTTACAGAAGCAGGGACAGCTAGGAATCAATCATGGAGATAGACAAGAATAAAATACTAATGGATCATATGAATCAGGTCTTAAAGAAGATATAGGTTGGACATGGATGATACAGTGAAGAGTGGCAGACTCTTGGATACACCTGAGAGGAGGGCTAACACTCATGGATTTTATTCTAGTTCTGATTCCAGGAAACATCATCACCATCGCCACCAACATCCTTATAGGAGGAGTTAGAGGGGGTACTTTCCAGAGTATTTCAAGAAAGCCAAGCCTCCTACTTTTGACGGTGAGATGGCTAAATCACAATATTCAGAAGCATGGTTGCTTGGGATAAGGAAATTCTTCATACTTCATGATTACTATGAGAACATGAAATCTAGGATAGCTACCTTGAGTCTTGAGGGAAAATAATATATATGGTGGGAATATGTTAGGCATGTTAGAGGCATCAAAGAAGAGGAGTTGACTTGGGATGTGTTTGAAAAACTCTTTAGGAAGAAGTACATGTTTAAAATATATTGTGATGGAAAGGCCAAGGATTCTATGAGCTCAGGATGGGGTCCATGAAATA
Source organism: Pinus albicaulis (assembly GCA_034641835.2). Taxonomy (NCBI): domain Eukaryota; kingdom Viridiplantae; phylum Streptophyta; class Pinopsida; order Pinales; family Pinaceae; genus Pinus; species Pinus albicaulis. The sequence goes on from CM076574.1 coordinate 1,200,813,184, forward strand.
TGAAATGTATACAACCATATTTCTAGAGTTGTTGAGATATGTGCCCTATCTCAAGGATGAGAAAGTAAAGACCCAAAGATTCATGAGTGGATTTATATTATCATTCAAATACCAGATTGAGTTTGATGAGCCTTTTTTTTTGGAGGAAGCCATCGAAAAGTTGAAGCATTGTTATGAATATTCAAAGCGCAAGCTTGAGTTTAGGTGTGACTGTAAGGGTAATGAGAATACTATAGGAAAATGGCCTAGGAAGCGAGGAAGATCTCATGATCTAGGTGATAAGGAAAATGTGGCTCCATATAAGAAGTCCAATGCAGTTGAGAAAGAACATGGGTCTCATATTGTGGAGAAACACAACAAAGTAAATGGCATAGAACCATTGTGGTGTTGGACCTGTGGTGGAGACCATCACAGGAGGGATTGTACATTGTATCAAGGTGTTAGGCCTTCGATCCACAATTATTAGGAGGCAAAAACAGTTGAGGAAGTAGGTCAAAGAATTCACCGAATCTATGCAGCAGTGGATAATAGGCAGGCAATTCATCATGTATCCTTTATCGATATGGAAGGTTGAACTAGAGGGAGAGTTCCAGGCATAGCCTCAATGCATCTTATAATGGAATAAGCTCATGATTTAGGACCAAGCAATAGATCTAGTTAAAGTGCATACAAGCACTTTTGGGTTGAGGAAGCTAGATGGACGATGGCTCATCATATGCGAACATAAAATTTGGTTTCCATTTATAGTTGAATTCGTCAAGGGATGTGTTTGAAAGACTCTTTGGGAATAAGTACATGTTTAAAATATATTGTGATGGAAAGGCCAAGGAATTATATGAGCTCAGGATGGGGTCCATGACAGATGAAAAGTATACAGCCAGATTCCTAGAGTTGTTGATATATGTACTCTATCTCAAGGATGAGAAAGCAAAGATCCAAAGATTCATCAGTGGATTTTTATTATCATTCAAATACCAAATTGAGTTTGATGAGCCTATGTTTTTGGAGGAATCCATCAGGAAGTTGAAGCATTGTTATGAATATTGAAAGCGCAAGCTTGAGTTCAGGTGTGACTGGAAGGGTAATGAGAAGACTATAGGAAAATGGCCTATAGGAAGCGAGGGAGGTCTCAGGATATAGGTGATAAGGAAAATGTGGCTCCATATAAGAAGTCCAATGTAGTTGAGAAAGAACATGGGTCTCATCTTGTGGAGAAACACAAAAAATGCAATGACAGAGAACCATTGTGGTGTTGGAACTGTGGTGGAGACCATTGCAGAAGGGGTTTTACATTGTATCGAGGTGTTATGCCTCAGGTCTACGGTGATTAGGAGGCACAAAAAACTGAGGAAGTATGTCAAAGCATTCCCTGGATCTATGCAGCAATGGATAATAGGAAGATAGATCATCATGTATCCTTTACTGAGATAGAAGGTTGAACTAGAGGGAGAGTTCCAAGCATAGCCTCAATGCATCCTATAATGGAATAAGCTCATGCTTTAGGTCCAAGCAATAGATCTGCTTAAATTGCATACAAGTAGTTTTGGGTCGAGGAAGCTAGATGGAAAATGGTTCATCAGATGCGAACATAAAATTTGGTTTCTAGTTATAGTTAAATTCGTCAAGGGAATTGAAATCCCTTGAGAGATGATATATGCATGGTCATTTGCAGGGCAGCATTCTTGGAATAATAGGGTAAGGTAACTGGTATGTTGTTATATTTATTAATGCACTAACAATTGTGTGTTTATGGCAGTATGATGTAGGGAATTGTGTGGAAAAAGAGACTACCATAGATATTGAAGAAGGCTTAGGCTGAGCTTTTATTTATGAACCCTTAGAAGCATTGGGAACTCATGGGGGTTGAGTCATGGTGTTTGTTGAAAGTATTGTGCTTTCGGTGTTTTGTGATTTGTTTGTGCTTGATTTGTGGTTTTGAATATGACTAGTGCATCGCTATGAAACTTTGTTTGTGATGTTGTATTGTTGTCTGTATTTCTATGTTTTTCATCTTGTCATATTGTTCTTGCCTTTTATGTTTTTAGGGTCTTGGGAATTGGTTGGGGGGAAGAGGAAAGTTGATGGAGCTCGAGGAGAGCTTAGTGAAACCCAACAAGTAATGTAAGACCTGGATGAAGCCCAATGCATGAATAAAGGGCAATTGAAGGCAATAATATGACAGCCAATTGGATTGGTTGGGTCCATTGGGGTAAATGGGTAGTGGCAGGACAGTCATGATAAAAAAGGTAGATTAAATGGGCTTGAGGTAAAAAATTCCTTGACTGATTTGAGAAATGTTGTTCTCGATCTTGTTCATGTGTTGTAGAAGTTCTCTTAACCTTAACCTTATGAACACTGGTAATTGTGTTGCAATCATGATTATGTTGATGCTTATATATATCAGGGATCATTCTTGTGCAAGAATGATTGTTTTGTGTAGTTCAATGGCATGAAAATTTTCCTGGTTTTATGAGGAATCAAGTGGGTAGAGTAGCGTGGAATATCTAGGATTTTAGTATCACGTGGATATGATTTTGATATTGTGTGTTTATAACTATTCTTATGCTGATGCTATGAATAGGGAAGCGAAGGGGATTGGTTCTTAGGTTCCCTGGAGTTTGTGGGTTGAGATAGTAGTCCCTAAAGACCTGGACATCTTGGGAAGAGTCTAATCTTGAGTTAATATCTGCATAGGTCATTTATGAATATTTTCACATTTCTTCTTTGATTTTAATAGTGCGATCTACGACATGCTGGAACAAGCATGGATAACTAAAAACACCACAGATCCTGGATTTGGATTGTAGATGCATGTCGTAAGGCGTGGGGAAGACACTAGAGGGAAGAATACATGGTAGAGATGGTGTGGTCTTTGGATGTGCAATATTATTTTTGTGAACATGTTTCACATGTTATGTTATGTACGTGTTGTATATGTGGTGTTATGTATGTGTTGTAGTGTATAATGTGTATTGCATATGTGTTGCATTGTATCATGTGTATATGTGAAAGTGTTATGGTACATTGTGTGTAGGTGTATGTGTTGTATAATGTTTTGGGATATCTAGGTATGGGATTGGTTGGATTCCCTTGTTGTTGATATTGAGGGAGGAGGCGGTATAGTCTTTGGATTCCCTTGTTACTTTGGAAGAGAAGAGAATGCATCGGGTGCTTTTTGGGTTTGGAAACTGATCCAGTTTGTGTGCGGAAAGGACAAATAACAAGGGCATAAAAAGAGAACCATTTCAAAGATAAGTTTCAATATTTTATTTTAGATTTTAATTTCAAAATTATGAACATAATCTATGATTCTGATTCATGATGGGTAATTTTTCATGTAACCAGATGTTATATTTCCATACATGATGATTTGATCAAGGATCTAATTTGAGTATTTGTGACAAAAATTAAACAGAATGTGAAAACGTTAGCTTATTGACAAGATACTAATGAGGTATGATTTGAATTTATTACAATTCCTTTTGAGTCAAATATAAATTATGTTATTGGTACAAGGAAGCATGGAAATTCCCATTTTGGGCAGTTGGAAATGGTTGCAATAGTGTTATAAATGGCAGCAAAAAGGAATTTGAACATGCAAAATTAAGTTGGTAAATCACTTCAGTATTAGGGCCATTGTGGGGTGATTGTGGTACACTAGTACCCATTAATATCCATTGATTTCCATAAGCATGTTATGATTGATATGATGGTTTTGAGGCAACGATATTCCTTGGTTTTTGGACATTCTGATGCGAGAAAACCTTTCCAAGGAATGGATCTCTTGAGGGAATATGATGTAGAGAAGGGGATGTTTGGAAGGTGAGTGGCTGCATAGAAGGTGTTGGTTGGATATCCCGAGGTACCAGGAAGTAGAGAAGGGTAGGTCATGGAATAAATTTGTTTTGGTCAACAACATTGCTTATTGGAATCATTGACACATTGGGAATGTGCCTCGAAATAATAAGATGGTAAATTTTCACTGAGAGAATGAGTAGCACAATTACTGTACCGCTGGACATTGGAGACAAACATTGATTTTAGCAGTGGATTTTGGACTTCCTGGGAACGAGGTGAATCCCTGGTACTACTTTTGAGGGTAGAGGTGTGAGCCTCTGGATTCCATTGTTGATGATGTGGGCATCATAATCATATTGTTTTATTTGCTGGTTAGAGAAAATTTGCATACGTATACATGTGTATATTATTGTAAATATTGTATCGAGTTGTGTCTATAAATCTCCATAAATGATATGTTTATTTGTTGGTTGAAGCAAATGTGCATGATTATATATGTGTTTTCATTGTAAATATTGCATCAACTTGTGTTTATAAAGCTCCATAAGTAGTATGTTTTGTTGGTCATAAGTGTCGTAGAAAACCAAGGAAGGTGTTCCCCCAAGGGGGAGGGGTTTGTAACAACCTTGGGTTATATTTCCATGTAAAAAGGAAAAAATCAACCAAGGTCACGAGACACGTAAATAGAAATATGGTGGTAGAATTGCAACTGCTCATAATTTTAATATAAATCAAGAGACACAATTCTAATCTACTACTCTGCGGAAATTAATTCACAATTTAGAACAATGTTCGCAAACATGCATCAATCACATACACAAGTACACAAATTTATATAGAGGAAACCAACTGGTGAAAAACCCTTAAGCTTGCTTGCATTAATTAGATGAATACAAAATCTGTTACAATTTCTAGCTATAACTTTGACCTCAACCTGCAAAAGAATAATTGTTCTCTCTACTCAGTGAAAAGATATCATCTAGACTTAGTCAATTTATGCCTCCACCTAAGCTCCTATTTCCTTGCTTAAATCCTGGAGAAATTAGCCCCTATTCTTTAGGAATTTCCTCCAAATTAATTGCGCAATTCCCAAGGATTAATCACTGATTGCATGCAACACCTTTACAGTCAATACTAGTCTACAATTGATGTTACATTGTCTTAGAATCTCCACCACAACTAAGCAATTCAAATTCCTTGAATGCATGAGACTATTTTTGGTTGATTTATAAGTTAATTGAATGATCTCCGAGTTAGATTGTTGTCCCACTACACAATTGACCTCCAAGTAATTCTATTAATAGTTAGAACTAGCTTAACTAAATACAACTATAAATAATTGAAATGGATTGGTACAAATTAGCAATCACACATGCATAACTAAACTCCAAGCCCTCTAACTTTAATTTATTGATCTAGCTAAGTTACAAGAGCCATGTCACACTAGTTAACTGCCTCCAAGTTGTTTGTTGATGTGGAAATTTTGAATTTCCTCAATTTGACCAAGATTAAGTCAAATTTAGCCTTTCTTTCTACACTTATCAACACTCCTTGTTAGCAAGAAATGGATTATCAACCACCCCTATCTTGCACCTATAGAATTTTAACTTCCCTCTTATCAAAAAATTTGTCAATATGTCAACATCTTCTTCCTCTGTTGGAATGTATTGTAGCAAAATTATCCTCCTCTGCACATAGTCCCGTAAATGATGATACCAGATATCTATATGCTTGGATCGATCATGAAATGATGGATTCTTAGAGAGCTTAATGCAACTCTGATTATCACAGTAGATCATAGTTGGATCCATCTCCTGACCAAACAATCCCACAAGTATCTTTCTCATCCAGATTGCCTCACATTTTTCTCGACTTGCGGCCATGTATTCAACTTCTGCTGAGTTGAGCACCACAAACCTCTGCTTTCTGTTGTACAAAGAAATTTTTGCATACCCAACATTGAAAATTTCACCTAATGTACTCTTTTGTTTGGATGGAATCCCTACCCAATCTACATCTATGAAAAAACACAGATTCACTCCCTCTATTTGTTTGTCCCATAATCCATATTGGGTGGTGCCTCTAAGGTACAGTGAAACGTGCTTTTTTGCCTTCCAGTACAATTTGTTTGCCTAACCACGACCTGGCTTAGGTAGTTGACTGCATAGCACATATTTGGTTGTGTGTTCACAAGATACATCAGTGAACCCACTAGCTTGGTAAATGGTAGCATCAACCTCTTCACTTGAAGCAACATTCTCCTTCCTCCAGTTAGTTGCTAGAGGTGTCTCCATGGGTTTACAACTCTCCATGCGAAATATTTGTAGTATATCATTGGCATACTTGCCTTGAGACACAAACAGATCCCCATATCATTGCCATACTTCCAGCCTGAGGAAGTAGTGCATGAGACCCATGTCTTTCATCTCAATTCCCTTGCAAGGTCCTCCTTACAAGAGTTGATCAGTTGTTCATCACCTATCAATATTAAATCATCAACATATAAAACGATTATAATTAATTTACCTTCTACCAAAATATGATAAATATTTGCATCCGATTCACTTTTGGTGAAGCCCAATCCAGTGAGATAGTTGTTGATCTAAGTGTACCAAGATTGGGGTACATGTTTGAGACCGTACAATGCTCACTTGAGTCGGCACACATGAGACTCCCGATCAAATTTATCAAAACCTTTTGGTTGCATTATGTACACTTCCTCCTCAATAACACCATTAAGATTTTTTTATTTTTTTTACATCCATATCATTGATGTTCCACCCCATTTGTGCAGCCTGTGTATGAATTGATGTAATGGATGAATACCTTGCTACGGGAGCAAAGGTTTCCTCATAATCAATGTAGAAATTAATGTGGAGATTCAAAACTGCTCATGAAATTTACTAAATTACAATACTCGAAGCTACTTTACTAATCTGCAGAAGTTGATTCAAGTTTGAGAACACATAACATCAACATGCAAGAAGAAATATCACACATGCACATAATTTTTCTAGGGGAAAGAAACTACTCAAAACCCCTTACTATATGTATTGCATTAATCAAAGAATAGAGATGAAATACAATGATTTCTCAAGCTTGAGCACAACCTGTAAGTGTATAGTCTATCCCTCTGCCTAGCTGACTGAACCTCGTTGATATTCCACCCCATTTGTGCAGTATATGTAGGAATTGATGTAATGCATGAGTACCTTGATAAGGGAGCAAAGGTTTCCTCATAATCAATGTAGAAATTAATGTGTAGATTCAAAACTGCTCATGAAATTTACTAAATTACAATACTCGAAGCTACTTTACTAATCTGCAGAAGTTGATTCACGTTTGAGAACACATAACATCAACATGCAAGAAGAAACATCACACATGCACATAAATTTTTAGGCGAAAGAAACTACTCAAAACCCCTTACTATATGTGTTGCATTAATCAAAGAATAGAGATGAAATACAATGTTTTCACAAGCCTGAGCACAACCTGTAAGTGTATAGTCTATCCCTCTACCTGACTGACTGAACATGGCCAACACTTAGCCAATTTTTCAAGCATCCAAGATTATATTTCCTTGTGTCGTTCCTTGAGGAATTAGCCCCTATTTTTTAGAGGAAATCCTCAATTGGATTATGTAATTCCTGTAGGCCCATTATTTGACTGCATGCACCACATGTACACATTAGACTAGTCTACAACTAATAGTACACTACCATGGAATCTCCATCTCAACTGGGTAACTCGAATTCTCTACATGCAACAGTTATTTTGGGTTGATTGATCAGTTAATTGGAAGATCACTAAGTGTGATTGAATTTACACTACATACTTGACCTTCTACTAGTTTCTCCAACAGTTGGACCTATTTTAACTGACAATAACTCAAATTAACTGAAATAGATTGCTACAAATTAGCAATCGATCATACTGAAATGAGCTTAAGCTTCCCAAACTTGAATTAACTGAGTGAAAAGTTACATGTCACCTCCGTTAAATATCTCCAATATTCTGCTGATGTGGAAATTCAAATTTTCTCTAGTTTGACCAAGACAAGGTCAAACTAAGATTTTATTCCTGCATTTTCAACACTCCCTCTCAACAAGAAAGAGATTTTTTTTCACCCCGATCCTGCTTTTATGGAACTCGAATTTTCCTCTTCACAAAGCCTTTGTCAAAATTTTTGCATCTTATTCCTCTGTTGGAATGTACTGCGACAACATTATCCACCTCTGCACACAATTTCATAGATGGTGATATCGAATATCTATATGCTTGGATCGATCGTGAAAAACAATATTTTCAAAGAGCTTGATGCAACTCTAACTATCACAGTAGATCGCAGTTGGATCCATCAAATGAACAGATAATCCAAGAAGAATATTTCTGTTCCAAATTGCCTCACATGTTGCTTGAATGGAAGCCATGCATTATGCTTCTATTGAGTTGAGTGCCACAGATTTATCTTCGTGCTATACCAAGAAACAGTTCAAGACCCAAAACTTCAAATACCTCGTGATGTACACTTACGATCTTATGGACTCCCCGACCAATATGCATCTATGAAGCCACATAGCTTCACTCACTCTATGCGTTTGTACCATAGTCCAAACTGAGTAGTGCCTCTAACGTACCGTAGAACATGCTTAGCTTCCCTAAAAAATAATTTTGTTGGTCTAACCATATCTTGGCTACTCTGGTCGACTTCATAGCACATTTCTAGTCGTGTGTTCACAAGATACATGAGTGAACCCACCAACTGTCGGTAAACAACAGCATCCACTTCCTCACCTAAAGTGGCATCCTCCTTCCTCCAGTTAGTCGCTAGATGTGTGTCCATGGGTTTGAAACTCTACATGCATAACTTCTGAAGTATCTTGTTGGCATACTTGCCCCGAGAGACAAACAATTCTCCTTCTCCTTTCCATACTTCCAATTGAGGAAATAATGCATGAGACCCATGTCCTTCATTTCAAACTCTCTTGCAAGGTCCTCCTTGCAAGATCTTATCAGTTTTTCATCATCAGTTAAAATAAGGTCATCAACATATAAGACAATAATCAACAATTTACCTTCTACAAAAATATGACAGAGGTTTACATCTGATGCACTTTTGGTGAAGCCCGGACTGGTGAGATAGTTGTCGATCCTGGTGTACCATGCATGGGGTACTTGCTTCAATGCATACAATGCCCGCTTGAGTCTGCACACATGTGACTCTCTTTCAAAGGTCACAAAACCTTCTAGTTTCTCGATTTGCACCTCCTCCTTAATAAATCATTGAAGAATGTTGTATTCACATCTATCTGGTGGCTATTCCACCCCATATGCGCAGTCAGTGCTAGAATTGATCTGATGGATGAGTACCTTTTTACTGAAGCAAAGGTACCATAATAGTGAATTCCTTCAACCTAAGAGTACCCCTTGGAAAAATATTTGGCCTTATGCTTCTCTATGTTTCCTTTTGTTGCATGCTTTACCTTGTAAATCCATCTTAAACCTAACATTGATTTATTTGTTGGTCTTGAGACCACTTCCCAAACATTGTTCCTTCCAATGGAATCATATTCCTCTACCATAGCATCAACCCATACAGGTTGATTTACTACTTCCTCGAATGATGATTTTGGCTCAGTCACTACAAGCTCAGTCATTAGAGCCATGTAGACAATGTATTGGTCAAGTGACCTGCTCTGTCATTGTTGCGAAGTGGGTGCTCCAACATTCTCCATAACATCAAGCAATAATATGTTAGCTTCCCTAGTTTGTTTCCTTCCTTCTTTGGATGTCTTTGCTTGAGTGGTTCTATCCACTCTCTGCTCCTCTACTTGTGGTTGCTCCACAACTTCTCGAGGTTCTTCCTTTGGAGTAAAAATCTCCATATCATGTTACAACTGAAGCTCCACATCAAGAGAACACCTCAGTGGCTTCTCCTCATCGAACTTCACATACCTTCGCAGTATTGTCATTATGAGGGATGGAAAGTACACATGATAGTTGTGCGGTGTTTCTATGTATCGCACAAATATCCCCAACTCTGTTGTCAGCTCTAGCTTTTTCCTTGAGTCCTTGGAGACATGGAAATATATTGGTGTTGCAAAGATCCTGAAGTGTGACACATTTGGTTTCTTCCCTGAAAATTTTTCTTCTAGTATACTCATTACAAGAATATGATGAGAAATCATGTTTTGCAAATAAATCGTTGTGTTACGTGCTTCCACCCACGAGTGTAGTGGTATGCCTTGGTCATGCAACATTGCCCTTGCTACTCCCACAATACTTTTGTTCTTCCTCTCATCCACCTCATTTTATTGTGGGTTGTGGGGTGTTGTCAACCCCTGTTGAATGCCTTTCTTTTCATAAAAAAATTTAAACTCATTTGACACATACTCACCTCTGTTATCGCTCATGAGAGCCTTCACCTTCTTACCAATTTATTTCTCAATATTTTCTTTGAATTCAAAAAACTTGGAAAATGTTTGGTATTTATTTTCTATGAAGTAGATATGACACTTCCATGAGAAATCATCTACAAAGATAGCATAATACCTGTGTTTGGCAGTAGAGGTTGTCGAGAAAGGTCCACAGATATCAAAGTGGATCCTTTTAACAACTGGATGCACCTTGTTGTCCTGATCATGGAAGGTGGATTTTGTGTACTTCCCTAGAGTACACCCTTTGCATGTCTCCTGCTGCTCCAGTTCTCCTCTGGGTAGGCATGTGGTTATCTTCTACATGATATCCAAAGCTCCATGATGCAAATTACCAAGTCTTCTATGCCATAGTTCACCGGCATCGCGACTTTGCACCTTCTCTTCCTTTATGCTCAATGCAACACAATCCTCCACATATAGCTTGTACAGGTTCTTTACCTGAACCCCTATCTACTTCACTTTTCCTGTGGCTTTGTGTCTCAGGAATACCTTTCCTTTGTTGAACATCACATCATAACCACGATCTTCTAAAACTGCAATGGAGACGAGATTCTTCTTTAGACCCGGAACAAACATCACATCCTTGAGCTTGAGAGGGGAGTCTGAATCCCTCTGAAAGGTGATTGTACCAATATTGGTATTGCTATACCTTCCATAATCTCCCATATCAATGTGCATCTAGAGATATTTCTCCTCCAATTCACTGAAATTATTTGTTCCCTGTCATGTGGAACGAGGCATTGCTATCTAGGTACCACACACTTCCCATCACTTTACTTGCCATGCATGCAATGAGGGTGAAGTCAAGATCGAAATTTGAAGCCAAAGCTTTACCTACCGCTCCTATTGAGGTATTCTTTCTTTCCTTGTTATGTGGACACTTCATGGCATAGTGTCTGAATTCGTGACATTGAAAGCAAATTATTTTCAACAAGTCTTTCTTCTTGCCCCCTTGACTGGATTATGGTTTGGATTGGAATTTACTCCCTTTTCCCTTATTTTCCTTTCTAGCCTAGGCTCAATTTTCTTCATTATTTCCCTTGGATGAAGTCTCGTCTCTTGTATTCTACCTTCTTTCCTCTTGTACCAAATCAAACCATGAGCATTCCCAATTTGGTAGTTTCTCCCTCCCATTCACTGAATCTTGGTATTTGTGCGAGATCTCGAGAAGGCCTAGAAGGGATAGGCTCACCAAATCATCATCTGGGACTATGACACCAACTATGTGAACTTGTGTAGGTTTTGTTGAATTGATTCATTCTTTTGCATCTTGATACTTTGAAGCTTGTCCTTGAGCGCCAGCTTCCTGTGGTCATTCTTATTCTAGAATAGATCTATCAATGATTTTAAAATTTCATACAGAGTCTCTTTCCTATGGATATTTGAGACAATATGGTCTCATACTCCCTCCAATATGATTCTCCTTGCCTTGGTTATACACTTCTCCCATTCTGTCAGATTCTGAGTTTCAGCTATTGATGGTTTTAGGATATCCATATCAATGAGTTCCTTCAACCCATTATCTTCTAGCACTGCTTCCATGTGGTCCTTCCAAGAAACATAATTTGAGCTTCCCTCAATGGCATACTCGAGTCTTAGTCCATATAAATCCATCCTTTTATCTTTGAAGAATTTATCTCGCAAATCTGATCCTCCTGCAAAGACAACTTAAAAATCTCTTCTCTACCGTGAATCATGCTCTGATACCATGTAGAAATTAATGTGTAGATTCAAAACTAATCACAAGACTCGAAGCTACTCTATTGATATGTGCAAGTTAATTCACGATCAAGAACACATAACATCAACATGCAAGAAGAAACATCACACATGCACAATAATTTATCTAGGGGGAAGCAACTGCTAAAACCCCCTTACTATATGTATTACATTAATGAAAGAATAAAGATGAAATACAATGCTTTCTCAAGCCTAAGCACAACCTGCAAGTGTATAGTCTATCCCTCTGCCCGACTGATTGAACCTGGACAACACTTAGCCAAATTTTCAAGCCTCCAAGCTCTTATTTCCTTGTGTTGTTCCTTGAGGAATTAGCCCATATTTTTTAGGGAAATTCCTCAATTGGATTGTGCAATTCCTATAGGCCCATTCTCTGACTGCATGCACCACCTGTACACATGGGAATAGTCTACAACTAATAGTACATTGTATTGTGTTGGAACACCTAATCCTACATGGGTAGGTGTGGAATGCGAAAAGTCACAATGGAGTCCAAGTGACCTTGGAATATGAAACCAAGAGTCACACCATTGTATTATATTAAATGTACATCTTTGTATAATGGAAAATAAGAAATCCTCACGCTTATCTTTCATTGTGTTTTGAGTCTCTTGTGTGTGTGTTCATCTTCCTCATACACCATGTGTGTGCTTTAACATGGTGTTTAACATGGTATCAGAGCGAGCGATTGTTGGCCTTGCTTCAAATTGAGTGAGCCATTTGTGTTTATGGCCTGTGCATATGTGCAAAAATTCTTGACATTTTTGCAGCACTCAGAGTTTCTGCAGCAGTGTTTTTGCCGACATTCAGAAATCTGCTTTGAAAAGGAGCAGCATTCAGAAATTGGCAGCATTCAAGCATTGGCTTTGAAGAAAGGCAGTTGTGCCCATCTGAAGGTTTTCATTCTAATTTTTCTCTGCAATTTTTGTCTTTTAAAGAGCTGCTGGAATAGTGTTTTAAATTGGGTTTCTAAAGAAGAAGTTTCAGATTTTAATGGAAGAAATTTCTGAGTTTTTCCATTGAAAATTTCTGCAATTTCGGGTTTTTCTGCTGCTGGAAAATATTCTCAGCTGCTAGGCTATTGGAAAAATTTCTGGGTTTTATTGGCAATCTGTTGTTGCATTTCAGTACTTGAAATTTGTACTGCTGCCCTCATTTCTGCATTTTGTCCATTTTGCTGCGTATTTAGAAGAAAAATATGCTTATGTTTTAAAGTCTCCTATCTCTACTCTGCTGTTTTACATATTAAAAAAAAAAAAAAATTTAATTTATGCGCCCTCTCCTCACAACTCAATGCATCTCCATTCCCTATACTCTACGCACCTCCCTACATCCCTGCCGGCTCTCCTTACAGCTCTACAACGCTCTACCACCGGCATCACACTCGACCCTACACAACAGGTACCGCCCCTACTCTTCTACCTGCGGCTTCCGCTCGCTCCCTAAACCTCACGCCGGCTCTCTCAACCCGGCCCCCTCTCACCACTCAACTCTGCCACACTATTCCCTAAAATCCCCTTGCGATACGCCCTCACTAGTCTGCGAATACACCACTCAGCCCTCTCACCTAAGTTACGCCCTCTGCATTAATTAATCCACCGCTCCCTTCTGTTCAAACGCTCACATGGCCTCCCACACAAGTTCCTTACCACGACACTCTTCTCACGGTATTCCAAACAACGCGTCAACGCACAACCCTGCTATCTGCTACTTCTCCGCTCCATCCTATCCCTAGCACCTCGACTCCCACTTAACTCACGCTGCCCCTTATCACTCCAGCCTTCTACTCCACCGCTCCCTCCCCAACTCTGCCACAGTGATATCAAAACCTCCGGCCCCTCTCCTCGCTATACTCCACGTTAACACTAATCCCTCACTCCAATCCCCTTTTCCCACGGGCTTCAACGCCTCTCCAACCCACTGCATTCTGCAACAGCGCCCCCTTCCAAACGCTCTCTCTTCCTCACCTTGGCCGCTCGGCCTTCCCCCCATCTGCACATACGTTTCATTTTTAATTATTTTGCCTATTTTAATTTCAGACTTTCATTTTCCCTTTGTCTTTTTAACTATTCCATTTTAATTAATCTCCATCATATATAATACCTTATCTTTTAAATTCCCTCCATTTGTAATAATCCCCATTTTTAATTAATCTATTTCTTTTAATTAATTTTTAATTAAAAAAAAAAAAAAAACAGCAGAGAGAGAGAGGAAGGAAAGAGCTATGAACAACAGAATTGAGGAAATGACAAATGAAGAGAAAATGGACTGACTATATATAGAGAAAATTGCAGATTTACATTTTATGATTTGTGGCATAAGGGTGATTTTTTTGAAGAAATTGACATTTGAAGACAAGTTGTTATTGGTGCAAAACAGCTCTTTGAAGGAAAATTCAGCCGTCTTAAAGGCCTCTTGCACAAGTGCTTTTAGCTGCACATATTTTGCAGAAATATTATATTGAACTGACATTGATTTGCAATCAGTACTTGAGTTGTTGAAAAATTGTTGATTGTCCTCCATATTTGAGGAGCAGATTTTGTACTTTGAGAATTCCTTGGAGTCATTTGTATTTGTTGAATCACATTGTAAACAGGTGCATTTTCGGTTGAAGCCGACACCCTTTCATTTTTTGAGCCTAAATAGTTGAAAAATGGCTAAAATCAATGAGGCATTAGAGTTGTTGAATGACCTCATTCATTCCAATGTTGATGACATGATAAAAATGAGCAAGAATGCTCTTTGTAATATTCAGAATTGTTTACGAATTGCACAAGAAAAGATTGAGTTTTTGCAGTTGGAATCTCAGCTCCAACAAGATGAACTTCAGCAAAAGAGTCACCATTCTGAACCTGTTTCTGTTCAGAAAATTGTGAAGGACTCCCATCAACAGCAAGTCAGTAAAGTTGAAGTTGATCCACATTCAGTTCATTGCACAAGAGCATATGTACATGCAAATGCAGCAGCTCAGCCTGCACTTCTCAAGCCCATCATCAGACCTTGGGAAGAGCTTGTCCACAACAAGCACAGAACTGGTCTTGGATATGACAAGGATGTGTCCTTTCATATTCCAGACTACACCAAGCCTATCAAATTTCAGAGTGTCGGATTCCTGTATGACAGTTCACCTGTAGTTGTTCCAGATCCTGTTCCGCTTCCACAACAACAGATTGTAAAATGCCAACACTGTGATCGAGTTGGTCATATGAAAGATCACTGTTTTGATCTTCATCCATGCAAGCACTGTGGGCGGCACACTCATTCTTCAGACATATGCTTCAGAAACAAGCCTCCTGCAAGAACCAAGATTCATCTTGGATGGATCGCTTCTTGGCAATGGGCATCAACAGCCAAGAAGATGTTTAAGTCGCATGTCAGAACATGTTCACAGATATTGAGCAAACTTGCAGTTGAGTTTTTGCCATCATCTCACCTTGTCCTTGACAGGGGGGAAAATGGTGGTCATGTACAAGCTTCGACGACAGATCAAGCGAGCCTGAGCCACAATCTCTCATTCCATGTTCAAGTTGTAGCCAGCAGTTCAAGCGAGCCTGAGCCACAATTCGTCATTCCGGATTCAGAGATGTAGCCAGAGACACGGATGCCCATGAGAATGCCTTTGGTTGGTGGAAAACCTTAAACCATCATCCTTGGTTAATGGACAACCTAAAACCATCACAGGTAGTAGACCTTCGTTCTTTTAGGTTGAAGGTCTCCCTTTCATATATGAGGAACACTTCCTCTAGCAGAAGCCTCTAGCTTCTTGCCAGCTTTGGTTGAGTTCCAGGAAATGCTTCAAAGCATTCCAAAGTTGTTGGTAATCCTAAAACCATCACAGGTAGTAGACCGCCCTTATTTTAGGTTGAAGGTCTCCCTTTTTTATGAGGTACAATTCCTCTAGCAGAAGCCTTCAGCTTCTTGCCAGTTTTGGAAGAGTTACGGGAACTGTAATAAGTTTTGCATTCCAGTGTTGGTGGTCATCCTTAATCCACCTTTTTTTTCCAACATTTTAGAGAGTTGATTCAGCCCAAGTGCTACCATGCATACTTTGCAAATTTTTATTACAACTCTCTTCTTGGACTCACACATACCCCTTCTGATTAAGGGGGGATGTTGGAACACCTAATCCTACATGGGTAGGTGTGGAATGCGAAAAGTCACAATGGAGTCCAAGTGACCTTGGAATGTGAAACGAAGAGTCACACCATTGTATTATAAATGTACATCTTTGTATAATGGAAAATAAGAAAGCCTCACGCTTATCTTTCATTGTGTGTTGAGTCTCTTGTGTGTGTGTTCATCTTCCTCATACACCATGTGTGTGCTTTAACATGGTGTTTAACATATTGGAATCTCCATCTCAACTAGATAACTCGAATTCTCTGCATGCAACAGTTATTTTGGGTTGATTGATTAGTTAATTGGATGACCAATGAGTGTGATCAAAGTTATACTGGACAACTTGATCTTCCACTAGTTTCTCCAATAGTTGGAACTAATTTAACTGACAATAACTCAAATTAATTGAAATAGATTGCTACAAATTAGCAATCAATCACACTAAACTAAACTCAAGCTTCCAAAACTTGAATTAAATTAGTGACAAGTCATGTCAAATCAATTAAATACCTCTAAGATTTTGGTGATGTGGAAATTCGAATTTTCTCTAGTTTGACCATGGAAAGGTCAAACTGAGATTTTATTGCTCAATTTTCAACAGATAATTCCCTCAACTTGAGAGAATCCTTTGGCCACAAATATGGTCTTATACTTATCTATTCTTATGTGTGTTGCGTGCTTAACTTTGAAGATCCATCTTGAACCTACAACTGATTTATATGTTGGTCTTGGGACCACTTCCCAAAAATTGTTCTTCATGATGTATTAGTATTCTTCCACCATTGCATCAACCCAAATAGGTTTCCCAACTGATTCTTTAAAAGAGGATGGCTCTTTCTCTACAAGTTCAATCATTAGAACCATGTAGCTAGTGTACCTCTCAGGTGACCTCCTTTGCCTGCACAAATTTGAAGGAGCTCCCACATTCTCCGTCGCATCCTACACCAATATATAAACTTCTTTGGTTCTCTTTCTACCTCCTCTAGATGGTTCTGCTTGAGCGAATATCTCCACTCTTCCTCCTCTCTGCTCCTCCATTGGTGGATAATCCACAACTTCCTGAGTCTCCTTCTTTGGAGCTAAAATTTCCTCTTGTGGTGGGATTTAAAGCTCCCTCTCAAGAGAGCATGTCATTTATTTCTCCTCATCAAAATTTACATCCCTTCGCACAAATGTCATTATGAGGGAAGGTAAGTACACTTGGTAATTGTGTCGAGTTTCAATGTAACCCGAAAAATCCCCCAACTTTGTTCTCGGATCAATTTTCTTCCTCTGATATTTGGAGGCATGGCAGTAAACAGAGGCTCCATAAATTTTGAAATGAGAGACATCTGGCTTTCTCCCCGGGAAATCCTCCTCTGTTGTAATCATACCAAGAATCTAATGAGGACTCTGGTTATGCAAGTAGAGTGTTGTGTTACATTCCTCTACCCACAAATGCAGTGGCACGCCTTAGTCATGTAACATAGCTCTCACAACTCCCACAATGATCTAGTTCTTTCTCTCAGCTACCCCATTTTGTTGCAGGTTGTGGGGAGCTACGAGTTCTCTTCGAATTCCTTTTTTGGCACAAAAGTCCTTGATGTCATTCAAAACATACACACCTCCATTGTCACTCCTCAGAACCTTCATATTCTTGGTGGTATCTTTCTCAACTAGTGCCTTTAATTATTTAAATTTTGAGAATGTCTCATCCTTCTTCTACATTAAGAAGATCCTGCACTTTCTTAAGAAATCATCAATAAAAATAACAAAGTATTTATGTTTGGTAGTGGATGTTGTCGAGAAGGGTCCATAAACATCAGAGTGGAATCTCTCTAATACTGCATTTTCTTTGTTGTATCATTCATGGAATGTGGATTTCACATACTTCCTCAAGGTACAACCCTTGTAGACATCATGTTCCTCAAGTTATCCTTTAGGGAGGTTAGTGGTTATTTGTTACATAATTTTTAAGGCGCCATGATGCAAATGGCCCAATATCTTGTGCCAAAGTTCACTGACATCACAACTCTGCACCTTTTCTTCCTTACTTCTTAATGCAACACAATATTCCATGTCAAGTTTGTACATGTTCTTCACATGAACCCTGATATGCTTCACCTACCCAATCGCTATGTATCTCTGAAAGGATTTCCCTCTACTAGATATTACATCATAACTACGATCTTCCAAAACTACTAAAAACATGAGGTTATTTTTCAGTCCTGGTACAAACATAACATCTTTGAGGCGAAGAGGGGATCCCCAATACCTCTTAAAGGTTATTGTACCAATCCTAGCAACATTGTACCCTCTATTGTCCCCAAGCTCAATATGCATCTGGAGATCTTTCTCCTCCAAGTCACTAAAAAAATCTCTACACCTTGTCATGTGGAATGAGGCACCTGAGTCTAAGTAACACACACTCCCTTCACAGTGTTGGCCATGCATGCGATCAGGGTGAATTCTAGCTCAATCTGTGAAGCCAGTGGTTCACTTGCTGCTCCTCTTGAGTTCTCATTACTAGACGTTTTGTGTGGACACTTTGTAGCATAGTGACTGAATTCATGTTAATTGAAGCATTTTATTTTTGACAAGTCTTTCTTCTTGTGCCCTTTGCTATATTCTAGTTTGTTTTAAGATTTCTTCCCTTTCCAACTGATACATAATTTTCTTCATCCTCTCCCTTAGATGAAACTCCACCTCTGGTATTTCGCCTAATTTCTTCTTGTACCAAATTAGACCATAAGTGTTCCCAATTTGGTAATTTATCCCTCCCGTTCACCAAGTACTGGTAGTTATGAAAACTTTTGGAATGCCTAGAAGAACTAGTCTCTCCAGGTCATCTTCTACAACATTCACACTAACCCCTACAAGCTCATCTCGAACTTGTGTAAATGAGGTGAGATACTTGGAATAGTATCATTCTTCTGCATCTTAATGTTTCGAAGTTTTTCTTTGAGGGTCAATTTTCTATGGTCATTGTTATTCTCAAATATCTCAATCAGTTCCTTCCACATTGTGAAAAGGGTTTCTTTGCCATGGATATTTTATATAATGTGGCCTCTCACTCCCTCCAGGAAAATGCTCCTCGCCTTGGCTATATATTTCTTCCATTAGGCTAGGCTATGGGCATCAGTTGATCCTAGTTTTGGAATGTATGTCTTGACATATTCCAATAATCCATTGTCATCAAGAATTTCCTCCATGTGATCCTTCCAGGAAATGAAATGCAAGCTGCCTTCCAAGGAATACTCTCTAATATCAGTCCATTGAAGCCATTCCCCCGACTCTGAAGAAATCTTGCTACATTGAAGCTGCAAATTCAAACCTCCTAAGGACAAACTTCGAAATTCTTGTTCTAATGTGAATCCTACTTTGATACCATATATAAATATGGTGATAGAATTGCAACTACTTATTGAGTCAAATTATACACTTATAATTTTCCAATCATAAATTTTCAACCCAAGGTAGGTAAGCTTGTGAGATACTATGCAAAATATATGCAGGTTGATTACTGGAAGTGTTCATAAATTAATCATTCACACACACACATAAACTAATGCTTCTTTCCCGTATCAATATTTTAGCAGCAAGGGTATGGAGTGGAATATAACATCCCTATAAAGCTCTCGGTGTTGCTAATATTGACCATGGAAAAAATAAAAGATCATATTACAACAATTTAGAAATCAACTTAGACAATAACGAGTCTAAGATTTGATCAAATGGGATTAACACATTAACATCATAAAATCAATCATCTAATCAATTAACATTCTGCTGTTGGAACCTAATAAAGAATTCATTAGTTGTGTAAAAGAATTATTGTTGCATAAAAATAAATTAAACACACACATACTATGTTGTAGGAGTTGTGAGCGAAGCGGGGCCTCCCTCACTCACAACCCCTTTAAAACTTGAAGAGGTTTCTCAGAAAAATGGACAGAACATAAGACTTATATTAATATGAAAATATATAGTCAAGTACAATATGATATATTGTTTATCAATTGAAATCCCAACCCAACAACCCTTTACAATGTGAAATACATCCCCTTTTATACAATCTCTAAAGCCCATATTTGGCTTGAAAGACTAGTATAAGCTATCAGCCAAAAATATAGGTCTAGGCTATCGAATTTAGCTTCTGTTAAGTCTAATCCATGACTGAAAGCATGGATTAGACGATTTCTGTCACATAGCGGAAGCTGCATGAAATCTAGTTTCAAGGGGAAAATCTGCAAGTTCGGGTTGTTCCAAAAAGAGGCTCGAAGCAACCAATGGAATAGTATTCATGTGCAACCAATTCCCTACGAAACCCAAATCTTCGCTGGACCTGGCAATAAGTAGAATACAATTAACCGCTGGTGTTGTTGCAAGAAATCAGCGGCTGCAGGAAATCTGGATCCCCTGCAGGAAATCTGGATCCGCTGCAGGAAATCTAGAACGACTGCAGGAAATCTGCAATAGCTACAGGAAATCTGCAATGGCTGCAGGAATTGTGGCTACACGAGCTATCTTCAAGATTTTGTGGAACTACTTCCAATCAAAACAAATCTACACATAAGTTCTAGATCAGTGGGAGTATTAATTCAGTAATAGTTATAGCTAGATCAAATAATACGTTATGTCTAAGGAAAAATGACACTTGTTATGTTAATTTAACATTCCTTATGCTTATAGTACCCTTTTAGCCAAAACTAGAAAATATAGCCGAACTAAGCATAATTAAGGCCGGAAGGAGTTCATAAATAAGAGAAGTAAGGTTTGGGAAGGGTGTGAAAAATGGGAAAAATGGAGACTTAACATCTCCCCCACACCAAAAATATTGCATGTCCCTATGCAAGAAAAATTGTAGCAACCTTCAGAAAAAATAAAAATCAACCGTTCACCTGGGCCGCAGCTACTGCAGCCAGATGGTCCAACTCAGCCCAACTGGGCTCCACCTAAATTTGACCCTTGTATATTTCATTCTTCCTCTTCATATGGTCTATCTGAGCTTGCTTATTTTTCATAATGCGGGCTTCTCTCTCATTCCACTCCTCATGTTCTTTCTGCATCTTGAGGCTGTTCTCCTTCAAAACCGCATTTTCCTTCCTTAAGGCCCGCTTCGAAGTGGCGAGTTCTTTAATGGTCCCTTCCAACTCCTTGCGATATTGTTTCCTCTGGGGAGTAACTTCCCCCTCATGATGCCCCTGGGAATATTGGGGCACACTAAGGTCCCCCCGCCCTTGCTGCTCTTCCCTAGTCTCGGTTCTGCTTTCCTGCAGCGAAGGGTTATGGAAAGACATAGTGTCTTTGTCGATGACTGTGGCTGGTTCCACCTTCTCCTTTCCCTTGGCTAGACCATGGGATTTTCCTTTCATCTCATCGAAAATTTTGGGTGGTGTTCCCCCTTTTATGCTATCCTTCATATCCAGCTTAGCAGCCTAGCTCCTCGTAAATATTTTGGCTGGGGTAGTCGACCCTTTCTGCTGGGAACCTTTTACAATGGTTTCCCTGGTCACCATTACTTCTTCATCCCCGTCATCCTCTTCTATTTGTGGTCCATGAGTCTGTGGCTTCTTTTGAGGCTTCTCTGCTAACTGTTCCTCCTCGAGCACTGGGGAGCCAGAATCTCCATCTTCCACAAAATGGTTCTCAGTCAGAAATTCTCCCCATGTCTTTTTCCTTTTCTGCAAAACCTCTATCAGGATAATTTTCATCAGCCCATGGTGGTAGAGATTTTCCTCTATGTGGGTGAACCTTTCTTTCGTGGTCGAGGACATTTTGGCCAAAGACATCTTCAAATAATATGGAAAATTCAGGGCTTGATCCCAAAACTCCCCGAGGAGCCGCATACGGAATAAAAATGTGAGGCCATAGCGACCTTCGCAAGTGATATACTTCTGCAGGAAGAACAGTAGATGACAGTACTTACTCCTAAAAAAATCTTGTGAAATCCCCTTTCCCCAGTCGGGGTTCAAATGATATTTCCGAAGGAAAGATGCACACATCCCCTTATTGAAGCGGTTTTTTAACCATCGCTCCCCGTCTTGTGAAATTCCACATGCTCTCTCCACCAACTTCTCTGTTAGCTGAAATTGAACATTTCCAACCTGTTCTTTATCATTGTTTAGGTTCAATGGGAATGACTTCGTTACTTTGGATTTGTGGCCATCAAACTTCTGCAAGAAGGGCAACCATCCTGCTTTTTCTATCCTCACCTTGTTGTGAGGGTCAGCTTCCAGCAGCACAAGGCTCTATGGCTCAAACGGAGAGGGGATCGTGGTCTGGACATGGTGAAGGAGGAATTAACAGAGTGGATGAGGAAGGAAGGGATAAAGAGAATGCAGATCACAAGAATGCAGACATAAAATAATAATGCACACAGTTTACGGAATGCATACTGAGACATTGACAATATATTTCTTGAAAATGAGAGGAGGTTAAATGGGAAAGATCGCAAGGCACGATTTTTTTCGAGTGACAGGTCGTGATCATGATGATCATGATGATCTGACCTGTAGGATAGGCATCAGAAGTACAACCACCGTAATGTCAGAAATATGATGAGAGGTCGTGGGATTTACGCCGCAACGACTTTCAACCACGTTTTTTCCACAAGGGTTACCATAGCCTAAGTCATGCAAATTATTAAAAAATAAAGCATTATTATACCTTACCTAAAGCATCTTATCACTGGTTGTACCTTACCGAACTTACCCCCAACGGTCCAGTCCTTGATGACGTTGTTGTCCTTGAAATGATAACTTAACATTACATCAGATATTTGATCACATAATTCATGACTTCGATCCATAATGACTGTTAGTACTATATCAAATAATTAAAAATGATGTTTTGTCTATACCTTTTGTCTTTCAGGAACCGAGGGAGTTGCTATACGAAATGGAACTGTGTCTGTCAAACCTTCTGCAGGAATTGAGACTGTGTCTGTAGGAAATGAAACTGTATCTTTCGAGCCTTCTGCAAGAATTGAGACTGCGTCTACAGGAAATGAAACTGTTGATCCTTCTGCAGGAATTGAAACTAATCTTCCCCACCGTCTATGTACAATCCATTGCACATGAATGAATGTGTTGATGTCGAATGCGCAATGATCTCATTGGATTACCAACCATTGATGGAAACTCTTAACCAATGCAAGGCCCATCACCATTAATGAGAGTGAGGACCAAGGTACCATGATGCATCCTATCAAGTGTGAATTTATGCGCTGTTGTCGAACTCCCTGTAGGATCCAGTAGTAAAGGATCCATAATGTTTCTTCGTCGTTGCTGGTGAGATAGCATGTAATTAGGGCATATATGCTTCAAGGCATCACGAGGCTCTAATCCTGCACCCAGACAAGTTGTTGATGTTGATGGGCCAAGATAGTTCGAAGGAGGGTCTTAAGAAATCCCACATTAGTCCAACGCGAGAAATCCATAGATTAACTGAAAGAAACAAATTTTATTGAGGGGATCCAAAAGGATCTACTGACCTATGTTTTTAACGAGCCCAGTGGCAGTCCATGCTCGTCATATTTCAATTTTAGAGAGTCTAAAATACTAAAAAAGAAGACTCCAGGGAGTTCCTTTTCCGTAATCAGCCCATTGGGCCCGGAAAAAGGAATAGACATATACCTAATAGACATTCCTCTCATGGTTTAATGAGCACGAGGTTGAACAAAGCAAGCTCATTGTATCAATAGGAAAGTCAAGAAGAGATAGTGGAAGGAATGATCCCTTCCTTTACCATTTCGAGCTCTTTCTTCTTCACAATTTCTTCCATAAATTCCTCCTTTGATTGGGTTTTTTGATATAGGTTGAGTCTTTTCCCATTCACCATGGAGGTAAAATTCCCATCATCAATAGTTTTGAGCCGAACAGATCCATTGTCAAAAGCTTTCTCGATCAAATAAGGGCATAGCCAATGTGTATTGAATTTCCCTTTAAAGTTCTTAAATTTTGAATCATAAAACAATGCCCAATCTCGCTCTTTGAATTGCTTATTTTTTATTTATCTGTCGTGCCACTTAGCCCTTTGTTGTTGGATCAAGTCAGTATGCTAAAATGTGCCTTGCCTAATCTCATCCAGCTCATTGAGCTGCAAGATTCTCTGTTTTTGTGCTTCATCAAGGTCTATCCCCAAATCTGCTGCCATCTTGAAAGTTCCGATTTGAAATTTGATGGCCAGCAAAACTTGTTTTCCACACACTAATTCAATAGGAGAAAAGCTAGTGGTGCTCCTCCATGTGATCCTATAAGCCCACAATGCCTCAAGAAGCCGGTTAGGCCAATCCTTTTTGTGTAATTGCACTATTTTAGTAAGGATTGTCTCCAACACCTTATTGGTTGATTCCACTTACCCATTGGCCTATGGATGATAAGGGGTGGACTTCCGGTGGGTAATATTATATTTTTGCACAATTCCCTGCATAAGCTTAGACACAAACTGAGCACCTTGATCAATAATTATTTTTCTAGGTACTCCAAATCTCACAAAAATATCAGAGAAAAGAAAGTTTATCGCTGCTTTTTTCGTTGCTCTAGGTAGTGCTTTTGCCTCCACCCACTTTGTAACATAATCAGTACAAACCAAGATATTACCTTTGGATGTAGGATTGATGGGACCTACAAAATCAAGAGCCCACCTTTCGAAGGGTTCTATGAGAACTTGTGGCTGCAAAGGCATATCGTCTGATTGTACAGGTCGCCCCATTCTTTGGCAACTATCACATTTCTGAACATATTCATTTGCATCTTTAAAAATACTAGGCCAATAATAACATTTGCGAAGGATCTTATAAGATGTCTGCTTGTCTGCAAAGTGTCCTCCACAAATTTCATCATGACAGGCTCTTAAGATGTCATAGATCTCATCTTCTCTAACACATCTGCGAATAATCAAATCAGGTCCAGTGAAAAAGAGATCTCCCCTAATCCAAGAGTAATCAACACTCTTTCTAATAATTTTCTTTTTTTGATTAGATGAAAAGTAAGGTGGACACTTCCCTGTAGCAAGATAATTAGCCATGTCTGCGAACCAAGGTGTTTTAACAGAGAAGAAAAAAAATTAATTTCATCTGGAAAGTTATCATTAACATGAACATCCTCACCTACATGGTTGAGCCTAGAAAAGAAATTAGCTACCTGATTTTCTTTTCCTGGCCTATCCAATACCGTGATGTCAAATTCCTACAGCAGCAACAGGCACCAAGTAATTCTGCCATTAGTGACCGGTTTATTCATGAGATAACGAATATCATAATGATTCGTGTGTATAAAAACTTCATAACCTATGATGTATTGTCTAAACTTGTTAATAGCATAAATCACAGCCAGGAATTATTTTTTAGTTACCGTGTAATTCAGTTCCAAGGGAGTTAATTTTTTACTAACAAAATAAATAGCATGGGTTACAGGATCCTCCTTTTGACCCAATACCGCTCTTATAGCTGAATCAGAGGCATCAGTGGAGATATGGAAGGGCAAAGTCCAATCTGGGCCTCTCAAGACAGGTGTTGAAGAAATATTTTCCTTGAGTTTATCAAATGCAGCTTGACACTCATCATTCCAATGAAATTCAGATTATTTAGTCAATAATTTAAACAATGGAGAGGCTACCTTTGTAAAATTTTCAAAAAACCTTCTGTAGTCGCCCGCATGTCCAAGAAAACTCCACACTCCCTTTTGATTGATTGGTGGGCGCAGCTTTACAATAACTTCAATATTTTCCGGATCAACTTTAATTCCTGCAGCATAAACATGATGACCCAAAACAATACCTTCATTCATAATCATAAAACACTTTTCATTACTTAATGAAAGATTATTTTCTCTACATCTCTGCAAAAAAAGTTTCAAGATTATCTAAAGCCTCGTCAAAAGTATCACCCATAACTGTAAAATCATCCATATAGACTTCCACGCAATCATGCAAAAGATCAGAAAAAATACCAAGGACCGCCCGTTGAAATGTGGCAAGTGCATTGCATAGACCAAATGGTAATACTTTATATGCATAGGTACCCTAGGGACATGTAAATGTTGTCTTCTCCTGATCCTCCGAAGCTATCCTAATCTGATTGTATCCACTGAACCCATCTAAGAAGGAAAAATACTTTTTCCCTACTAGAGTGTCTAGTACTTGGTCTATAATGGTGAAGGGAAATGGTCTTTTAATGTGGCTTTGTTTAATTCCCTGTAATCTACACACACTCGCCATTTACCATTATTTTTGGGAACAATAACTAGTGGGGACACCCACTGTCTATCTGAGATAGGATAAATGAACCCTACATTTAATCATTTATGCAATTCATCTTTTACAATTTCCCTTAAAGTGGGGTTCATTCTCCTTTGTGGTTGTCTTACGGGTCTAGCATTTTATGCTATATAAATATGATGAATGCATGTGTCTAGTTGAATGCCCCTCATATTGGTATATTCCCATGTAAATGTATCTGAATTTTTTTTCAATTTTTGAATTAATTGTTTTTCTTGTTCAGAAGTTAAGGCATAATTAATGTTTAAAGATTTTTCAGGAAAAATTTCCACTACCTTACTCTCCCATTCATGCATTGAATATGCAGGAAATGCAGATAAGAGGGTTGAATGTAATTCAGAAGTTGTACTATGTTCATAAAAATCTTTCAGATCAGAAATGATATCTAAATTATGACTAGACTATTCTTCTAAATGCTACAGAAAATCAGGATTAGAAATATAACAATTTATCAGATTTTCCTCATAATTTTCCTTAAGACTCATGTCTTGGGCTATTGTTTAAATTGGCTGGATGCATTTAGAATCATGCTCTTCTTCTTCAACCCAATGTGTATTTTCTGATCTCGAGAGGGGTTTAGCGGGGGAATATAAATTGATTTGCTTTGTTTTAGCCCCATGGGTGATGGTCATGTTCCCAGATCTACACCCTATGTAGGCATCAGCCGTGGCTAACCATGGCTTCCCCAAGATCAATGGATTCCCTCCCAAGTTGTTTTAGGCTGAAGAACATAAAAGTCGGCAGAGTTCTCCCAAGAATCTAATGAGATGACAATGTCTTCTAATACCCCCTCTGGATTAACCTTAGACCTGTCTGCTAATTCTAACATGGTAGGAGTGGGTAATAAGTCAAAGGATCCTATATGAGATAAAGTCTCCATAGTCATCACATTAATGGTTGCACCTAAATCAATCAAAGTGTTCTTTATGGGATACCCATTGATAAAGGTGATAACCATAGGGATTCCTGGGTCAGCATATTTTCAATAACAAATCCGGTGGACATTAAACCTGCAAAATTTCCACCTACTTGAATTGTGGAGGGTTCTTTATTTTTTCTTCCTAGTTTCTTAGTACATAGTTCCTTCACTGTTTTGGCATATGTTAGGATATCTTTGATTTCTTGCAGAAATGGGATCTTGATGCACATATTTCTCAGTTCAGAAACAAGATTGAACTCGGGCTGTTTAGTTTTTTTTCTCCATTTCCAACCTCTCTGAAAAAGGAGGCTGGATTGTATGGGATGAGGAATATTCTTGTGGCCTAGATGATTTTGCTGGTTCAGGTGTGGTTTAATCTTCAGGTATTTCCAGGCTATCCTCCTCTACAATTTCTTCAATTATTTCGGGCTGAGTCACCACTTTTCCTGATCTAAGTTTAATTTATTGTA
The DNA here is from genome assembly GCA_034641835.2 of Pinus albicaulis. Taxonomy (NCBI): domain Eukaryota; kingdom Viridiplantae; phylum Streptophyta; class Pinopsida; order Pinales; family Pinaceae; genus Pinus; species Pinus albicaulis. The sequence continues at coordinate 1,200,840,930 of CM076574.1, forward strand.
GTGGCACAGGGAATTCCTGCAGCGGCACAGAGAATTCCTGCAGCGCAAGAACAGAAATTTCTTGCAGTGGCATGGGCAATTCCTGCAGCATCACGGGGAATCCCTGCAGCGCAGGAACAAAAATTTCCTGCAGCGGCTAGGGGAATTCTTGCAGCACAGGAACAGAAACATGCAGCGGCTGCGGTGCAATACAGTAGGTAGGAAAAGTGGGATAAGTGACCAATCCAATGTTGTGAGCATATTGGATGGTTTTATTGTTGGGGTTAGACATTGGCGGTCAATTGAAGATGTTTTTGCAGTTGCATCATTTATTGAGGTGTGGGTTGCGAAGGATAAAAGTTTTGATTTGGGAAAATTTGTGCAGCAGGGTAAGAATAGTTCCCTTGCCAAGGTTGCTGAGGGGGCTAGGGCTTCCAGGGCATTGAAACATTCCAAATATGATTTTTCAACATAAGGAAATTGAAAATGCGATTGTGACATACCTAGAGGACGTGGTTGCCATGGTTTTTGAGGTGCCATTGCATAAAGTGAATTGACAACTTATTGATCTGCCATATATGCTGCTTTGATTTCAGGTAATGAAGGACATTGATCAATGGAATGCTCAGCTTCGCAAATTTGACATACCTCTATACTGTTAGCAAGGCATTCCCTTAGAGCATGTTTCTTCCTGCATTCAGAGCAGAACATAGCCAAGGATTTTTCCAGTTCACCCTGTTTTTCCTGTTTCTTCTTAGCCTGCAAAACATCCAATTGTGAAGATAAAGTGCTAAGAATATCAGTTTTAAAGTTTTCAAATAAATTACCCATTTCAGCTCGGGTTACTCCAGCTCTGACAACCGATTTAACAAGCCTAGAAGAAGTGTCTCTTGACCCTCCTCCAACCTTGGAATTTTCTTTGGAATATCTTCTACAAAGCTCACACACATAATCATAGGTCAAATTCGATACATCACCTACTCCCATTAAATTTAAGACCTCTTGATACTTTGATCTGATTTCCCTAAGAAAATTGGTTCTCTTGGTCTCGGGATCTAATTGATTTATCTTAGATCTTTGTAAATTATATTGGAATATTTCCATCAAATCTTCAAGGCTCTCCCCTTCCTTCTGATTCATGCCAAAGATTTCTTCACTGAGATCCCTAGTCTTACAATAGTCTTGGTACTTTTTTTTTCAGGAATATCTTCTTCATTTCATCCCAAGTTGAAATGGAGTTTGATGACAACCCCATAAACCACATGAGGGTTGCATAAATAAATTCAGCTTCTTGGCATTGGAAGAATAGTCATAGCTCCTGCATATTACATCGAATTCAAATAGGAGGCATCAAGGTCTTCACTAGACACGCCATGAAAGTTAGGCAAGGTTGAGGGAGGAGTGTTTTTCATATGAGTAGCTCCAACAGTCTCCTTAATAGGAAATTCAAATGTGACTAATTTCTCCTCATTCTCATCAGTGCCTTCCATATGAGCCATATCAGTCCAAGAAAAAGTGGGACCTTGGAAGCCTACAAATTCTTCAAAATCAATGGTCTGGAGTTCTGGTTCTATGATAGGGTTCACAAGGAATTGCTCTTCGGGCTGATCAGTAAGTAGAGATGTTGTATTTCTTGTAAGGGGAGAGTCCAGATGGGCAACAATGTAAGACTTTCCAACAGAGGATTCTGTTGTGGAATTATTTATCTTCTCAGGACTACAGACCTCCTGTTCGGATTCATCTTTCTTTGATGCCTTCTTTCTTGCTGACTTCCTTGTTTAGGCCAGTGTATTAGTAAATGAAGTGGTGCTCACACCACCATGAAAATCATTTGAAAATATTGGACCCTATTCAACTATCAAAAAACTCTACTTACCAAATAATCAAGACATGGCTTTGGCGAATTTTAGACCTCTGTGAGTGTGTGGCCTTTTCCCTTCGTCTTATCACTTCGACTCCCCTAGTCCTGCAAAACAAAATCAACAAAATCAAACTAAAACACTTTCAGTAACATCCCTTAGCACCTTTTCGACAATGACACCAAAATGTCGAGTCAAATTATACACTTATAATTTGCCAATAAAAAATTGTCAACCCAAGGTAGGTAAGCTTGTGAGATACTATGCAAAATATATGCAGGCTGATTACTAGAAGTGTTCATAAATTAATCATTCACACACGCACACAAACTGATGCTTCTTTCTTGTATCAATACTTTAGCAGCAAGGCTATGGAGTGGAATATAACATCCCTCTAACCCTCTCGGTGTTGCTGATACTAACCATGGAAAAAATAAAAGATCAAATTACAACAATTTAGAAATCAACTTAGACAATAACGAATATGAGCTTTGATTAAATGGGATTAACACATTAGCATCATAAATTCAATCATCTAATCAATTAACATTCTGCTGCTGTAACTTAAGAAAGAATGCATTAGCTATGTAAAAGAATTATTGCTGCATAAAAAGAAATTAAACACACACACACATACACTGCGCTGCAGGAGTTGTAAGCGAAGGGGGCCCTCCCTCACTCACAACCCCTTTAAAACTTGAAGAGGTTGATCAAAAAAATGGACAGAACATAATATTTATATTAATATGAAAATATACAGCCAAGTACAATCTGATATATTGTTTATCAGTCGAAATCCTAACCCAACAACCCTTTACAATGTGAAATACATCCCCTTTTATACAATATCTAAAGCCCATATTTGGCTTGAATGACTAATCTAAGCTATCAACCAACAATACAGATCTAGGATATCGAATTTAGCTTCTGTTAAGTCTAATACATGACTGAAAGCATGGATTAGTTGATTTCTGTTACATAGCAGAAGCTGCAGGAAATCTGGTTTCGAGGGAAAATCTGCAAGTTCAGGTTATTCCAAAAATAGGTCCGAAGCAACCAGTGGAACAGTCTTCATATGCAACCAATTCCCTACAAAACCCAAGTCTTCGTTGGATATGGCAATAAGTCGAACACAGTCAACCGCTGATGTTGTTGTAGGAAATCAGCGGCTGTAGGAAATCCGAATCCGCTACAAGAAATCCGCAATGGCTACAAGAAATGTGGCTACACAAGCTATCTTCAAGATTTTGTGGAACTAATTCGAATCAAAACAAATCTGCACATAAGTTCTAGATCAGTGGGAGTAGTAATTCAATAATAGTTACAGCTAGATCAAAGAATATGTTAAGTCTAAGGCAAAATGACACTTATTATTTTAATTTAACATACCTTATGCTTATAGTACCCCTTTAGCCAAAAATAGACAATATAGCCGAACTAAGCATAATTAAGGCCATAAGGAGTTCATAAATAGGAGAAGTGAGGTTTTGGAAGGGTGTGAAAAATGGGCAAAATGGAGACTTAACACTGCTCAAGAAATTAAATATAAATCAAGAGACACAATTCTACTCTATTGCTTTGCAGAAATTAATTCACAATTTAGAACAACATTTGCAAATATGCATCAATCACATACACAAATACATATATCTATCTAGGGGAAACAAATTGGTAAAAACCCCTTAAACATACTTACATTAATGAGATGAATAGATAATCTATTACAATTTCTAACTCCAACTTTTAGCTCAACCTGCAAAAGAATATTTTTTCTCTTTGCTCAATGAGAAGCTCTGACCAAGACATAGTCAATTTTTGCCTCCACCTCAACTCCTATTTCCTTGTGAAAATCCTGTGAAAATTATCCCCTATTATTTAGTAATTTCCTCCAATTTGATTGCGCACTTTCCAAGGATTGATCATTGATTGCATGCAATGCTTGTACACTCAAGACTAGTCTACAATTGATGTTACACTGCCTTGGAATATCCACCACAACTGAGCAATTTGAATCCTTTCATGCAAGAGTTATTTTTGGTTTATTGATTAGTTAACTGGATGATATCAGTGTTAGACTATTGTCTCACTACACAATTGACCTCCAGCTAGTTCTATTAACTGTTAAAACTAGTTTAACTGAGTACAACTGGAAATAATTGAACTGGATTGCTACAAATTAGAAATCACACATTCATAAATGAACTACAAGCCCTCTAACTCAAATTTACTGAGATAACTAAGTGACAAGAGCCATGTCACACTAGTTAATTGCCTCCAATTTATCTGTTGATGTGGAAATTTCATTTTTTCTATATTTTAACAAGGCTAAGTCAAATTGAGTCTTTCTTGCTACAATTATCAACAACATATTCCAAGTTGTATGGAGGGAAAAACATTAAAGTGGGTATCACTTGTGGTTAATTAATGGCAGTGGAAATTGGCATTGGCATTCGAAAAAGGCAAAGGGAAATAAATGGAAATTAATTATAGAAACAAACGAAAATAGGAGAAAAGGGAGATGAAGAGACAATAATATGCATGCAAGGGAAATTAGAGAGAAAATAAATAAAAATGAAAGGAAAAGGAAGAGACACAAGACATCAATGATAAAAAGGCATCTGATAAAAAAATGACAATTTTTTTATCAGTTTCAACTCTAGTTTTTCTAATGAAGAAATCAAACTCCGAGAGGAGAGAGAGAACACTTGAACACAAGCAAGCTAGCAAGCAAAGGAAAAGAAACGGAAATAAAGGGAGCGCAAGGATAAGGTTGGAAGAGTAGTTACAACAAGAATATTTTGCGAGTAACAAGTTGCATGTGTTATTTCCTTGTTGGGATTTGAACGCATGGTGCATACATTTGGTTTACATGATTAATGTGTTGTAATTAGCATGGGGTTTTCCTAGATTGACAGTGGTTATAGACTTGCCTTAACATTTCATGGATAACCATGGTGTGATGGGATTGGTTCTTGGTTAAGCTTTCAATTTTTAGAATATTTTGGATCTGAGTGAAGTGGTCTCAGGAAAATACCAAGGGTTGCAGGTGGAGATAGGAAAATTCCTTTGGGCATGGTGACGAAATTATGGATTCATCCAAGCTTGTTTAGTTTTGGTGATTTTTGGACCAGTTTAGTTGAAATCATTGGTGTTGAGGGTTGAGGTAGTTTAGTCTCTAGAAGCCCTAGTTGGTTCTGTTTTGGTTTATCCCATGTGATCCCACATTCATGCTTGGAATATGGAATGGGGGTAATTGGATGGAAGAGAGATTTGGTTCAGCCTAATCTATGGTTAAGTGGTACGTGGAAGTCCCTGACTTGGTTGTCCTTTGCATATGTTATTATGTGTTATTTCTTATTGATATCAAAGAGCATATGTATTGGTTATTGTGTTGATTTTATGACTCGTTTTTCATGGCTTCATTATGGTTAAATGTTTGTTATAGGCATGGCTAAATGATGCACTCTTGTTATAGATATTTTTCATGATTCGATAAGTTATTTAATGTTTATATGAATGTATGAGGTAACAAGTGTTGTTGTAGCTAGCTTGAGAGAACAGCAAGCCTTCTTGATGATTCTCTGGTGAAGCTAATGATACAGTGAACAAATATGCGTTCATGACCTGTAGGTGTTATGTTTACCAAGTGTTTGCGTAAATGATCATCATGTATTTTCCAAGTTTGGAGCAAGAGTCATGGAATTAAGTATACATGCACACAGACCTTATTAATAAATTTTTGGAAGGTTATGGGCAGTTAGCCTGAATACTAGCCCAAAAATCCGGAACTCGGCTTTTGGCTGCACCCTTTTAACTGGATAATTTCGGTTGTAGCCTTATGGAGGGAATCTTATGAGTGCGGCTAGAGCCTTTTGGCCTCATGTGTTGGCCTACATGAGTGTGGTTGGGAGGCAGAGTGGGAGAAAAAGGTGGTTTCAGCTCAGGGAATAATCACTAGTGAAATTGGTCTGATTTTTGGGTAATCATGTGTCCCTAGAAGGTTGCAGTAAGTTCAATATGGTAGACCCCACTTCCATAACTAGAACTTGGATGATAGAGTCATGTATAATAACTCTTAGCTCATGTTTATCCTAGTGAGCTTACAAAATCAAGTAAATCTAGGGTGGGGTGTTACAGATAGATGTCCTTCATGTTTACATTTGGTGCTTCATCAAGGATAAGAAATCCAAAAGTGGTTTCACTCCTAGCTTCCTAATTTATGTGCTTTTATACCATATTACCAAATAAACTATACTCAATGTGATTTGGAAATGGTGATGGCTCAACGATCGGATTGTGGTGAGCGAGCAAGTTATCTTCAACTCATGGCTCAAGTATTTATATTACAACAATAGCCTCTATTTGTGATACAAGAACACCCCTTCGATTCTCAAGAAGCCTAATTATGCACTTTGGAGATACCTATTGATGATGACAAATCAAGAATTTTTTCATCCACCTATTTCTCTTTAGTTTCCTTAGTCTTTCGATCTTTCTACCTTTTCTCTATTTTAGATTCAGGACAAGGTGGAACAAGGTCAAGAATCAATTGACATGTGGAAGCTAGTCCCTTTTGAGTTTTGTGTGTGTATATTTCAGCTGGATTAGTAGGGGGGTTTTACGTTCACCAAATAAATTAGTTGGAACTTCAAAATTTGATATAAGAAATTTACCTTTATTGTTTCTTGGTTTAATCATTTAACCACATACTAGGAATGGTTTGGGAAGACCCACTAAAGTGGTTTTGGTGGGATAGAACCTTCCTTCCATATTTTTGAAAAGAGGCATCTTTATGTCTTTTTATGAAGAAGTCATGCTTGGAGTAGATCTCAGGCATACATATTCCTGGTTGGGATTGTACCACATGACCTATGGGGACCAAGACTCCCCACCTAACCATTTGACCACATCGTCAGAACTAGGCGTCTTTATGTCTTACTAATTCTCCTCCAATCTAAAATGTGATAAAATTTAATTAAAACAAACTAAAAAAAAGAAATCCACTCACCTAATGTTACCTTCCTACAACTCCCCACAACAGTTCCAAAAATGTTGGGCTATTTTAATGTCACAATAAAAACCCTTCACAAGTAAATCTAGGACGTAAACTGATGAGTTGTAAACATTATATGTGCAGTCATTGTGAGAACTATTTTTCCTCTTTAAAAACAACTAAATTATGATTTCCTATTATAGTCTTAGAAATAAATTGAAATCCACTTCTAATGTTAAAACAATCAACAAAAACTGAAATAAAATGTGCATTGATCTAGGACCCTTATAACTAGTCCTTTACTTCAAATTCCCTGAATTGGCTCTAGAATACAATTTTTCATTGATTTAAGGCAATGCTCATGTATTCATTTGCATGTTGGAAATGAAAGTAAACGATTCTAGTCTTGGACCTCAACCTCTTACAATCAAATACTGAAATAAAAAGTAAAGTATGTAAGTGAAATTCCAAAATAAAATCCAATCCAAAACTATCCTATGATAACCTACCAACATTTGTACTATTTTCTCTAGCAATAGTTCTAGTGTCGAATCCTTAAACTAATATAAAACATCCAAGATATAAAGCATCAATTAAATACATAATTACTAAACCAATCGTTTTCAAATCAATTACTTATTCATTTACCAAACACACATTATAGAGAAATTGTTCTAAAATAATATCAAATTATAGCTATCATGCCAGTAACCAAATTGAATATACTTAGATCGATTATAACTCTGAATCGTATGACAACAATGTTAAATTGGTTCTTGAGTTTGAATCACTTTCCACAATCGAAGCAATATTATTAATATCATTTATAAACTCAGAGGGTTGTATCAAGGCAAGGGTATTTACCACATAGTGTAACAGAGCACTCTGGTTCAAGTCGAAATGCTATATTAGTCCTAAAGTGAAGAACCCTAGATGATCTTAATTAAAAAATGGTATTGCCAATGGTGACTTTAATCTCTGATAAAACAATCGATCTAATCCTAACTTTAGAACATAATTCAAATCTAAAATCATTATAAATGAATAGAGACCAATTGGTTAATTAACAATATTTCTCCAAATTGCAATCAAAACTTCATATTCAAGACAATCAACACAATATTGGAAACAATGATTATCAAAGGATAAAATTGGATTGTATAAAAGTTATCCTTTGTATAAAACTATTTTGCATGTGATCTACACAATGGAAACAATGATGAAAACCAATACATTATCCATATAAATGTGTTATCAAATAACACATTTATATAAAGCAATATGAACACAAACAAAATAGAATACTTTAGAATCAAGAAGGAAATTTTGAGGGGCCCTCCCATAATGGCACCTGGTTAAACAACGATCACAAAAGGCGAGAAGTCATATTGAAACAATGAATCAAAAGCTTAGCCTCATATAAACCAATATAAAATTACATAAGGTTTGTTGTTATATAGCTCATACATAGCGTTTTACAAAATATGGAAGCTTAATTGAAAACAATGATTGGACTAACTAACTAGCTAGCCCGACATTGAGATGCGTGGTCATGTTTATACATATTACATCAAGTATTACATCCAATCGTGCCTTTGAAAGGCTGCGACTCAAATATAAGACTCAATCCTTGGATCCAAGGGAAAATTTCCTTATAATAGCCAAAACACCAACCATGAAATCTCCTATGCCTCTGTGAACTTCGCCAGACCTATTGTAGAAACGATGCGGTCATATGAATCATAATTATGGTGTAGTTGTGATAAAAAATAGGCTTTTTTATGATTAGTGTGAAATACTAGGACATCTATGACTTTGTATAACTATGAACCTTTGCAATTTCCTAATAAGCCGATGGCCAGCTCAACATGTGACCTCATTTCTCTACCACCTAATTACCATCTGAAAAATGGTGGATGTTGATGTGTTCCTTTCCATGTGACACTTCTAATATGTGCCACATTTCACTCGCCATTCATAGTTGGAAACCCAATGTTTTTTAATAATGCTCCCTACACTTGTCACAACCACATCATAATTTGTGACATCACCTTCATGGATTACATGATGTTTTGATATCGGATGACGTTAGTTAATGTGTCTGATAAGCAAATATCTCACCTTCAGGTGAAGGCTCTTGTTTGGAACTTGTTATACTAGTGTGTCGCAAGGGAATTTATTTTGATCCCCCCCACCTCTTATAGCTAGCCCTATGCCATAATCGTCGTATTAACCATGCCACCAAGGGAAGGTCGAGGCCTACCAATGCCCAAATTTCTAAATAAATGCAGTGTCAAGGGTTTCCATTCCATAATTCCATTTTTACCTAAACAGGGGGGTAAAACCTCAAATTCTCTCCTGAGCGAGGTTGGATTGCAAAGAGAATCCTTAGCCTGTCCCATAAGATAAAGAGAGGTATTTGACTATGCCTTGATCTGTGCAAAAGAGTATTGATGACAAATACGTATCCACCAAGCCTACGACATTCACCCACAAGCACTTCCAATTTACCAGACCCTCCTTCCAAGAATCCAAAAAGGCCACTATACTGAATTTCCCCTTCTGATTCCTCCAAGCTTCTCATTCCTTCCACGGAAATCTTCCCACTAGTTAGCAGTTTATATCATTGTACCTTATGTATGATTTTAACCTTATGTTATCCTTCGACAACTCCAGATTTCTTTAGTGAAATCTTTCATCCCTTCTATTAAATGTTCTAAGAACACTCTTCTCTTAAGTCTCACACTCTAAATCAATTAGGCTTTTGCTTGTGCCTTTATCTATCAAATCCATTCACAATACCCTCTGACTACTACCTCAACTAGTCTAGAGCTTTTCTAGGTTTTCTGATGACAGACTGTGAACACCAGCCATGGATATGACTATTCAATCCCATGCGCAAGGTGCCCTCTACTTCCTATCCATAACATGAAAGACATGACATATAAATATATTAAATATTGAATATGGAGCATATGAGAATCATACAACCACTCCATATTGATATATTGCTTCATATTGTACATAGATATTATATAGAACATGTTGTCTATTAATCAAGAAAGAACATAAACACAATACATTTTAATAATGGCCATTCCTTTCTCATTAACATAGTTTACATTAATAAGATGAATTATACAAGGGTACTTATCTAATCAAGATCCTATGATGTCTACCACTCATGAAGGGTGAGTCGCATTCCACCCCGCCATAGGATTAGTTGCATTAAAATATTTCTCATAGTTGGTCATCCCCGAGCCAGACCAAGAAGCCATGTGTTGGGTGAATTTACTGGGTAAACTAAAATAAGTATTTAATTGTCAATCCGATTTTGTAAACTTGGAAGCATGTCCACGATATATGGATCTCAGATCTAGTCAATTTTTAGAAGACAAAATATTTAAACTGAAGGAAATGCATATCTAATATTTAAGGAAATGCATATTACAAATATAAAATCTAATTAAGTAATTTCTGATTCAATATGTAATAAGTGAGGGAAGATGCTCCTGACTTAGGAGATCATGTTTGTCCTTCCCAAAAATACTACTTTCATGAAGAGAAACCAATTAACTGATGGACAATAGCTTATGATGCATAAAAAGTAGGAGAAGAGGCTCCTAACTAAGGAGGTCCATGTTGTCCTTCACAATTATATTCATCATTGTCACCATTGTATCTAAAACTATAAATTCAGAAAATAGCTTCAAACAAGGAAAAGAAGATGAATTTTAGTTATTGTTATTAGATCAGATAGAAGGAGAGTTTAACTTAAACACTTGTTTGTCCCTTCATGTGCAGATTAGAATCAAACCAAGATTCATTAGCAAGTATAACTAAATAACTCAACAAGGAAAATAAGATGAATTCTAGCTATTGTTATTGGATCATATAGAAGGAGAGTTTAACTTAAACACTTGATTGTCCCTTTATATGCAGATTGGAAGTAAACCAAGATTCATAAGCAAACATAAGAAATATTCATTCATCTAAATAACTGAGCAAATCTGAAGCAAAACTAGTTCATGAAAATTAAGCTAATTTAACCGAAAAGTGTACTTAGCTTGGTGTGGGGGCCCTCCACCCTTGCCTTGCACACTTGAATAACTTACCAGCTACTGCAAAATCAGTCAATCATCCACATCATTGAACAACAAAAAGAAGGTGGAACTAGTTCCTCAAATTAACTCACAATATTCAGAGGTCCCAATATGAAATTATACAAATTCTCCAAGTTTGAATGGTTCATAAGCTTGGTATAAATAGATAAATGATAAAAAAAATATGCTAAAATGTTTGTAACGGCCATATCTTATCCTAATCCCATCCATCTAGGTCGAACTCATCCATTTAGTTGCACAAAATCTAGAAAAATCCCAAAAACTACTAATTCTGCCCTATTTCCTAGGGATTCCTGAAAAACAGGTCATGTTTGACCAGCATTGACCGGGCCTGTTTAAGCATAGTTTGACCGAACCAATAGATGATTTTCCATCCGTGGTTCCCAAGCTTTCCAAATCTATGCTCAGCTAGTTTCCAGGTGTCCTGTATATATGAATTCCATGAAGCAATTACGGGAATTTTCAGTTTTGTCCAAAAATACTCTTAAAACCCAATTTTTACAAAAATAGATAAAAATTGAAAACATAATTTATTTACCTGAATATGCATAATAAGGTCAAAATAAGGAATTTGTGGATGATATAATGTGGAAAATGATGGGAATTAGGTGGATTTTTAATAAGCAAAATTGACCAAAATTGAGGGCTAACACCATGGATGAAGTTATCCTTAACAATATACGGTGAATTCATGAAGGCCATTCTCCTTCATCAAATTAAATCATTGGTTCCCTTAAGGTCACATCAAGTTTTGAGTTATTCCTAGTTTTTATGGGTGTGTTTACCCCCCAATTTTGCACCCTCTTGAGTATTTTATAATTAGTCAAATTTAAAGTGTTCAGGAGAAAGTTCATATATCCCCCTCTGCACATTTCCCTCTTCGTACAACCCTTATCTTCACACACCTCCTTCCTTTGCACGTCTGATTTCCCAAACATTCCACTCCCATGCACACCCTCCACTATGAATAATTAATTACTTGTACACCACCTGTCATGGTCATAAATATTTCGTAGCAGGATAATAATCACAATTCATTAATTTCCTTATTCCTCATGGAATTGATATCAAGAATGTTAAAATAAAATCAATCTCAAGGTTAAATGGACGTGATGGTTTTAAAACTTTGAGATTCATTTCCATCATCTCCCATAAACGATGAACTGTACATATTAAATTTATATTTATCGGTATGCCATGACTAATGGAATTCACAAAGAAAATGGGTAACAACTGATAATCATATCGAAGAATGAGGAATTCAAAACTAGGAGGCACTAAGAACGTTGATACACTCCCAAGTACAAATGAAAATGGCTACCAAAAGAAAGAAGGAAGTGACTTGTGGTAACACATTTAACTCACTTCCCCACTAGGATAAAAACTTTCATCGGTTGAATACATACTAATCGTATGTTAATTTATTGGTTGAGTAGAAACAAAGTAACAAAATTTAGACGAGTGGATTGGAAAACCTTACATGTTTTCCTAAAGTTTTCAACTTCAAGGAGACTTTTTTATCTTTATGCATGACATTTTGATCCCAATATGAGAACATCCAGAGCAATGGTGAAGAGAAATTCAATTCCTCTAACCCCTAAATCGTTCAGAAGGATATTTAAATTGTTGGGTGTAGAGCCTCATTATCTTCTTTATATGTATCGCTGTGTTGGATCCCTGTTCTTAACGGGGCCGCCCGTCGTTTAATCGTCGTCAAGGGGGTCTAGGGGGGGTGACGACAAACTTTTGGAAACCAATGGTTATTAAAGGAGGCAAGGCATGTTCCAGATATGAATAAAAATATGATTTCAACAGGGCAGTTAGGTGGTAAAGGTTGTGTGACAACTTTTACAGATAAAGCCTGAAAGGTCACTAAAGGAGCCCTGGTAATAGCAAAAGGTGAAAAGGTTAGTACATTGTATTTATGCAATGGTTTTTCTAATTGTGTTAATTCTTTAACCTCCACAGGAGCAAATGCAACATTATGGCATCATAGGCTCGGACACATGAGTGAGAAGGGGATGAATATTCTTCACTCAAGAAATTTGTTGCCAGGTTTGAAGAATATTGATTTGGATTTCTGTGAGAATTGTGTTTATGGAAAACAAAAGAGAGTCACATTTATTAGAGTTGGGAAAGAAAAGAAGAGGAAAATTAGAGCTTGTGCATACATATGTATGGGGACCTGCGCAGGTATCAGCTCTTGGTGGCTCTCGTTATTATGTTACTTTTATTGATGATGCAACAAGAGAAACTTAGATTTATTGTATTCAGAATAAATATGATGTATTTGATACTTTCAATAAATGGAAAGCTTTGGTTGAGATTGAGACAGGAAATAAGTTTAAGTGTCTCATATCAGACAATGAAGGTGAATATTGCACCAAAGGGTTTGATAGGTACTTTTCAGAGCATGGAATTTGCCGACAAAAGGCAGTTCCGAGAACACCATAGGAAAATGGTGTGTTAGAAAGAATGAACAAGAGAACCATGGAGCGTGCAAGGTGCATGAGATTGCATGCAGGATTGACTTTACAATTTTGGGCAGATGTAGTAGATACTGTTGTTTATATAATAAACATATGGCCTTCAAGATCCTTGGATGGTGGTATTCCAGAGGAGGCATGGATAGGTAAAAAGGTAAACTTCTCTTTTTTAAATCCTTTTGGTTGTGAGGCCTTTTTCCATAATAAAGAAAATAGAACAAAGCTTGAGGCAAAATCAAAGAAACGTACCTTTATTGGATATGGTGTTAATGATTTTGGTTATCACTTATATGATTATGAAAATCACAAAATTATTAGAAGCAGAGATGTAATATTCAATGAAAATGTCTTATATAAGGCTCAGTTGCAAGAAAAGAAATAGGAAAAATAGAACAAAGAATACACAGTTTTTTATGAGATCACAGAAAAATTAAAGGTGCTTGAAAATAATAATAATCAACAACCACAACAACAAAAACCACCACAACATCAACAAGCACCTCAAACACCTGAAAGTGGTGTCATAATATCTACGAGGATAAGTAGACCCCTTGAAGATACTCTCCTTCATTATATTATTTATTGTTGATTGATTCTTGTGAACCTGAATGTTATGAAGAAGCAATGCAGCTAGAAACCAGGAAGAAGTGGGAGCTATCCTTGAAAGAAGAGATGGACTCCTTAATACATAAGCAGACTTGAGACTTAGTTAGGTTGCCTACAGGTAAAACAACATTTCATAATAAATGGGTTTACAGGTTGAAGGAAGAACATAGTTCGAAAACATAGGTACACAACTAGAATTGTGGTGAAGGGGTTTGCACAAAATAAAGGTATTGACTTTTATGAAATATTTTCTCCTGTTGTTAAGATGACTTCAATCATAACTATTTTAATTCTTGTAGCAGCGGAAGATTTGCGTCTTGAACAGTTAGATGTAAAGAGATCATTTATCCATGGAGATTTGGAGGAAGAGAACTATATGCAGCAACCGCAAGGATATGAGGTCAAAGGGAAGGAAAAATTAGTGTGTAGGTTAAATAAAAGCTTGTATGGCTTAAAACAAGCTCCAAGGCAATGGTATCTAAAATTTGACAGGTTTATGTCTGAACAAGGTTATACTAGATGTCACTCTAATCATTGTGTTTATCTGAAAAAAGGAAAATTTATGGAAGCTATATTATATTGTTATTGTATGTAGATGGCATGATTGTTGTTGGGTTTAACATGTAGGAAATAAATGTGCTGAAAATAAAATTGGCAAATTCATTTTCAATGAAGGATTTGGGAGCTGCAAAACAAATCCTTGGCATGAGAATAACTAGAGACAGAAAAAATTGAAAAATTAGCACTGTGTCAGAATGAGTACATACAAAAGGTGTTGGAAAGATTTAATATGCAGAATGAAAAACCAGTTAGTACACCTTTGGCTAGCCATTTCAAACTTAGTAAGGAGATGTGCCCCAAGACCTAAGAAGAAATGGATTATATGTCTAAATTTCCATATGCATCAGTAGTTGGAAGCTTAATGTATGCAATGGTCTGCACAAGGCCTGATATTGCACATGCAGTGGGAGTTGTAAGCAGGTACGTGAAAAATCCAGGAAAAGAACATTGGATGGTAGTGAAATGGATTCTCATATATTTGAGAGGTGTCGCAAATCAAGCATTATGCTTTGGTGGTTCAAACATTTCTCTACGGGGACATGTTGATGTAGATATGGTAGGTGATAGAGATAAAAAGAGGAGCACTATAGGGCATGTATTTACTGTTGGTGGAATAGTTGTCTGTTGGGTTTCAAAAATGAAAAGTGTTGTTGCACTTTCAACAACAGAAGAAAAGTATGTTGTTGCTACAGATACTAGTAAAGAAATGATTTAGTTACAAAGGTTTATGGATGAATTGGGTAAGAAGCAGGAGATGGTCAGGTTATACAGTGACAACCAAAGTGCCATTCATCTTGCAAATTACTCAACATTTCATTCCATGACTAAACACATACATCTCAAGTACCATTTCATACAGTCGGTGTTGGAATATGGACAGTTGAAGCTGGAAAAGATACACACTAGCCAGAATCCTGGAGATATCCTAATAAAATTTGTAACCAGGGAGAAACTGAGATTCTGCTCAGTTTCAATTGGTCTTCAAATATGATGGTGAAGATGAGAAACAACCAAGTCCAAAGTGGAGTAATTTTCTGGCAAATGAAGCAACGGTGGAGTTGCTAGAATCAGTCTCCAAGTGGGAGATTATTTGGTGTGGAGCCTGATTATCTTCTTTATATGTATCATCGCGTTGGATCCTTGTTCTTAACGAGACGACAATGCCGCCGGTCGTTTGATCGCCGTCAGGGGGGTCCAGGGGGGGGATGACGACCTTTTGGAGCCCCCCTCCTTGGACGGGGGGGTTTAGGGGAAGCGCCCCCAAAGCTAAAAACAAATGTAAAATTGCCTTGTAAAATATTGTAGTTTCGTAGTCAATCTAGGTCGTTCATTAGGCAGATGATCTAACGATAGAAGTTATGTTTAATTTAGGGTTTTTTTCCCTAGAAGGAAACCCCTTGGTTCATATGAGGGAATTGTGTTGCGGTTGTATATGATGTGTATTTTGAGTGAGAAAGAGAGAGGGGGACTATGTGACATAGTAGATAATATTACACTGGATCTGTTGTAGGTCGTGTCTCTTCATTTTGCTGGATAATATAAAGGAAGGATTGGCTGTTTCTGTAGGTGTAGCCCAAGTTGGGTGAACCACATATATATGTTTCTCTCTTGTTTTATATGTTATTTATGTGTTTGTGTTTCCACATATTTTATGTGTTCCATTGCTCTGTAATATATAATTTTCTAACATAAATTTTCAGAGTCGAATAAGTTATTGAAGCTTCCTGAATCTGACAGTCTCTTGGACTCTCAAGCTGGAAAAATTAACATCATTTAGGAATTCATCTCACGGACTTCACAGATTCCTTATAACATTTCATTCTTAGATATTTCTATATTTTTTTAGCCTTACATAGCTTTTTCCTAGTTGTTTACCTGAGTAATTGGGCGAGTAACCATAGATAATGTTCCAAGGTTCATGGAATTATTCAAGATGATGTAGTGGTAAGAGTTTTTCTCCAAACACTCAAAGAATCTACTTATGATTGGTACTTTCCTTAACTATTGGTTCTATTACCTCTTTTGATTATAACGAAACTACATTCATTGGATGATATGATTTCTTGATATGGTATCACACTGTCCTTGATTAGTTTACTCAAATCAAACTTCAAAAAAATGAAAAAATCAAAGATTTTAATCTCAAAATTTTTAAAACTCTACAATTGATGCATGAACAATCTCATCATAATGAGCCCGCAATATTTGGGAGTTATATGAATGTCATGCCTTCACATTTCAAATATGTTGTGAGATCAGTGTTAACACCTTGTAATTAACCTCTAGACTGCAAAAAGGATCACAGGGGTAACCAAAAACCACTTGCAAAACTGGAAACTAGCCCTTCCAACCCTAAAGAGGGCTCTCTCTTTCAACTAAGTCACTAAAGATTGATTTCAATGAATAATAGTGGCTATGTTTTTGGAAAATAGCGGAGTTTATAGGTGTGGTGGCAGAGCAGAGAGAAATCCATTGGGCATGAATTTAATAAAAAATGAGATCAATGACGTGGTGGATGCTCGATGAATTGGGAAAAGTTGTTCAGAGGCAAGATAGAAACACTTCCTTATGCCAATTAATAGTTGTAGATGTGAGAAGAATAAAGAGAATTAGATAACCATTTCAAGGAATCAAACATTGGATGAATCTTAAAATGATTATGGTAGAAAAACATATAGAATGTCTAAAATATTGTAACAGAGGACCATTAACTAGATGAATTCTGAAACAATATTTTCATTTAAACATCATAGGAAGAAATATAACACACACAAAATAGGAAACACTCACATAAGAGAGCCAAATCACATGAAACTTTGAAGAGACTTAACTAGGTACTTATAATCCACCAATTTCATTAAAACTCATAAAAAATTACAATTAGCACAATGTTCTCTCCTCTCCAATTTGACCAGCCCAACCTTTTTTTCATGTCTTATCCTCCTTAAATACAATAATTAATTAAAAATTACCATTAGGTGGTTGAATTCACTTCATGGAAACTAAAACTACTAGATACAATGTATTTGCAAAGAAGATCAAGACTATCCCAACTTAGAAACATCATGATTTAAAACTTAAAGAAAAATTTAGCAACATCTTGTCTAGAATATCATAATCTAGCTTATCCACACCTATACGATCACTAACATACTTCTAGAAAGTATCAAAATACCAATATGAAAAAATAGGCTTAGCTGATATATTTGTGCAGCAGAATTTGGATTGTGCACTAATCTGGCTTGGAAAAAATGTGAAAATTGAGTCCTAAATTGATCACCGTAACTACCAAACTATAACACCTGTGTAAAAACTTAGAGATTTTCTTGTTTTTGAAAATGTTTTTGAGATAAACCTCTCTCAGTTTCCTCAAATTCTACCCCAGCACCTCAAAATGCGTTCCCCATTATCATGTCTAAAACAGTAAATTGCACAGTCTGAAAAATATGATTTAAATTTGCACTTGAATATTTCAAAATATGACACCTATGTAGAAACTGAAGGAGATTATTGGGATTTATTACGTTCTTGAAAAAACCCTATTTTTGGTTTCCAAAATTCATCTCCATCTCCAAGTAACCCTAACAACTAAACTCGCCTTATAACACCGTAGCATGCTTCAAGCCTTCAAAACCTTCATCATTTTACCAAAACATGACACCATGCAACTTGTGTAGCAGGCTCTTGTTGAGCAAGTTCAATCTTCAACAAAATTCATCAAAACAGAGCATATATGTAAACTTTAAAAATGGAAAAAATGGACATATCCTTCTTAATGAAACTTCAGCTTTGGGAAGCCTCAACCTCCTCTTCAGCATTTTTACTTCTTCTTTCACCTTCATCTTTCTCGGTGACTTTAATTTTCATTTTAGGTGAGGGAGAAATTAGGTGTTTTAGGGAATTTTGAGTTTCATGCCACCACAAGCCTCCCTCACATGTGATGATGACAGATTTGAAATGGTGGAGGAGTTGAAATGAGGGTCTTTTCCAATGATGAGAAGCATAAGACACTAACAAACCCCATAACAAACTCTAACTAATATTTACATTATTTACATGACCTTCATACTTGGATTACGATGGATAAACCCCATGACAAGACCCCCCTCAACTCTCCATGAGTACAAAGCTGCAATAATGACCCCTCATGGATTCTTAGAACTTTACAAATTCGAATTAGGGTTGATAGAACCCTTTATTGACATACATATTTACAATTACCTTAACTAATATGAATCTTTATACAATGACCTTTAGAGTATAACACTTAGTGACTCATAGGCTAAAATTTGACAAACATCCCCCCAAAATGAATAGTAAGAGGAAAATGCAATTTGATCCCCATACTACATAACACTAACATTGGCTCCAATGGGGATGGCATCCTCCTAGTGAGGTGCCAAGAACACTGCATACTAGTAGCCTAACCATTGGGCAATGGAGTCAAGCACAAAAAGACTAAAACTGACTATGACTGAGTTTGAATTTTACCCTACATATGGCAACAGATCATTATAACCTTAGGGCCTTCACTTCGGGTTTCAAATTCCAATGATGGGCACCCACACCTGCAAATTTGAACAATAATACCAAGGTGTCGAAAGAAATAGCTGGAAGTTAGCACACTTCTAAAAAATATGCTCAAACCATTGAGCTTATTCATATTGCTATCTACACTAACTACTGAATAACCTGCTCACTCAAGCGATACAGAATTTCCAATGAAGCCAAGCAAGGAGATGGTCATTCATAGAAATTATGCTCACACCGTTTGTAAGCAGACAAAAAGGTGAAATGCTTGCGACTCAAAATGAAACCTAAGTCCAAAGCATGTGTTGGCGATCAAAACAAACTCCACCTTTTTTTATGCTTCCAACAGACTAACCAGAGGATATTGAAAAACATGAAGGATTGCCTCTTGTTGATCAACAAAAGGAGAAAAATAAACATCATTCATAATTGTTGGTTGTTCTTGTTCTATGTGATCATTTTCAAGACCACTCTCAAAATAAATGGCAATAGTTTGTTTATCATCCGAATTATTAATAGAAAGGAGAGACATTGTATATTCTTGAACAGGTTGAAAAAGGAAAGCCACATTATATAAATCAACAACATTAAAAGTTAGCCCTTCATGTGATTCTGTTTGAAGTGTGTTATATACCGGGTTGTTTCTTTCTTGCAACTCTATGATATGTGAAGTTCGAGTGTCTCAAGTTTCTACAGTTGCTGCTTTAGAAAACTGATTCTGACCAATTTGTTCTTGAATCAAATATTTAGGAAATGAACAATCTGAAGAGACATATGGATGACTATCCTCATACCTTTGATCGCAAAAAGTTTGACAAGACTACTGCAAATGTTCATCAAACTGAGAGGATGGAACATGATTGTCATATGTAAGCATTGATTCTTCATTATAATTGAGCTGGTTATTCTCTTGTTCTTCTAAAATGTCTAAAGGTTGTTGAATGTCATCAACAAATTCAGGAGAAAGCACGTCATTGAAATGCATATTTGTTTTATTTTTAGCCAGAGGATAAATAACTACTTGCTAAGAAATTTATTGAGTGTCATGGAAATTAACTTCTACATCTTCTTCCTAGTTAAAAGGGTTTTCATGAAATACCTCTATAATCTCATCATCCATAAACTGGTCATCTTCATAACAAATTTAGAAATGTGTACAAATGTATTTGACCAGCAACAAGGAAGGATGTGATTCTTTATACCACTAATAAAATACAACATGAAAATCTCTAAGAGAATACAAGCAACCATTTGGCAAGCTTTCATACCATGATTTTTCATTTCCCTCCAATGATACCATGAACATCTTCATCAAACAATCCTCATGAAATTGAACCTTAAGTTTATGTACATGCATGTGAAATTTGACCAAATGAAGAGTAGCACCCTCTCTGTCCTCATCTTTGAATTTTGGTAGATAAGTCTGCCAATCTACACAAGGCATGTGATTTGGAAAGCCTGGAATATGATCTCAATTCATGGAATCACACCTTCTAGATTGAGAACTCATCTTGATTCAAGGATCCTGCTCCCAGTGGAGTCTTCAGGTCAGGTTGAAACTTGATTGGAGTCGCCAAATGAATAATGCAACCTTCTTATGTCTGATTGTTGTCCACCATCAACAATCAGATCTAAACTCTGATGTTCTTTCTCGGGGAAGATAAAACATTTTGATCCCCAGAAACGATGCCAATAATGTAGCACCTTGTAATTAACCTCTAGGCTGCAAAAAGGATCATAGGGGTAACAACAAACCACTTGCGGAATTGGAAAGTAGCCCTTCCAACCCCAGAGAGGGCTCTCTCTTTCAACTCAGTCACTAAAGGTTGATTTCAATGAAGAACAATGGCTAGATATTTGGAAAATAATAGAGTTTATAGGTGTGGTGGCAGAGTAGAGAAAAATCCATTGGACATGAATTTAATAAAAAAATTGAGATAAATGACGTTGTGGACGGTCGGTGAATTGGGAAAAGTTGTTCAGAGGCAATATAGAAACACTTTATTATGCCAATTAATAGTTGCAGATGTGAGAATAATATATAAAAGTATATAACCATTTCAAGGCATCAAAATATGGATGAATCTTAAAATGATTATGGCAGAAAAAACACATGGAATGTCTAAAAGACTGTAACAGAGCACATTAACTAGATGAATTATGAAACAAGTTTTTCATTTAAACATCATAGTAAGAAATATAACACGCACAAAAAAGGAAACACTCACATAATAGAGTTGAATCACATGAATCTCTGAAGATACTTAACTAGGTACTTTTGATCCACCAATTTGAATCATTGAAACTCAACAAAAATTACAATACGCACAATGTTCTCTCCTCTCCAATCTGACCAGCCCAACATTTTTTTCATGCCTTGTCCTCCTTAAATACAATAAGGAATTTGAAATTACCATTAGGTGGTCGAATTCACTACATGGAAACTAAAAAGACTAGATGCAATGTATATGTAAAGAAGATCGAGACAATCCCAACTTAGAAACATCATGATTTAAAACTTAAAGAAAAATTTTGCAACATCGTGTCTAGAAAATCATAATCTATCTTATCCACACCTATATAATCATTAACATACTTCTATAAAGTCCCGAAATACCAATATTAAAAAATAGGCCTCACTGATATAGTTGTGCAACAAAAGTTGGATTGTGCACTAATCTGGCTTGGCGAAACTGTGAAAACTAAGTCCCAAAGTGACCCTTGTAACTACCAAAATGTAACACGTGTGTAAAAATTGAGATAATTTCTTGTGATGAAATTGTTTTCAAGAGAAACCTATCTCATTTTCCTCAAATTCTACCCCGGCTCCTCAGAATTTGTTGCCCAAAATCATGACTAAAATAGTAAAATGCACAGTATGAAAAATAGGCTTTAAAGATGCACTTGAATATTTCAATATATAATACTTGTGTATAAACTAAAGGAGGTTATTGTACCTTGGTATGTTTTTTGAAAAAAACCTTTTTTTTTTCGAAAATTTATCTCCATGTGGTCAGAAAAAACTTTTGAAAATGATGACTAAAACAATCAGTTTTATAGCAAATTCGTAGCAAGTCCAAGTAGCCCTCCATGTCTGTATGGTTGCACATCTCCTTTGGAAAAATGGATCAAATGGGTAGGCTTGAAATTTCTGTGTGATGTTGTAGAAATTTTGAAGTAGGTGATCCAATGCTTTCAAACCCCCTAGATGGTTGATACCCACTTGTGCAACATAATTTAAACTTTAAGCTTGTGATGAACTTTCTATGCTTCAAACTGATTGGGAACTTAACACATAAATTTTCCTTATAATACCCTAGCATGCTTCAATCCTTCAAACCCTTTATCATTTTACTAAAACATGTCACCATGTAACTTGTGTAGCAAGCTCTTGTTGCGCAAGTTAAATCTTCAACAAAATTCATCAAAACAGAGCATATACGCAAACTTTCAAAATGGAAAAAATGGACATCTCCCTTCTGATGCAAATTCAGATTTGGGCAGCCTCATCCTCCTCTTCAGCCTTGTCACTTTTTTCTTTCACCTTCATCTTTCTTCAGGACTCAAATTTTCATTTCAAGTGAGGGAGAAATGAGGTGTTTTAGGGAATTTTGAGTTTTATGCCACCACAAGCCTCCCTCACATGTCATGATGAAAAAATTGAAATGATGGAGAAGTTGAAAGGAGGGTGTTTTCCAATAATGAGAGGTACAATACACTAACAAACCCCACAACAAACTCTAACTATTCTTTACATTATTTACATGACCTTCAAACTTGTCTTATGATGGATAAACCCCATGACAAGACCCCCTCAATCCTAATAATGACCCCCTCAACTTTGCATGAGTAAAAAGCTACAATAATGACCCCTCATGGATTCTTAGACCTTTACAAATTTGAATTAGGGTTGATAGACCCTTTTATTGACATACATATTTACAATGACCTTAACTCATATGACTCTTTTTACAATGACCTTTAGACTATGACACTTAGTGACTCATAGGCTAAACTTTGACAAACAACCCCCCAAAAAGAATAGTAAGAGGAAAATACACTTTGATCCCTAGGCTATGGGACCCTAACAATCAACATCGATAAATACTTTACGAGATGTAATGATGAAGTCACACGAGATGGAAGAAGACATGTTGTAGAGTAATGTTGTTCTAGAGATCATTTTGGGGAAAACACAAATGGAGAATGCTCCCATCATAATCACATATTCAAACAACCCAACTCAAGCCTAAAATATACAAGAAACCATCATTGGGAGAGGTATTTTAACTGTATTCCCCCAAATATGATAAATATTCCAAGGCATGAGGAAGCCTCTACTTCGAATGTTGATTATGAGTTTGTTTAATTGAATATAACAATGAATCAAATGCAAAATGAAAACCTTTAGCTAAAGAAAAATGATGGGCAAAGGCCTCAACAACAATTGACCATTGGAACACCTAAGAATAAGAATGTGGGTAATATGCCACCAAGAGGTCTAAGGGCCCCTAGATATCAAAATCCAAGTGCATTAATAATTGATGACCAAGAAGTTCAAGAAGAGGATTCTTCCTAGGCATTGGAATACGAGCCTCAAGAAAATCCATATCCTCAAGAAGTAATGGAGATGGGGGGTAACCCAATATTCTCCATTGAGGAACAATGGGTACAATAAGATGAAGAGTGTGTGGATTAGGAAAATGTGGTCTAGACCCAAACTTAGCTGAATAAAAAAAAGGGGAAATGATAATGACAAATCCAAGTCCAAATCATGAAAAAGCAGTAGTACAAGAAGTAAGTCATAAGACAAATTTGTACCATCTCAATAGTTGACCAAGATGACTTATAATATAATGGATGATTTGAAAAAGTTATAAATTAGCTTGCCCTTTTCTCAAGTTATCAAAATTTCTCAACAAAGGGAAATTCTTATTCAAAATATGAAGGGTGAAGGGTTCCTGAATACAAGGATTGAAGATGCCACAATAAACCATCCACAAAAAAGTCCATTGGTCCAAGGAAAATCACGTGGCGAGGTGTTCCTCTTTTATATATCCCTTGAAACTCCTGAGTTCATTTTGGATAATTGTCTAATTGATAGTGGAGCCACTAATATCATCATGCCACTACACATCATGAAAGCCATAGGCTTGGATTATATTAAATATTATGATACCTAGGAGATTATATGTGTATTGGATTAAAGGAAAGTACTTGCATATCGGGAGATAAAGGATCTTTGTGCGAAAATGCCCTCTGCTCCTCATATTACAACAATTTTCATAATTTTCGTTGTTGATCTTCTAGTTGCATAAGGACTAGTTTTGGGACAAGAATGGATCTTCCCATTAAGAGGCTACTTAAAGAACGATGGAATTTGCATGATGATCTCGAGTTAGGATGGTCAATTAACAAGAATACCACGAGAGTCGATAAATTCACTTTTCTTTGAAAATAGGAAAATTGAAGCTTTAATCAAGTATGAAGACACATGTATGGGTAATTATATCATTCTCAATGATGTAGATGTTGCACAGATTAATGGTTAAGATCTATATCTTGGCACTTAGAAAATGTTCTTTGACGGTGTTGTATCAAGTAGTGGTTCATGAGTAGGAGTTATTTTGGAGGGACCACATGGAGAACATATTCAAATTCATTTTTGTTATAATTTTATTGTACGAATAATGAAGTAGAATACAAAGCACTTATTCAAGGATTATTGCTAGCCCACTAAAAGGGAATAACAAAGGTCCAAGTGATGGGATATTCAAAGTTAATTATTAATTAAGTTAATAAGAAGTATAGTACCAAAAAAGGTAAGTTGAAACTTGATGTAAGAAGGGTGTGGGATCTCATAAAATATTTTGAGTCATTTGAAATATCCTTCATTGCAAGAGATCAAAACCATAAAGTTGATTCGTTGGTCGTTGTTGCTTCTCTTTTTGTCCTAAATTCAAGAATTTATTCTTTTAAGGTTCAAATTTTGTTCCAACCATCATCTCCATATAATCAAGAATATGTACAAATATTTGACAAAGAATAATACATTCTTTAATTTTTTGCTGATGAAAAAAGTGAAGAACTATATATTAACAATAAAATTTCATCATTAACTGAATCATTATTTAATCAAAACAATCAAGTGGGAGCATCACAAATCACTAAAGAATTGTCTACAAAAAGTGTACAGAAAATTAGAAGAACCAATATCGGGGATACACAAAATATTAAATGGCTAAGCCTTGGAGTAGATTGTTATAAAGAGGAAATTGAATAGTATTTGGTTTTATTTAAAGAATTTCAAGATGTGTTTGCATGGACTTATCAATATCTAAAGCAATATGACAAAAAGGTCATCCAACATACAATTCCACTAAAGGAAAATGTGAAGTTGACTAGACAAAAAACAAGAATACTAAATCCCAAGCTCAAAGTAATGATTAATATGGAAATTGATAAAGTGGAGAAAGCTAGGTTAAGTTTCAAGATGCACCATTTTGAATGGATATCGAACCTTGTTGTTGTCCAAAAGAAAAATGGTGAAATCAAAATTATATTGATTTTCTAGATCTAAATAAATACACTAAAAGATAATTACCCACTTCCCTACATGAAAAAGGTTGCTCTAGTCGATTACAAGGTCAACAATAATATCTATGTTAGATGGATTTCTGGGGTATAGTCAAATTTTGGCGTTAGAATATGTTAAATGTAAGACAAATTTTGTTACGCCATGGGCAACATATTCTTATGTGCGCATGCCCTTTAGATTAAAAAGTGCAAGAGAAACTTTCCAGAGGGACATAGATCATGCTTTTGAAGATTTAATTGGAAAGATCATAGCATGGTAGTAAGATGACTTAACCAATTATTCTCAATTGAGAACTTTACATTGAATTCATTTGAGACAATTTTTTCAAATATGTGGGCAATATGCAATATCATTGAATCCAAAGAAATGTTTGATAGTCGTATCATAAGGAATGTTCTTGGGTGATATTGTCAGTCAAAAGGGAATATATATCGATCCCCGAAGAATTAAAGCAATAGCATAATTGAAAGCTACAACTACACGTAAAGGAATACAATCATTGTTTGGAAAGATCAATTTTGTTAGAATATTTGTTCCTCGCTATGCCTCAATATTAAAACTAATCAATAAATTCCTCAAGAAGAATGAAAATTTTGACTAGACAAGCAAACAACAAACAATTTTTAACAGCATAAAAATGCAATTGTTTCAACTCCAGTATTGGTTAGCCTTGAATATGAAAATGATTTCATCTTATACATGTTTGCATTTGATGACACAATTGATGTTATTTTGACTCAAAAAAAGGAATCTGAAGGAAGAACACCTAATCGCTCATACGAGTAAGTCCCTCTAAGATCACGAGTTGAAATATTCTTCGTTGGAGAAACAAGATTTTTCTCTAGTAAAGACAATTGGTTATTTCATAAGTTGTTTATTGAATTCCCACACCATTACATATGTACCTTACCCACCTGTCAAAATTATGTTAAGTCAACAACACAAAGAGGGAAAATGGGAAAATTGGCTTGCAAAATTGCAATATTTTTACATAGAAATAAACACTATCAAAATTTTCAAGGGACAAGGATTATGTAAATTAATTGGAGGAATTGAAGTAGTAAATCTTGAGGCTCACAACAAAGCCAAAATAAATTGTTAGTTGCATCTGAATGGTATAATGACATTGTTTTCTACTTGAAATATAAACAATTTCTGGTTGGCATGATGGGAAAAGAAAAAAGGGCAATAAAGATGAAATGTAATTCACATGCTCTAATGTTTGGAGTCTTGTTTTGAAGAATTTAAAAGGGGTCTTATTGACACACATCCCTAAATCTAAAACTACTCATATTATAAAAGAGATGCACAAGGGAGTATGTGGAGGTCTTTTTTCCCTAACCACAACTGCCCATAATATTCATAAAGCAATATTGTATCGCCAACCCTCTTTAAATATTCATATGCCTTAATAAGAAAATGTGTTCCGTGTCAAAAGTTTGCAAGAAATCAAAAGAGAGCAGCCATGCTACTACTATTGCAGTCAACACTATGTTTGATCAATGGGGCTTCAATGTTATTGGACTAATCAATACCAAATCAAGTGTAAGGCTTACTTATATTTTAATTGCAACCAAATATTTCACTAAATGGCTAGAATTGATGGCACTCAAAAGAGAAAATATTGAGGATTTGATCATTTTCCTAGAAGAAAATATTCTTGCATGATATGGGGTACTAGAAAATTCCATTACTAATAATGGCTCCATCTTCATTAGATCAAATTTTACTGAGTTTTGTGGAAAGAACAGAGTAATCATGGGTCAGTCTTCAAACTACCATCTACAAGGAAATGGCATGGTAGAAGCAAATAACAAAATTCCTGTTAATATTCTAAGGAAAACAATCAACGAGAATCATAACAATTGGCACAATAAATTGGTGGATGCATTATGGGTTAATAGACTTACTCCAAGAAAAAGTACTAGAGAGTCCCCATTCTACCTATTATATGGTAAGGATGTAAGATTACCCATGCATATGGAGATAAATGTCTTATCTTCAACAACTTGTTTGGAAGAAAATGATTCCTCTATAATCCAAACTAGGTTGCGTCAACTAATACAATTGGAAGAACAAAGACAAGTGGCCCTCAAAAACATTCTAAAGAGACAAGACATTGTCACCAATGATTTTGACAAAGGAGCCACGAAAATACTTTTTCAAAAGGATAACTTATATTGCTTTGGAATAAGGCAAAATAAAATCCATCAATGCATAAAAATTTGATGTGTTATGGATTGGACCTTAAATCACACACAATGTCAATGGATGCAATTCATACATCCTCAAAGGAATGGATGATCAATTACTCGACTTCTATGTGAATGGGAAACATATCAAACATTTCTTCACATAACATATTATCTTCTCTTCTTGTATTAGAATGTACTTATAATATATTTCTTGTAAATACAAGCATGTAAATTTTTGACTCCATAACTCAATTGGTTAAGAAAGTAGTCATGATATGGGTTCTTAGTAACCCAAAATTGGGTTAATATCCTTAGTTGGAGCCAGATTTTTGCCCCCAACGTTTCAACCTCTTAAATATTTTACATTTACTAAAATTTAAAGTGTGTGAGAGAAATTTCATATCTTCCTCTTCACACATTCCCCTCTCCGCACAACCCTCTGCTCCGCACAATTAATTACTTGTAAACCACTTTTCATGGTCATAAATATTTCATAGTAGGAACATCATCTCAGCTCATTAATTTCCCTGTTTCTTGTGGTATTGATATCAAGAATATTAAAATCAGATCATGTTCTCGGTTAAACAAACGTGATGGTTTTAAAAATTTTAAATTCATTTCCATCAACTCAAAAAAATGACGACCTTAATGTATTAAATTTATATTTATTGATCTGTCCTACCAAACATAATTCAAATGTGAAGGGTTAGTAGATAGTAATTATATCGAAGAATGAGGAATTAACAGCTATGGGACACTAATAACGTCAATAATCGCTCACACATTCCTAAGTACAAACGTAAATGGCTACCAAAAGAACGAAGGAAGTTACTTGTGGTGACACTTTTACCTCGTTTTCTCACCATGATAGGAACTTTCATTGGTTGAATACATATAAATGGCATGTTAATTTATTGATTGAACAAAAATAAAATAAAAAAATTTGGACCAGTGGATTGGTGAATGCTACATGTGTTCTTGAAGTTTTCTACTTCATGGAAATTGTTTATATTTATGCACGACATTTTGATCCCAAGATGAGAAAAAATAGAGAAAGAGTGAAGATGAATCCAATTCCTCTAACCCCTAAAGTGTTCAAAAGCATATTTAAATTGCCAAAGCTGAATAAGTTATTTAAGTTTCCTGAAGCTGAAAATTTATTGGACTCTCAAGCTAGCGAAATGAACATCGTTTAAGGATTCATCTCACTGGTTTCATATGTTCCTTCTAACATTTCCTTCTTGGATATTTCTATATTTGTTGAGCCTTACAAAGTTTTTTCCTAACTTTTTTCCTGAGTAATGGGGTGAGAAACCACAACTAATGTTCCAAGGTTTGTACTCTATATTATCCATTATTCTTACAAAACAAACTCTTCATTTTAATGTTTGGACCTCATTTCAAATGAGTTAGCCTTTCAATTAGTCAATTAGTCAAACACCCATAGATTTTTCATGACAACTTATTTGATAACAACCCTTGTATCATGTCATTTTTTTAACGGCCTACCCCTGAAGAGTAACTTCAATCCTTATGAAGAACCAATTCAATTTTGGTACCAAGTGTTGTGGAGGCACAAAACCTATTTACATTTTTGTCAAATTCAACACTTGTTTGTGAAAGAGGTTAACTACATTATAATTGGATGAGATTCTACAAGGATATCAGGACAAGCGCAAGCATTCCTGTGGGGAAAGGGTGTCCACGAAGAAAGATAGGACAATACCATAATTCGAATATGTGTATTGTAGGACAAGCCATTACTATTACCCAACTTTGTCATCGAAAATTTTTTGTTGCTGAAACTTGGAGGCAATATCACCCCTGGTTAATTTTATTTGAGTGAAAGAAGAAGAAGTAGTTTGTTTTTTTGCCTTTTATTGTTCAAGAGATCGTTGTAAAGAATTCAACCCATCTTGCATAATTTTCTCAGTTTTTAAATTATTTTAATTTAAATGATGCAGAGGCCATTCAAGGTTTCAACCCAGAAGGAATATTTTCTAAGAATCTAATTACAGTCAAATATGTCAACCTGTTTATGAGAATTAAAAATGAAAGCAAATAAATTCACATTGGTCCATCAAGTGACCAATAATTTTGTAGTCTTACTAAAGAAGCTAATGTAGTAACCAACACAAGTATGGGAGGAAGAAACAAGGAATGATGCAAGAATCCCACAGACTCTCCTACAACCCCTAGACCTTAGACTTGCCTGAGTTCATCTTCAATTCAATGTAAAAGGAATGTTTCTTTGATGGAAGGCAGAGTAATGATATCCTCTCAGGCGGAGGTTACGAGGAAGAACCCCCTCCTAGATCGGCGCTTGAAAGGTCACACATTGTTTATTCAACTAAAGCTAAAGGTTCAAAGGAAACACATAGCATGGAAGAAATCATGGATATTAAGGTTAATAGTACTATGTTACCTGACTGGGTTACAACCCACATGGCTAAGAATTAGAGAATGATATAATAAATTACCGAAGAAACAACCACTTTTTAAGACCACCCTATCACCTTGTAGAATGCAAGTTATGACAGAAATAACAAGAAGTTAAGAATTGGGAAAATTTGCTCTCTGCCTGCGCGTTGCAGTCCCTGCAAACCCTAGCCGCTCTACCTGCGCGCTACAGCCTCTGCGGCTGCGCCTGCTCTGGCAGGGCCTTCTGCCTCTGTCACGGCTCTGGCCTGCTCCTCTGACCTCTGGCTGCGGCGTTTCTCTTTGCCGGGAAAGGGAGATAGTAATTTTCAAGTGCTGGAACTTCAATAAAACTTCAGCAGTTATGCTGCCTGCGCATTGATCCGGGCCGCGTTCTTGCTAGGGCTTGCGCCCATGGAGGGGCTGGGCTCTCCCCAAGGGCCTCGTCCCCCTCCCCCGCCCTCTTCGGCTGAGGCTTTCGATCGTTTATTGGCAGGGCTTCCTAAGAAGAGGAATGTTGAAGCTGCGAAATTTGTTAAGAAAATTGATGAAATACCTGAGATCTCTCTTCCTCCAGAGACTCCGATACAGGTTGCTTTATCACTGGCTGAACGAGCCCTCATAGGCCAGTTTACAGGGCTTTGGCCATCTCCCAAAACCACTGAGAGCTGGGTCAACAGAAACTGGGCGCCTCTGATCAAAGAAAGCGTTACTTCTTATTTTTTGGGGAGAGGTTACTTTCTCTTCGAGTTCACTTCAAAAGATGACAAAGATCTGATCTTCTAGAACGGCCCCTACTTCATGGGCCCCCAGGGTTTGTATCTAAATAAGTGGACTCCAGACTTCGACCCTGCTGTGGATGTGCCCAAAGCAGTCCCGATGTGGGTTAGACTCCCAAATCTGCCAGTTCACTGCTGGAATTGGGATTCTCTTATGCATATTGGAAATGCCCTTGGGAAGTTCATTGATCGAGCAAACAACAAGGACCAGTATGACTGTGCCAGGATCTGCGTGGAAGTAGATCTGGAGGTTGGGCTACCACAGGCCATCAAAATCAAAGTCGGAAGCTGGACGCATGTGCAGAAACTGGACTATGAGCAGCTGCCCTTCAAATGCCGGAAATGCCATGTCTATGGACACTTCGCCAGAGGCTGTCCATCCAACAATGAGGTTGTGCAAGGGAAGGAGGACGGATGGAATCAAGTCAAGCGCTCCAAACCCTCCCATAAGGCTCATAAGCCAGGAGGTCCTAGTGGCAAAGGTCCCCAACAGGCCTCTTCTCAGCAGATCCCGTCTAAGTCCGCTCGTGAAAACAAGTTCGAACTCCTAAGCTCGCACCAAGAGGACACCCAGGAGGTGGATGTTCAAAAGGCAGCATCCCCGGTCAAAGGGACTCCCTCCATGTCTTCCAAAGACGGAAGTGCTGCAGAAAGCTCAAAAGGAATACCTGTTGAAGACGAGGAAGAGGTCCAGGAGTCGAAAGATTCGGAGGAGGAAGGAGAAATAGGCGACTCTCAGGCCTCTGTTAGGAGATCCACAAGAGGTCGCAAAACAGATCGGGAGAAAAGAGAGCAGGAAACGTACAAGGAAAAATTACAGGGCAGCCAACCAACTCTGGAAAAGCTGCTTGCCTCAAAGTCAAGGATGTTGAAAAATCAGACCCATGGCTCCAAGGGGGCCCTCCAGAAACACAAATAATGAAGGTCATCTCCTGGAATTGTAGAGGTATGGGGAGCAAAGTCAAGGAAGAAGCCATGAGAAGCTTAATAAGAACAGAAACTCCAGACATACTTCTCATCCAGGAGACTAAGTTGGAAGACGCAGTCTTCCTGCAAGCATGCAAGAAATTTGGGTTCAAAAGTGAAGCAAGAGCAATCTCTGCCCGGGGCGCTTCAGGAGGGATTGGCACTCTATGGAACCCTAACAAATTTGTAGTCACCTTTGAGGCTAGAAGTACTCACTAGTTGCTGCTGAAAATGCACAATCTGGACACCAAGGAAAACCTTTGCCTCTTCAATGTATACTCTCCAGTTAATGTTGGGGAAAAAAAGGAATGTTGGGACACTATAAGGCAACAAGCAGACCTGACAAATCTGGAAAATATAATCATTGCTGGAGATCTCAATCTCACGCTCCACTCGTCTGAAAAAAGAGGTGGCAGCGCTGTTCGAGATCCAGCAAGGGAATGGGCAGAAGATCTTTTGCAGGACTGGGACCTGCTAGATATCAAACCCTCTTCCGGTAAGTTCTCTTGGTCTAATAAAAGAGTGGGCCCTGGTCATATTGCTGCCAGATTAGATAGATTTTTCCTTCAAAGCTCCTTTCTGTTACTAGGCTTAGAACCCAGAATGCATATCCTTGCTAACAGCGTCTCGGACCATAAGCCTATAAAGCTCGAACTACTGGCCCATCTAGACCTGGGCCCTATTCCTTTCCGGTTTAGTCCTCTCTGGGTCAAAGAATCAAACTTCATGCAAATAGTCAAAGAATGTTGGAGTCAGCCTGTCAATGGTTCTCCCTTCTATATCTGGGAGGAAAAACTCAGAAGGGTAAAGGGTGATCTAAAACGATGGGCAAAAACCCTGTCCAACCCGGCTACAGAAAGAAAAGACATCAAAGTCTCTCTCGCCTCTCATCAATTTCATATGGAGCACGCTATTGTCACAGAGGAGATCTTAGATCAAGAGGCTCATTTGCAACAACGCTATCATAAGGCCTGTCTAGCTGAAGAAGAATACTGGAGATTAAAATCTCGAAATCTCTGGCTCAAAGCAGGGGACAGGAACTCTGCCTTTTTCCACAAACAAACCCAAGTCAGGAAAAGCTTCAACACTATTTCTGAGATTAAGGAGGATAACGTCACCTTCAAGGATTTTGAAGACATTAAAAAATCCGCCTTCTCTCACTTTCAAAACTTGTATAGTGAGGATAAGGACTCGGACCAATACTCAGATCTGCTTGACATCATCCCTTCTGCAATTTCTCCTCGTATGAATGAGATCCTTGAGGCCAGAGTCACCAAAGACGAAGTTAAAAAGGCCCTCTTTGATATGGATCCGGATAAGGCCCCCGGGCCGGATGGCTTCTCTGCCAGGTTCCTTCAAGTCTGTTGGCCGATTGTTGAAAAGGATCTGCTCAAAATGGTTCAGAAGTCTCAAAATGCTCAAAAAATAGGAGGTAGCACAAACTCCGCTTTTCTAGCCCTAATACCAAAGGAAAAAGGTGCCAACAATTTCAGCAGATTTCGCCCGATTTCCTTATGCAATACTGGGTACAAGATTATCACTAAAGTTATTGCAAATAGACTGAAGCTCATTCTTCCCAAAATAATTCCGGAGAATCAAGGAGGCTTCATTCAAGGAAGGCAAATCGTGGACAATTTCACCCTTGTTCAAGAAGCAATCCACTCAAGTCTTCTTCAAAAAGAACAAGGTATGGTGATTAAACTTGATTTAGAAAATGCCTTTGATCGTGTAAATCATAGCTTTCTTTTAAAAGTAATGAGCAAATTTGGTTTTGGAGCAAATTTCATCAAATGGATCCGGGCATGCATCTCGGAGCCTTGGATCGCTCCTCTTGTAAATGGAAGAGCCACTGAGTTCTTCAAAGCTTCACGAGGGCTAAGGCAGGGGTGCCCTCTTTCCCCCCTGCTTTTTGTCATCCAAGCCTCTGTCCTCAGCTACCTGTTAGACAAAAAGATGCAAGATCAAGATATCAACGGACTGTGTATTGCAAGAGGGGTAAAAAATATAAACCACGCCCTATTTGCGGACGACACATTGTTGTTGGGAGCTGCCTCTCTCTCCTCCGCCTCTAAATTTAAAGCAGTTTTGGATGATTTCAGTGAAGTCTCTGGCAGCGTGGTAAATAAGAACAAATGCCATATCTACAGTTGGAACACCCCGCCCATATTGCTCTCCGCTATATCTAGATGTTTGGGTTTTGCTGCCTCCTCCAATTGGATCTCCTTTAAATATTTAGGCCTTCCTGTATTTCATAAGAAATCTACAAGCAAAGACTGGCTCCCTCAGCTGGAAAAATTCAAGTCTAGGATCCAAGCCTGGGGCTTCTCCTGGCTCAACACTGCTGGCAAATCTGTCCTTATTAAATCGGTGCTCTCCAGTCTTCCCCTATTTCAATTCGCTGTGCTTCTCGCTCCGGCAGGTATTTTAAAAAAAATGGAAGAATTCATGCGGAGGTTTTTTTGGAAGGGAGGTAAACAGAATGATAACAAGATGCCCCTTATCAACTGGGAAACCATCTCCAAGCCCCTGAGGGAGGGTGGTTTGAATTTCAAAAATCTCTGTCAGCAAAACGTGGCTATGGCAGCCAAGATTATTTGGAGGATCATTGCGCCCAAGCCTGGCTGGGCCCAATTGGCTCTCTGGAAAAAGTATTTCAGGGGTCCTCGTTCCTCCTGTTTAGACAATGTAATCCATGTTCCTTATTCGTCTTTTCTCAAACTATATGTTAAAGCTGCTCCCTTGATCAATGCGCACTCATATTGGATTCCAGGAAATGGCAAAAAGATCAATATCTGGGCTGATAAAATTATGAATAACGACCCAATTGAAGACAGAGCCTCCATTAGAGCGCTGCGTTGCTGGATGGATAGAGAGGGACTGTGTTCGTTGTGGGATATTTCTCTTTGGAAAGACTCTGCCTGGGCAGGGTGGAAACGAATTGAGGTGCCGGCTCCCCTGACACTCGAATGGTCCACACTGCTGGATCTTCTCCATGGCTCGACACCCACACGCATGAGGAAAAAAGATGTGAAAGGCTGGGGGCCGAATGCCAAAGGTTACACTGTCTCCATGGGATATCACAAGCTGAAAGAGAGGCCTTACGTCCCCCCTGACCCTGCTCCTTGGCAGGGGGTATGGTGTTTCCCTTCATGGCCCAAAGTCGACTTCTTTGCTTGGCTCCTCTGCCACGGCAAGATCCTTACGTATGACATCTTGCAGAGAAAAGGGTTCTATGGTCCCTCCATCTGCTCGCTGTACAATGAAAATGCTGAGACTGCTGTCCATATAGTCCTCGAATGTAAGTTCTCTAAGCAGATCTGGTCCTCCTTCATTCACATTTTGGATCCCAACTTTTTGCTTCCTCGTTCCACTGCTGATCTTTTCTCCAATTGGGCAATCAGATATCCTGGCCTCCCTTCTAAAAATCAGCTTATTAAATCTGCATGGGCTGTCCTTCCAAAGGTTATTTGTTGGCAGATCTGGCTAGAACGAAACAGAAGAATCTTCAGAAATATTAAACAGAATCACAAGGTCTTAGAAATCAAGATTAAATGTCATCTAAAGGAGTGCTTGACTGATATAAAAGACGATTCCAATCTCAGCCAACAGGACATTGCTTGGGGAGCTTCCCTGGACTTGCAATTTCAACCAGCAGTTAGTAACGTCCCTCCTCTCAAAGACTGGCAAATAAGGAAATCCGAAACTGACCTTCAAGATTGGCTCAATTCACATTCAAGGCACTCTCTCTTTTTTGATGGGGCAACAAAGGGCAATCCGGGCAAAGCTGGTGCTGGAGGTGTTGTTGTAAGTCCAATTGGGGAAAAAATTCAGTCCTTTGCTTGGGGGCTTGGATTCTCATCCAGTGTTCAAGCTGAAGCTTTGGCCCTCTACCAAGGCCTCAAGATCCTCAAAGACTTAAATATAAGAGAAGCAAATGTCATAGGGGATTCCCAGATCATTATAAACGCAATGGTTTCCAACTCCCTAGCCTCGGATCTCAAGTTAGCAAGGCTGATATCCAGAATTAAGGGTATGGAAAACGATTTTCAGAAGTTGAATTACTATCATGTGCTGAGAACTCATAATAAACAGGCAGACATTGAAGCCAATAAAGCTACCCTCCTCTCTGCCGGGGTCAAGATGAAAGACGAAGAAGAATCTTGGGAACCTATCCCTTAAGCTGTCCGTTGTCATGTTTTACTGTTGGCTCTTAAATAAATTTGTTTGTATCTTCAAGTTAGGGAAAATCTCTGAAATAGAAGTTTTAGATAGTCTGACATGGAAGAAATTTGCAAGCTTCGGCTGCATTTTCAACATTAGCAGTGAGATGCTTCAGGATTTAGACATCCTCAATGTAATCAGATTTCTGGCATTCAGGCCAAGATGAATATTAATACCACATAACCGTTTCTGTCAAAAAAAAAAAAAAAAAAAACAAGAAGTTAAGAATTGAAAGAGTGAATATTCAAAATAAAAGAATTACTTGTCAGACTCAAATGGATGTTGATGTTTATACAGTCAGAGCCATTATGCTCTTGAAATTACATAAGACCATAGGAGAAGCACTAGCTCACTTGAACATTGAGAAAGAGGCAGAGAATCTAAAGTTAAAACGAAGAATAAAAGTGCTCGAAGAATCTCTTGATCATGTTCCTCTATTCATGAACACTATTGCCATACAAGCACCAGTAGCAATAGTATCCACCCTCAGAACACCTCACAAGATCAGAAAACTGACCCACCTCCTTAACGGAGTGTTATATTATATTGTTAATAATACTAATAAAAGGTTGAATATTATTCAAGATGCATGAGAAACAACTTCCCCTTTAAGAAATTTGGCACAAATAATTTTCTCCTTTATTGACTGGCTTAAGAAAGACCTCGAGCATGATAGGAATTTTGTAGAAATGAATTATCTACCTTTATTTAAAAGGTCATTTCACTTATCCAACTGTGTAGTCACAAAATATTCTCTATGTACCTAAGACAGAAGCAAATCCAAGCTCAATGATATGCGAAATTAATATACCAAAGGAAATTATTTATGAATGCAATAAAATCAATGATAGAAGGAGTGATTTCTTTCTCAAGGCAATCAAAATGTTGATGATTTGCATGGTCCCTACACGATAAGATATTCCACGTTAATTCTGAATGACATATTGAAGGTTGAGTTTAAAGATACAAAGGAGTCAATGGTGTCATAATTTGATAACATATTTGATTTTTTTTGAAGAGGAAATGAAAAAGTGGTTAGTTACTCTTATCAATGTAAGTCAATATCAATTTACCCAAGTTGCATAATTGCAAGGTGATGCCCAAAGAATTGAGGAGGAAATATTACATTAAAGAGTGGTTAAGGCAGTCATCCAAGAAGTCGCTAATGCCAAATAACTATAAAAAATTTATTATAATGACTTCATCTTCAACAATAAATGGAAACAAAGACATCAACATACGAAGATTCAATCCTTCCACATTTTGTGAATATTCTAAATTATTGAAGCATTCCCTTTCTTCCTCCCATTCCTTGATCATTCAACTTTATTGATTGTATGATTCATCATTTAAGCCAATCCATGACTACAACTCTTCTTTTCTTCCAGATACCTTATTTATGTTACAATTCATGGTATCCCAATCCCAGTCCCCCTTGGTGTTATCACTCTGTATTTTTCCTAGGATGGGGAGGGAAATTACAAAGGTAACCACAAGTCATTTTTAAAGTTGGAATCTAGCCCTTCCAGGTTCAGAGAGGGCTCTCTCTGTATGATTTATTTTTTTTTCTTTCAAGATTTTAGTCTAGATATTAGAGTTCAAGATAGATTCTTTTAATTTTTGGTTGTAAAAATGAAGGAAAAGTTCATTGGGCAAGGAGTCATTAAATTCTTGGCAATCAATGACAAAATAACGGAGTAGCTGAAACAAGGTGAGGTAGGAAAACTCCTGAATCTTAATATATTTTATGGTGTGGCTGAGATGAAGAAACAAATGATCAATTAAATATAAAGCATACTTAAATGAATTTTATATTTAATCTCATAAGGAAAACATTAAGATTGTTTTAAACAAGCGAAAGCAGAGTATACTTGAGTAAATTCAACTCTTAATCTTCTTGAAACAATAAGGAGGGGAAATCCATATGAAAACTCAGAAAGAAGAACAAATTAACATGAGGAAAACATCACCATTTGTTTGACACAAGAATCTTGTAACAAAACTGCCTCTGTATTTCTGAAATTGATTACTTCAAGTGAAGTTCACAACTTACAATAAAAAAGGTCTTCTCTTTTCATTATCCAACCGTTTCTAAGTCTTATTACAAAGTATTTATAGACTTTCCATTGAACTAACTTTGGATTCCAAAAAGGAATTGATTACAAAATAATATCTAAAAAATACATAGATATTTTTGAAATAAAACAAAGAAACAAGAATTTTGGACAAATTTTACTTTTATTATTAAATCATTGTGCGAAAGGCGCTCTCCAATAGACAATAGAGTATGCAAGAGATGTTGCAATGTCGTGTCCTGTAAACATTTCGAATTAGTCAAATTACATTAAAAAAATGAATGTGTAAAGTAATGTACACATTTTAACTCACACGGTCAAAATAAAATAAAAATAACTTCATGGTATTCACCAATGGTATTGACCCATTGTAAAGTAATGTACACATTTTAACTCCATGAAAATAAAATAAAATTACTAGGTCAAAATAAAATAAAATTAATTAAAAAAATTAAATTAAAATAAAGATAACTTCATGATATTCACCAATGGTATTGACCCATTGTATTCATGCATAACATAACTTATTTAAAGGGGGTAATTAAACCAGCCTAGATTTGATCCCTCTAGGCTCTTAGTAGATTAGAGTTAAGATGCATCTAGATTGGTAATAACCAATCCATATTCATGAATCTTCAATTTATACACTTATTTAAATAAACCAACCTAGATCCATCTTAACATAATCTCTTATTTTATTATATTTTTATGTAATTTGACCTAGTCAAAATGTTTGATAATTATAATGATTGATTATTTTATTACCATTATGTTATTTTGACCTAATAAAAATGTTTATAGGACATCACATTACATTACAATATCTCTACCATACTCGATTAGAAATCTCTCAACACAATAAACACCAACATATATCCATATTAACTCCTAATCTACCGAGTGTGGAGAGGGATAAAATCTTTTTGCATCTTAAGATATTTGCATCTCAAGGGATCTAATCCCTATTGGCCCTTGGTAGATCTCGAGTTAAGATGGATTATGGTGGTTTAATTCCCCCCTTTAAGTAGGTTATATTCTAATGGGTTCTCCCAAAATTGGAACTCAAAAAGCATGAGTAACTTGACCAAGTCAAGTTTACATTAACTGTTGGAAATACTGAGAGGGGGGTGAATCAATATTTCTTTCCAATTGTTATTTTTACCAGTTAGATCTCTTATATTTAGAACACAATATGAACAATAAGAATAAATGTCTTTATTAATTTCTTCTTTACAATAAATCAAGTACAATATATGTAGGGCTCCAACCTTAGATGAAGACACCAATCTTCAATTTCCTAGGCTCCAACCTGTATTTTCCAAGCACCGACTTGGACTTCCAAGGCTCCAACCTTGTCAATTCTGAGGCACCAACCTCAAGGGCTCCAACCCTATATCTGGTATAGGCTCCAATCTGGTCTCTTAAGGACTCCTATCCTCTAGGGCTCCAACCCTATCTTCCAAGGCACCGACCTTGACTCTATGAGGCTCCAACCTCTTAGGCTCCAACCCACAACTTCACTTCATCAAAATATCTTTGGTTATTCTTCATGGCTCCCAAAGTTTTCTTCAACGAGCCCTGACAATGTTCACTTATTCTTCATTGTAGTCTCCACATTACGTCATCAATGACAACCTTTTCTTCTTAGAAGGTGTCACCACTACTCTTCATCGTACCCAAATAATTTCTATAAGTTGCCTCATGATGGTTTCAATGCATCATGGTCTAAAATAATGTCTCCAAGATCAGCTAAGGCTTCTCAAAAAGCTGTCTTCAAATGGCTCCAAGACAAACGTACAAAGTATTCTCCAATATGCTTTCACACTACTCTTAGAGTGTTCTTCAACAGGTTATCAAAACTTGAAGTGTTCTTCAATTATGCTTCAATCAAGGGTTTCCAAAATGTCTTCAAGACCAATGCCTTCAAGGGAAATTTCAATGTAGATTGTCTATCTTCTATATCTTCTCATGTCCAAAAAAATCTTCACATATTCTTCTAAAGACACCTCAAGGTGGTCCAAAGTTTGCTTCAGAAAAGTGTCAAAAAATTCTCTAGAAGTCTTCAATGGATTCTTGAAAGCTTGCTTCAAGGTATCTGTTCTCAGAGACTGCTCTAAACAAGTTCACTTCTCAATTTTTGCTCCAAAAAATCCAAGGGTCTTCAACTCTGCTTCATAAAATGAATTCAAGATACTTCCTTGATATTTATTTTAAGGATCAACTCAGGTCTATCAACAGATGCCCAAGGTATGCTCAAACTCCCAATTAAATAACAGGTTCCAAAGCATAATTTCTGGTTCCAATTCGACAATTTAATTTTTTATTTACAATTTCAGACTTCTCTGCAAAAAGGTGTGTAGCTTGTAGAATAGACTGAGATATGTAATGTGTGAATCAAGATTTGCAAGCTTTTTATGAGGTGTTCTGCAAAGATGTTTTTTTTTTTAATGAGCTATCACATGTCTTCAGGAAAAACCGAGCTTCGAATATTCTCAAATCTGTCTGCAAAGATGAGTCACCTCAAATTAATTCGAGTTTTCTCAAAATTGTCACTTCAGTTTAATAAGCCACCACAGGTTTGGAGGTCCAAGATCTTAATTGGTAATTGTTCCTCGTTCAACGTTGAAAATTAACCCAACCAATGTTCTGCCTGATCTCCTCGGCCTCCTATCTTCGTTTTGATTTTTATCTTTGAAATA
The DNA here is from genome assembly GCA_034641835.2 of Pinus albicaulis. Classification (NCBI taxonomy): domain Eukaryota; kingdom Viridiplantae; phylum Streptophyta; class Pinopsida; order Pinales; family Pinaceae; genus Pinus; species Pinus albicaulis. The sequence continues at coordinate 1,200,882,019 of CM076574.1, forward strand.
TGCACCGAGTTGATGATAAAAATGGAGTGTTTGACGTCTTATTTATACAGGTTTTGACCTATGATGAATAGACACGTCAGTTGGGTGAAAGAGTATGAGCATACACAAGTCGGCTCAAGTCGACTAGGCCAAAAATATATATTTTTCAACTTAAAAATTCAATTTCTCACAAACCATTGGGAGTTTGAGGGAAAGTAAGGGCTCATTAGAAAGAGGAAAAATTCCCGTTTAAGATGGTGTAGGATTCATTTGGAAAGGATGCCTCCAAGATGTCCAAAATTATTTTTCTTTGTGACTGCTTCTGAAATCTTTAGTGCAGAAGATGATTAGGACAATATGGCTTCTTTGTTTGGCTTCTCCATTGTTTGTCTTCTCCATTATTTGGCTTTTTCATCATCCCAGGAACATGTAGGACATTCACATCATCATGGTAATGTCCATCAATGAGTGCATCACCCATGTCATCACATAATGGTGCAGTGATATATTATAGTGCAACATTATTAAGAGAACTCCAAAATAGTCTTCCAACCCTCAAATGATCTCCAACCATGATCATCATATGTCATCATCAAGTATCAAAGTGTATGACATCATCACATAACATCAAGGGTTAAGTTCTAGATCATCAAGTGCATGCAACATTAGATCAAGGACTTCTTAGGGCTTCTTTCATTAGTGGTTTGACTTCTTCGTGATTTGACATCTTCATTGATGGCATGACATCATCATCCTGAACCATACATCTCAAGAATATTGACATCTCGGTTAATGCCATATTGACATCAATGACAACCTTGACCAACATTAACTACCCAACAAAAATTACTAAAAAAATAATAATAACGTAATTTTTTATTTTTATTTCAAATTTATCTTAACTACCCAACAAAAATTGATTTAAAAGATAATAACATAGAATTTTTATTTTAGCACAGAGTTATTTTTATTTTATTTTATTTTGACCTACTCAAAATGTTTACAACACAGCATATTACAACATCTCTTGCATACCAACACCTCTTAGTGCAATAAACTAGAAAATAATTTTGCAAGAATAATAAAGATAATTTTAAATAAACATTTTGACTTGGTCAAATTACATTAAAAATATGTGTAATGTAGATAAATGTCTTTTCGGATTAATCACATAATTGGGATTTGGTCGAAGTTTCGAACCAACTAATGTGGTTTATCCTCGAAACTTCGACTAAATCCTAATGATGTGATTACCAACTAATGTGGTTCATCCTTGAAACGTTGACTAAATCCTAATGATGCGATTAATCAAAAAATACATTTATCTACTTTATTTTGACTTAATCAAAATATTAAACATTACGTTATAACATCTCTTCTCTTCCAAACTAGACTCGATAGCGCTTCGTTATGCTCTCTATATAATATATCCATTCACCATGAGTCAATTTTATTTTTATTTTATTGTAATAAAGTTATTTTTATTTTATTTTTATCCACTTAAAATGATTACATTACATCAATTTTCTTATTTTATTTATGTAATATGACTTAGTCAAAATGTTGAACATACTGAGTTGGAAAAAACAAAAATAGGAATTATTTTTGTAATACATAAGATTTTTTTTTTTTTTTTTTTTTTTTTTTTTGAAATTGTTTTTTGAATTTTAAAATCTTTTATTTAAAAAAACTTCTCATTAAAACTATAATTTTTATTTTTTTATTAGTAAATTTTTAAATTATTTATTAAAAATAAAAAGTTAGATTAAAAATCACTTCTTCTGAGAGTGCCCCCTCTACAACCACATTAGAGGTCAATTTCATAATCTTTGTTACAATATTGACCTTCCTAACCTTTTAAGATGTCAAAATTATAGTGAGGCTTCTCTCCAAGCTTTTTGAGCATATGAATAAAATCTTAAATCAAACTAAATAACTCTTTTCTTTAGGTCCAATAGACCAAAAATTGGTCTCAGTGGACGTTAACCACCATCATCATCATCAAATAAATGATTTAAATAATATAATTTACATCAATTTAAATTTATTAAATTAAAATAACTCTCCTACAATTAAGAATTAAATTATAATAGTTTTTATCCTATTAAAAAAAATAAAACTTCTAAATCGTATATTTAATTAAATGACTTTCCATGATTTTAATTTAGTGAATTTTATCTCTCTCAAATTATAATAATTTTATCATATTAAAAAAAAATAAAACTTCTAAATCGTATATTTAATTTAGTGTCTTTTCATGATTTTAATTTAGTGAATTTGATCTCTTTAGAATGATAGAGATGTTTTAATGTTTAATATTTTTACTTCATCAAAATAAATAAAAATAAAGTAAAGACAATAATATGGTAAAAATGTTGTAATGTGTTATTTAATATTTTAAAAATAAAAATAAAGTAAAGACAATAATCTAGTAAAAATGTTGTAATGTGTTATTTAATATTTTTGTAATCTAATTGTAATATATTATTTAATATTTTCGTAATTTAATTTATGGTTTATTTAAAAATTAATGATTGCACTAATTTAAATTTATGTTAATTTTGGATCGGAGTTGTCTACAGAGGTGGAGGAATTGCCTCTACTGTTAAAATTGGTCGGAATTTGGGTGATTTTATTTTAAGAAATTTTGCAGTAGTAGTTTTTGAATCATGTTTTTGATGGTGGAAATGGATTCAATCATGTTTTCGATGATTTAGCATCATTAAAAAAACCTTTAAGACACCCAAAATATTGAAGTTTGATAGCTATAATCTAGATTTACAAAAATCCCTAACAAATTTTCTTAAAATTTTACCAAAATTCTTATGATTTTCAAGAAAAAAAACAATTTAATTAAGCTACCACTTTCGAATTTACTAAACCCTGAGAAATATAAAATATCTCTAGTAATACAAATAAAAATAGATTTAAAACCCTCTCTCGACATTTTTAATAATCTAGAATTAAAATGAATTGATATTTGAAAAAAAAAAAAAACCCAAACCTCTTAACTGTCCATCTCATTTAATATTTTTAATTTAAAAACCAAGAAAGTTATAATCATCCCAAACAAATACATGTTGATCTGTGCACTTGTTTTCATAAAGGCCACCCTGAAATCCGATTTTGAGAACGGAAAAATGGGTTTAAGTTCAAATGAGCCTAAACACGATATGTAAATCAAACCATCACATTGTCCTCTGCCAGCTATTTTTCTTTAATCCGGCAGTGTGGTGCTGTTGTTTTAGAGGCCACCAATGGCTGCCTTAAGGGCAGTTTGTCGTCCCGACTTGGTTTCCTCGTTCATTTCTTGCAGCTGGCGAACGTCTTTAAATTATGTGCGTACTCCCAATTTCAGGTCAAATTATGTTTTTCCCAGGGGGTATCTGCACAGTACAGGGATTGTTTTGGGTCCTCGTTTAAATGGTAGGCGAATGTTTACCAGGGCCTCCGCCTGGAAGTCTGAGCGATCTCCTTATGAATCTCTGGGTAAGTTCTCGTCACAGGATATGGATTCAATTCAAACATTGTCCAAGTTAATTTCAATTCCCACCAGTTCAGTTTAGGCATTGTTCCTGTTAATTGTATTGAGAATGAATTCAATTTGGGCATTTCCCATGTTAATTGTATGGCCCATGAATTCATCTTGGACTTTGAGCATTTACCACAGTTTTGCTTTAGTTGTTCTAATGCCTATGAATTTAATCTGGGCACTGGTTATGAGTAATGACAATTAACAGAAGAATGAACAGTTGTAACTTGTAATTGAGGTCCCTATATGATGTGAGGCCTCACTTTCCTTTGTTGCATATTCACATCTTGGATTCCTCAATATTGAGCTTGTTACTCTAGGTTGGAAATACCCAGTATTTTGATTTGAGTTGGTAAAACACATCTTTCAAACTTAACTCGATGTTTACTAGGCAGCCATGTCTTGATTATGGTTCCTTTGGGAGGCAGACACCAATCACTTACAGATTTTTGATATTTATAGTTTTATTTATGATTTTGCTCATAGTGGTTCTGGTGACTCCAAGCTCTCTCCGAATCATGCTCTCCAAAAAAAATCAAACAAAACTGCATAATGGGAGACGGACTGTTGAACATAAAAAGTTAAAATCCATTGGTCTGTCTCTGCGTCACTATCCGAATTTGCTATCCAAAAGGATCAAACCAAACTGCATGAGGGGAGAGGGAGGGTTGAACATAAAACCCAATCGGTTTGCCTCTGTGTGCTTTGAATTGAGAGCAGGGCCTCCTTATATGTGCGTTAACTCATGAGTCATTGGTTGGCAAAAGTCATTCCAGCTGTAAACTGTCATGGACTAATTTCATGCTCATTAGGCATCCATGTTTAGACTATGGTTTGGGAGGCCCACACCTATCACTCACATATTTTCGATTATTTTGGCTTTCTCCATTTATGATTTCGCTTATAGTGGTTTTGGTGACCCCAAACACTCTCTGAATCATTCTCTCCAAAAGTATCCAACAAAACTGTAGGAGGGGAGATGGGGTGTTAAATGTAAACCCCATTAGTTTGTGTCTGTATGCTTTGAACGGAGCGTTGGCTCATTGGTTGGCAAAAGCCAGTCTAGCTTTTAACCTTCACAGCCATCCAAAAAAGGAAAAGGGAAAAAAAGCACAAAGAAATATGTGGTTTGTGGCATTGGGCTATAGCTCATATGTGCACCAAATGTCTCCTTAGTTTTGAAATAGTGAGGACTCGTGCCTAGTTTTTGTAGAGGAGAAAGTGGGGCACATTAATTGGTGTGTATAAACAAATGGGAAGCCAGTACCATGGCAAGAGTAGGGTGCAAGAATCCATGCCCACGCAGCTCCCACATTCCACATGTATGCTTGGGAATGGAAAAATTGCTTTCTTTTGTCCAGTTAGATGAGTGTCATGGCTTTCGACTGGCCTTGACACAATGCCACAGTGATTTCGTTTTGGTCACTTGCAAGTATTTTGAAATTCTATTTTTCTAAATGCTCATCTTGCCATATGATTCATAAGTAGAGTGTAGGGTTTGTAATTTTGTACCTTCTTCAATAAGATTTGAAAATTCGTCTACTTGGTGAAGTTGGGGACATAAGAGAACCCTTCGAATATCTCCTTTGTTTATTCTTTTTTTTGTTTTTGTTTTTTTAATCCTGGCTGATTCTCATGCCATGCAGGGACTGACAGAGAGAAGGGAATATTTGTTTTTTCTTGATGAAGACCAAGTATTTAACAGTATTAAATGCAGTCTCTACTAATCTATTTATTCTTTCGTTTTAATTGTGCCAATGTGCTGAGCAATGTATGTGTTTTTGCTATGTGTGTGTGTAGGAAAGACAGAGAGGGAAGGGGGAGAGGGAAGGGGGAGGGAGAGGGAGAGAGAGGTCTTTAATCTAAAATTCTGATATCTTTGTGGTATTGACAGAACTGGATAGAGATGTCGGCGAAGAGGAAATTAAATCTGCTTATAGACGTTTAGCCAAACGGTATCATCCCGATGGTATGCAGTTTTTCTTAGTTGTCAGCTACAAAGGAGCTCAATAATATGCATTTAAGTTGGTCAGTCTATCTATTATTTGTTCTTTGATGTTTGAATCTACAAGTTCATCTTCCAAATTTTTATGCAGTGTTAAATTGACATAATATCACCAGAGTGAAGTAGTAAGCAGCTGCAGATATATGGTTGTTACTTATGCTCTAAAAGAACTGAAATTTGTTGTGTTGCATTGCATATCTCTTTAAATAACCAATGCCTTGGATTCTTAGTAAAGGCACCCACCACAAATTTTATGATTGCCAAGAAAGACACAGTAAATTCCTTATTTTAACAAGTTTTGCCCAAAGCACTCTTAGAACAATAAAAGATAGTCCTTCATGTGGTCACTAGTCAGTGAATCTGATCTGTAATCCCAAACTATAATCTCTGGAATTTCGCTCAGAAAACAGTGGCAAGCTGGCTTGGGCTGTCATGCACTGATCTATTTCACGGACCATAGAAGTGAAATTTCATGCTGTAGGCCCTGCACCCTGTGTGCCCTACTTATATGCTGAAAATTCACAAATATTTTTTGGTTCTTCAATTCGTTTCACCCACTAAGTTTTATTTACTTGGTTTGCGTACAAATCCATGTTGTTTGCTGTTGAATGATTCAGTATGGCTTGCTGAGCAGCCAAACCAGAGAATGCATACATCAGGCTGAAACCTATCTGGTAATGATGCGGCTAAGCTCATTCCCAGCACATGATACCCAAGGCACTTCCGGATTCTTCCTTGTAAGAGTTTAGTTATGTGTTAATGTCACAAGCATATGGCGTTCACTCAAAGAGTGTAGGAAAGAAAGTCTGTGCTGTTTTGTTTTACACATGCTGAAATGCTGAAAAAGTAATAAGTATGCTGAAAGCTGAAAACATCCCAATTTTACTTTCATTCTGTGAGCTCCAAAGGATTTGTGTCCGCTACCAAACAACTTGAAGCAGGGCTCCCAATTTAACTTTTAATGGTGAAATTAAAGTTAATGAAAGCAAAATAAAGTTCAAGGGCAATATCAACATTAATTAAGAATTAAGAATTAAAAATTAAAATCTTAGTTCATGAAACTTAAAATATAAGTCAAGGTAAATATCAACATTAACTTGGGAATTGCAATTTAAAAACTAACATTGAAAATTAATACAGTTCCTAAAGAAAAGGTTAACTGGCCCATTAACTCAACTTCGTTGATTTCCTGTCATTTTCACCTGTGGAACGTGTTCTTGGACAAACTTTTACGAAAAAACAACCCATATTGCAGGAGCATGGAGGTTTGGGTGGGGAGGGGTTGTCAAAGGGAAGCATGCTCTAAGAACTATTCCGTGTTCTCAAAACGATTCCCATTCCCCACAATCCTGGAATGATTCCTGTTGCTACTATACCACGGGAGGAGAAATTAGAAATTGCTTGTGGTATGAGCCTTAAGAAATGGTTAGTGCATCCTTTTCCCTTGACAAGTTGCTCTACCCCTTTATTTAGATCGTTAGTCCTTGTTCTCCATCCTACATCCCCTTATGTGTTCCTGGATAGTCTGGAGTAATAGATTGGGGTTGATTCCTCTTGATAATTACTTGTGAGTATTTGTTGGATTTTATTACTTTCTTATGTCTTTATCATCAAACAATTACCAAAACATAAAATGCATGAAGATTGCAAGAAACAAGGAACACAAGATGTAGGCTCCAAGCTAGGGCAAAATCCCACAAGGGGAAAACCCAAACAATTTCTCTTCTTATAGAATTAGATCAAAGTGAGACATCCAAGACCCAAGACCAAGACCTCCACAAGAAACCAAGTCATCCCTCCTTCAGATCTCCTCTAGCCAAATCAAGTCAACAAGAATCACAACTGATCAAACCTCTTCAAGACGGAAATTTCGGACCTGCAACTTCGCAGAGTTGCCCCAACACCTTCGCAGAAACAAAATTTTGGCCTGTAATTCGCAGAGTAACCCCAACAACTTCGCATGTATGGACAAAGACAAGCAAAAATTCAAATTCTTCTTCTTTCCTCTGATTTCTCTCTCTTCCTTGGCCTTCACAGTTCTTCTTCTTCTTTCTTGTTCAAAGATTGAACTTGTGAGTGAGTGAGCAAATGAGGTAGAAGCCTCTTCCTTTTATAGCCATCTAGGAGGTCGAATAGGGCCTCTTCAAGGCCGATTTGATCTTTGTGGGACAAAATGACTCTTTTTGGCTCAAAATAATATTTTTCCTTTTGTTGCAAAATGTCCAAATAGGACTTTGACACCTGATAAAATTTCTTCTTGACTCAATAAACCCTAGAAGCATGAAGAACATGCTTTGACTAGAAAAATAATAATAATAAATTTATTTTTCTTCTTTTTCTTTTTACAAGAGACACATATTGATACAAGTACAAAAATAATTATGAAGACCAAACCTAGTTACAATTTTCAACACTCCCCTTAACTAGGGAGGTATTCATAATTACACAACAGGATACAAGGATACTCAAATCGAAATATTCTCATAAGCAGATTTCGGATTGATAAGCCATTATCAATCATCAACATCATAACCAACATTGTCAATTTGCAACATAGCAAGGCCTTGACTAACAAGCTCTAACTCTCCTCTAGATTAGAGCAAAATGCTGGGAGGCATACATTTGGACACTAAAATCACAGCCTCTTAAGGCACATATCCCATCCGGATGTTCACCAGGTATGTTCTTACAGGACTATTCTTATCTTGGATTCCCAATCCTCAAAGAAAATTTGTCCTCTTCAACTACTCTTATCTTGGATGCCCTACCTCATCCTCAAAGAGTCTCTGTCCTCGGGACTACTTCTATCTTGGAATCCCAATCCTCAAGAAGTATTGGTCCTTGATGCTTATCCTATCCTCTATTCTCCCTCCCAATGCCTTCACTAGACTTACAACTGTTAGTCCTGGCCTAGTGCACGAGACATGGAGAATACGATCTCCCTCATCACTCCCCCTCAACCACGGAGGAGATATCTACAATTACTCAAGTGTGAAAATTTTTTAATCTAAGAAGCCCTTGTTAAAATTTGGGTACCAGAGGACAAGTGGTTCCCTAAGGCTTTGATCTTTGGCCTAGGGAAAAGTGTCTAAATGTATTTTGTACTTTTCTCCTAAGGTGACTTTATAAGTGGTAAAGTCAAATCTAATTTTAAAGTGACTTTATAAGTGATAAAATTACAAGTCTAATTTTAAAGTGACTTTATTAAAGTCAATGAAAAATTAGAAAGTGAAAAAGTGACTATGGAAATAAAAGGTTAAGTGGGTCTTTATTTAAGTGGGGTGAATTAAAATTAGAAAGTGAAAATTAAATGCACACTTATTTTAAGCCCTTGATCTAAAGCTATCTCAGCCATTGGATTTAGGGATTCCCCAAAAGTCACTTAGGGTTAGGTTAAAGGAGAAAAGAAGAGAAAAGGTCATTCAGTCTTTCATGAGAAGATTGAGAGAAGGAGCAAGAGAGAGCAAGGAGAATTTCTGAGCAGGGAGGAAGAAAGAGAGCAAAACCTTGTCACATATATCGAGGCAGCACTAAGCAAATCTGTACAATAGGTTGGCATGCAGTTCAAGGCAGATTTTGGGCACGTTTTTCAAGGCAGAACTATACAACACCTTTGGCACACATTCCTAGGCAGCCGTACATCAGTTCTGACACATAATTCGAGGTACACTTATTGCTATTTTGTGGCACAGAAATCGAGGCAAAATTGTACAATATTTATTGCTGTCCTTGTGCATGCAAATTGAGGAGAACCATACAACAACATTTATTGCTGTTTACATGCATTTTGAGGAGGTCGTACAACAACATTTAATGTTCGTTTTCTGGGCACGAAAAACAAGGTCCTACACCATTTAAAGCTGTTTCTATTTTGACTGTTGGCACATTTTCCGAGGCAGAGGTCAAGCACAGAAAACGAGGTAAGTCTGTAATTTTGGTTGCCGTAATTTTTACTGTGTTTTCAGCTTCTCTGTAAAAGCATTTTCCAGAAATACAGAAGAACTCTCAAACTAGTTTTCCCCAAGAGTTGTAGGGAGTTTTTCCAGGGTCACATTGACCAAAAATCACAGTGTTACTTTTCTGTGTGTGGCTGTTATAATTTCCTGAGTTTTTATTTTTGCATTTTCAGCAACTGTGAAATTCCTAAATTTGTGTTTTCAAAAATATTTTTCATTTCCAGAATTTTGAATGTATGATTATGGGGATGGGCATTTAACTATATGGGAGTGATAAGGTGAAACTGAAAACCGGAGTGGGGTCAAACTTTTTAAATGGTATCAGAGCTTGGGTGGCTGAAAAGTGCAGTTTGGGACGGCAAATGAAAATTATAGCAAGCTGATTTTTCACACAGAAAACTAAACCTTTACCACAGTTTTGAAATTTTCAGTTTGTTAGGATAGTAAGAATGTCTTTGGGCTTGAGGGTTGATGATAGCTTGGATGGGTAGAGCAATTATAGTGCATGGAGGGAGATAATCCAGAGCATCATTGAGGAGGCAGAAGTCTGGGGCATAATGGTTCACACCCCACAACACCTAGTAGCAGTGCCTGCTGCCCCTGTTCAGTTGGCAGATTTTAACAGGAAGAATGCTAAGGGAAAAAGACTGATTCTGGATGGTGTTAAAGACCATGTCATTCCTCATGTGAGAGTAAGACATGCACATGAGATGTGGACAACCTTGACCAATCTTTACCAGAGCACCAATGAAAACAGAAAAATGGTCCTAAGGGAGAAGCTGAAGGCCATTAAAATGGCTAAGACTGATAGTGCTACAACATACCTCACAAAGGTCACTTCTGTGAGAGATGAGTTGGCAGCTATTAGAGAGACCATTCCACCCACTGAGTTGGTGCAGATTACATTGAATGGTCTTCCCAAGACTTGGGAGAGTTTTGTGGATGGGATTGTTGCACGAGAGAACCTTCCTAGTTGGGAGAGGTTGTGGGATGATTGCATTCAGAATGAGATAAAAAAGAACCATCTTGGGACAACCAAACAGGTGGAGGAGGATGACAATGTGGCATTGTTAGCAAGAGGCAAGAAGGGCAAAGGAAAGAAGCAAGCTTCCACAAGTCGTGGTGGGAGCAAAGGCAAAGGTAAAGGTAAGCAGGTGAACAAGGAGAAGGACTATTTCAAAGTCAAATGTTGGAATTGTCAGAAGTTGGGACACTCTGCAGTTGTGTGTTCAGAGAAGAAGAAGAAGGGAAAGGACAAGACCATGGTTGCATCTGCAGAGATAGAGGACTTCTCGGAGAGCTTTGACCGGGAGTTTGGGTTCATAGCTTGTGAGTCCACTAGTGTAGGATCACATGCCACGCATGTTCAGAGGGGGTATGCAATTCCCTCCACTAGCGGAGCATCTTTAGGTATTTGGTATGTTGATAGTGGGGCTTCTCGTCATATGACAGGAGTCCGGGAGTACTTCTCAGAGCTTTCAGAGAGTGGCACTGATATAGAGGAAGTACTCGGAGATGACAACATTGTTAGAGCAGTCGGTGTGGGGACATTGACATTTAATAGGGAACCTAAACCTCCCTTGAAAGTGTCGGATGTTCTATATGTGCCCAGAATGAAGAACCTTATATTCATTTCAGCATTGGAGGACAGAGGGTATGAGGTGTTGTTCAGGAGAGGGAAGGTGCTTATATATCCTAGGGGCGCTCCAGCTGATTTAGCTAGAGTGATTGGTGTGCACCATGCCAAGGTGTACAAGTTCTTATTCCAGCCCCTGATGGCATTGAGTAGCAGTATCGACAGCAGAGCTAGCAGTTCAGAGTTGTGCGAGATTTGGCACCGTAGGATGGGGCACATGTATCATCGGGCCTTGAGGACATTGCAGGAGATCAACACAGGTGTGCCAAATTTCAGTTCTGATCACCTTGATACATGCAGAGGATGTGTTATGGGGAAGTTTGCCAAATCCCCTTTTCCCAACAGTGATAGCAGATCGACAGGGATTCTTGACTTGATTCATATTGATGTGAGCGGTCGAATGTCTCATGTATCCTTGAGTGGCTATGAGTATTATGTGTTATTCATTGATGATCACTCCAAGAAGACCTGGATTTATTTCTTGAAGACCAAGAGTGAGGCCTTCAAGCGGTTTTAGGAGTTCAGAGCTCTTGTGGAGACTCAGACAGGTCGGAAGATCAAGGTCCTCATGTCGGACAATGGAGGGGAGTATACCCTTGGTGAGTTTGTTGATTATTGTGCAGAGGCAGGCATTAGGAGGGAGTACACAGTTCCTTACAATCTCCAACAGAACGGGGTTGCGGAGAGGAAGAATAGATCCATCGTTGGTGCTGCCAAAGCCATGCTTCATGATCGGGGGTTACCTTTGTTTTTGTGGGCAGAGGCTTGCAACACTACTGCGTACTTGCAGAACATGAGTCCACATCGTGCTTTGGGCAATGTGACTCCGGAGGAGGCTTTTTTTGGGAAAAGCCGGATGTTGGTCACTTTCGTATCTTTGGGTGCATTACATACTCCTATGTTCCCAAGGAGAAGAGGACCAAGCTAGAGCCCACTGCAGATAAGGGCGTCTTTGTGGGTTACAGTGAGACCTCGAAAGCCTTTCAAATTTATATTCCTGCAAGGAGGAAAGTTGTTGTTAGGCGAGATGTGAAGTTCGAGGAGGATAGGGCTTTCAAGAGGTCACGTGAGTTAGAGTATCTGGATTCACCAGACCCTCAAGAGTAGCTAAGTAAGTCACAGGGATCCAGTGGACAGGGATCAGGAGGTACATCGATTACAGTGTCAGGTCCTTCAGTGAGCAGTGGCTCTCAAAGTCAGGTGGGTGGTGCTTCGGGCAACATGCAGAGCAGTTCACAGGGTAGTCCATTGATGGATAGTTCACATGGTACTTCAACATCTACAGGCACATGTTCAGGCATGAGGTCAGTTGGCAGGCCTTCAGGAGTTTAGGCTTTTGACGATGATGAGGATTCTTTCACTCCGGTGGGAGAAGCATGCTCAGGGAAGAGGAAGCCCAAGTGGCTTCAGGACACCTTGCACGAGGCCACATCTGTTGTTGGGCCAAAGAGATAGGTTAGAGAGAGCAAACCACTTGAGCGGTTCTGTAGTTATATGGCATTGATCACTAGCATCATTGATTCTGAGCCTTCTAGCTATGAGGAGGCAGCTAGCCAACAGGTCTAGAGAGAGGCCATGTAGGAGGAGTATTCTTCTATCATGAAGAATGATGTTTGGGAGGTGGTGCCGAGGCCTGAAGGTAAATCAATGGTTAGTTCTAGATGGCTTTACAAGATAAAGCATGATGCATATGGCAGCATCGAGAAGTTCAAGGCTTGAATTGTGGCGAGAGGGTTCTCACATGTAGAGGGAGTTGACTATGAGGAGACCTTTGCTCTCGTAGCTCGATATACTTCCATTCGCTCCATTATATTGATAGTAGCAGAGATGGGTTGGAAGATCCACCAGATGGATGTGAAGACCGCATTTCTTAATGGCTTCATACAAGAGGAGGTTTATATTGAGTAGCCGCAGGGCTTTGAGGTGCATGGGAAGGAGTCCCATGTATGCAGACTGAAGAAGGCACTCTATGGCTTGAAGCAAGCTCCCAGAGCTTGGTACTCGAGGATTGATACATACTTGCAGGAGTTGGGTTTCACAAAGAGTGATGCAGATCCGAACCTATACTTCATTGTGGTAGGTGAGGAGCCTCTCATTCTGGTGTTGTATGTGGATGAATTGGTCATTATAGGTGCAGAGAGACTCATTGAGGGCTGCAAGAGAGATCTTGCTTCAGAGTTCAAGATGAAGGACATTGGCTTGATGCATTACTTTTTGGGATTAGAGGTGTGGCAGGAGGAGGGTCATTTCTTCCTGGGACAGGAGAAGTATTTTGTGGACATTCTTAGTAGATTTCACATCGAGGATTGCAAACCCATGTCTACACCTATGATCATTAATTGGAAGAAGCTTCACGCTTCAGATCCTGAGTTGGTTGATCCTACTTTGTACAAACAACTAATTGGTTCCTTGATGTATTTGGTCAACAATCGACCAAATATATGGTTTGCAGTCAACACGATGAGCCAGTTCGTGTGTGAGCCCAGGAGAGTGCACACTGCAAAACACATTCTTCGTTTCTTGCAGGGGATAGTGGATTTTGGTCTGGATCATAGACAGGGAGATGGAGTGAGACTGGCAGGGTACACTAATTTAGATTGCACAGGTTGTGCTTCTGATAGGAAGAGCATTTCAGGGTGTTGTTTTGGTTTGGGTTCGACAGTTGTGTTGTGGTTCAGCTGGAAGCAACAATCAGTTGCATTGAGTTCAGCAGAAGCAGAGTACATGGCAGCCAGTTTGGCTAGTTGTGAGGCCATATGGCTTTGCAAGATGTTGTTTGGCTTATTTGGTCAGGTGTTGAGAGTCGAGACCTTTAGTGATTTACTGTGATAATCAAAGTTGCATTAAACTCATGGAGAATCCAGTATTTCATGATAGGTCAAAGCATATCGGGATCAAATATCATTTCATCAGAGACTATGTTTAGAAGGGAGCTGTGAAGCTTGACTATATTCCCACAGATGAGCAGGTAGCAGACATATTCACCAAAGCCTTAACACGGGGCAAGCATGTCTACTTCAAAGACAAGATGGGAGTGGTGAGGAACACTTTCCTCGGTAAGAGGGAGTTTTAAAATTTGGGTACCAGTGGACAAGTGGTTCCCTAAGGCTTTGATCTTTGGCCTAGGGAAAAGTGTCCAAATGTATTTTGTACTTTTCTCCTAAAGTGACTTTATAAGTGGTAAAGTCAAATCTAATTTTAAAGTGACTTTATAAGTGATAAAGATACAAGTCTAATTTTAAAGTGACTTTATTAAAGTCAATAAAAAATTAGAAAGTGAAAAATTGACTATGGAAATAAAAGGCTAAGTGGGTCTTTATTTAAGTGGGGTGAATTAAAATTAGAAAGTGATAATTAAAGGCACACTTATTCTCAGCCCTTGATCTAAAGCTATCTTAGCCATTGGATTTAGGGATTCCCCAAAAGTCACTTAGGGTTAGGTTAAAGGAGAAAAGAAGAGAAAAGGTCATTCAATGTTTCATGAGCAGATTGAGAGGAGCAAGAGAGAGCAAGGAGAATTTCTGAGCAGGGAGGAAGAAAGAGAGCAAAACCTTGGCACTCATACTGAGGCAGCACTAAACAAATTCGTACATTAGGTTGGCATGCAGTTCAAGGTAGATTTTGGGCACATTTTTCAAGGCAGAACCATACAACACCTTTGACACACATTACTAGGTAGCCGTATAGTAGTTCTGGCACATAATTCGAGGCACATTTATTACTGTTTTTGTGGCACATAAATTGAGGCAATCTGTATAGTGTACTGCTGTTCCTGTGCACAAAAATTGAGGTAGAACCGTACAACATTTATTGCTATCCCTGTGCATGCAAATCGAGGAGAACTGTGCAACAACATTTATTTCTGTTTGCACACATTTTGAGGAGGTCATACAACATTTTATGTTGGTTTTCTGGGAGCAAAAAACAAGGAGGTTGTACAACATTTAAGGCTGTTTCTGTTTTGACTATTGGCACATTTTCCGAGGTGGAGGGCAAGCACGGAAAACGAGGTAAGTCTGTAATTTTGGTTGCTGTAATTTTTACTGTGTTTTCAGCTTCTCTGTAAAAGCATTTTCCAGAAATAAAGAAGTGCTCTCAAACTGGTTTTCCCCAAGAGTTGTAGGGGGTTTCTCCAGGGTCACATTGACCAAAAATCACAGTGTTACTTTTCTGTGTGTGGCTGTTATAATTTCCTAAGTTTTTATTCTGCATTTCCAGTAACTGTGAAATTCCTAAATTTGTGTTTTCAGAAATATTTTTCATTTCCAGAATTTTGAATGTATGATTATGGGAATGAGCATTTAACTATATGGGAGTGATAAGGTGAAACTAAAAACCGGAGTGGGGTCAAAATTTTTATAGCCCTACTGCAGTATCTTGGTTTACTTCTCCTACTTGAATTGAGTTACAAGTTAATTTATGAAATATTCAGTAAATCAACGAAGTAGATATAACTAGTGGCCTACACATACAGATCAATTATTGAATAGCATGCTCATATGACAAAGTGACAGATTTTTCGGACAAATGTCCCCGGAAAAACCCAATGCAGGAAAACCGGTGCAACTAGCTTTGGAGGGTTTTATTATTTTGCAGAATCTGAGTACAACAATTCTGGGCATCAAACTTGGTTGGCCCTATAGAGAAAAATACGACAGTAATACCTCTATTCCTTGGAGATAGAAAATATGGCTGATTCAACCCTCTGCGGGGAATTATGAATTTGAGCCCTTTCTGGCCCACCGGAAACCCCAACGCTGCTCCTCAGCCCTCTACGTCAGCCTAACTGGCTTGCGTCAGCCTCTGCGCTGCTATGGAAGGGCCCGCATCACCCCTGAAGGGCTTACGCTGCCCTTGTGCTGCCCTGGCTGGGCCTGGGTCAGCCCTGCGTGGCTCTTGCTGCCTCTGCGTGGCTTTGCTGGATTGTGTAGCACCTGGCTACCTCTGCGCTGCTCTGGTATGCTGCCTCTCAGCCGTAGTTATACTCTTGGCTTGGGATCAAACCATCCCCTTGCCAATATTGCTCCTCGCCGCACTGCAAACTACTTCTGAAATTCTTAGCAAACCACGGCCTAGAATTTCAGCTTAGCTTCAGTGCTCCGCCAATGTGTGTGTTCTCCAACTGATCCCAAGCCCTTCTCTTATACTTTTCTCGTTGGGAAACCAACGACCGTGTTCTAATCTCTAATTGACGATTAAGATTAGAAGCTGCTTGATCCGTGTCACTTAAGTCATTTTCATCACATGCTTAATTTAATTCACTTTAATCTTTTAATTTTCCTTAGTTAGACTTAGGGTCCTTAATTAAAAAGATTAATTATTTGAATATCTCTTAAACCTGTTGGAATTATTCTAAACACTTTATGGGTCTTGGAGATCTCATGTACTCCAGCTCCTACACAAAATTTGGGAGCTAGAGCACATCCGATGCTATCCCAAAATCTCAACATCAAGCTTCTTATTAGAAAGAGATTTCGTTAATATATCAACTACCTGTTCGTCTGTGGAGATGTACTATAGCTTCATGACCCCATCTTGCACCAAGCTTCGAATATAATGATACTTATTATTGATATGCTTTGTCCTATCATGAAAAAATAGGTCTTCTGTCAACCTTATACAACTCTGGTTGTCACAATGTATAATGGTAGGGTCCAATGGTCCTTCAAACAAATCTGATAGCAACTTTCTAAGCCAAACAACTTCTCTACCAACCTCACTTGCTGCAATATATTCGGCTTCAAACTACTTAATGCAACTACATCTTGTTCCCTGCTCATCCATGAGATCATAGAAGATCTCAAGCTAAAACATCCACCAAGAGTGCTCTTTCCATTTGCATCACTACCATTCCAATCTGAATCTGTATAGCCCAATAATTGTATCTCATTACCAACATATCTTAGATAATGATGTATAGTCCCACGAAGATATCTCAAAATATGTTTAGCTGCTATCCAGTGATCATGCCTTGGCTCCATTTGGAATTGACTAAAAACATTTACTGCAAAACATATGTCAGGCTGGGTGTTCATAAGGTACATCAAGAAGCCAATCAACTGTCGATAGGATGTTGGATCAACAAGGCTTGAATCTTTACTCAACTTCTTCAAATTTGTGATCATTAGAATTGTCATTGGTTTATTGTCCATCTTACCAAACTTCTGCAAAATCTTGATCACATATTTCCCTTGACCAAGATAGATCTCACTAGGTTTCTGCCATACTTCTAATCCCAAATAGTAATGCGTTAGCCCAAGGTCCTTCATATCCAATTTAGCTGCTAATTGCTTTTTGCATTCTTGAATATGATGCTCAACACCTACAATTAGTAAGTCATCCACATAGAGTAGTATTATCATAGGTTCATTCTTTATCACCTTAATGTTGATATTAGGATTTGCAGAACTCTTGGTAAAACCAAGTCTTAGTAATATGCATCCATCTTGGCATACCAAGCTCTAGGTGCTTGCTTCAAGCCATATAGAGCCTTCTTCAATCTACAAACATGTGTTTCCTTATCATGAACTTTGAATCCCTAGGGATGCTCAATGTAAATCTCTTCATCAATTGTTCCATTCAAATAGCTGTTTTAACATCCGTTTGATGAATGTTACATCCCATAGTAGCAACCACAGAGATTAGTGACTTAATAGTTGTATATCTACCTGTTGGAGCAAAGGTTTCTTCATAATCGTTTCCTTCCTTTTGAGAAAAGACTCTTGCCACAAACTTTGCCTTATACTTGTCAATGCTTCCATCAATTGCATGTTTGATCTTGTATACCCATTTGGAAGTGACAATTTATTTGTCTCTAGGTCTAGGAACAATTTCCCAAACATCATTCTTCATTATAGACTGGTATTCTTCTTGCATTGCATTCTTCCATTCTTGATGTTTGACTGCCTTCTCATAAGTAGTAGGTTTTGCTTCAATAAGTTTAGTCATGTAAGCTGCATAACCTAAATATCACTTAGGCTTTTTTCTTTCTCTGAAAGTTCCCTTTGCTGCTGCATGTCCTTTGGCTTTTTGTAGAGTTTTCCTTAACCAAGATGGCTTCTTTTGAGTTTCTAGAATTATGACTTGCTACACGGATTCACTTGGACCTTCAACTTTTTCATGATTGGTTGTAGGTTCTTGATTATTGTCATGCCCTGAGATTTCTTCAAAGACGGGTTCTTCTTCCTCATCAGAATCAATGGGGATGACTTTGGACTTCTTGTATGCAATATTCTCTTCAAAGATAACATCTCTGCTTACTTCAATATGACGATCTTCCTTAATGTCGACTCTATAAGCTTTTGATGAAGTGCTATATCCAACAAACATGCCTTTTATATCAGTGGGGTTTATTGACCACATTTGTGTCAACGGTTCCAAGTGTTGAGAATTTGGAGGGCTAGAGATTAATTCAAATTCTCTTCTTGATAATTACTTGTGAGTTTATTTATGTCTTTTCTTCTTTAGTTTATTTAATCTTTCATCAAGTCACTTATCAAAATACACGAGACACACAAATCAAGCTCCTAGAGCCAGGGCAAAACCTCTCCCTCTTGGAGAGGAAAACCCATGAGAAATTCTTCTTATAGACCTTCAAATGACAAGTACCATGACCAAGACTTAGACCCTTGACCTATGAATGCCTCCAAGACCTTGTCATTACTTCTTTGCTTGCCTTCAATACGGACCCTTCTTCTGCACTGATCTGCACTAGTACTAGAGAACTCAGTCTCTACTTCTCATTACTTAGTCAACAATTAGATACTTAATCTTCTTCACCTTGTCCTTCTTTAAATAGATCTGCACTTTGTCCACTAACTTTAACTTTGCATATGATACAATTTCTTTTCATTACTTGGTGACATTGCAATGGTATGCAATACTCCTGTGATGTTACCGCAGATTTTCCTAAGATGAGATCTGAGAACATGAGCTGTGATATCCCAAATAAATCCGCAATTTAACCTTGTATTTGATCTCTGCAATCCGCACTCATTTTTGTCCTGTTACACCTTCTGAAATCTTTAACTTTTAGTCCCCTGAAATCTGCATTTCTATTACAAGACAGTCCGCAATTTCTTGCTGTGATATACCTGCATTTGAACCCTGTTCTAGTCTTTAGACATCCGCATTTCATCCTCTGAAACAGCCTCAGGAAATCCGCATCTTTCCTTCCACAAAACAGTTTGCAATTTGCTTCAGACTTATCCGCAATTTTCTCAGAGGAATCCGCATTTTATTGCTTCAGAAATCCACATTTTTAACTCAGAGTAGTCCGCAATTTTTGTTCTTTTCTGCGCAGTATAGGTGGGTATAAATAGTTGTTTCAACCTGTATTTGAGCCGACCTTACAACCAGCTAGTAAGCCGACTATATCACTATGCATTAGGCTGACTTGAAGTGCAATAATTTCAACGTTGTAGCTTATCTTCCAACGTGGTTTGAGGGCTGAATAAATCATTCTTTCATGGTTTCTTTGGCAAGGTCTTGGAGCATTCTCTTGACTAGATTCTTCATATATATGACACTTAATTTCATTTATACCTAGAAGACAAAATCCCTAATAGACATCAAGAAGAAGTCTATTAACCTAGAATAAAATATTGCTCATGAAACCCATGAAGCAAGTACAACAAATATACATTTTATTTATCTTTGTCTTCTTCTTTACATAAATACATAATTACATAGTCAATATGAAGACAAATCCTAGTTACACTTTTCAACACCAAGAAGCAGAGTTCACAACAATGGATAAAAAAATCTTTAATCATTGTCATCATTGCGATCCCAAATTCTACCATTTTATTGTAAAATGATTCTAGTATGACTATGAAGCCATGTAACAATACCTAGGTAAGCCTATGATTCTTATCAAAGGTTTTCACTTTAGGGAGTTTTTTAATCTCTTTAATTATTTATGTTTCTAGACACAAATAATTAGCAGGGTTTTTCTCCCAAGCCTTCCCCAAAGCTAGAGTGGAATTCATTGATAAGGTCTTAGGTGAGTCCTAGTGTTATGGAGTCTATGTATTTTTATCATACTAGATCATGTGTCTTGTGTCGTAGAATTTGGTTGAGTCTCAGAGGTTGTGTTTATTGTAAAATTCCCCTTCCATGTGTGATTATTGTAATATCTTGAAGTAAAAATTATTTTGGTGAAAGGTTACTCATAGTTAGACACCATTGGCAAAAATATTTGAGGGTGGAAAAAATATGTGTAATCTCCTCTTGAGTCTCTTATTTAATTTTTTGGCAAAAATAAAAATAAAATTAACTGGCCAAACATTTATCAAAAAATTAAAGTGAGAGAAAAATAATTTCTTTCCAAGTGGAAAAATAAATTTTGGTGAAAAGTGACCTTCCCGAGGAAGAATAAATTTGAAAGACTCAATTCTAAGGAGAAAAATCCCTCAAAAATTCGTGGGTCCAGAAGAAATTATTTTTCCGAGGTCCTCCATCAAAGGAAAAATCAATTTTTAAGAAAAATTAAACCTTTCGGTCAAGTCAAGGATCAATGTTCAAGGAAAAAAAGTTGGAAAAAATATTTTTCGGACCGGGACCTTCGTAAAAAAATTCGATTTAGTTTTTCCAGATCAAGGGACATCATTTAATTTTAGCATGGATCAAGCAAAAACTAGCTGTTATTCTCTGGGATCAAGGAAACTAGCTGTCGTTTCCACTTGGAAGGGTTTGATCCTTTCATTATCTATATAAGGAAGCTATTTTGCTTTTCATGTATCAACTCTGTTGCGAACATCGCGATGAAATCGTGATTATTTCAAGACTGCGATTTAATCGGCCGATGTTATCGAGGATTTTTTATTTTTTATTTTTTATTTTTTATTTAAATCACCAAAAAATCGCGATCTCATCAGTAAAAATCATCGTTGCGGAAAACGACGAGTTCTTAAAGCCAAATTTGGTTTTTTTTTTGCTTATTTTTTAGACAGAGGGCAAGAGTGAGAGCTAAGGAGGAGGAAAACTCTTCTACAAGGGCAAGAGAGGAGAAAAGTGAAGGAATTTAGCATCCCAAGCAAAAAAATTCAAGTTTAGACCATGTTTCTTCAACAAAGCGTGGTTTTTATGTATGGGCATCAAATTTGGCATTTTTTTGTTTTTTTTCTTGTTTTTTCTTAGGTTTCTATCACCCCTTTATTTTCCATGATTTTTGTTTGGATTTGATTTTTGTTTTTTTGTTTTTTTTTGTTTTATAGTGGAGAGGGTTTATTTTGGTCAAAAATGCAAAAAACTGGATTGTTAGATTTATTTGTTTAATTTCTTCTTGTGCCCTAGTTTTTTTCCATCATTTTTGCTTGAGTTAAATGTGTATCTTTTGCCATTATTGTTGCATTGAGTTGAGTTTTTTTTTTTATTATAAAAAATTCAAAATGTTGTATGTAAACTTTAATTTTATTTTTTTAACTTGCAATTCTTCTTGTGCCCTAGGTTCAAATTTCAAACTTCATCTTAAATTAAAACTCAAGAGTTTAACAAAGTTACAAACATGCCAAGGGAATTGGACCCTCTGTGAGAATTTGGTGAACATGATGGGCGGTTTGACAGATCAAATTTGGGTTGCAAGTTATATGGGCAACATATGACCGTGGGGGTATATAGATTGAAGTTCCATCTTGCACAAATTCCGGACATGAGGTAGGTCCTTGCTCAAATACAAATCCAGAAATCATCTGAAGAGCCCTCAAATCATTGGAAGGAATAGAGATAACCAAACTTACCAAGGCAACTCTGAAGAGTCAAATAGCAGAGGGTGGAGTGTTAGGATTGAGAGGTGACCGTGAGAGTGGTACTGATTTTTCACCATCAACATCTACACCCAACCCCATAGTTGCCTCATCATTTTTTGTTCCTAGAACGACACCTGATGCACAACCATTTATCTCGTTAGTTATTAAAAAAAGGGAGAAGGAAGAAGCTGACAAGTTGCTGGGAAAATTTCTTTTTTGAAGGGATATTCCTTTAATTGTTGCCAGGAACAATCCCTTTTACCAGCCCGCGATTGATGCTATTGCTATTGTTGGCCCAAGGTACAAAGCCCCTTCATATGATGACTTTAGAGGGCGCATCTTTCAAAATGAAAAGGTTAATTGCAATAAGATATTGGAGGAGTTTAGGGGATCATGGGCACACACATGATACACTGTGATCTCAGATGGTTGGACCGATCAAAAGGGTAGAACCCTTATTAACTTCTTGGTTAGTTGTCCCAAGGGGACAATGTTTATGAAATCTGTTGATGCATCTGCACATATCAAAGATGCACAATTATTATGTGATTTGTTGGACGTGTTCATTCAGGGTGTGGGTTCACAACATGTCGTCCAAGTCGTAATAAACAATGCTGCAAATTATGTTGTTGCTGGCAAGATGCTTATGGAGAGGCATCATAACTTATTTTGGACACCTTGTGGTGCACACTGCATTGATTTGATGTTGGAAGACATAGGAAAAATTCCTTTTGTTAAGGATATTGTTGGATCATCAAAAAACATTACGAAATTGATATATAATCATGCATCTATGCTTCATTTGATGAGAACATTCACCAACAACAAAAAGTTGGTGTGTCCTGCCATTACATGGTTTTCCACCAGTTTCATATCTCTTCAATCCCTCCTGAATTCTATGTGGGATGTGAAGAGAATGTTTCTTTCAAAAGAGTGGCGTGGTTTGTCGTATAGCCACAAACCAGAGGGAGAGGGCATATGCAGGGTAGTTTCATACCAGGAAAGCTTCTGGGCGGTAGTGTAAGATGTGTGCAGCATTACCGAACCTTTGGTAAAGGTTCTTCGATTAGTTGATGGAGACAAATCTGCAATGGGCTACTTGTATGAGGCCATGTATAGGGCCAAAGAATCCATTCAAAGCTACTATGATGATAAAGGGGACGAGGGGTTTGAGAAACAACAACTCCTATGGGAAGTGATTGATGAGCAATGGAAAAACAACTCCATCGTCCCATTCATGCTGCAGGGATCTACCTG
Organism: Pinus albicaulis; assembly: GCA_034641835.2. Lineage (NCBI taxonomy): Eukaryota > Viridiplantae > Streptophyta > Pinopsida > Pinales > Pinaceae > Pinus > Pinus albicaulis. The sequence continues at coordinate 1,200,905,132 of CM076574.1, forward strand.
AACCCCACATTTTATTGCTTCTGTGGTTTCTTATTTGATGCTGAGGTCATGGGTGGATTCTTCACTTGTGTTCAGAAGATGGTGCTATTTCCAACAGAATGTGCAGAAATCTCCAAAGAAATGGAGATATACAGGATGGTAGGTGGCACATTTACCTTTGACATGGCTATCCATGATAGGAAGACTAAAATTCCAGGTAAGATTTAGTTTGTTTCAAAATTCATTGTCTCTTCAAGTTCATACTTTGCTTCAACTTTCAAATTTCATTATTTTTCTTATGTTTATAACTTTATCTTATTTGTTGTAGATGCATGGTGGAGAAGCTGTCGTGGTAGAGTGCCTAATCTCCAAAGGCTTGCCATTCGAGTGCTCAGCCAAACATGTAGCTCCTCATGATGCGAGTGCAACTGGAGTGTATTTGAAAAAATACACACCAATGAGTGCAACAGATTAAAATATTCCAATTAATTTTTTGAATTCATTAAATGATAATTTTTTATAATTATTAATTAATTATTTATAATTTATTAATTTATGACCCTTGTATAAGTTGGAGTCCCAACGACTTAATGACATGGTTTACGTCTACTAGAATCTTCGATTGTGGGTGAGACAACTTGAGATGACACCTAATGTGGAGGCCATCTCATTAGATGGGATTGACACCACTGCTGCATGGAGGGTTGAGGCCGAGAGGCCTATCATGCAGTCAACTTCTGATTGGTTAGAGCATGAGATAGTGGAGGGGGAGGAGGAGGAAGAGGAGGTGACACCACCTATCTTTGTCATCGGTAGAGAACATGGTCTACCTCCTATAGCTCCTAGTTCTTCAACTTCTAGAGCACAATAGAGTCCACTGCTAGCCCCACCAACTTCTTCATCTAGAGGGAAAACTATTACATTTTCCTGCAAAAGGGGCAGAGGAAATCAATAGTATTAGTTATTTGGTTCATTCCATTGTATATGACATTATGACTCATGATATGAGATACATTATTATATTTTTTGTTGATATTTTTAGACTGAGTGGGAACTCGGGACTTAGTATTCAGGACACGATTCACTATTATGTGTGATGTAGCACTAGACATGATATTACACATCTTATATATTAGTTCTCTTTCCATTTTTATGTGTCAATGCTTTTATTTTATGTTATGGATGCTTTAGATATTAAAAAAAATTGAAAATAATGAATATTTTTGTATTTGCCATTTTTTTGCCGATTTTTACGGTTTTTACAATTTTTTCTGATTTCAGACCCTCGCCGATTTAATCCCAATCGCGATGTTCGCAACACTGTGTATCAGAATTTGATGTATTGAGCTAAGACTCTGCTGGATGTAATTTTCTTAATAAAGCAAAAGTCTTTGGGGTTCAATTCATTGTGTCTCTCGTTCAATGATCTATGGTATGTGTTGAATATGTTTTAAAGATCTAATTGGTTCATTTTGAAGATTGTTATTTCATTAACTAGTGGTTGGATTAATTATTTGCATAGGTATCTTGCATTAGTTACTGGGCTAGAGCAAGCACTCTAAATCTAGTTGATCTAGCAGGTATCTCTAGATCTCTTGGGTTTCTTGTGTGGATCAAACCCCTATGAGTTAACAATCTATCATTTATGTGTGTAGAGAAATCATTAGATTCTTTAGCCCTTGGAAGCCCCAAGTACATAGAATTTGACGTGACTTCACCTTTTTTGGCTCCTTGGCTTATCTAACGATTGTTTTGTAGGGATCTTAGCTAAGGCATTAAAAAAAAAAATTATTTCTCTTATTTAATCTCAAATTTATTTGTGCTATAAAGATAGATCTGCTTATATGAGCATAATAATCACTGTGAATATTTTGTAAATATTTTTTGAATATTTTGTAAATATCTTCTAAGTCTTGTATATAGATCAATTACCCATGTACATATTATTGCTCTACTAACTCTTGATCTGCGCAGATCTAACATTAGAGGAGGGTTCTTCTTTAAAAAAACATAAACATAAATTGTTCAGCAGGTGGATCGGTTTGGAGATCAGGGGTTGAATGAATTTTGAGGATCAAAACCCCACTGTAAACCCTTCAAAACCTCCAATGACTACAGTATGGTTTGGAATCCTCTAGGGTTTCAAGCTCTTTTCTTCATTTTCACTTGGGGTTTCATTGTACTTTTGTGGACCTAGCCTTTGTGGGAGAAGCCGTAGGCATAAAGGCCTTTCTTGCCTCTTGAGGAAATGATTTTAATTTTATATTGTGGTTTTATGGCTTATAAAATTCTACTGAAAAATCCTTTGAGGTACCTGCAGCCTTTTTGGCACTGAATCATTGAGCCGTAAGCCCATTGGGGCCTAATTTTTTTTTGTGTCCAATGTCTACTCCTTGAGGCCTTTTGTAGGAGAAATCGGTTTCTTCTTTGTTTTTTTGAAGTGGTATTCCTTGGCATCTAAATTTAAAATTCTTTAAAGCTCTTACAATGAAATTTTGATGTATCCTTTAAAGCAAAGGGCTTTAAAATATTTTAATTTTTTGAGCAGGCCGCAATCACTAATTCACCAAATCCGCCTTGAATCATTTGCTTTGCTGCAAGCCTTTCCTAGAGTTGTTTTTTCTTTTAACTGAAATTTGAATGAGGCCATCCTCTTCTCTGGTGTGAAGGCCCCTCTTGCCTGGACGTCTTGCAAAAGGTAATCGAAATTTTCTGAAGAGTTAGGGCTTGGATATTCAACGAATCAACAACATAAAATTTTATAAAATTAAATAAAATCTTTTGGCTATTTTTCTGGGCTAGCCGTGAACTCAAGAGGAAGCCTCCTCATTCTGGTGTGAATTTTTTAAGACGTTTCTTTGCAGCTTAGTCAAAACCTTTCTCGAGGAGAAATCCGACATCGATTAATTACTTGAAGGCTTGGAAAGTCCGAATTTAATTTTCTCTGGAAGTCGTCTTTATAGAAACCTTCATCTGTGGAAAATCTAAATGAAATTATTTTTTCATTTAGGTTTGAGCAAGCTTAGCACTTTGGGATTTGAACGTCTAAATTCTTGAGGCTTCGATTACCTAGCTGTAAGGGTTTTCCTTCATTTTAATTTTCTCTGGAGCGTATTTTAACTTCAGGAGAAGGCATTTTTCCTTCTAGAATTTTATTTATTTATTTTAAATTGTGTAAAATTATCATAAAGTTCTCTCATCGTTGGAAAAGGGATCAATAAATTTTAAAGGGGGCTTTTTGATAGACAAACATTTTACTAAACTTTCCTTTATAAGCATTCACTAATTTTGCATTCAACTGTAGTTACTAATCTCACTTGCATTTTTAGGCTAATGTCATTTTGCAATTAAATCTAATGAATTATGCTTCATTGTATAATTAACATTTGCTCTATATTGCTCTAAAATACTTTCAAAATACATTATAAGTAAATTGAAATCTTTTGTTAACACATCAATACAGTCACTTTGTATTGGAGCACTTTGATATATATTATTTAGATTTAATTGCTATAGCATAACTGTCTAACCTTGTTCCATTGAGTAATTTTTTATATATGCTTAATTGAGTTACTGAATTAAGCTAATCTTGTATGTGCTTAAAGCAATCTCGATCTAGTGGATATTGCTTTCATTGAAGCATCTTGACATATTGTGTCTCATTGAAGCAATCATACCTTGCACCCTCATTCTAGTCTAAGTTGCTTTTTATCCTTGGTTTGTGAGCATTCTTAATTTACTTGCAAAGTTATGTATTTCTTGTACTTGTCACTTATTCCTATCTTGTAATATTGCTATTTTATTGAAGCGGAAGTACATTGCTCTATTATTATTGCAAGTCATCATATATCAATCTTGCATCTTGTGCTAACCTTTCTTTGCAATAATTGTCTATTCGGTAACTTGACATATTAATATTTGTTGTGCAAGTATTTCTCAATTCCAAGGCACTAGTGTATCACTGATATATCTCAAAAAATCCAATTTGTTTGTACTTATTCTTACTTGCCATATAATCTGAATCAAGTTGCTAGGATATTCATTTGTATCTCCTAAACTTGTTGATCCTTAACAAGTTTTCATCCATTCCACCTTTTAGGGACTACCTCCCTTAGCTTGTTTTTAGGAGATAGCTTAAATAGACTGAGCAGGGATTAGAGTGGCAAACCCTACTCTAAGCGTTGCGCCTTGGGTGTACACTTCAGGCGACAACAGGTCCAACTTCTTCCTTTTGTCCTTGGGAATGTGAATGTATGCTGGACATCCAAATATTCAGAGATGATCAACACTTGGTTTCTTTCTTGTGAATGCTTCTTTCGGGGTCATGTCATTAAGAATTCCGAGGACTTCGATTTTATATATATATTGCTGTTACATATGCTTCTCCCCATAATAGAAGTTCTTGGTCATGTAGCATGAATCTAACACATTCTTCAATTGATGGGTTCTTCCTTTCAGCCACTCCATTCTGTTGAGGATTGTAGGGAACTATTAGATTCCTGTTAATTCCTGCTAAGTTCTTTGTGTCAGGGCAGGTTTGAGTAACTCCATGAATGTGTCTATTGCATTAAGAGAAATTATTGATATATACATTGAGAGGGAGACTCTTGGAATTCATATTCTAGTGTCTCTTCACCTTCTCATATGTCTATTTACAATAATTTCCCAATCCCAAAGATTAGGTGTCAACATTCCCCCCCTTAATCTGAAGGGATGTTGGTGAGTCCAAGCATCATTATGTATATTTCAAACTTTTCTCTTCCAAGCGCTTTGGTAAAGATGTCTACAATTTGCTCGTTTGTGGAACAATGGCATAGGTGAATAGGCTTGGCCTCAACATGATGTCAATTTAAATGATACTTTGTATTGATATGCTTGGTTTGATCATGGAACTTTGGGTTCTTGGCCAACTTTTTTGCAAAAGTATTGTCAATCAAAAGAGAAGTAGAATGCACTTGTTTCTCCTGCAAATCTTCCAAAATTTTCCAGAGACACACAATTTCCTTTGTTTCTTCTGCAACTGCCACATATTCTGCCTTAGTTGTGGAATCTACTGGAACTAATTGTTTGCGTGACTTCCAGGAGACAGTTCTTGATCCAAGACTCATAACATAACCTGAAGTAGATACTCCATTTTCTTTATCTCCATCAAAATATGAATCATAATATCCAATCAAGCTGAAGTGATCCATCTGTGTATACTTGAGTCCAAAGTCTTGAGTTCCCTTCAAGTACCTTAGAACTCTTTTTGGAGCAGACCAATGACCCTCACAAGGCTTTTACATAAACCTAGAGAGAATTCCAACAACAAATGAAATATCTGGTTTGGTAGTAGTCAGGTATTTAAGACTTCCTACGAGTTGTCTGTACTTTTTTGCATCCTCAAATTCATTTCCTTCTGTGGATGTGAGCTTTAGATTTTGTTCCATTGGAGTGGTCATAGGGTTGCACTTAGCCATGACAAATTTGTTCAATAGATCTCCAATGTACTTCTTTTGAGAGAGGAATATAGCTTTGGGTGTTGGGTTACTTCAATACCAAGTTAGTAGTGAACATATCCCGAATCTATCATTTCAAAACCTTTCCTCAATTCTTTCTTTATGGATGCAATGTAATTTTCATTGTTCCCTGTCATCAGAAGATCATCTACATATACCACAAGATATACAACAATTTTGCCAACTTTCTTGACAAACAAAGTTGCATCATCAAGATCATAGTGTTTGAAATCTAGTGTTAGAAGATGCTTAGTCAATTTCTCGTACCAGGCTCGCGGTGCTTGTTTGAGGCCATACAAGGATTTAACAAGCTTACATATTTTGCGCTCCCATCCCTTCACAACAAATCCTTCTGGTTGAGACATAAAAACATTGTCTTTCAGATCTCCATTCAAGAAAGTTGTTTTTACATCCATTTGATGGACTTTCCAACCGTTCTGAGCTGCCAAGTCAAATAGAGTTCGGATGGTAGCCCATTTTGCTGCGGGGGAAAAAGTCTTCTCATAATCGACCCCTTCCTTCTGTGCAAAACCTTTTGCCACAAGCCTAGCTTTATGCTTGTCAAGTGAGTCATTTGTTTTATACTTGTTATTGAAGACCCAGTTGCAGCCAATCGATTCGAGTCCCAATGGAGGGTCCATCAGCTTCTACGTTCCATTCTTTATCAGAGCATCATACTCTTTTTGCATTGCTTATTTCCCTTCATTATGAGAAACAACTTCTTTGAAGAAAGTTGTTTCAAAATCTGTAGGCAAGGTTAATTCACAATCATAAGAAACATTCAAATCAACAGGTGAATCATAATTGTCTACATCACCTCTACTTTTTCTAGTAGAGCTTCTTGTTCCTGTCTTTCCAACCTCATAAGGAGAACACTTTCAAGTGTCTTGGAGAGCCATTTTAGACCACCTTTCTAAGATGGCCCAGGTTGTTTAGTGACTGAGATGGGGCTGAATTAAGAATTAGCCTTTCAATTTTCTCAATCACATCACTCAAAGTGTCTTCTTGGTCAATGGCTAGAGCTTCATGAGGGGGAGAGAGTGTTTCGGAAGGAGATTCCACATATTGATCTAGGATAGGGATCCCCCCTTCAAGATGTGGAATCTTATTTTCAAATTCCTGAAAGGATTTTGCATGTTCGAATCTGTCCAAGCGATCAAGCTGTTGCTCAACAACATTGTCAGCCTTGGAAGATTCAGGAAATATCACATCTCTAGACAGTATAAACTTCTTATTTACTTCATCATAGAGATAATATGCTTTGGAGGTATCCAAGTACCCTAAAAAGATACATTTCCAATTCCTTGCACCAAGTTTGTTTCTCTATTCCTTCGGTATCAAGGCATAATAGGTGGAACAAAAAACCCTGAGATGCCTCATCAAAGGAATGTGGCCATACCACATTTCATAGGGAGGCTTGTTTTTGAGAGCATGAGATGGACACCTATTCTTAATATACACTGCACATAAAACTGCATCAACCCAAAACATCAACTTAACATTTTTGAAAAACATCATGGAACGTACCATATTTAAAATTGTTTTGTTCATTCTTTCAGCTACACTGTTCTGTTGAAGATTACAAGGCATTGTTGTTTGATGTTAGATTCCATGTTGGCAAAGATAGTTTTCAAATTCATTTGAAGTATATTCTTCTCCATTTTTGGTACAAATAGAGCCAATATGAGATTGTGTATCATTTTCAATCCATGCATGAAAGTTTTTGAAAGTTTCAAAAACTTCAAATTTGTTCTTCAACAGATATTCCCAACACATTCTGGTGTATACATCAATAAAAGTTATCATGTATATATTACCATTTGCAGAACGAACAAGAATAGGGCTACATAAGTCAAAATGAATTAGTTCAAGCTTTCTATGTGCTTTGGAATGAGAATCATGAAAAGACTGTATGCTGTGCTTTCCTAAGATACAAGTATCACATTGCTTAAGTTTCCTAGCAATGGTAGGCAAACCAGTAACACCATTTCTCTTCAATAAGGGTAGATTGTCATAGTTTAGATGTCCAAATCTAGCATGCCATAAGAGACTGGATGGTAGTGTACCTTCATCAAATAGAGAACTGTATGCAAAGTTTTGTGCACGAGCAGAGGTTCCTTGTAGCTTCAGGAGTTTTTCTTCTTTTATCCTAGTCATGACAATGAGTTGTCTGAGGCTTTTGTGATCCCAACCTTGCCATCAAACATGTAGAGGAAGTGTCCTTGCTAGTGGATGTGAACCAAGGACAACAAGTTTCTCCGCAATTCTACGAGGTAGAGAACATCATGTAGAAGAAAGTCTGGGAGACTAGGCAGTTTGAGCCTGATGGTGTCAAGCCCTGATGGCTTGACTTTTGACTTATCTAGAAAGTAGACTGCGCCATCAACATTGTCACTGAATTCTGCAAAGAAATCTCTTCGAAAAGTCATGTGGCAAGTTGCTCCTGGATCAAGCAAGCATGCATCTTTCCAAAAAACAAGTGAAACAGGTCTTCAGTTACTCCAATATTACAATGTGCCACAATATAGTGAGCAGATATAATGTGCCACAATATAGTGAGTAGATTCAGGTGCTTTACCTTTCCCTTGATCTGGTGATTTTCCTTTCTCTTCATTCCTTTCCTATCTGATTCTGTCCTAAGAGAGCTTACATGTGGAAGCATCATGTCCTTTTCTGTTGCATTGAATACAATGAAGATCAGGTCTTCCTCCTTGATAATGTCTTCCCCCATGCCTCTATTATTATTCCTTCCATGTCCTCTTCTGCCACCTCTTCCTTGAGAAGAATCTTGTGCCTGATTCTTCTCTTTCTATGTAAGGCACACAATTTCTTCAGAAGACTAAGCAACTGCCTTCTTTTCCTAAAGGCTTTCTCTCTTTCAACAAACTTCTCCATAAGAGAGTCAAAGGAAATCTCCTTAAGTTTGCCACTGGCTTGTAATGACTCAATGTAATGAGAATAAGTATGATACAGTGCGTTTGACGAAAGCTGCGAGAGGAACATCTATTTTAACATTGGTAGCTTCAATATCATGCATAATGGCTCTTATTTCAGAGGCTAAGGCAAGGGGATCATGATGCAGGAGCATGAGATCTTGAGGAAAAAGACTTCGATTTTATTCCAAAAATACAAAAAAATTTTACAAGCAAAGGAGTGGGTTCCTTTAGCTGGAAATTTACTGTTTTGAATAGATAGAGATTTGACTAGTATTCAGGGATTTGGATTTCTTGTAATTGATTCATTGAATTTAGTTTTAGTTGAGAATTTTAGGGAGAATATCGTGAAATAAGATTTTATCTAAAATTGTGCAGATCCGATTCTTTGAATCGGATTGAAATGATATTGTGAACAATATATGTATATGTAAGTTGAAATGTATTGAAAAAAAGGAGGACTGCATGGAAAAATGGTTGAATAGAAGAAATTCACATTTCCTCTGTACCTTGGTAATGTATGCGTAAATTGTCAAATCCTGAAAGTGATGAATTTCAGGTCGAGTTCTTGTTAATTGGTTTCTGTGTGTATGGTTTATTTAAAAAAATTCCGCATTCACGGTGAAAGCGAGGTTTCAATTTTGTATTAAAAGGCTAACAGTAATTGATATAAAAAAAACTATGATTTCTTTGCGGAAGTGTAAAACTGGTGAATTTGAGGAAAATATTAACGCTGGAGCCAATGCAAATCACCACCGTCCAATGGCAATCCAACGGAAATCGCATTTTAAGTTGCATGAGATTTAGCAGTTCAGTTGGACCTGATGATTTATAAGTCCGATTTGATAATTTGAGTTGACCATCTAGCACATATTTAATTCGATGGATGTCGCATACAGCTTGGAAATCCAAGGACTATCGCAAATTTAGATGCGGGTTGTTTAAGTGAAGTTTTGGATGCGATATTTTTATGGAAGATTTAAATAATGGATGAAATCCGGTATTAACAAGACTATTATGATTTTTGGTCCATGTGAGAAGATTCTGTCATTAAATCATTAAAAGAGGAATTGCCATTATCATTTAAATTATGTTACCGTCATTTATAAAAAGGCTATAAACTGGGTTTTAAAGCATTTTTGGGATTTTGTGTTATAAAATTAGAGGTTGATGACTGATACTCCAAAATAATTAGAAGAAGTTCCACTAGAACTTGAAGAAATTGTCTCAAAATTTGAGAGTTTATCCTTGACTCCTGCATCCAGACCAACATTAGTGGTATCAGAGCAGCATTTAGACATTGAGCAAGATCTCAAAGTTTAGGAAAAGAAATCCAACATGGCTTACAAAGTTGGAAGAGGAGGTGGTGCTGGTCGAAGAAGAGGAAGACCAGTTGCAAATGCTGAAGTGATGGAAGTTATGCAACAGATGCAAGCCAGATTAGAAGCAATGGAAATGAGAAATCAAAGAGATGCAGATGCTGGAGATGTCAGTGAGCTTGAAGTTGAATGTGCAGAAGAGGGAGAACCTGCTGAAGTTATTCCTGAAATGAGATTTTTTAAATCAGTGTTGGGATCCACATGTAAACCTAGACTTGAAGTTTCGGTTTTTACAGGAGGCTTAAACCCAGAGGAGTTGATAAATTGGGTTAATGACATGGATAAGTTCTTCGATTTTGAAGAAATGGAAGAAGGAAAAAGAGTGAAATTTGCTGTCACAAAATTGAAAGGACATGCAGCACTTTGGTGGGATGGAGTGCAGGCAGAAAGGAGACTTGGTAAGCAACCAATAAAGAATTGGAACAGGATGGTGGCAAAGTTGAGAGGTAAGTTTTTGCCAAGTGATTATCAACTTTGATTATTTAGACAAATGCAGAATCTTAGACAGAGATCAATGACAGTCAAAGAATATATGGAAGAATTTTACAAAGTAAGCATAAGAGCAGGACAAATTCAAGATATAGCATAGAAGATTGCAAGATATATTAATGGTCTCAGAATGGAGATCCAAGATGAGATAAGTCTGTTGTCTCCTAAAATAGTGGAAGAGGCTTATCAAATGGCCTTGAAGGCTGAAGAAAAACTCATAAGGAAGCAATCTGCTAGAAGTAATTGTTGCTCAGAATGAAGAAGAAGCAACAAAAGTGCCAGAAGTAGAGAATGTACCAGAGAAAGGAGAATCTTTGGTAGTTAACAAAGTTATGTTAAAACTAACAAAGGAAGTTGTTGAACCGGCACAGAGAAAAACTTTGTTTAGAAGTGTGTGCAAAGTTCAAGGAAAATGTTGTCAAATGGTAATTGATAGTGGCAACACTGATAATTTGGTCTCTACAGAAGTGGTGGAGAAATTGAAATTGAAGACAAAGAAACATCCAACACCCTACAAGGTGTCATGGCTTCAAAAAGGACATCAACTGTTAGTGAATGAACAAAGTTGAGTGGAATTCCAGTTGGGCAACTACAAAGACAAAATTATGTGTGATGTAATGCCTATGGATGTATGTCACATATTGCTGGGTAGACCTTGGCAATATGGAAAAGGAGCTATGCATGATGGGAAAAAGAACACATATAAGTTTTGTAAAGATGTTGTCAATCATACATTGTTGCCGATAGAAGAAGAAGATGCATCAAAAAGAAGACCTGATCCGAAAGCTTTATTACTGAGTGGGAAAGAATATCTGCAGTAGATTGAAGCTGATGAGGTAAACTTTGCATTAGTTTTCAAACCCAAGGTAGTAATTACTTCCACTAAATTTTCTGATTTACCAATTGAAATTCAAGAAATGCTGGAAAATTACTTTGATATCATTGTAAATGATTTGCCGGATGAATTACCACCTATTAGAAAAATCAGCCATCATAGATTTGTTCCAGGAGCAAATTTGCCAAATAAAGCAACATACTGGATGAATCCTACAGAAAATGAAGAAATCAGGAAACAGGTATAGGAATTGTTAGATAAAGAACTGAGCAGAGAAAGTTTGAGTCCTTGTGCAGTGCCAACAGTGTTGAGTCCAAAAAAAGATGGAGGCTGGAGAATGTGCGCTGACTCGAGCAATCAATAAAATAACAATCAGGTATAGATTTCCTTTACCCAGAATTGAAGATTTGATGGATTGTTTAAGTGGGGCAAGATATTTTACAAAATTGGATTTAAAGAGTGGCTATCATCAAATTAGGATAAGGGAAGGAGATGAATGGAAGACAACTTTTAAAACAAATGAAGGATTGTATGAATGGATGTTAATGCCGTTTGGATTATCAAATGCTCCTAGTACATTTATGAGGCTTATGAATGAAGTGTTGAAGGAATTTATTGGTAAATTTGTAATATTATATCTGGATGATATATTAATTTACAACAAATCTAAAGAAGAACACATGAGACATCTGAATTATGTCTTAAGGAAGTTGCATCAGGAACAGTTGTTGGTAAATTTAAAAAAATGTTCATTCATGAAGGAAGAGTTAGTATACCAAGGCTTTGTTGTTTCTGTTGATGGATTGAAAATGGATCCAGAGAAGATAAAGGTGTTGGTGCTGAAAGAGGTGACTTTTTATTGACAACTCTAGTGCTTTCTCATTTAATTATCAACCCGGGGTAAGTCTTTTTATTCCAAGAGTGTTGGCACAATATATGCGAGTTAGTTCGTCTAACAGATGTTCCTTGTCACTTATGAGGAAGAATTTGCTAACTTCCTGAGCTTGCTTATCCTACGAGGGGTGGCTTGGATAGGTTTTTAACCTAAGATTGAGCAACAAGATTTTGCATCTATCTAATGGAATTAAACAACAGTTTAACTGAACCGAACAACAATCTAGAGAAATCAAGCAGAAATTGAATTGAATTCGACAATAAACTGAACAGCAATGGAATTGAATGGAACAACAGTCTAACTAAGCTAAATAGTAATGAAATCGAATTGAATCAACAGTCTAGCTAACTAAGCAGTAATGGAACACCAGTATAACTAGCTGAGCAGTAATGGAACGACAGGATAACTAAGCTGAACAGTAATGGAACAACAGTATGACTGAAGCGAATTAAATAAACCGTACAACAATTAATTAAGTAATTTTGCAATGGAATTCTCTTTATGACTTAGTTAATCAACATTGATAGATGGTTGAACGCTTCGTTATGCTAGAGGAAGAATGCAATTCATAAAGACAGATAATATTGAAATCAACTTATTCTACGATCTGTAATTCAAATGCAATGGTATTAAAAGAATTGGAACTATCTACTGATAATAAAATATTGCCGTAAGTCGGAAAATACGATTGTGATTGTCCTACTTCAAGAACGCAATTTCTAACAATCTTGAAGAAAGAGAACTGTATTTGTATTGAATGGAAATATACTTTACAACTGCATCAGATTCTTAAGCATTGGTTCTGTAACTACACAGAGTATGAAAACTTGCGTGGAACTTCCAGAGGTTGGGCCCAGACCACCAGAAGCCCTAGCGCAGTAAAAAATTCAAAAGATTATTGTTCAAAGCTCTATATTACATCCAGTGATGTTACAAAAACACGATTAGACAGACTGTTTCTGATGTGTCTATTACAGAATGAATTTCCTGTCCTGTCTCTGACTCCCCTTCTCATTCGTCCTTCGCCCTTTTAAAGGCGATTTCAAGAATACGAAAGTATTTTCCAAACGACAGCCCGCTGCGCGTGGCTGTCGTTTGAGTTCTTGGACTCGAATTCGTCTGTCTGCCTTCTGTCGGCCGCTGGGAGTTAGCAGGATTTCATATGTTTGCGTCCGTTGGTTGGCTTCCATTTCCTATTGGTCTAGCCATTCTGCCTTCCTGCATGCGGAGATAAGAGAAGTCAATTTTCTATTACAAAAACATCCTTTTCATCATTAGTCTAATTGTTCTCGTCTTCATAATCTTTTATTCTCTTTATTGTTAATATGAAGAGTTATTCCCCCAAAATTATAACATAATTTGAAGTACTTACAGGGTGAGAATCATACCTTAATTTGGGCCCAACATACTCCCCTGCTTACCTAGTTGCATGTCCTCATGCAAACAAATGATTGAGATGTAGCTGCATTAAGGAGTAGGCAGGGTAGGCCTTTTCATTGTATGCTCTGAAGCCTTGTTTTCGTTTTATGAGTGCAAAGGCAGTGCTTGTGGCTCCTTCTGGTAATTCGTAATTGTGATTATAATCCTCGGGAGGATGCCAGAGAAGAGGGTTTCTGTATCTGCATCCCAATCAGACAGGCCCCATGTTGTAGACCAGGCTGCTGTATGAAAGGAATTTGGAGGCAGCAGCCTTGAAATTCCTGTAACTGAATGGCTCCCTATTCTTCACATTGTTCGTCGAGGCCATCCATCTTTGCTTGGCTGCTGCTAAGGCCGCTTCACGAATGTCCCCAAATTATTCTCGTGCATTTTCTATGATATCTTTATGGATGGGTCCCAGCCTAGTCCTCACACCTTGCCTTCTCATGAAGTTTTTGTGCTGGATGATCAGTTGTAGGGGTTTCGTATGCTCCCCCCTGACCCATAAATCTAGACTATGCTTTCTTTTTTGGAAGATGCCGTAGGCTTTGGCCCACCTGATCTGGTTTTTAGCAAATGAAAGGAAGGCTTGCAGTTACACATCCCCTATGAAGGGGTTAGGGTTGCTGTCAATGTCTTCTTCTAAGAAGAAGTTATGCATGTAAAGCTCACACAAGAGGCGCTGGACCTGCTCATCCTGATCGTTACAACATTGTGTTGACACCTAATCCTAAGGGTTGGGTGAAGATATTTAATATTGTATATTAAATTATATTAGGAAATAAGGAAGGCCAAGAGTCATTGGGAGATGAATTCCAATAGCCTCACCTCCATGTATAAATACATTCACATTCTTCATCTAATACACATTTTGATTTGCGGAGTTACCTCCTAGTTTGACATGGTATCAAAGCCAGTCCCACTATTGGCATTCTTGCCTGTGGTGTAACTCCCTCATTTCTGCTAACAGTCTTTTGTTCAGTCAGTTTTATGTCTAGTTTTTGCTACTCCATTAGATTGATGCCACTCTGAGTTTATATACTATAATTCTGCATTTTTTTTATAAATTATGTCTGCAATTTTTGCCTAGTTCTGAATTTTTTTGCAGCTTCTGAAGATTCCGCAAATCTGCAATTTGCAGATCCTGCACATACCTGCAAATTCTGCAGTGATTAAAAATCCTTCCATTCCAAAATTTTTATATGGCCCCTTGGCCTTTGCCCTTACGCACCCTCCCTGTTCCCCTTACGCATTCCACACTACAACACTCACTTATCGCCTAACAACCACTCTCACGCTCATTCGCCCTCCCCAACTCAGCGCTCAGAGTCCGCTCCCCAACCCACGGCCTTCGGCCCACTCTGCGCATCGAACAACGGCCTCCCCTCTCCTTATCACTCCACCCTCCTCCCCTCTCCTCATGCAGGCTCCCTTACACACTCGCCCACACCCCTCTGGCCGCACGCACCAGCTCATCGCTGTCTACCCGACCCTCCCCTCTGCTCGCTCCCATGGCCTTTCGGCCCTGCCCCCACCCGTTATCCTATCCGCTTTTCGCTCCCCACTCGAGCTCCCATCGCTTCACTTGTTTGATGGCAAGGCATAGGTTAGAAAAGCATCAGATCACTCACTTGTCATGGAGGGAATAGAAGAAGGAAGATTCTTGAAGCTGAAAGGTTCATCTGCTCATGCTCAAAACTTTGCATTCAGTTCACATCATGTGAAGGTACATTCCCATCAAGTCTATGGCATGCTAGATTTGGACACTTAAACTATGAAAGCCTTCGTTTATTGAAGAAAAATGGTGTTAATGGATTGACTACAATTCCTAGGAAACCTAAGGAATGTGATGCTTGTATTCTGAGAAAAAGAAGCATAATAGCAGTAATAGTAATTTCATGATTCACATTCTAGGGTACATAGAAAACTTAAGCTTATTCATTCAGATTTATGTGGCCCCATTCCTAGTACTTATGTAAATGGAAATAAATATATGATGACATTTATTGATGATTACACCAGAATTTGTTGGATTTACTTACTGAAGAACAAATATGATGCTTTTCAAATATTCAATAATTTTCATGCATGGATTGAAAATGATGCACAAAATCATATTGGCTCTTTGCGCATTGATAATGGAAAAGAATACACTTTCAAACGAACTTGAAAATTATCTTCGTCAACATGGGTTTTTTTTCAAACGTCAAACAGGCGTGCCATATAATCCCCAACGGAGATGGTGTGGGCAGAGAATGAAACGAGAACTAATACCCAAATATGGTTCGCTCCATGTTATTTTCAAGAATGTAAAGTTGATGTTTGAAATTTTGATGCAGTTCTATGTGCTGTATACATAAAGAATAGGTGTCCTTCAAGTTCAATTAGAAACAAAACTCCTTTTGAAATGTGGCATGGCCACATTCCTTTGGTAAAGCATTTCAGGGTCTTTGGGTCCACCTATTATGCCTTGATACCCAAGGGACAAAGGAATAAACTTGGTGCTAGATGTCGAAAATGTATCTTCTTGGGGTACTCCAATACCTCCAAAGGATATCGTCTCTATGATGAAGCCAATAAGTTTGTAATAGCAAGAGATGTCATATTCCTTGAATCCTCCAAGAGTGACAAGGTTGTTTAGTGGAAACTTGATCGCCTGGATAGATTCACACATGCAAAGTCTTTCCAAGAATTTGATAATCAGATTCCACATCTTGAAGGGGGGGTTCCTATATTTAGTCAGACTATGGAATCATTTCCAAAAGCACTCTCCCCCCCACATGAAGAAACAACCACGGATGACACATTGAATGATGTGATTGACAGAATTGGGAGATTGAATCTTGAATCAATCCCAACTCATTCAAATGAGCAGCTTGGGCCATCTCATAAAGGTCCTCCCAAATGGCTGACAAAGACACTAGAGAATGTTCATCCTGATGAGGTTGGAAGCAGGGAACAAGAAGTGTAATATCTGAATGGGAAATAGACGACAATACAAGCATACGACAATATAGAAAATGCCGGAAATAGAACATAAAGCAAATACACATAAAAATGCCGGGAATGCTAAGCCATTTTATTAATGCGAGAATATAATGAGGACCCCAGTGGATAGTAGAATAGTACTATCCTTTTTAAACAAGAAGTGAAGAACCTCTCGGAAAAATAGGAAATAGGCACTACGGGGGAAGCTGCCGTCCCCGGTGTCTTGGAAGAAAGCGTATGACTGGCTAGCTGTTGGAATGTAGATGCAAAGCTAGGGGTGGAGTCCCTATATCGAATAGAAATTTGTCTCGTAGATGCCTTTCCTTTACGCAAAAATAGGACTTCCACAAAACCCGGAAACCATAAACAAAAATGGACCACCTCGAAAAATCACCCGAAACCCTCCTTACGTGCATTGTCCTCCGGACCCAACACGGATGCTAAATGAACAACCTCTTTGAGATGGAGCCACAAACTCCTCAGGAAACACTCCAACTGATAAATACTGAACCTCCACACCGAATGACACTGAATCTCCTGCAGAAAAACCCGCAATAGAACACCTCCTCCCAGAACTGCGTCCTCTCTCCTAGGGACTGCGCAGTCACCAAAAGAAGCCCAGCTCCTCCGCAAACCGACAACCAAATCCTCCGCTGAAAACTGTAGAAAAGACCTTGCCCGAGCAGGCACTCGAAGTCCCCCGGGGCTAAGGGTGAGATCTCCGACCGGAGACACTCAGTCGCACTAAACAGTGCTGCAGACAGGCTAAACAGCCAGCGTGCTCAAGAAGACAGAAGTCTAGCTCAAATATCATCAACAACAAGAATGCCAAATGAAATGGCTTTCCCACCTTTTATAACGCTAGCTCTCCTCAAAACCCTAACGCGGTCCCCCTCTCTCCACGTGCTCCTCATAAGTCTGCGCAAATGCTCCTAGAGGCTACGTGAGGCCTCCCTCATATGTGGTGTGGACCCCCAAGGCTCCCCTTTAAGTTATAACGTTGCTCCTACTAGGGAAGACTTTATTTTATTTAAGTGAGTTGACCCCTCTTTCCTCACTTTTATTTATTAATTAACTATAGGCGGCAAAACTATACAAAAATCAAATATTCCAATTAGCGGTGCTAATTAGGAATATTACAAGAAGTTCCACTAAACAAAACGAAGGTGACATAGATAATTCTGATTCTCGTGTTGATATGGATATTGCTTATAACTGTGAATTGAGTTTGTCTACAGATCATGAACCAACTTCCTTAAAAAAAGCCGCTTCCCATGATGAATGGAAGGAAGCGATGCAAAAGGAGTATGATGCCTTGATAAAGAATGGCACTTGGAAGCTGGTTGATCCGCCTTTGGGAACAAAACCAATTGGCTGTAAGCGGGTCTACAAGAACAAGTATAAAGCAGATGGCTCACTTGACAAGCACAAGGCCAGGCTTGTGGCAAAAGGTTTTGCACAAAAAGAAGGAATCGATTATGAAGAAACTTTTGCCCCCACAACAAAATGGACCACCATCCAGACTCTCTTTGCCTTAGCAGCTCAGAATGGATGGAAATTCCATCAGATGGATGTAAAAACTGCCTTTTTGAATGGAGATCTAAAGGAGAAAGTTTTTATGTCCCAGCTAGAAGGATTTGTTGTAAAGGGCCAAGAACACAAAGTTTGCAAGCTTATAAAATCTTTGTATGGCCTCAAGCAAGCACCACGAGCCTGGTATGAGAAATTAACCGAGCATCTTCTGAAACTTGACTTCAAACATTTTGATCTTGATGATGCAACTTTGTTTGTTAAGAAAGTTGGAAAAACAGTTGTATATCTTGTGGTGTATGTAGATGATCTTTTAATGATAGGGAACAATGAGAGTTATATTGCATTCATGAAGAAAGAATTAAAGAAAGGTTTTGAAATGACTGATTTGGGTTATGTTCATTACTATCTGGGTATTGAAGTAATTCAACATCCTAAATTTATATTTCTTTCTCAAAAGAAGTACATTAGAGATCTTTTGAACAAGTTTGGCATGGATGAATGCAATCCCTTAACCACTCCAAGGGAACAAAACTTGAAGCTCACATCCATTGAAGGGAAGGAATTCGAGGATGCAACTAAGTATAGACAACTTATAGGAAGTCTTATCTACCTGACCACCACTAGACCTGACATTTCATTTGCTGTTGGAATCCTCTCAAGGTTTATGCAAAAACCTTGTGAAGGACATTGGTCTGCTGCAAAAAGAGTGTTAAGGTACTTGAAGGGGACTCAAGACTTTGGACTCAAATATACACAGGTAGGCGACTTCAGCTTAATCGGATACTCTGATTCAGACTTTGATGGGGACAAAGAAATAGGGGTGTCTACTACAGGTTACACCATGAGTCTTGGATCAGGAGCTGTCTCATGGAGATCACGCAAACAGTCAGTTCCAACAGATTCCACGACTGAGGCAGAATATGTGGCAGCAGCTGAAGCAACAAAGGAAATTGTGTGGCTCAGGAAAATCAGAGAAGATTTGCAGATGAAACAAATGTATTCCACACCACTCATGATCGACAACACTTTTGCAATAAAGTTGGCCAAGAACCCAAAGTTCCATGGTCGAACAAAGCACATCAATACAAAATACCATCTAATTCGACATCATGTTCAGGCCAAAACCATCCATCTACATCACTGTTCCACAAATGAGCAAACCGCTGATATCTTCACCAAAGCACTTGGAAGAGAAAAGTTTGAAAAGTTCAGATCGATGCTTGGACTCACCAACATCTCTTCGGATTAAAGGGGGGAATGTTGACACCTAATCCTAAGGGTTGGGTGAGGATATTTAATATTGTATATTAAATTATGTTAGGAAATAAGGAAGGCCAAGAGTCATTGAGAGATGAATCCCAATAGCCTCACCTCCTTGTATAAATACATTCACATTCTTCATCTAATACACATTCTGATTTGCGGAGTTACCTCCTGGTTTGACACATTGGACAAATTCTTCTATGGTCCTGAAAGTAGTGGGTTTTCCTGTCCTGACAGCTTTAACTTTCAAGTGTAAATACTGCTCTGTTAGGAACAAGGCATAGTTGGTTGCGGGAGCTCTGCATGATATCACATCATCATATAGAGAGCAAATTGTAGAGATTTGCTTCTTAGCTTGTTCCACCTGCTCCTGTACCACTTTAACCTTTGCCTGCTCTCCTCTAAGCTGGGCGAATGTCTCATCTTCTGTGGCGGAGAGGTCAGTGAACTTTTTTAGCAGTGCCTGATATTCTTGTAATGGCACCACCTCCTTCCTGCACTGTGTTAGTTCATGCCGCACTTGCACTAGTTCATTTCATAATTTCTGGTTGGTAGCTTTCTCTACTAGATGGGCATAGGCAGGGGCTTCCTCTGTTTGGGTCCCCTTTTCCTCTATAACCTTCTGCTCAGTTTGGGTGGAGGCTTCTATGGTGTTTGCCAGTTTTGTCTCCACTTCAGCCTCGGTGGTGTCTGCTAGGTTGGTCTGTATTTCAGTTTTAGTAGTAGTTATCAAATTGGTTTGTATTCCAGTTTCCACAGTGTCGGCTAAGTCAGTTTGTATTTCGCTTTCGATAGTATTTACTGGTTCTGTTTGAGTTCCTGCAATAGAGGTTTCTGTCTTTGGCTTTCGGGCCCTTCTTTCTTTTTTCAGTTTTACCAATTTCTTCAATCTCTTGTAGGTCCTTCTTAGTTTCTCACTTCTTTCATCTGAATCTTCACCTGTCCTTATTTCAGCAGGTGGTAGGGGAGCGGAATTCCCCCTTTTTAGAGATAGCGTCTAAAATGGTGTTTCTGATTACGTCTTCAGAATTTACCTCGATGTGAGGGTCCTGACTAGGAGGAGCGATGCTACCTCCTGGTGACAAAGGGGCTGTCTGTGTGTGTGTGCTCTGCTCCACAAGGATAGTGTCACTTGAATAATCTCGTGATTCCAATCTCTCCTCTGCTTGTTCATCACTATACACTTCGTAATTATCAATAGGAGAGAGCCTCAACATCTCGCAGTTCCTCTTGGTCAGGTAGGACGTTAGTGTGACCAGAGCTGCTGGGGGTGGCGGATTTATCAGAAAGTTCCTCTTGCTCCCTTGCTGCCAATGGGTTTCTCAATTCATAGTTTGTCCTTATTTGTCCTAGGACTCGGGCCATTTCCTCCTCGAATTCTTGCAAGGGTGCATGGGATGGTTTTGCTTCCTCCATGAGGTTCGAGGTTCCTTGGGGTGTCTTGGACCGTTTTTGCCTGCTTGGCTCTGACGTTGAGGTTCGGGTCCTTTTTCTTCTTGGTGGATTTACCCTAGGGGGCTCAATTTCAGTTCTGTCAGGGTTTACTTCTGGTTCCTGTGCCTCAGGGTTAACGAAATTATCCCATGCTATCTGCTGCCTATCTAGCTCATGAATGATGATTAGTTTTATTAACCCCTAGTGACTAACCACTGCTTGGGGATTCTTGGCTTTCCTCAATCGAACAACAGTATCATGCAATACGGAATTCAAAAAGGCAGGTAGATTAATTGAAATTTTTTGTTTAAGTGCAGCTAAAAGTTTGAGTTGTCGAGGTTTTACCACATCTCGACGTCCTTCGCATGTAATAAACCTTTGGATGAATGCTGCCAGCTCCTGCCATGGCTGGTGTAAAGAGGCAAGGTTAATCCCTCTATTTTTTCGTTCCAACGGTTCATTCGGGTCTTGGTATGCTGCTACTGCTTCTCTCGGGAGGAGATGCTTCTCTGCCCATCTTTCTCCTTGCGCTGGTATTCCAGAAACTTCCACGATAATTCCCTCTGTAACTGGTATAGTTCGGCCTTTAACTCTGGTTTGCCCTTCCTGCAGATTTTGCAGAATTTCGATTGCAATTCTCGTGTTGAATCCTTATAGTCTGTGTACATATGTCAACGATCCAGCTCGCTGGAGGATGGCACTTGCTGCCTCTGAAACTGGAAAGTTTGCAGGCTCGCTTCGAAGGGTATTTCCTCCGATCACTGATATGCTCTTTTCCTCTGATTATTTTTCTTCTTGGCTCTGTTGTTTCGACTGGATGTTGTTTGCAAGCAGAAAAGAGATTGCGGCTCTGTGTAGATAATCTTCATGCCTTAATTGTAGTGTTCCTCTGGTCTTATCGATGCGTCTAATGAGATTTGTGCAGGGATTTCACATGCTTGCCGAATTAAGGCCAATTACACCCCCTCCCTCGAAGAAAGGGTGCCCACGCCCTCAAGTACAGGAGAGATTTGGTCGCTTATGAATGTAGACAGGGGAATGTCAGAATTTGGTAATGATAATCTGCGTGTGAAGGAACGGGTGGTTGAGTAATTGCTAACATATGCCGTAAAAAGGTTAGATTTAGAAGTTTTCATAATTGTATCGTGTGCGGAAGTGACCAGAAAGCGAGAGGAAATAACATAGCCATTATTGCGATATGATGTCCTTGCACGACTGAAAAGTTATGACGGAAGCAAGACTGAGTCAAGTAATGATTGGCATTGTCATTCCGAAGTTCAAAATATGTAAACATATCTTTGTTAGTTATTCTTATGGTAGGTGATGATTATTACTAATTCGAGTAATAGCTTGTGTTTGAAAAATGGAAGACAAGGTGTATATAAAAGCAATTAGCTATTGAAGGAGCATACTTTCATACCACAAGCAGAGCCACTGCTACCAGCAGGCATTCATAGCCTCGACAGGGTTTCTATTTTAACCTGGAAAATGAGCCAAGATCCTTATGTAAGAATAGTTGTTTTGCCAATTTTATGGAGAGATCACCACGCTGGTGCGGTGGCCAGATAACCATGGTGCCACTCGCTAGAGTTGTAGCAAAGTGATCAGGCCGGCTCGTGATGAGATCTCTTGTCCTTCAAGTCATTAAGAAGGTCATTACCCTGGTGTGGTGGCCATAATGGGCATGTCACTTGCTACACCCTTATGAACATGGTAGGCTGGCTCGTGATGAGACCCCCTATCCTCTCTTAAGATTTGCATGTAAATTTAGTAATTCCTTTTGAATTGTAACATCTTGATCTATAAGGAGGTCACTGTGCCAGTGTGGTAGCCAGATAGTCACAATGCCATTCACTAGAATTGTAACAGAGTGATCAAGTCGGCTCATGATGAGACCTCCTGTCCTTCTAGTAGATGAGAAGGTCATTACCCTGGTGTGGTAGCCATAATGGGCATGTCACTTGTTAAATCCTTATGATCATGGTAGGCTGGCTCGTAATGAGACTCCCTATCCTCTTAACGATTTGCATGAACACATAATTTTTTTTTTTTTAAATTTTTTTTTTATTTTAAAAGAGGGAGGTTCATTGACTCCTTAAGAGTGAGGGATGGTGAAAGAAGCGGAAAGAAAACCAATACCATTAATACCCCTTGTTCCATTTCTTCATACTGTAGGGACATATTACTCGAATAGTGCAAAAAGATATATCATCATAAGGTCCTGTATTGTTTGATATCATATTTGAATTGTGGGTGACTTGGCCTTTCATTTCATGTGTGTATAATGTCAACTTCCTGTTTAAGAATTATAGTGCCAAAGAGCCATCATATTTGTAATTTTACCATTTTCCCTCTCTCTTCCAACTGCCATTCCCTACTCAAGGTTACTCAATTACAAAAAGAATGGCTATTTAAGTTTGTCGGACAACAGCTGTTCAGAGGTTGAGCAGCAGCTGTTCAAAAATTGCTCGGCATTAAAACGCTAAAAAACAGCTGTTCAATTCGAATGAACAACAACCGTTCAAAGATCGAACAACAGCTGTTCCCGAATTGAACAGCAAAAATAAAAACACAGCGGTGAACAACTGTTCAATTCGACCGAACAACAACGGTCCAAGAAGTGAACAACAACTGTTCAAGAATTGAACAACAAAATTAAAAACATGAAACGACTGTTCAATTGTGGTTGAATCGGCAGCCGTTCAAAGACTAAACAGCAGCTGTCCACGAATTGAACAACACAACTAAAAACACAGTAAAACGCTGTTCAATTTGGTTGAACCACGACCGTTCAAAGATTGAACAACCACTGTTTTTGAATTGAACAGCAAAAATAAAAACACCAACGAACAACTGTTTAGTTCGACTGAACAATAACCGTTCAAAGATTGAACAACAATTGTTCCCAAATTGAACAACAAAGTAAAAAACGTAAAAACGACTGTTCAATTTTGGTTGAATTAGCGGCCGTTCAAAGACTGAACAACAGCTGTTCCCGAATTGAACAACAAAAAATAAAAACACCGCAGATGGTTGTTCAATTGAGCGGCAGCCGTTTAGAGATTGAACGACAGCTGTTTGTGAACTGAACAACAAAAAGAAAAACACAGCCAATGGCTGTTCAATTCGACTGAACAGCAGCCGTTCAAATATTGAAACGTAGCTGTTCGCGAATTGAACAACAAAAATGAAAAACACAGCCAATGGCTGTTCAATTCAACTGAATAGCAGTCGTTCAAATATTGGACAGTAGCTGTCCGCGAATCGAACAAAAAAAATGAAAAAAAACACAGCGAATGGACGGATGTTCAATTGAACAACAACCGTTCAAAGATAGAACATCAACTATTTTCGAATTGAACAAAAATAAAAACACAATCTTACAAGGAAAATGAATTGCAAATGGGAAGAATGTACAACAAGACAAAACAATTATATACATTATTTACAAGTGATGCTGTCAAACCTCTCATGTACTTGAGTTTGTGAGGTTATCACCCCCTTGCACCACAACTTGGATGGTGGGATCGTTTTGTGCCTGTTGACAGAAAGATTCTTTCGTGAGAGGTTTGCGATAGAGGGGTACTTTGTGCTCGTTAACTCGAAATGTTAAACCAGACCCATCTATGGTGGTCAAGGTGAGGGTACCATTGCTATGTACTTCTTGAATCTCATATGGACCGAGCCAACTTGTTTGCAGTTTTCCTGGAAAGTCTTGGAATCTGGAGTCATAGAGGAGTGCCCAATCTTCTTTTTGAAATACCTTCCTCTTTATTAGGTTGTCGTGCCACTTTGCTCGCTGTTGTTGAATGATCATTGTGCATTGCAGGGCAAGTAGTCGAATTTCGTCCAGTTCATTTATTTGCTGGAGTCTTTTAGCTTGAGCTTCTGTTAAGTCCAATCCCACTTCCTGGGCTGTTCTCAGAGTTTTAATTTCGAACTCAATAGGGAAGATAGGTTCTCTCTCAAATACTAGCTGATATGGTGAATATCCAGTGGTATTTCGCCAGGTTGTTCGATAAACCCATAAGGCTTCTGGTAATCTAGTGGCCCAGTCCTGGTAGTGTGCTGCTACTGTCTTGGTAAGGATTGCCTCCAGGACTTTGTTAGTGCTTTTGACTTGCCCATTGGCCTGCGGGTGGTAAGGAGATGTAACTCTGTGAATGATATGGTGATTTTTTAAGGTAGATGTGATCTTATTGCCTGTGAATTGTGCCCCCCATCGGTTATCACTTCCCTTGGCAAGCCGTATTGCACGAATAGTTCAAAGAGAAACTTAATTACTGATTCTTCCGTGGCTCTTGACAAGGCCATTGCTTCTACCCATTTTGTGACATAATTCGTGGCAACTAATATGTGGGCTTTTTGGTTTGATGGTGGGTTGAATGGCCCAACAAAGTCCAACGCCCATCGTTCAAATGGTTCCACCACCAATTGTGGTTGTAGCGACATTTCATCAGCTTGGCCTGGGCGGCCTATTCTTTGACAGCTATCGCAGGCCTGGACATACTTCTTTGCGTCTTTGAAAATCGTAGGCCAATAATAGCCTAATTGCAACACTTTATGCCCTGTCCGTCGTTCTGTGAAGTGGCCAACACAGGGTTCATCGTGACAGGCTCTTAAAATGTCATAGATTTCGTCTTCCCTTATGCATCTACGTATGTGCATATCGGCCCATGTATGGAATAGGTATCCTCCAATCCAAGAGAATCTTGCGCTGCGTTGTACAATCAATTTTTGTTCTCTCGCCGTTAAATGTCTGGGTAGCTTCCCCACTGCCAGATAATTTTCCACATCTGCATACCATGGTGTTTTGACCGCTACAGCAAACAGGTGCTCGTCAGGGAATTGATCGTCAACTGTTAGCGTGTCGTCTGTCTTGGGGACTCTGGACAGGAAGTCTGCGACCACGTTTTCCTTCCCTGGACGGTCTTTGATCGTTATATCGAATTCCTGCAACAACAGTAGCCAACGAGTTATTCTCCCATCCGTGATTGGTTTATTAGCTAAATATCTAATAGCAGAGTGGTCAGTATACAGGAACACTTGATATCCGGTTATATAGTGCCTGAATTTATTGATAGCATAAATGACAGCCAGGAATTCTTTTTCGGTCACTGTATAATTTAATTCGGCAGGAGTAAGGTTTTTGTTGATATAATAAATAGCATAAGGCTTTCGGTCTTCTTCTTGGCCAAGGACTGCGCCTATTGCTGTATCAGACGCATCAGAAGAGATGTGAAAGGGCAGTTTCCAGTTAGGACCTCGCAGGATTGGTGCTGTTGAGACCAGCCTCTTCAAGTTTGTAAAAGCAGTGTCACATTTTTCAGTCCAATGGAATTCAACATTCCCAGTCAATGCATACAGAGGTGCAGCTATCTGCGAGATTTTTTTTATAAATCTGCGATAATATCCTGCGTATCCCAGAAAACTGCGCACCTCTGTTTGTGTACAAGGTGTGGCTAACAGAAGGATTACCTCTATTTTAGCCGGATCTACCTGTATTCCATATGTAGAAATGTAGTGACCTAGGATTACCCCCTCAGTCATCGTCATGTGGCATTTTTCGTTGCTTAAACTTAGTCTAGTAGCAATACATCGTTCTAGCACTTTTTCTAGCGTTTCTAGAGCTTGATCAAAGTTTTCCCCATAGGGTGTAAAATCATCCATATAGATTTCAAGTCCTTCATTTATTAAATCAGAAAAAATGCTAATTATGGCTCTTTGAAATGTTGCTGGGGCATTACATAATCCAAACGGTAAAACTCTGTAAGCAAAAGTGCCCCATGGGTAGGTAAAGGTTGTCTTATCTTGGTCTTCGGGAGCTATGTGGATTTGATTGTATCCGCTGAATCCGTCAAGAAAAGAGAAGAACCGTTTCCCAGCTAATGTGTCAAGGACTTGGTCAATGAAGGGAAGGGGGAAATGGTCTTTCTGTGCTGCCTTATTTAATTCTCTGTAATCTACGCAGATTCTCCACTTCCTATTCTTTTTAGGGATGACCACCAAAGGGGAGACCCATTTGCTGTCTGAAATAAGATAAATGAAATTTACATCTAACAATTTTTGCAGCTCCTCTTTTACAATCTCTTTTAAATGCGGGTTTAATCTTCGTTGGGGTTGTTTAACGGGGTGCATTTCCCTATCAGTATAGATGTGGTGTGTGCACAGGTGTGGGTCCAAGCCCTTCATGTCTTGGTAGTTCCACGCAAATGCACCTTGGTGCTTCTAGAGGACTTTTATGAGTTTCTGCTTTTGGTTGTCATCCAAGCTGCCATTAATATTCATAACCTTTCTTGGCTCGATCTCAATAGCTATGTTGTTACGAACAACGGTTGTGGAGATATGTTGAGTCTCGAAGTCTGTCACAGGATCCTCTTGATCTTCATGTTCGAGGATTGTTTTCGTCATTTGGCATTTCAGATTTTCAGGATTGGGTGACTGATTCATAAAGTTATTAATCACATCATTTTTAGTTTGATCCTTGAATTCGAGAGCTTCTACTAGTGTCAGAGGTGGACAGATGTTTTTCTCCCAATATGTAGCTGGGTGTTTGTGAATTTTTACCGTGGGTAGGCTTGGTTTGGCAGGCGAATAAATAATGATATTTTTTATAGAGTCTCCTCTAGTGATAGTCATGCTACCTGCTCGATAGCCTATGTAAGCATTTGCTGTTGCTAGCCAAGGCCGCCCAAGAATCAATGGATGCCCTTCCATCCTGTTTTTTGGATTAATGACTAAAAAATCAGCTGGGTATTCCCATGAGTCCATAGAGACCATGATGTCTTGCACTATACCTTCCGACCTGATAACAGATCTGTCAGCTAGTTCCAGAAGTGTGACTGTAGGTTCTAAAGCTGATATGCCCAGTTTTTCGCAAGCTCCTGTAGTTAGGATGTTAATGGCTGCCCCCAGGTCAACCAATGTGTTTGGAAATGACTGTCCAAAGATTTGCAGGTTACAATGGGGTTTCCTGGGTCTTCATAGGTGATTCCCTACCTAACAACAAGTCAGATAGCGTTCCTACCACATGAATGGTGGGTGCAGCCATTGTTTTCTTAATTTGTTTTTTTCCACATAATTCTTTGATTGTCTTTGCATAGATGGGAATGTCTTGGATGACCTGGAGAAGAGGAATTTTGATAAAAAGGTTTCTTAATTCCCCTAGGATGTCAAAATTTGGAGTGATTATAGGCCTGGGTAGGTTTAATCTCTGAGGAAATGGAGGTAGAGTCATCCTAAGTTCTTCAGGCCTTTGTTGATCAATTGTTTCCTTATCTTTACCTGTTTCTGTTATATTCGTTAGGCTAGGCTTTGTGGAGGTTTCAACTTGGGACTGAGGCGGAGTTGTGGCCTCTATAGGTAATATGGTACATCCTGATCTTAACCTCAATTCGTTGCACTGTTTTTGTTCGGCATTGGGTTTTGGATTTTCTATGATCTGAATTAGTTGAACCGGTCTGTTTTTGGGATTAGGATTGGGTTGGGCTGGCAATTGAGGACGTATGGCAGGCTGCTGGTTACGCTGAATTGGGTAGGGAGCTGGCAATTGTTGGGTTCCTGCTCCTATCGACAGATTGGCCATTTCCGTAGGTCGCTGCAAGTTCCAATTGGTGTTTTGAGTAGGAGGGTTTGGCCATTGGTTTTGATTCGGGACATTTTGCCAATAAGGGGGAGAGCAAGGGAAGTTCTGCCAATTATTCCCTGATGGAGGTTGCGTAGGCCAAGATGGCACAGGAAACGCTTGGGCCATGTTGGGAAGGGGTTTTGATTCTGCCAAATTGTTGCAGGGTTTTACTCGCTGAATTGCGGCAACGGAAAGTATTGAGGCAGGTCTTGTGGTATGCCAAGTCGTGCTTGCCATTGCCGACGCTAATTCATTAAATAGACTGGCTCTGTTTCTTCTTCTGCTTCATTGTAGATGGCTTTCAGCCCGGGAAGTGAAGGACACTGGTCCGTGGTATGATCCTTAGTGCAGATAGCACAAGTCTGAACCATGTCTAAAGGACACTCCCTCTGGCTGTGCTTCTTCCGACATCTTGGGCAAAAGATAGGCAGGTTTTGTTCTGCTATAGCTTGTTTTTGCTTGGCTTGTAAAACATCAAGTTGCGTTGTCAAATTACCCAGGATGTCAGTTTTGAAATTTTCTAGCAGATTTTCAAATTCTGCTCTGGTTACATTGCCATTGGTCTGCTTAAGATCCTTCTTCATAGAATCACGCCCAACAGGTCTATTGCGTGAGCTACCTCGGGAGCATCTAATACATAAGGAAATAATCTCGTCGTATTCTTCCTGGTAAATATCTCCCTTCCCTATTATGTTAAGCATCTCAACCCATTCTTCCTTCATCCCTTTAAGCATTGTGGCTTTTAAAATGTCCTTGGATAGCGTGGTATATGGGGATCTTTGTAAATTGTATTGAAATCTTTCTATGTATTTCTCTAATGTTTCATTGTCTTTTGCAGACATGTTAAAGATTTCGTCTTTTAGGTCTCGGGTTCGACAATAGTCTTGGTATTTGGTAAGAAAAATATTCTTCATTTGGTACCAGTTGTTTATAGTTCCCCTTCCTAATCCCATGAACCAGCGGAGTGCAGTTCCTTTTAAGGTAGAGGGAAATAGTTTTAGTTTCTGGGGATCGGTGGTATAGTCATATCCTCTGCATAAGACATCAAATTCAAATAGGAATGCATCAGGATCTTCTATGGTTAACCCATGAAAGGTGGGGATATTGTGCAAGGGAATGGCTTTCATAGAGGCATTGGCAGCATGATCAACAATAGGGTATTCTAATGTTGATATCTGCCTCTGATTCTGATTTTGATTATTTTCCATCTGATCAAAGAGGTGCCAGAAATCTTTGGGAACTTCTTGATCTGGGGGAGAGATTCTAATAGGCTTGGGAGGTGAATGCAGTGGGGGTTTTACAACACTTCCCTGATCTGGGATCCTAAGTACTTCTGTTTCAATCACTTCTTTAGGGGACTTAGGTTCTGATATTTCTATGTGAATTCCTCCATTATTTTCTCCCCCTCTTTCTTGTAGGTTGCAAGAGCCTCCCTCTTTTGAAGGGTCAGTGCCTATATGAACGATAGTCTGCAGGCTTTGCTTAGATCCCTCTGTCTCGCAGTCGGTTACAGATGGTGAGGCTACTACCTGAGGGAGTGCATTAGGACTTTGATGGAAACAGTTATGGGTCCTATAGATGCCTGAGATTCAGCTTTCCTAGACATAAAACAAGAGCACCTATCCTATGGTTCTTTGTACGACTTGCTGGTGAGGAGGCTAGAGGGCAAGCATGTTGCTTGCCGGTACGCAGGTTCTTACCTCTCGTTTTCAATACCCAATTCTTCATAGCAATGGAGAAAGATGAATAAAGGAGGTGACCCTTAACACTCTCCCCGACAACGGCGCCAAAATGTTGGTGCTGAAAGAGGTGGCTTTTTATTGACAACTCTAGTGCTTTCTCATTTAATTATCAACCCAGGGTAAGTCTTTTTATTCCAAGAGTGTCGACACAATATATGCGAGTCAGTTCGTCTAACAGATGTTCCTTGTCACTTATGAGGAAGAATTTGCTAACTTTCTGAGCTTGCTTATCCTACGAGGGGTGGCTTGGATAGGTTTTTAACCTAAGATTGAGCAAGAGGATTTTGCATCTATCTAATGGAATTAAACAACAGTTTAACTGAACCGAACAACAATCTAGAGAAATCAAGCAGAAATTGAATTGAATTCTACAATACACTGAACAACAATGGAATTGAATGGAAAAACAGTCTAACTAAGCTAAACAGTAATGAAATCGAATTGAATTAGCAGTCTAGCTAACTAAGCAGTAATGGAACAACAGTATAACTCGCTGAGCAGTAATGGAACAACAGGATAACTAAGCTGAACAGTAATGGAACAACAATATGACTGAAGCGAATTAAATAAATCGTACAACAATTAATTAAGTAATTTTGCAATGGAATTCTCTTTATGACTTAGTTAATCGACATTGATCGATGGTTGAACGCTTCGTTATGCTAGAAGAAGAATGCAATTCATAAAGACAGATAATATTGAAATCAACTTATTCTACGGTCTATAATTCAAATGCAATGGTATTAAAAAAATTGGAACTGTCTACTGATAATAAAATATTGCTGTAAGTGGGAAAATACGATTGCGATTGTCCTACTTCAAGGACGCAATTTCTAACAATCCCGAAGAAAGAGAACTGTATTTGTATTGAATGGAAATATACTTCACAACTGCATTAGATTCTTAAGCATTGGTTCTGTAACTACACAGAGTATGAAAACTTGCGTGGAACTTCCAGAGTTGGGCCCAGACCACCAGAAGCCCTAGCGCAGTAAAAACTTCAAAAGATTATTGTTCAAAGCTTTATATTACATCCAGTGATGTTACAAAAACACAATTAGACAGACTGTTTCTGATGTGTCTATTACAAAATGAATTTCCTGTCCTATCTCCGACTCCCCTTCTCATCTGTATTTCGCCCTTTTAAAGGCGATTTCAAAAATGCGAAAGTATTTTTCAAATGATAGCCTGCTGCGCGTGGCTGTCATTTGAGTTCTTGGATTCGAATTCGTCTGTCTGCCTTCTGCCGACCGCTGGGAGTTACCAAGATTTCATATGTTTGCGTCCATTGGTTGGCTTCCGTTTCCTATTGGTCTAGCCATTCTGCCTTCCTGCATGCGGAGATAAGAGAAGTCAATTTTCTATTACAAAAACATCCTTTTTAGCATTAGTCTAATTGTTTTCGTTTTCATAATATTTTATTCTCTTTATTATTAATATGAAGAGGGATTCCCCCGAAATTATAACATAATTTGAAGTACTTACAGGGTGAGAATCATACCTTAATTTGGGCCCAACAAAAGGCAATCATAGAATGGCCTTCACCCAAGAGTGTTTTTGAGGTAAGAAGCTTCCATGGTCTTGCTAGTTTTTATAGAAAATTCATAAGGAATTTTAGTAAGATCAATGCTCCTATTATTGAAACCATAAAGAAGGACAAACAACCATTTAAATGGACTGATGAAGC
Organism: Pinus albicaulis; assembly: GCA_034641835.2. NCBI lineage: Eukaryota > Viridiplantae > Streptophyta > Pinopsida > Pinales > Pinaceae > Pinus > Pinus albicaulis. Next base: position 1,200,936,833 of record CM076574.1, read on the forward strand.
AAGAAAAAATTTCTAGTTGTTGAAACAAAAGATAACAGAAAAGCCCATCTTAGTTTTCCCTGATTTTAACAAACCTTTTCAAGTAATGTGATGCCAGTGGAGAAGTTATTGGAGCTGTGTTAAGTCAAGAAGACAGACCTGTAGCTTATTTCAGTGAAAAACTGAATGAGACAAGAAGGAAGTATTCTTTTTATGACAAAGAATTTTATGCAGTTGTGCAGTCATTAAAAAAATGGAGACATTACTTGATGTCTAAAGAGTTTGTGCTATATTCAGATAATCATGCATTGCAGTACATTATGCAGCAGCGAAACCTGAATCAGAAACATGCAAAATGGGTAGAGGATTTTCAAAGTTTCAATTTTGTATTGAAACATATAACTGGCCAAGCAAACAAAGTAGCAGATGCCTTAAGTAGAAAGAGCATTTTAGTTCAAGAAAGTCAAATTCAAGTGTTGGGTTTTGATTTTCTTAAAGAATTGTATAAAACAGATTTGGATTTTAAAGAGGCATTTCAAGCATGCAGTAATCCTGTTTGTTGGACAGAAGTAAGTGGCTGGATTTTTTCTTACAAGAAGGTTTGCTGTTTAAAAGAAATCGCTGTGCATACCAAATTGTTCTATTAGAGAAAATTTAATTAAGGAGAAACATAGTGGTGGACTTGGTGGACATTTTGGTACAGACAAGACTTATGAACAATTGAGTCATTTTTATTTTTGGCCAAAGATGACATATGAAGTGGAGAAGTATGTGCGAAATTGTAAAGTTTGTCAGTATGCAAAAGGAAGGAGTCAAAACACAAGTTTGTATGTTCCATTACCTATTCCAGATAGACCTTGGGATATGATAAGTATGGATTTTGTTTTGGGTTTACCTAAAACATAGAGAGGGAATGATGCAATTTATGTTGTAGTTGACAAATTTTCTAAAATGGCACATTTTATTCCGTGTTATAAAACTAGTGATGCTACTCATGTTGCTAATTTGTTTTTCAAAGAGATTGTAAGGTTGCATGGGTTACTTAAAAGCATTGTCTCTGGTAGGGACACCAGATTTGTTGGTCATTTTTGGAGGACATTGTGGAAAAAGCTTGGTACTAAACTAAGTTTCAGCTCAGCTTATCACCCTCAGACTGATGGACCGACATCCAACAGCCCCTTACAGCCCCCAGATAGCTTGATGTGCCACCATCTCTGCTACTTGAGCCAACCATTATGCACCCTCACCCATCTGTCATGATTGTATGTTTGAAGGTGTGTCTTCCAACCTCGAAGGTATGGATTTCATTATGTATTTGGGTATTTTTGCTTACTTATCATGGACACTTTTGGGCATGGTTTAGTGGGGGGATTCGGTGGAAATAATGGGCTTGGTTTGTACTTTTGTCCCCTTGTAAAGTGAGGGAATAGGTTTACAGTAAAAAATTAGTCAATCATCCAGATCACCCTTTAATCCATGTTAGAATGCCCAAAAAATTAAGTAAAGGCACATGATTGCAAGATGGTTAAAGTACATGCCAAATGACGAACCACCTTCCTTGAAGAGTAATGCTGGATGGTGAGAGGTGTTTGACTGGTCCAAATTTCAAAGGATCCTGTCATAATGTCGTGTAATAAGCAATGTAGGGCTGCTGGTTGGCTAGTTGTCGAAAGGATATATTTTTTTTCCTTTGGGATTACCCACTTTTTGGTGGGTAACATGTATGATGGGTGATAACTTTGTAATCAGGTTTGGAAGCAAGGCATAAAAGGGTTTGGACTTCACTCTTATGTGATCCCTGTTAAAGGCGTTGGTCTACTTCTCCCATTAAAGTGGTGGGATGAGGATCTACTTGACTATAGGGACTAGCTTGAGCAGATACAAGTAACTTCAATCCTTATTGATGGGTAAGATGGATTTTTGTGCAAGAATTAGTGGGAAGATTGATTTGGTAAAATCCCTTGTGAGAAACAATATAGAGGCTTGGGGATACTCTTGGAAAAGGGCCCTGCCTTTTGAGAATTTGTTCTTGAGGTCTGTGATATGCTCTATGTATATGTGCTTCTACAATTCTCTTGGGTAGATGGGAATTTGGCAAAGGAGATAATGGAAATAAGAGAAGGGAAACAAGGTGGTAATAAATAATAATAATAAAACTAAAAAACATATGTAGTATTCATCCTTTATGGATTTCAACTCATTGTTCTTCTTATGTTGGATATTTCATATATGAACTATTGTTCATTACATTGGTATCAGAGCCCCTGTAAGGTCCTCAATTTCAAAATTAAAATGATTAACAAAGTTTATACTACACAACCCAGAGTGGGATTTTTAAAGTAGAATATATATATAAATTCACTATTTAATACTTACCTGGAACCGTGTTTGAAGTTGTTCCAGACCCATCATGGCTCTCGCTCCTGTTACCAAACTGCCATTTTCCTCTTAGCCTATCTGGGGTCAACCTCTCCGGTCCCTAGATCCAGAAGACAAGTCTTCTCGCCCCCGTGCCCAAAACTCCAATAACAATCGAGATCACTCCACGACACTGTTAGAACTCACTGCTCATGTCTCCCACAGTTAGAACTCCTCTGACAGCATCCGGGTCTGTTTTTCCACCTCACTACCCATGCCCATCAAGTTCTCCCCCCTTTTCCTTTTATACAAAAATCCCCTAAGATATTTATTAAAATATCGTCCTTTTAATAAATATCTTGGATTTCTAAAATATCTTAGATTTATTAAAATATTATTATTTAATAAATATCTTGGATTTCTAAAATATCTTAGATTTATTAAAATATTATTATTTAATAAATACCTTGGATTTCTAAAATATCTTAGATTTATCAAATATCTTGAATTTATTAAAATATCATCATTTATTTGCATAAGTTAATGCTTTTACTTTCTTTTGAACAAAATATTAGTTTATATTATGATAGTGATAGGTATAACTTCTACTTTACAATACAGGTATTTACTCAATACATTTAATAATTCACTCATTACTCTATACTGAGATTTTTTTATAATTGATTAGTGCATGTACTAATGCTGTACATGTGGTACATGCATATGTAGCTATCATATGCAGGTCTCATATGCATGCTAATATTTCTATGTTCCATATAATTCGAGTTGGGTCATTACATACACCCCTCTTTCAGAAAACTTCGTGCCAAAGTTAAGTTTTATGTCGTATATCATTAATTATTTAAGTGATTAGTATAATCATATAAGGGTGGTGTACCATAATTGAATTTTCGTTTAATGTGTGAGAACACTTTAACATTTATGTTTTGATCATTTATTGGTTTACAAATTTTAGTAGTCACGTTTTGCCCCAACAGAGTTCCCAAAGCTATTCTAGAATCATCGTATCCTTCCTAATCTCTTCCGCTCCCATCCTATCCATCTTCTACAGGAATATGCCATGGCATCAGTTTTACTGATCCAACCATTCATAGACTTTAAGGGTGTCAGCGTCGATTACGTCGACCTGATTTACCAGTAGGCATCCGACAGTCATCATCACACGTCTAGGGGAGCGTGACTCGCACAGCCCTCCCATGACTCCAGGTTTTGGAGGATAAACGGTGGGCAACACCTCCACCCCTCCTAGTAGGACCGGGGTTAACGCCCTATCATGGAGCCTCAATGCATCTCAATTGTATTCGGCAGTCATCATCACACGTCTAGGGGAGTGTGACTCGCACAACCCTCCCATGACTCCAGGTTTTGGAGGATAAACGGTGGGCAACACCTCCACCCCTCCTAGTAGGACCGGGGTTAACGCCCTATCATGTAGCCTCAATGCATCTCAATTGTTCTTGGAGTTTTGTCATCACACGGTTGGTTTGGTAACGATATCATCTGCGATGTAAACACTTGTCCACAATTATAACATATGTATCAATATGTTCAAAGCAAATTGTTACTCACATAACAATTTATACACATTCCAATAGGTATGTAAATTTATTTTCACCTTGAATAGTCAAGTGTAATCACTCTTTTATTTCCATCTCATCATTTATGTTGATATGTAAAGTTATAGATACCATATCCATAACATAATTCATAATTTATATCAGTATCCCTGTACTAGCAATGTTTAAGCAAAATTTCTTCATATTGGTATCCATGTACTAGCAATGTTTAAGCAATTAATATATTCTTATATGTCATAGTACAAAATGACAGTCTTAAGAATCCATCCAAAATAAGGTAAGGTTATACAAAATAAGTTTTTAAATGCTTATAAATATAACCCACAGTTATAAATGTCACATAGAATAATTGAACACAGATATATAATTAAGGGTGTAGCTACTATTTTCTATACTATATTACCCGATTAACCTTATAAAAGTCGCAGGTTGAGACTCTAAATCTAAATTGAGGGATGCTCCAATATTTATGATTGCATATGTAGAAACGAAATGAATTGCAACAAGAGCACAAAACACTTACTGCTTGTTTGAAGCATGTTCTAATTTCTTGATACATGTTGACTACATATGGATCCAACCCATCTTTTAATTCTTTGTTATTTATTTGTATATTAAGTCTAATTATCTTTGATCTGTAATCTAGATCCAAAGAGATAATAATAACATTAATTTCTTTATCATGTTATTCTAGCTCATTTTCAGCTTTTAAAAATCTAGAAGCCATGGAGTAGGGTTTTGCAGGGCTAATTATTAGGGTTATGCTCGAGATGGAGGAAGAGTTAATTGACTACTCTAAAGATCCCTTAGTGAGAAGTTTATTTTCATAGAAGGAATTTGTCACTACTTGAAAATGCATTATTCACTTTGCATTATACTAGGTCTACTAAGAATGTCATGTTTTCAATAAGATGTCAATTGTTGACAATATATAATTTCCTCCTTTAATAATAAATTCACAATTTACAAGATATGCATAGTCACATTATTAATATTTTATAGTTTTGATATAATTTCTTTACTTGCAAGTTTCACTATTTAGAGTCTTAACTCTAGCTAGGATATTATTAGCTTTACCATCATTCCTTAAACCATTGTTTCATTTCTATTATATTGACTCATTTAATCCAAACACATAACACATCACTGGTATACCCTTTCCTTATTCTTCACATTAATCGTTTTCTCGTTAGCCCTTAGGCCTCATGTTATCACCAAATGTATCTTCCTTTCTAATGGTGTATAATTATTATCCTTAATATTTACCTTTAAACATTTTCCCAGTTTATTACTTGCTACTCTTAACAAATTATGAGTGTTCACAACTCTTTATAGGTAATTGCTTTGACCCTTACCAATCATGTTGCTTATATCCTTAAGTAAATTTTTCTTGATAAAAAACATCAATTTGAAAAAGAACATATTTATCAAATTGACTTTGTTTTCTCACCTCTAGTCATCATGGTTTTCTTTTCTTTTCTTAATGCATACAATTATTACACTTGGAAATGTCGTTACGATTTCCCAACTTGGGTAAGACCCTATAAATAAATTCAATAACGTGGATATCGAATGTAATCTACTTCTCATTTCAGGTTTTAAGGCATCATGGGATAGAATTTCCTAATCATACTCCCTGATGTCCATAATCCATGGATATAGTTAGTCACTTAAGGAAAATTTTTAATGTGACTCTCCCTTTAGAGGGCGAAACGATTATAGATGTTGCCATGCACATAAATTATCTTATAATTGATTAATTTTATTATAGATTCACTCTTTAATCTAATGTCATTGACTTCTTATGTTGCTTTGTGAAACTTCCACTCACTTACCTTTGGTGCTATTTTGTCGATCTCAATATTCTAAGTTGATTATGATAACTAACATTTTTTTATCATCATCAGAAGTTTGCCATTTCGTTCTTTTCCTGTCCTCCCTAGGTACTATATTGATTATATTATGGTAACAATGGAGATCAAACTTTGAAATTTTCCACTGCCCTCTCTTGGTAACTATATCGTCTTGTTCTAATAGTGTGTTTACTACCTTACATGGTGGTTTCTTACCCTCTTAACATATGTTTCATCCATCGATTTACTTCAAACTAGTTTAGCCTTTTATGTTGTTGTATCTTACTTTACATCTAACGGTCTTGTCATAATGTCCATAGTCATGCTTTCATTACCATTCTTCCTTTCTTCAAGAGTTAACTTTTTTGGAGCAACTCCGCCAACTAATTTTTATATATGCCTAAATAATTACCATGAATCATCTTATATATAGTGTCACAATGTTCCTAATTTCTCTTTTCTAAACCACATTATTTTCCTTTCCAGGAAAATGCTATGTTGCCATATTATTTTGTTTTGGACATCGATATATCCTTATGGCTGTAAATGGCTAATTATCTATCTTAACAATGACATAATGGTTGAATACCAAAATGTTCAATTTAGTGTATATTAAACCACAAAAATTTAAACGTTCACTCCACTCCTTAAACCACCGACACATATATTTGGATGGTAATTAAAGTATTAACATAAGAAAACAATATAAAAGATATTTGTATAAATTCATGTCATCAATGGTTGTAGTTATCAGCTAGTAAGATATATATATGGAAAGCTCAATGTCACTTGAATAATAAAATGTTTGAATCGCATAAAAATAATTAAGATAGTTTCCATTCTAATGTTTAAAAGTTACATAAAAGTTTAATGTCTAAAGTGATGTTAATGTGCTCATTTTAATATAATAATTTGAATGTACTTTAAACTTTACTTGCACGATATACAAAATCTTAAAGCTTTACTGTGAAACCTTTGCCGCTGACATGCATGAGTTATCTCAACTCCTTTGTCGGATGGAATGTAAGGTAAAAGTAATGGCTTAGCAATTGAGTGGGGTTGAGCTTCGAAAATACGACATTCTTTATTTTTAGTGAAGGTATGCTTTGTTATTATCAAAGACCCATAAAAGGAACAATTGATATATGTCTTCGATACATACATTCGCATTAATTATCCCATCTCCTCTAATAAAATGTATCACCCTAGGCTTCATAGCTTTTGAATATTGAATTATATAAAATTTCATTTTATCATGATGGTTAAAAGCTTCAATTTCTTCCAAAAGTCGAAAAACCATTCTCCCTGTCATTGACTGTTAGATAACACTGAATACTTTGTGTAAATTATCAAGGATGACTCGAAGTAATACATCTTGGGTTATATTAGGATTGTTGCTATAATTATGAAAATAAGGCGTTGACATCCAAGAATCAACACAAGATCTCGAGAAATAGTTAGAAACTAAGTTATTTCCCATTGTGACCATTGATCCTAGTACTTTCAACCTAGTCCAACTGACCCCAAGATTAACTTTGTATTCCTCAACACTTAAACCTATGGATTGAAGTTCTCCTGACCATTTACTAGGGATTCTCTACTCAGCTTGTTGGAAATCTCCATCAGAGATAGTGCCATATTTGTGCAAAAATATGATGCACATTTAAGCACCATAAATATGCCTCCTCCTTGAGGGATATGTATCTAACATCATCATGACCATACCCTGAATGGGAGCATTTGGATTAGCCATTCACCTTTTTGGAACCACATGTGCCACTTGGAGAATTTAAATGGCTGAAGTATATTGTTGTTATAACTCTCTCATTGCTGTAATTTTTGATCTTTTATGCAAGTTTTATAACAGCCTTTTGTAATTTTCAGACCTGGACTATTCTGGAATTATATATATATTTTTTTCCTTGAATATTCACTTAATTAGCCCTCTAAAACAACCCTAAAGTGAATAAAACTCAGATTTTGAATTTACTTTGAATAACTACCTAATCCATCATTTGTTTGATACATTTAGTTGGTGGTAAATTGGGTAGCTATCTAAGAGACCTTAGACTTGATTGTTTCTTATCTTAGTAAACCTAAAGGCTACTAGGGACGCCTTCCATGTGATGGGTCCACCTTCACTAAAACGAGAGAAGTTTCCAGGTGATAGTGTTAACACTTCTATATTCCACCCATTTTGTACCTTGTGAAAGCTTTGCACTAAGGTGCAAGATTGTGTGGTAACCCACTAAACACTAGTTGCCATTATAACATATGCCCTTCAACATCCAAGTTCACAACTTACTAAAAGTAAAGGCGCTGGAAGTCTTATAAACCAAAACAAGCTAAAAGCCAACCAATACTTCAAAGGAATAAAGCAACATGTGACTCAACCTTTGGAGAGATGAAGATATGTAAATATGGTGATTGTAGGTTGATGTAGTTTTTATTTGACTTATGACTACAACTAATAACTGGAATTTAGTAAGTTTAAAATTTCATTTCAATGAATTGACATCATGCTATTATCAAACTGGCATCTCTACTAAACTATGTATCAAATGTTCAAATGTCATTTCTAACTTAAGGTTTTAAATAAAATTTGGTTTGTACCTTTTCCCATTATTTTTCATACTCTGCTTTAATACCTTTCACAACTTTAAATGCTATACCTATATAATAACATATATTTAATTATTATTTTTATTTATTTATTTTTTATATATTAAAACTCTAGTTATAATCTAATAATATATATAAAAAATATCGTATATATATACTATTTAAATAGCACTGCTAAGGGACACTATTATGAGGAATCCATGTCAGCTTCCGCTCGCAATTTAGAAATTGACACCCAGGCACCCAATCTAATCCGAGCGCTGGAAGTTTGTGTCGTGACGCGAGGTTCTTTAGTGATCGAGGGTCCCATCTTGGCAACTCAAATGCTCGGGATTTAATTCAAAAGTACAATTTTTATTCATATTTTAAATAATTTGATCCTTACGACTTAGTCGGGCTTTGAAAGCCATTCGGCTAGTCAGTTCAATGGTGATGAAAATATGGACATGCTCGGCGTTCATATTTCTATTGTGTTTTGTGGGCAAAGTTCAGTCGGTCCCTACTTGCAGTGAAATCTCGATGCCTGCACAGTCAATGGTGAACCGTGACCTTTGTAGTAGGACCGCTTCACTACGATTCAGTCCGGCATACGCCCGTTCATTCTCGGTGCTTTCTTTCCATATGGGCTCAAGACCGTTGTCACGTCGTGGCATTTCTCTAGCAGAGACACCGCAAGCTCCTAATTTATGCCTAGTGGCTTGATGACCTCCCGAATGTCACGCGAATAATGTCCTTCTAGTGGCTTCAATAAGATCATCATCAAGACGACTCTCCCATTGGCTTCAATAAGATCATCATCAAGATGACTACATCTAAATAAATTCAAGTCGGCCTCAACATAAATATTGAAGCAATTGTTCATGGAGTAATATCGGCTCATACAAGCCTAGAAGCTCGCATTTCTCATAAAACATAAAACAGAACTCAGAATTCAGAGGATCCACTTTGCTAACCACAAAACAGTTCAGATTAGGATTTAAGAGATATATTTTCAGGAATTACAGAGGCTATATTACGGTGATGTCACAAGAAGGTTCTTTGTGCTATCACAAGAGTTCGGACCCTAGAGAGGAGGTCTCGGTGTCTCTACAGGAGCACAGAATATATGTTTCAACAGTGAATAAGTTCAGTACTATCTCAGAGAGTATGATTTAGAGATCATTGTTGGAAGGAACTCGGATAAGTGATGGACATGTCTTGATTGAATTATGAAAGACAATCTTAGCATTACAGTGAAGATCTTTTGTATAATTCAGTGAAGGTGCTATAACAGTAAGGAGCTAATCACTCGGTGTTATCACATTTTTGGTGCTGCTACATAACACAGTCCCAGTGCAAACTTTGTTTCGGTGTAACCTCAGTGAGAAGAGTTCGATGTAACTATAGTGAGGAGTGTTGGAAATGTTGTCATTGATGGCAAAGGAGATGGCAAAGGAGGACCACCTGAGGCAGCAAAAGGAGAATTAAGGAGTAGCATCAGTCAAGGAGTAGATGAAACAAAGAGAGCATAAGACAAGTAGCTGAGGAATAAGACAGAGTGATGAGGAACAATTATTCAAGTGGGAAGACTGTGTAGTAATGAGACAGTCTAGTAGAAGTTGATTTGTGTTATTGCACAATTATTCAAGTGGGAAGACTGTGAAGCACTGTTGGGGAGAATACATCAATTCATTCTGCAGAATTAAATCAAGATGAGGAACAGAACTCTGGTAACGTAGCGGAGTTCGAAGTTGAGCAAAAGAACTGTTGAATTGAAGGCATAGAAGATCGAAGCCTCATAGGATTTGCTACAAGTATAACAGGTGGAGTGGATTCTATATACGCAATAGAGAAAGGAGCACAAAGAAACTAAGACAACAGATATAGCAGAAAGGAAGAGACAAAGAAGTAACAGAGGCAACAAAGGAGGCAGCACTGAAGCAGAGGAAGGCAAAAGAAGCACAATGAAAGCAATAGAGGCAGCAAGAAGAATGTCAAAATGTAACAGTCATAGAAGCATAGTGAAGAACCGTTATCAGAAGGTAGAGATAGAGGCAAAGCGATAGAAGCAGCAGAGGCAGAGACAGAGGCAGAGAGCCATTATAAAATTCTGGGAATCGCACACTCCAACCGGCGTTATACATATAATATAACACAAACATTATTCTGGGAATTGCTTCACTCCAGTGGCAAAGAATATATATAAACATATACAAAACGTATTCCAGGAATCGCATGACCCATTGGCCAAGTATACATATATATCAGTTATATAAGTGGAGCACTTTATTATAGAGTGCACAAAACGAAGATTTAAATGGTGGGACCCCTCCTCAATCGCAATCGGAGAAAAACTGTGAAGCGTAATATGTAACCCATAGAAAATTGTGATTGCGATGAGAATCCGGACCCGATGGGTCTATAAACCACAATTGATAAGTCCTGCAACTCAAAGTTGTGATTGCGATCAATCGCAATCGGAAATCGCAAGGGGAGCGGAACATCACAACAGAAAGTTGCGATTACGTTTGAGTTCCGGATCCGATGGGTTATAAATTACGATTAATATATGTTTTAAGTTCCATGAACAGTGGTCAATCGCATCGGAAAGAAACAAACCATCGCAACACATATTAAAAGACTTGCGATTGCGATTAAGAATCCGGACCCAATGGGCTTATAAACCTTGATTAATAAAATTTGAGTCCCAATCGCATCGATATTAGTCAATCGCTTTAGCAAAGAACAGTGAACAGTGACTCAATCGCATCGGAGTTTTTGAAGTTGCGTTTGCGATCAATCGCAATCGGAGCAGGAGCGATCAATCGAAATCGGAGGAGAATCAATGCATCAAAAAGCGTGATATGTGGACCCGGGGCAGAGTCATATATAATGAATTTGGTTTATTAAAGGTTTAATCGTATTGGCGGTCAATCCTTATGGACGTCGAGTTATTTGTAAATAAATTTCATATATTATATATGTTGAATAACGTTTGAATATGATCCGGGGGCATAACAAATATGATATATAATGGTTATTGAGTTATATATATAACACGGTTGCGATAAGCCGCGTGGTCTCTAGACCCACGGACCTCAGCTTTACGGGAAGGCAATTATTAACGCTATACAGTTGTGATATATGTATGTTCTGGCCTGCGGAACCTGCCACATCAACAGGACACTTGCTGCGTGTAAAGTGTTGAATTACAGTCAACAGTTACATATATTTATATAAAATGCACTGATATAAAAGGCACAGTTACACGTATGCAACAGTTACACCACAGCAGAGGACAGAAGAGAAAACAGAGCTGAAAAGAGATAAAACACAGTCACAGAAAAGACAAAGACACAGTCAGAGAAAAGACAAATGCGCAGCAAGCTAAGAGACAAAACGAGTGAGCTGGAGTTCTCATTTAAATTTTAATGTAAATGTTTATTTAAATTTATATTGTTGTGATGCATTGGCAAGTCTCGAGAGATCGCTTATCCCAACTTTGTAATATTTAAAATAAGCACCTACGATTAACATTTTTACGAATGAGTGGATAAAAGAGATGAAGAAGCGAGAAAACAAAGGAACATGGCTGTCCATTTTAATTCCCAGGTGGAATACAAACGACCATGAAAGCTATCTTGTATAAACGGGGGTAATAACCAAGGGGAGAAAAGGTTGACGAAAAAGAGTGAGAGAAGAAGAGAGTGTGCAACAGAATTAAAGAGAGTCGAAGAGAATAAACAAGCTGCAAGAAGAATGTGAATAAGGAGGAGCTGAGCAAAGAAGAAGAAGGGGCTGAGCAGAGATGATGCATGTCTGATATAAGAGTTGATGAACAACAGAGAAGAAGGTACAGAACAGAGCTGATATCCAAGGTAAATCAACAAGTGTTTTTCTTTTGAAAGAGAAAGGAAGTTGGAGCTTCCCTATCAAGTTGTAGCTTGATAGATGTCAGTTGTAGCTGACTGAGGTAGGAGCCTCCTGTAGGTTAGTGCCTGCAGAAAATAGATGGGAGTTGGTGCTTCCACATCAAGTTGTAGCTTGATAAAATGTCGATTATGGGCGGGGCGGGGTAGGAGAACCTCACATGGGTTGAATTACTGTGAGAAAATGAATGGGAGTTAGACTGCCTGGGGTTGTAGCTTGCGAAATTGAGGTTGGAGCCTCCTGTAGGTTGGTGCCTACAAAAAAACAGTGGTGAGAGGGATTTGGAGCTTGCCTTTGCATCACAACAATAATAAGATGTGGTTTTCTCCCTTTATGGGTTTCCACATTATCTCTGGTGTCTATGTACATCAATGAGAATGTCTATGTGTTGTTATGATATATATATTCTGCTAATACTTGCTGCTAACATATTAAGACTGCTGGTACATTATCTAATCGACTTATTAGCTTCTGCTCATAAATAAAGATTGCTCATACATTATGTTGATCATGAAATGAAGATGTTAATAAACCGAAATAAGTTTTAAAGGAAAAGTTTTAAAACTCCATGAATGTGTTAAACTAATTCACCCCCCCCCTCTCAGTTTAACTAAGAGTTCAACAATTGGTATCAAAGCTAGGTTCCTTTGGTGTAAGCTTAATAGCTTGAAGGAGATCTGGTTAAGTCATGGACTATCAAAATGTGCACATGTTAAATTCAACAAGCTTTCACGAATGGATAGATAAGAGTTAAACGGGATTGTTGACTTATAGACACAAATATGGAAGCTTGTTTGTCATGGTTACTGCACAGACTCCCCCATGGTGAAAGAACAACAGAGGAATGCCAAGGAGAAATGTGTGATATATAACATTCTTCATAACAAGGACCTTGATTTGATAATGGACTTAACCTCTGAAAAAGGAATCTGGGATAGATTGCACTTCATGCATGGAGTAAACACTAAGGACTGCACTGACAAGAAGGATAAGAGAATTAAGAAGAAGAAAAATTCATGTCAACGGGAAAATATTCAATCAAATGAAGTACCTACTAGTGTGAATGGAGATAAGAACCATGAAGAAATTACAGCTGAAGAAAAAGCCAAGCTTGACACTACTTTGACTGAAATAGAAAAATAGAAAAATGAAAACAAAGACCTTAAGACAGTGGTGCAAATATGTGATGAGAGAGAATCTGAAGATAAGAAAGAAATTGTTGTCATGAAGACACACCTTGAAGAAGCAAGGAAAATAGAAGACACTCTACTGCAACAAATGAGAGAGAAAAGTAAGGAATGTGAAAGGTTGGAAGAAGAAGTAGTGAGCCTAAGAAAGAACTTAGAAACGGCCCAAAGAGATTTATTAATGAATACTCCTCAAATGAAAAGCTCTGAATAGTTGGACCAGATTCTAAATGCACAAAGGTCACCTCTCATAAAGACTGGGATAGGATATGAAGGTGAAACCAGTAATTCCAAGGTTGAAGATAACAAGAATGTCATTTTTGTGAAAGGTGGCAAAGGCTGTCCAAACGACTCGACAAATTCCTATGGAAAGCGACTCGCGGGGAACGCAGGTTGTAAAGAAACAAACATAATCAAGCAGCAACATGAAGAACATAGAATGAGAGGATGAAACAATCAGCTGCTAAAGGCTCACATGCTCCTAAAGATGAATTGAATAAATTTGGAAGATGTCAAAGAAGGTTTTTTCCTCCTATGAGAATTATCACTTGTTTCTCTTGTCACAAACCGCGGAACCTGTCACGGCATATTGTAAAGACAAAGCCAATCCCGGTCAACTTGACAAAGGATGCACGACAAGAAGAACCACAGGCAAGCAAAGGGGAAAGAAAATCTTACAATTTTAAGTCATTTCCACCAGCTCTTTGTATCCAGAACAGTTATAATTTGGACATAAATATGTTGATTGTAAATTATGTTCCAAAAGGGGAATGAAATATTATACATCGGCTCAAATGTACTTTGATAAAATAAGATGTTATGTATGCCTCAAACTTGGTCACAAAGAAAAGGACTGTAAACTACCATATATATTAAAGAACTCCAGACAGATGATGAAATTCAATCCAATTAAACAAAACTATGAATCAAAAAGGAGTACAAACATTATGATGAACCCCAATAGAGTATGGAAAGAAAAGAGAAAAGGGGAGCCTATCATCTCAATAACATAATTAATCTAACATAGTCTCAGGGGGAGCTGCTCTAGAAAACAAAACAAATATCCAAAGAGTGAAAAATATGAAGCAGCATCACAGGGGGAGAGCAGTTCATAATTATTCCCCATGAGAGTAATCTGAGAAGAACTCCATGTAATGAGAATGGCTATGAGATTAGGAAGGGAAAGTAAATTCCTCTAACAGAGATCTATAGAGGAATAAGATCATCTGAAACACACAATAGCCAGCAATGTAATAGAAGGAGAAAAAGCAGCAAACAGCCATGATGATAGAGGAAACCTTAGCAATGAACATGTAAGCTAAGAAGACTTCATCACATTAAAGTGATGATCACAATATGCCTCATACTGGTAGAATTAACAATGAATCACATTAATAAGGATGAGTACCTATCATCAGTTCATCGCATATTTCAAAAGGTCCACTTGGAGGAATGCAGTTAAGTGAGTAATAAATATTTGAGTAATCAGCCCATGAAGATTCATAGAAAAGAAATTGAAGATGTATTCCTGGAGATTTTTATGTTAGAACAATTGAATTGAATATAAAACAACAATGATTCTGGATTAGTCCTAGAAAGGAACATGAAATGGCTTTCCTTGGAACAGAATGTCAGAGTAAGTAGCAGGTTAATGATGCCAAGATCTAATTCAGTATATTGATGACTGTTGGTGTGAACAATGGAAAGCTCAATAGTAGAATTTATGAAGGATGTCTTAATTATGGGTTCATGTGCAAGCAAAAGTGAAATATCTGCATATTTTATCAAGGTAATATCAATTGGTACTTGGTACAAGAAGCATGCCTATCAAATGAATATCAGGTGTTATCAGTGGAGCAGCAGTATGGTACAGGTTCTCAGGATCAAAGGATTATGGCAAAAGAATCTCAAGGTAATATTCCTAGTATTATCTGCATTCAGCATGAAAAGGTTAGTAGCAGAGCAAAAATAACATTATCTTGCTTACACTTGAAGTAGTATCTTGAGCACTGAAGCAATATCTTTTTCTATATATAATTGCATGCCTTCTAAAGTTGGTACATGTATATCTTCAAGGCCTCTTTCTTAAGATCAGTTACAAAACTGTGTGAAGTCTGTTTGCTAAGTTTTCAATTAAGCATCTTGAATATGCTTTTGTGGAAGATCATCCTGATAGAACGATCAAAGTATCTGAAGAATAAAGGACTAGGCTAGCCAATTACCATGCGAGCTGTTCAAAGGATTTGCGCGTAATCCACCTTTAAAGAGATTGACATACATACCCCCTTATGTCATAAAGAAAGTTACATGGTTGATAAGTGAGATCGTGTACGGCTGAATGCATCACCTGCCTCAAGGTTTGTTTTGAAATTTCATTATACAAAGCGATGAGAGCATTTGATCTCTTGAATCAAATTCTAGTTAATTCATTGATCACATTATTAACAAAGAAGGGCCTTCTGGCTATTAAAGTGTAATATCATCATCGGCTTCTAGCTCATATCATCACCAACCAGGCAAGAAAAGTGAATCACGGTTATAAAAGAACATATTGGCATCATCACAATTGAATAGATGTTATGCACGGATGATTATTGCGAAGAGACGGACTCAACTACAACCTTCTTCAATAGATATGCATTGGAGATGAAGATTATAATATAGACTGAAATATAGTTGAAGCAAGCTTGATATGGCACATGGGGCATTCACAATCTTTAAGTGTATATTCAAGTCCAATAATCCCCAAAGTGTTCTCTCAACAAGTCTTGTACATCAGGCTGGAGCAGCATGATACAAAGTCAGTAGAAGAGGGCCTAAACACATCTCAGAGAAAGGAAATGAGCAGATAGAATGCAGACTAGGAAATGAGCAACCCTTTTCCATTGATGTCAAAGGGGGAGGAAAAGCAGATAGGTAGAGGAAGCATTGGATTATTGGAGGAGGTGTTGCCATCAATGCCAAAAGAGGTAGAAGCTATTGAAATGTTGTCATTGATAGCAAAGGAGATGGCAAGGAGGGGACACGAGCGTGAAGGAGGATTAAGAGGTAGCATCGATCAAGGAAGAAGATGAAACAAGGCATAAGACAAATGGTGAGGAATGAGGCAGGTGATGAGGAACAATTATTCAGAGTGGGAGAAATTTGTGTAGTAATAGACGAGTCTAGTAGAGATTGGTTGTGTTGTGCACAAAAGCAATAGTGGGAGAGCGCGGAAACCTATTACGGAATCTAAGATCGAATTCATTCTGCAGAATTAAATCAAGATGAGGAACAGAACTCTAGTAACGTAGCGGAGTTCGAAGTTGAGGAAAAGAATTGTTGAATTGAAGGCGTAGAAGATCGGAGCCTCATAGGATGTGCTAAAAGTATAACAGGTGGAGTGGATTCTATATACGCAATAGAGAAAGGAGCACAAAGAAAATAAGACAACAGATATAGCAGAAAGGAAGAGACAAAGAAGTAACAGAGGCAGCAAAGGAGGTAGCGCTGAAGCAGAGGAAGGCAAAAGAAGCACAGTAAAAGCAATAGAGGTAGCAAGAAGAATGTCAAAATGTAACAGTCATAGAAGCACAGTGAAGAACCGTTATCAGAAGGTAGAGATAGAGAGGCGAGCGCGAAGCGACGGGAGGCGAGGAGGCAGAGCGAGAGACGGTGAAATAGTTATAAGGAAATTAGAATCGCACACTCCAACCGGCGTTATACATATAATATAACACAAACATTATTCCAGGAATCGCTTCACTCCAGTGGCAAATAATATATATAAACATATACAAAACGTATTATGGGAATCGCATGACCCATTGGCCAAGTATACATATATATCAGTTATATAAGTGGAGCACTTTATTATAGAGCGCACAAAATGAAGATTTAAATGGTGGGAACCCTCCTCAATCGCAATCGCAGAAAAACTGTGAAGCGTAATATGTAACCCACAGAAAATTGCGATTGCGATGAGAATCCGGACCCGACGGGTCTATAAACCACAATTGATAAGTCCTGCAACTCAAATTTGCGATTGCGATCAATCGCAATCGGAAATCGCAAGGGGAGCGGAACATCACAACAGAAAGTTGCGATTGCGATTGAGTTCCGGATCCGATGGGTTATAAATCACGATTGATATATGTTTTAAGTTCCGTGAACAGTGGTCAATCACATCGGAAAGAAACAAACCATCGCAACACATATTAAAATACTTGCGATTGCGATTAAGAATCCGGACCCGATAGGCTTATAAACTTTGATTAATAAAATTTGAGTCCCAATCGCATCGATATTAGTCAATCGCATCGACAAAGAATAGTGAAAAGTGACTCAATCACATCGGAGTTTTCGAAGTTGTGTTTGCGATCAATCGCAATAAGAGCAGGAGCGATCAATCACAATCAGAGGAGAATCAATGCATCAGAAAGCGTGATATGTGGGCTCGGGGCGGAGTCATATATAATGAATTTGGTTTATTAAAGGTTTAATCATATTGGCGGTCAATCCTTATGGACGTCGGGTTATTTGTAAATAAATTGCATATATTATATATGTTGAATAACGTTTGAATATGATCCAGGGGCATAACAAATATGATATATAATGGTTATTGAGTTATATATATAACACGGTTGCGATAAGCCGCGTGGTCTCTAGACCCACGGACCTCAGCTTTACGGGAGGGCAATTATTAACACTATACAGTTGTGATATATTTATGTTCCAGCCTGCGGAATCTGCCACATCAACAAGACACTTGTTGTGTGTAAAGGGTTGAATTACAGTAAACAGTTACATATATTTATATAAAATGCACTGATATAAAAAGGCACAATTACACGTATACGGCGGTTACACGGCGGGAGGACGGAAGAGCAAACGGTACGAAAGAATAAAACACGATCACGAGAAAAGACAAAGACACGATCGAGAGAAAAACAATTAACGACCAAGCCAAGAGCCAAAACGAGTGAGCTGTTCTCATTTAAATTTGAATGTAAATGTTTTATTTAAATTTATATTGTTGTGATGCATTGGCAAGTCTCCGGTAGAGAGCGAATATCCCACTATAATATTTAAAAAAAAAAAAAAAACACCTACAGTTACATTTTTCTGAGTGAGCTGAAAAGAGACGAGAAGGCAGAAGGCAAAGAGACATGGTTGTCCATTTCGAATTCCTAGTGGAATACAAACAGCCATGAAGCTATTTCTGTATAAAACAGGGTAATATCCAAGGGGAGAGTGTTGACGAAAAAGGAGTGAGAGAAGAAGAGAGTATGCAGCAGAATTAAGAGAGTTGAAGAGAATAAGCAAGCTGCAAGAAGAATATGAATAAGGAGGAGCTGAGCAAAGAAGAAGAAGGGGCTGAGCAGAGATGATGCGATTACGATATAAGGAGTTGATGAACAACGAGAAGATGGTATAGAACAAAGCTTATATCCAAGGCAAATCAGCAAGTGTTTTCTTTTGAAAGAGTAAGGAAGTTGGAGCTTCCTTATCAAGTTGTCGCTTGATAGATGTCAGTTGTAGTTGACTAAGGTAGGAGCCTCCTATAGGTTGTAGCCTACAGAAAATAGATGGGAGTTGGTGCTTTCACATCAAGTTGTAGCTTGATAAAATGTCAGTTGTAGCTGACTGAGGTAGGAGCCTCCTGTAGGTTGGTACTGCGAAGGGAAAATAGATGGGAGTTGGAGCTTCCTTGCAAGTTTGTAGCCCGGAATTGAGGTTGGAGCCTCCTGTAGGTTGGTGCCTGCAGAAAATCAGTGGTGAGAGGGAGTTGGAGCTTGCCTTTGCATCACAACAATAATAAGATGTGGTTTTCTTCCTTTATGGGTTTCCACGTATATCTGGTGTCTATGTGCATGATGTCTATGTGTTGATATGATATATCTATTCTGCTAATACTTGCTGCTAACATATTAAGACTGCTAGTACATTATCTAATCTGCTTATTAATTGCTGCTCTTAAATAAAGATTGCTCACACATTATGTTGATCATGAAATGAAGGTGTTAATAAAGTAAAATAAGTTTTTAAAGGAAAAGTTTTAAAACTCCATGAATGTGTTAAACTGATTCACCCCCCCCCCCTCTCAGTTTAACTAAGAGTTCAATAAGGAGGTCTAGGTATTACAATGATTATATCTCGGTGGAATTATACTGACAAGGTTTATCCAGTTCAATGTTATGTTCATAATGATACTACAGTCATGATGTTATATAGGACTCTCGGTGATATTACAAGATGACAACACAGTGGTACCTTAGTACTACCCAATGTTTTAAAAAACGGAATCGGTCAGCTACCAGGCCGAGGTAATGACTCGGAATCGGTAATGACTCGGTCGACCAGGTTTCAATGACTCGGTTTTTGTAAAAAATACATTAAATATTAATTTTTTTGTACAAAAATATAAATTTAAAGATTTTTATTCATGTTTCCAAACACATAGCATTACAATATAGACAAAAGACAACATATGATCAAAGTAGGCTCATGAATATATCCATTATAACTTGGCACCAGATATAACTATTGTGACCTTGAAGACTGACAGTAGTTATGATAATTAACACAGTGAGGCTGAGATAATAAAATTACATAACAATGATCCTGGTGACTAGTGTTTTCAATATGTGGCAGCATATCTGAATGTACCTTCAGCATGGTAGTAACCACAAGGTGTCCTAAGTTCTAACTATAACATTAATGCCCATAATTTAGAATTGTTTTTTGAACAAGAAGTTTGTGGAGCTAGGGTTTGGAAGGTTGTAAATATTGTATGATTTTTTGGGGATGCATAATAGAGATGAGATACTATGACTTAGCTTAGCAATGATAAACAGTGACTCATGGCATATGGCAGTACTCTTGTTTGGCAGTATGACAATGAATGGAAGTAACCTACAATATAACAGCAACCTGGGAAATGCTCCCTGGTTTAGCAGCAGTAATAAACAGTGGCATCACTGTGTTTTGTTGACATTCAAAAGGGAACAGTTATATTGCTGAAGCCCTGATGACTGGTATGAAATCTTGATGTGTCCTGTAACAATAGTTGTGGAAATGTTTGTAGAAGCACAGGCCTATTGAACTGTGAAGCTTTTACAACCTTGAAACAGTGATTGTGTGAACTTATGACAGCAAGTGGCATTTGTGTGGGAGTAAGAGATGTAAGACAAAGGGTTGACATACTGGTGACCCTAACATAGTGAGTGGCCTGAGATAACAGGGACATAAATATACATAAGAATGATCTTAATGATCTATGATTATGATATAACAACTACAGTGACCTATTACATTGTGCCAAAACCCCACCTACAGCCGACATCTGTGACTTGCGTACTGTGACAGAGGGACTGAGAGGAAGTGATCTACAAGACAGTGAGACTGTGGCTTGATATCTCTTGTAGAGACATGTGGGAGCAAATGAGACAGCAGCAGTGAACAACAAATATTCCAAATACAGTATGCCAATTCCCTTGTTCATTAATGACAGCCTAAAAAAACCCAAACAGCGAATTAAAATCGAGTTTCAAGTCCACAAAACCGGGTTTTTTGGGCCCACCGGCCCGCTGTCATGACTCGGCCTGGTTGACTCGGGCTCGGCCTCGTTGACCGGCTTGTTACCGAGCCGGCCGAGTCATTACAAAAACCGGCCGGCTAGGTAACAAGCCGGCCAACCTGGCTGGTTTTCTGCCTGGTCGGATCGGCCGGCCTAATGGCTCGGTCGACCAGGCCTGGTCGGACTTGAGCCGGCCGTTTTTTAAAACAGAGGTACTACCACACTGAGAGGAAGTTTCAAGACTCCTTCAGTGAGACAAGATAGTTTCGATGCCTCCACAGTGACAAATATCTCGGAGAACCTTTAACAGCCATATATGAAGGACATTTAATTCAGAATAAAATAAACCACACTAAATAGCTTGGAGAACAATGAACACTTGTATTTTTCTTTCACTGTAGATGGCTCAAATAATATTGATAGCTAGAAGCTTTGATTACTTTTAGAAATAGAGGGGGGCACTGAATTTAGATATACATATTCCAGCAGTAACAACTCAGAGAATTAAAACATTTTCGGATGGCTGAGGCAGTAAATGTGAGCCTGTAAGGTCCCAAAGGGTTTGAACAATTAAAGCTCTGATACCATGTGTAAGGTCCTCAATTTCACTATTAAAATGATTAAAAAAATTTATACTACACAATCCAGAGTGGGATTTTTAAAGCAGAATATATATATATATATATATATATATATATATATATATTGCTTTAAAAATCCCACACTTGGTTATATATATATATATATATATATATATCAATTCACTATTTAATACTTAACTGGAATCGTGTTTGAAGTTGTTCCAGACCCGTTATGGCTCCCGCTCTCGTTACCAAACCGCCATTTTCCTCCCAGCCTATCTGGGTTAACCTTTCCAGTCCCCAGATCGAGAAGACAAGTCTTCTGGTCCCCATGCCCAAAACTCCAATAACAATCGAGATCACTCCATGACTCTGTTAGAACTCACTCATGTCTCCCACAGTTAGAACTCCTTTGACAGCATCCAAGTCAGTTTTCCCACCTCACTACCCATGCCCATCAAGTTTCCCCCCCTTCTCCTTTTATACAAAAATCCCCTAAGATATTTATTAAAATATCCTCCTTTTAATAAATATCTTGGATTTCTAAAATATCTTAGATTTATTAAATTATTATTACTTAATAAATATCTTGGATTTCTAAAATATCTTAGATTTTTTAAAATATTATTACTTAATAAATATCTTGGATTTATAAAATATCTTAGATTTATTAAAATATTATTACTTAATAAATATCTTGGATTTCTAAAATATCTTAGATTTATTAAAATATTATTATTTTAATAAATATCTTGGATCTATTAAATATCTTGAATTTATTAAAATATCATCATTTATTTGCATAAGTCAATGCTTTTACTTTCCTTTGAACAAAATATTAGTTTATATTATGATAGTGGTAGGTATAACTTCTATTTTACAATACATTCATTATATTCTGGTGAGTTAGGTATTTACTCAATACTATCAATAATTCACTCATTACTCTATACTGAGATTTTTTTTATAATTGATTAGTGCATGTACTAGTGCAGTACACGTGATACATGCATATAGAGCTATCATATGCAGGTCTCATATGCATGCTAATATTTCTATGTTCCATATAATTCGAGTTGGGTCATTACAGCCCCTCCTCGATATTTCTATTAAATTTTGGTTCTGACCAATCATAATTTTCAAAGTTTCTTTGATTTTGGTCTTTGAGAACAATCTAGTGTTTGGCCATTTAAAGTTTAGTTCTATTGAAGAAATATTTCACTGCAAATTGTAGATTTGACTACTAAAGTTCTAGATACATATAAACTTGTAGGAAATATTAAATCACGTCGTTGAAAATAGTATTTGGTTAGAGAGTCAAAGGAAAAGGTGATTGCCCATTATTTAACAATTTGTAAATAAAGTTGCATAAATGGTCTACAACAGTGCAATAGAAACAATCTTGTATTAATCTAATGAGAAGAACAATTCTTGTTGAAATATTTAAGGAAAGACATATCATGTCGGAAGCACCATCATCTTTAGTGTCATCATCTTGAGGGCTCTATTTGTGACTGTGGTTATAGAGACAGAACCCTTAGCCTTCTGTGCATTCAACAAGTAACCACAATAAAGTCCATATGGATTCTCAACAATAATTACAATAAATCGGTTTGGTGATGGAAAGTTTAGTGGTTGTTGTTGTGGAAGACTATGTTACATTGTTGGAAGAATCCTGAAGAGATGTAACAAATAATCAACACAGATCTAAACACCACCATCCTACGCTGTTGTCATAACCACCATTCAAAACATTTATGAAAATATTGAAACGGTTATGCCATAGATTGCAATGTGGTTGTAATAAAGTTCCTTGAAGGCCATTGTAATTTAATCTTTTCCATGAAGCTGCCCGAAAGAGAAGTTTATTGGCCCTATTCTACCCAGTTGGTGTGAGATCCACTAAAGTGGTATTGGAATCACATGTTATGGAGAATTGTACCTATTCAACAAATATATCATAAGGCATTTAAAGAAAAATAATCTATGATTAAGATGGCTTATAAAGTGATAAGTTAATGTGGATTATTAATTAATAAGTTAAGGCATATTATTAAATGATAAGGTGGCAAGAAATATTGCTATCTAAAGGAATTTGAATCCCATTTGATTTATAATAAGGGGTTTTATATGTATATGGGTATGCATGAGTTTCAATTCGAAGAAAAGGGTCTTGTGTCTATAATAAAATGTTAGATATAAAATCAAAGTCATATTTAAATTCTAAGTATATAGTTCATGTGAGAAAAATTTACCATAATGCCAAGGTGAAGTTCATAAAATTTTGTTGGTCTCTTGTGTTTAATGCACTTACTAATTATCGAAGAAGTAAATTGGGGGATACGTAAAGTTGTGAACTATGGATTCAATAGATATTTTGACATTTTGGATTAAATGTTCTTTTTATACAATGGAGTTCAAGTATTTGCCAACCTAAAATCAAAATCTCTTTTGCCTAAATTGTTGGAGAATATTTACTACAACGAAATATCACGATGACCTAAAAACATAGAAAATTGTGTTGCAAATTAAGAAATCAGAGGATGAGCTAGCAAATATCAACAAAATATTACATATCTCAAGAAGAAATTTGACAAGGAATTATCAGAGAAAGATGATCACAATTATCATAAAGAACCATAATCCAAGTTTGGTTGCTCAAATCAAGAAGTTGAATGAGAAGAAATCATAACAAGAAAAATTAGAACAACTTACTAGCAAGGATTCATTGATCAATAAGGGAAAATGACCATTCTAGTTGAATTAGAGAAGTCATTAGCTGTAAAAATCCAAACCATGAAGAAGAAACCAATATAGATCTAATCAACATCAAATATTAGAAATACGCGAGTCTATTTGGAAGAAGAATATTTTTGGATGTTGAAGTACTAACAATGGATACAGAAACTCTACGAAATCCAAGTGTCTTTACTAATCAAATAACGAGGAGCAATAGAGTAACACAAGTATGTGAAGATGATATAATACCAAAAGTAAATGAAGAAAACTCCAAAATTATGATAGGGAAAGATCATGTTACAAAGAAACCTTATTGCAATCTAACCACAAGAGCCAACACTGTAACCAATCAACATATTATAATATCTTTGAAAATAATAAATACTGGATGTATATATCGAAGAATGATGTTCCAGTGGAATTTGGTCACAAAATTTCAGTCATTCTTGGAATCACAGTACAAAATGTTCTATACAAGGTCTCTATAAACACACAGTTCCATGGTAGATTGAATGAGAGTGGACTGACCCTTCTACAATACGGAAATTATGTTTAGTAATTTGAAGATCGCAATGCCTAGTTTTGTTGACTATGACAACATTCTGAGTAGATTATCATGTGAAAACATTATGAGAAAGAATGAATACTTAACTTTTTTTTGCTTCAAGTACAAAGCCTCTAGAAGGGAGAGGAAATCTAATGAATAATTATCATAATAATAGAACTAAAATACATAATCTAATTAAGGGACATTACCTAACCAAGGAATACAACTGTTTGCCTTTGTGACTAGTCAATGCATGTAAGTACACCATCACAAGGCATTGAATCAACCAATAACATCTCATTCTTCATTATTCAGTTATACATTATTCATCATTTATGGATTTCAACTCATTCTCCTTCTTCTGTTGGATATTGTATATATGAACTCTTGGAAATCGACCCTGCCTTTTGAGGATTTACTCTTTAGGTGTGTGCTTTGCTATGTTTATGTGCATCAATTATCTTGCCTAGATGGGAAATTGGCAGAGGAGATTATGGAAATAATAGAGGGTGAAGCAGAAGAGAAGAAAATCCTTGGAAGAAGAAATTGGATTCTTTGAAGTTCAAAGGAGATTAAGAAACAGGGGATGAACACATCATATTCTTTTAAAAGTCTAATAGTTGAAGATCATCATCCTCTGGGGAAGGAGTAGATACTGGGAAATACTGTACCCAAAGGATATATTAGTACTTATGGAATTATGGTGTTCAATTTGGATTGTGAAGCAGTGGTGGGCAAATATCCTGCTAAAAGAAACTCAGGTTGACTGGATAAACATAAGAAACCCAAAAAGTATGATGGAGAAGGAGGTTGAAGAGGATACCTAGAATCCTGCAAGCCTAGATATAAAACAGAATGATGTTGAGAAAAATAAATTAAATGTGGGAGTTAAAGCTGGAAAAGGCTGGAAAACAATGGCTGAGGAACTGTAGAATACAAGGCAAAATGTACCATCAGTTTGAGCCCCATGGAATGGTTGAAATTAGGGAGAAAGAAGCTCTGTTTCTGGAAAAGATGGGCACATGGTCTCAGAAATTTCTGGGTCAGATTTTGCTTATCTATTCAAGGACATTGTTCTGAATTTGTAATCAATTCAAAACAAATGGCAGAGGGCCTGTAGCTAGATTATTGTTGGACATGAACACCCTTCTTTGCAGATGTACCACAGAGAATTTATACAGTATATTCAAAAGGTATGATTTCTTAGGTGTCATAATATGATGTTATCTATCAACCTCTAACAGATTCCTGCTCCCAAAAAAACCCCAAAAAAGTGGAAAAAAATCAAGGGAAAAGAATGATAATTACACACCCTCGCATGGTTCCTCTTGGAGTAGGGGTTCCCTGATATTCCTAAAAATGATTTGCACTTTTACATGTGTTTTTACCACAAAATATAGCAGGCCTTGGGGACGGAAACCCTAAAAGACAAGAGTTAGACAAAGTGCTATTTATGGACTTTCACTGATGGGAGGATTCCCTATAGGAGGGAGATCACTTAAAATAGATATGCTAGGTGCAAGGCACAAAGTGATCGAGCTAGAGCTCATTCAAGAGAGAGGGTCAATAATGGTTCAAGGCTCCAAGAAAGCAAAAACGCTCTCTAAGAAAAGCTCTGGAAATCAAGGTTCAAGACCTAGGGTTTTGAGGTTTTTCGATGGTGATTCACAAGGTCAAGGCTCATGGGAAAGGGTTTCTTACAACGATATTCAACTAATCCAAGGCTCATGAAACCCTCCGGAAAGTAATCAAGTTGGGGGAAAAAGCAACTAGGGTTTCCCTCTTACAGCAACACCTAGGGCAAGAGATTTTATGGATGAAATTTGGGTGGATGCTCACCAAATTGATAGGTTAGGTAGCCTAGACATATCTCTTGAATTTTAGTCTCTCAAATCACCAAAAGGCCTCCTCCCTAAAATTTCCCTCCAAGCTCGAGATTTTTGCCCTAGCCTTAAGAGGACCAAATTTAAGGAGAGAAATTTGAGATGATCACCAAAGATTTGGACTAGTGCCTTGCCTTTGGGCATATGGAGTTAAGGAGGCCGAAATTTGATGCCCTAGGTATCAAAATTCCAAAATTTATCCACTCGATAAATGGAGTTTGATGGAGGGTTATACGAATTCCTCCTCTAGGAACATTCATTACATGTTATACAATGAGTAGCATACACAATTCTCAATTAGATAGCCTTCAAAATGATTTTCAACAAATTATGGCACAAACAAGCATAATCTAGAAGCAACAATTCCATACATTAGAGAAATTCAAATTGATAAACTTCAACAATAGGCACTTACAAGATAATATGCAGTATATACTATATCCATCCATTCACCAAAGAAATAACTCCAAAGACAATTGTAAATTTTAATTTTTCCTTAGGGTTACGTTGTTCTCTGCTGTAGATAATTGCATTTAAAACATTTCATCAATTTAACATTAGATTTTTCCATATAACATTCACCCCATAACATCATGACATCATCAACAATTATATAGAGAGAACAATAACATCGACAATGTAGCAGAACAGAGAGGAACAACATAAGAAAAACATACACAATAGAGACACTAGAATTTAGTTCAGAGACCAGGGCAAAACCCCACAAGGGGGAAAACCCATCCAAATTCTTCTTTCATTAGATATTCATCAATTGTTCAGCTGCGATACAAAGTACAGTGAGAATGAAAGACAATAATCACATCAGGCCTCCTAGGGCCTACTCAAGTCAGTTCACAACTTCTTGTGAACTGAATGATCTAGAGAGTTGCTGTCATATCACTGCAAGAAACAATATCCATGTCATATAGATAAGTGTCATCATCATCATAGGAGTAAGATCACTGTCAAAGGTCACTTCCATCATATAAGAGTAAGGTCACTGCCACAAGAATCATATCATGATCACTGTCACATGTATCATAGAAGACCTTTGTCATATGTAGTATAGAAGAATACTGTCAAATGTATCTTAGAATATCACTATCAAATGTGCCATAGAATATCACTGTCAAATGTGCCGTAGAAGGTAACTGTCATAATAGTTTACTGCCATATCTAGGGTTACTGTCACTGCCAACCATATGTCCATAGGTCGTTTCCAATTCATACCATAGTCGCTGTGTCAATGTTACAACCATACAAACAGTATCAGTGTCATCATATATCATACTATCATCATGTATTATCACTGTCAAGGGTACTTTCACTGTCTCACTGTTAATTTCTGTTACAACTAAGTTGCCCCACACACACACACACACACAGATATCTATATATATATACCTGTCTTATGAATATCACTGGCCATTCAACCATTGGGTCCAACAAATAGCTTAAACATAAAGCCATATCAATCATTATAATCTAAGTCCACAAGGATATTATTGTGAACTACCAGGATGTGAGCGAGCCACTGAACCTATGTGAGCGATGCCACTATATATATGTTAATATGTATTAAATATCAAGCGACAAAGATTAGGTACAAAGAATTAAGATGCAGAGTAGGGCCACTGAAATAATTCACAGTCAAGCGGGGCTTCTGAATATAATATGATAACTCTGATTTATACGAAATGCCACCGATAGAGATACGTATGTGATCACAGAAATTGAACTGCACTTCATTGATGCCACTGAGTTGATTTCCACGCCTCTGTTTTGCAATGCATCTAGTCAACTTCCAAGCCTTTGCTCTGCGATGCCTCTAGTGTGAGTGAGCCAAGTGATGTGATGTCGTAGAATTTAAACGAGCCATACAAAAGCAACCACTATGCATAGAACAATATTCTTTGCGCGAGCTATAAAATATGCAATGCCATTGTTAACGTATTGCATGCCAGAGAAAGCGCTGTCGTAGTTAATGATTTGAGCCATTCAAGAGCCGTCAAGGGCCACTGTAAATTGAGTCATATATATATATATATATATATATATATATATATATATATATATATATGAGCCAAAAATCGAACCACAGTGCAATCCAAAAAAAAGAATAGCGAGTCATTACAAAATCAAACAACAGCAAAGAGTGTGAGATAATGTAGGTAGCAAGAGACAATGTTCACTGTGATGCCAGAATCATACATGATTCATGCCAACGAACCCTCATCAATATTAGATAAAATGATCCGAGCCTTAGAGATATAATTACGATGCCTTTGTGCGACTGAGCCGTAGAGAAAAGGGATCCAAACCACAGACAATATGGGAACCTTAGTGAATACCCATTCGATGCCCACAATGATGGAGGATAGACATATATTTATAGTTGTCTATATGAGTGAAAAGTAGTGACCTTTGGGGAAAGCCAACTTAACTGTATTAAGGCTGACTTGCCAATATTGGAGGGAAATTTTTAAATTTGAATTTCAAAATTCATTCACCAAAATATTTAAATATATTTCCCTTTTAATAATTGCTTGCCAATGCATTAATAATTTCCTTTATACAATTTGAAATCTTCTTTGGGTCGATATGGGCTCCTCTTTGGGTCTTAGGGTTTCCCTTTGGGGAAATTCGTCTTGAAGTGGCCCAAATTTCAACACAAAATGGCTTTCAAACATCAAAATGCATTTCAAAAATCTCCAACAGCCACAAAGAAGCAAGTGCAAGTTCTCTTATGAGGTCTGTATTCTCCAAGTGATGATGATGAGAGAGACAAATGAGCTCTCTCTTATTTATACATATCTAATGATCTCTAATTTAGCCTAAAATCTCCTCCAAGTTGTAAAATGATGGGAAAAACTAAGTGAGGTTACAAGCCAACCTCATAGCCATTGTAAAAAATAAGAAATAATCCACAAAAGATGCCAAAATGTTGATGTCATGCGTGTGTCGGCCCTTCTAGGGCAAGCGTTAGGCTTCTCCAGTGCCAAGTCGAGTGTAGAGGGCTCCAAAAATCTAGATCTAGGGGTTGGCCCCTCAATCTCCATGCAATCTTGTGGACCCCAGTTTTGTGTTTGGTGCACAAGATGGGTCTAATGGGTCTCCTGATGATAGAATAGGTTGGTTTTTCTCTAACATTGAGGGCTCAATGGATGGTGCTAGCACTCCCATGTCTCAAGGGGTGAGACAAGCCTTACTTGAGCATCAGATCAACTGCCACACCTTGTATACACTGCTAAGGAGACTGGGGGCATGCTGGTCCAAGTGCATCATTTCATGAATAATGTGGGGCAAAGCGCAAACTGCTGGGGTGTTGTAGGTGCCCATGGAATGGAATGATGCTCTGCAAGTGATAGGAGTCCCATGGATCTCAATGCTTCACCTGAAGGGTGTCATATGCTTCTCTAATGGACTTTAGGCCCCAGTTAAGTTGCCCAACCCATGATGAAAACCGCCTGCCAATCACACATAATGTCCAGTGCTGCATCTTCACCATTATGTACAATTAATCATCAGTGCATCTAAGTGAGCCAAGCTTGTTAATCAAGGGCAAATTGACACTTCATACGGGGCTTCTCTTTCAAATTTGGAGCTTTGATCATGTAATAGTGTTACCTCCCTAGGTAGGAGTGGCTAATAGATTACCTTATTAGGTGTTCTCAACCCCTCAAGGGAAAGACATGTCCTTGGTACATCCTTCAATCAATAGGTGGCATGTGAATAATGATGGAACACAATGGGGATGAAGGGGACTCAAGGCCAAATGCCATGGGAAAAGGGATAGCAATAATTAGGAAGTCCACATATTGGGTGTACAAATGTAAGGAGGGAGCAATCGTGGATGCATGAGTTACCTCAACCTTTGTTTTTCCGCTCCTCTTTATTTGCCTTTTGTTTTTTCTTGTTTTTTCTTTGTATTATTGCTCAAAACTCCAGGAAATGAGAGCATGTTGTGAATGCTGAATAGCAGTTAGTACCCCCTTAAAGGTGGGGTAGTTCATCGTCCACCAGGGGTTGGGACGTGCATGGGTTCCTTTTGTGATGTGATAAGGCAATCATTGGCCCCAGGAACGAGGGTGATGGCCATAATGATAAGGGGTAGAGCCCATTCTTGGCTATTGCCCACATGTTATATTTAATGTCTCAACCATCTTTTGCATTTTATGATTTTCATTTTCTTTTGTTTCTTGCTTGTGACCATGATATGCTTTTCACTTTCTTTTAGCTGCATTGACCTCTGGGGCAATGTTTCCAGGCCCGACCCAGATATGTGGACAAGTAGAGGGGCTGTTAGCACCATGTGGACCCAAAGAGGGGAGATGGTGAATAGGGCTTGTAATGTGTAGAGGAAAGTGATAAATATGGAATGGGAAAATGGGACCACGCTATCAAATTAAGGGTTTCCCGAGTATTGCCCTTCCTAAATCCATGCGCCAATAGGGCAGGTCCCATTGTATTAGGATTGCAGATTAACCCCCCATTAAAGGTGAGGTAACAAAACCATGGTCAAAACCCTTCTTTCTTCCAAGTCACCCAATAATCCATGCCAAAATGCCCAAATGAAAAACATGCATAAGCATGCGATTGCACAATGAAAAATATACCCTTTGGGACGGATTTCCTACCTTCTAACACATGTTCTTGACAAATAGGGGAGGAAACATGCAATTGATGCAGGTGGCTGAGATAAAGTGACATATCACATCGGCTCCAAGGTGGCTATCAGGGGCTGCTGGCTGGAAGAAGATGATTAGGAGAAAAGCTCTTCTAGGGGTACCCACTTTTGGTGGGTAACACATTGTGTATTTCAAATCAGCAGCTTGCAGTTTGATTAATGTATCTTTGCATAGAGGTGGTACCTAGACATATTAAACTAGTTTTCTGTTGACTTCCATCACAAATGGATCATTTCCCACATGGATTGGATTGGAACTGATCCCTAAGCAATAAACTGCATGTCTTTGGGAATCTGGGATAATTGTGGATGTTATAAGAGTTGGTCAATGTCCATCATGAATTGATTTTCTGGATGACAGCAATCCACCAATTTGATTTTTGTATTACCTCTCAATGCCTTCAGAAAACTTGAAATAGAGCATGCCATCCATTGGAGCAAGAGTAGTCTATTGTTATTCATGCAGTGAGATGTTGGAAAACTACTGGTCACCCACAAAGAATTGCAGGATGGGTATCCATTATTGGCAAGAAAAAACATGAACTCTTTAACATCTTGTGACAATGACAAAGATTAACTGATTTGATTTCTATCTAAAAATATTATTGCTTGCAAATATCTGTTATCTACGGTTTCTGCAGAATTTTAAGTGATTATTAACTTATTTCAGTGTTTAGTGCCAGGCTTTAGGCCAAATATGCTTTATGTAACTGAATGTTGTTCTAAAGTATGATGTCTTCAGCAGTCCCATTCTTTACTTTTGGCCATTTATGAACATTAATGTAATATCTTCCTTTATTTTCCTGTCTATCATTCAAACATTTTATATTGAAACTCATTGAAAATTTTCTATTACTCCTAGTTTATGATGGCAGTGGAGATTTAGAGGAAGGAGAAACAGCAGAAGCACGGTTCATTGAAATTCAAGCTGCTTATGAGTTGCTTATGGGCAAGGAGGAGCGTAAGCAGTATGATATGGACAACCGTGTAAATCCTATGAAGGTAGGATGCTTTTCTTTCTCCTACAGAACGGAAGTCTGAAAATTTAAATTTAGGCAATGCCAGCTCTTGTATAAAATGTTCTTCCATTTTTGTCGTTAAAACATTAGGGCATGTCAAAATCCATTATATAAGAATGTTTGTCAATCCCAGCTTTTCTACAGTAGGCAGTTCCATCTATTGGACTCTATGTTGCCTGTCCTATTATTTGTTTCCTTTTTTTGGTGCATGCAGATCTTGTCTACAGTTGACATTTGCCTTAGCCTAGTTATGCTTGTTTCTAAATTGATTCCTGATCTGAGTTCTCTCTTTCAGAAATTGAATTTTTACTTCTCCTATGATATTCTACAGGTTGCTATTTTATCATACTTTTATTCAGGTTCCTCATTCTAGGTTTTCTATCTTATACACGTTCATTAAATTGTTCGTCTGCGATTGCTCCTTTTGTAAACTCATTTTATCAGGTGAAATGCCTTTTGTGTGGCTCTGGAAATTGTATTGAAGCAGAGTAATATCTAAAGATGGTTGAAGAGATCTCCTAGGGCTTCCCTCACTCATCGACACACTCTGATACCTATGACAGGGGCTCAGCGCTAAAAGCAGAAGCCTAGAGTGTTATGTGAACATATGGCAACAAATCTAATCTGTATGAATTCTGGAGTCTAACCTAAAGCTAATTGCATTTTATCTAGCTTTAACCTACCTTCTCCCTAAACATGCCTGTGCTGCCTTAGTCACCTAGACTTGCGCTCCCAGCATTGACACATTGCAATGCCTGTGACAAGGGCTTGTTAGCAAAGGAACAAGTCTAGGGGGATGAATTTAATGTGAACTATATGGAAATGTAGAACCTAACAAGTTAGCGTAACCTACATTTGAAAGGTTAAATAAACAATAATGATGCCTAAGCTATGACCACTAGGCCAATCTATAACAATAAAACATAATGTGGATGGCAGTGTGGGACCTAATGGGTTAGCTTGATGCACATTAGGAAGGTTAAATGAATAATAATGTCTAAATTAGGACTGCTATGCTGACCTATAACAATATAACTTATTAGAGATCAAAAAATTAATACATCATATTTAGACCTATACAGCAAAGTTTCTACTCAAAATCTTTACTAGTCCTTTGTATTTAGATGTCTAATATACAGAGAAATCTTGAAATTCCTAGGGTTAATTTCTTGCCTCTTTGAATGGCTAAAAGCCTAAAACTTTCTGATCTCGAGTTGAATGCACTTTGTGTAAACCATGATTCTAGGGGCCCACAAAAAAATATGTGCATTCCAAAATCTAAACCTAGTCATCTTTGTTGAAAGTTAGAACATTAGACTCTCAAAGTCCCTTGAAGGATGTCTTGTCAAAGTTACCTACTTGCTTGTTGTAGATTTTTATAATTGTTAATGTAACCTACGAGGAAGTCCCATTTTCATATAATTTATTTCTTTATGTAATATCATTTTGTTTCTCATCACAAGCCTTAGCTCTTGTCCATAAGGTGGGATTAAATGGTATACCTGCATATCCTTGTTGGGTTGGCATCCCCAAGGGTTTTATTCCCTTTTGCATTCAAGGCTTTGTACTATTAACTTTTATTTAAAATGCTATAAAGAGTGATGATTGGGGGGTTATTATGTTTTTTCATCTCCTTTTATTTTCCATTTCATTCCATGGATTTTGTCCTCAAAGTTTCCTCTTTTTTTACTTTATTTATATATTTTGTGAGTAATACACTATGTTGGTTGAACCACAAATTATTGAGCCCTATTCTCAAGGGGGGGTAACAGTGAATATCAAGTAGTGTCGACCTTGTTAATTGTGTATACATGGGAGATTGGTTGTGTTGGAGTGGTTAATGGCTACCCATTAATGTTGCATTACCACTTGATGTATGTGTTAATCTATCCAATGGTTTAAGCCTATGGTATTGAGTCAACCAGAGGTTTAGTTGAGTGGTTTCTTGTGTTTGCATGCCTATCCAAAAGTACCATGTGCTATGAAATGCATTGAGTCATTTTGTGTGACAATGTGTCTACTTCAGTATATTTTGCCTATGTGTTTGTTTGTCATAATTAACTCGCTTATTTTATCACATTTTATACTAGAGTGTTCTTTAGGAGCTTGAGCTTGTGAAGCCTCGACTACGAAGACCTTGAGAAAGACCAAGCCTATGAATTCAAGAGAGCCATTTCAAGAGAATATGCTATATGTGTTCAAAAGGAAGTATACTTGCTGAATGATATATTGTAATAATTTAAAAGAAGATCAACATCAAAAGTAATTATCCGTTTTTCAGAAATATTGTGCTAGTCTCTATTGCACTTAGAAAATCAACATCTCTATCTACACTCAGTTACTCTGCTCTAATGTGTAGCAAAATGCAAGCAAATAAAATGGAACCCCTTTTCCTACTAGTGGCTCGATTATAAGTTATAACATAGTTAGATAGCCAACTGTTAATTTTAGCTAACAATGGTATGTTCTATGCTTAGCACAATTTACTTCAGTGTTCCTTTAGCAACCCAATAACAATATCCAATTATTTTCAGTAGAAATCACATTAACCATTAATCACATAGACAGTAAATGCAAATAGAACATAAAAACAAATGCAGAAGACGAGCCAAGGCAAGAGAACACCAGATTTGGTGGATGCCAGGGAAAAACCCCAATGTGGGGAAAACCCTTTGATCAATTCTTCTTATTTTTATTCAATAGTTCAACAAAGAGAGAGAGAGTACAAAAATCAAATTGACTTGCCCAATACATAGTCAAATCAGCCCTGTCAAATTCTGCAGTCAACTGCAGTTAAATCAACCATAACTAGAAAGTCAACGCTGGTCAAAACAACAACAATTCTTCCTTGAAGTAGCTCAGTCTTCCTTGGTCAAACTCGACCTGATCAGGAAGATAATTTCAGCCCAAAATAGCTCGGTCAAAATCGGTTAAAGGAGAGAGAAAGTCTACTGTAATTTACTGTGGTCAAACAACATTCAATTCTGAAGTCAATGCAGGTCAACTAGGCCAGGACTTCTCGATTTTTGTGCCCAACAGTACGGCCTCATAAAATCGGAATTTTGACCCTTAAACGCAGTCAAATCTGGTCAAGAACAACTCGGTCAACGCTGGTCTGAAGTCTGAAATTCTGCCTGCAATTTTGTCCCAGAAATTTTCGTCCTCCTTGCTACACATGTGAGAGAAAGAGAAGTTGCCCAAGCAGTATGGACCAATCTGATGAAGAGAGAGAAGAATGTGTGAATGATGAATGTCCAAATGAGGTGAGAGGTCAATTCTTTTTATACAATTTGTTGTGGGTGAAGAGATACGTCCATTGGGCTTCATGAGCCTACATTTAGCTGAGGTCGACCTGAAAAATTTGCACATGTCTGGGAATAAATTCAAAATTACACTTCTTCTTGTTTGAATGAGATGATCTTTAGATCAATTTTGGTCCTCTTGAAAAGAGGAATTTAATGCAATCATCTTCTCCATCAAATGAGCTGTCCCAAGGTGGAATTAGGTCCTAGTTACCAATTTTAACAGCAACTAGGGTTGGATTTGACCCATTCAACCCTCAAAATGAGTTACAACTCGATCCTCCTAGAGTCTAGAATTTAAGGATGATGAAAATCAAAGCCGTCATGCATGCCATGTTGTTGTTGGTGTGAAGATAGACATTGTTCTCATGGACTTCACTAGAGCCATGTATCCCATATATTCTCACTATGTTGAATCACTTCAAGCTAGTGGCCAATTGAAGCTCCTCAAGTTTGACTCTTTGGTGGATAAAATTGCAAAATGTGAGAAAGATTTTGGGAAGAAGATAATTTAGCCCAGGGAGAGACTATTTTCCTTTTTGAAAAAGGAAAGAATCAATCACATGATTTTTCTAGAGGAGAAGGTAGTAAGAGAGTACATGAAAAGAAGAATTGCAAAGGCTCTTTCACCTTTGAGGAGAAGGTAGTAAGAGAGGACATGAAGCAAAAAATGGATTCTATTGGAAAATATCAAAGACATGGGAACCAAGGGAAGAGAAGCATAAAGCTTATGAATTCGATCATTTTATTATTTCTCATTGTTCAAAACATCATTTACTTCTTAGAGGGATGCTTAGTTGCTTGATATTTTGCTACTTGCCACATGATTTTTTAGTGAATGACAATGTAGAGGGTGTAGTAAACTTTGTAGATGGTTCCAGTCTCAAACCTACGGGAGTTGGTACCATTAGGCTCAATTGTTTGGATTCATGGATTTTCTTTTGCATAATGTTATTTGTTGCAAAGGAACTTGTTACATCTTGTGTATAATCAATAACAAAGCCATTCTATTCACAAGTTTGATGGAAAAGTTGAAATAAGGAGGTCTTCCAACAACATGGTTGTCATGATAGAATGTGAGGATGAGAAGTTGAAAGTGGCATTTGCATAGGCATGAAGTTTTATATACATCCTGTTACTGCTCAAATTGTATGTTATAATGGTAAAAGCTCTAACCCACACTGTACAATCCAAGTGGAACCTCGATAACTTACCCACTATCACTTCAGGAACCTACCTTCCTGTTTAGGCCAACTCTCCTTCATCTTCAAGGGAGTATCCGCTCATATGATCACCAAGGCTAAGTCAAAAGAACACAATGTTATGTCAAAGTAGCCTTAGTAAAACATTTATTAGGGTTTTTGCAAAAAAGAGAAGAAAAGGTGATGGAGGGACGTGAAGATCATTGCCAATATCCTTCAAGGGCTATGGAGTCAAGAGGAATCGAGTGGCAATATGAGATTAAAAATAAACCCTCTTAACTCTATCATTCGTTATTTATGGATTAGGGCAAGAGGTTAGAACCCCATAGGTAAATTAACCCCTCAGTTAATGAAGGAAAATCATGAAGTCATGCCCCCACTAGAAGGGAACCCTCTATGGGGAATGGAATGCCTTCAACCAAAAAATTGACTATGGCATGAAATAAGATCAAACCCTTACCAAGGAGCTATGGAAGTGTGGCCTAGCAAGGAGGATTAATACTTTCCCCAAACCAACAAAGGAGAGCATGTGAGAAAAGCCTCTAGATGTCTTCCTTCTACATGACTACGTAGCCCCTCAATGGATTGACCTTAGAAGCCTTGTGGTAGTGTGGAACAATCACAATAATGCCTTGGATGACATAGAAGCAATAACCAAGAAAGAAAAGCTTCTAAATAAAAAACATGCAACGCATAGATAAGCCCTTAACAAAATTGCTCCCAAAAGATATTTCCATTAAGCTCTAAGGAGAAGAGCGCTCTCATCAGTCACAATCCAATCATGAGTACAATTGAGTAAGCCCTCCTCTATTTATAGAGTGAAATCTCTTCCTTTGCAATTAAATAACAATATTTGATTTAATTCCTTAGATCTAGCCTAAGAAAACTAAATCTAACCAACTCCTAAAATTAAGTAATCTAACACAACATAACAATAAAGTGGTCAAGCAACACGTATAATGAAAGGGTATATGCGCCATAAAAGGGGGTCGATCCTCCTAGCAAGAAATAAGTTGTCCAAGATGCCAATGCTTGGCATCTAAAATGGTCCAAAGTTGATGTATATGGTCCATGGTCAATGGTGAAGTATTCTCCCAAGTCCAAGGGCTCCAACGACCTCCTCCTTTTAGTGCAGTGATCCATCAAGAAGGCAGAAACATGTTAATAGCTCCAAAAATCAAGTGAAATGGTGGTCAAACACCCAATTAATGCTCCAAATTGAGGCCCAAGGTCATACTTTGGGTCAAGGCACCTCCATGATACATGCAAACAACTTTTTATCTATGTTGCACGAGTTTATGGAACGGGGGAACGTTGGGAACTTGGGTACTAGTGTCTGGAATGGTTAGAGGTTTCCCCAAAATTTATAGGAAACGACTAATCGGGAGCGGTAATATTATATAATAAAAAATATAAAAATAAAAAATATATTTTTTAATTATATAATTGAAATTTCTTATATTTTTGAAACTTTTAATATAATATATTCATTTAATAATAAAAATTAATATTAAATCAAAATATTCAAATATTAAAATAAATTAAAAATTTTAATTCATTATATGAATATCAAATTCAAAACTGAATATTTGAAATTGTAAAGGATTCAAGGGGCACTTTTGAATTTAAGAAACATAGTGAAAATCAAAGAACTCATCATATTAATATTCATATTGCTAACAAGCCCAATGTAGTACATAGTAAAAAATATGGCAAATGCCCAAAGTGGAAAAGTAATACATGGTCCAAAAGTGCTCAGAGGCCAAAATATAACATTAAAGTTGAAGATGATCATAAAGTGCAATCTTCGACATCAAGATTATCCATATAGGTTTGAGCCTCACTAGGCACTCCAATTCCATCATCACTATCATCAATACTAAGGTCACTTGCAATGCTATCCAAAGGTATGCGAACTAAATCTGCATCTAGTGAAGGATTATCCTCATCATCATGAATTTGAGAAGCATCCTCAGCATTAACATCCCAACTTGTTTTAGGGCCCTCTAATTACTCAGGTAGCTTCCTTGTGCGAAGTTGAAGACTACTATGCATATGAACCGATTTCTCCGCTCTCTTAGAGGTAAGCCTATTACTCTTAACAGAGTTAATGAAACTATAAGTGGATCAATTCCTTTTAGTTTCCGATGAACTAGAAACCTGAGATAGCAAGCGCGAGGCAAGATTTCGAATTTCTTGGGCTTTCCCCCCATACATTCTCCACCATCCAATGGGATTCTTTTGTGCATAAATGTTGATGTCCACCCTTGCATCTTGAGAGAATGTGGAAGGGTTTAAGGTACCAAAATCAATAAACTGTTCTCGCGTTACATTTGCTTCATTAGGTGTATAGATTTTTCTTATGGCATCAAGAAAGCCTTGTTTCACTTCTTCTTCATCAGTCGGTAGAACTTTGTTTGGTCTCTCCATATACCACTTTGGATTAAGGGCATAAGCAGCCATGTGAAGAGAGGTATGGAGTTTGATCCATCTCTTCCCTATTATCTTCTGAATTTCATTGAAAAATTCCAAAGAGGGGATTTTTTCCCGAATGATGTGCCTTATCTTTCCTACCATGTTATCAATACATTCATAAACTTCTCCAAGAGTGGGAAAATCTTAATCTGCATACCTAATCAACTCCACAATTGGAGTTGTTAAAGAAACAACATATATACAATCAAACCACCAATCATCATTGAGAAGCTGCTCTCTTATCTTCTTTGCCTGCACTGATTTAGATTCAGACCATGCATTCCACCCTTGAGAAACAACATTTGCTTGTAAGGATGCATGAACCTCAACCCGTAGTATTAAAAACCGGAACCGGTGACCGGACTAGTGGACCTAATGAACCGGGTTTCTGACCGGAATTGGTCTAACCGGTACTGGTCAGCGCTAAATAAACCAGTTTTTAAAAAATACATTAAATAATTAATTTTTAATAAAAAAACTATTTGTAAGATTTGTAACCATGATTTCAAGCCAATAGAGACAAAATATGCAAAGTTTGCTAATTTATATACCATGTAAAGGTGAATATATCAGAATGGCACCAAGTGCAATACATATCATCAAAAAAATACATAAGAAATGAGGCTCCAAATGGCCTATAAAGTCCAAAAAAAATGCTACAAGCTATGAGGCCATTGGCCTACTACAAGACTACATATTAGTGATCAACAACATGATCACTCCTCATCATGATCAAAATCATCACCACTACTAGACAAGTGATCATCAACATGAGCTACATAAATAATATGGCTCAGAGTTTGAGGACTCCTAAAACTCCTCTAGAACTTTAGTAGTAGTAGTAGTAGTAGCAAAAATAGACATCAAAACTACAAATCACTGAGCAACATGGTCTCTCATGAAACTCATCATTGATTCATCGCTACTAGAAATGGAATCATCAACAAGATATACATAAACATCATCTAGCTCAAAGTCTTCAGACTTGGATTGCTCAACCTTATAACATGATAGAAATTGAAAAAGGTTAACATGCCTAACCAATGATTTTGGTTTGAGTGAAGGGTTCATCTCCTCAACCTTAACATGCGGTAGAAAAAAATTATTAGCATGCCTAACCAGTTGTTTTCCTTTGAGTGAAGGGTACATTCTTGTTAAGGCCACGATAGGGGAGTTCAACAATCAATACCACCAACATCAACAAAGTTCAACAATCAATGCCACCAACATCAAGGTTCTTAAAGGGCTTCATGCTCTTGATCAAATACCAATATCATACGCTTACACATGATAGAATCAAATGGAAACATTGCAAACCCCCAAACCATGAAACCTTGAAAACCATTAAGTCTGATGAATTTTGAGTGAAATCTAAAATCCTAGTTTCTCCATATGAAATCCAATGAGGTTGAAACCACTCTTAAACATCCTGAGTCATTTCATGGTAATGTTAAAAATTTAAGTAAAAGGATTACTTTAAGAATTTAACATTAGCATTAATTGCCAACAGGATGTGTCAGGAAAATGAGAGGGTAGGCGTGCTTTTCTTAAAGGGGACATTTTTGGAGGAAAGCAACCCTAAATTTCACTAAAAAATACTCCAAAACTCAAAAAAAATCATTATGTGGGGTCCATAGTTGGCCTGGCAATGAACCGGTCAGTTTAGGATGGAACCAGCCGGTTTGACCATAAACCGGTCGGTTCCATCCTAAATCGGCCGGTTAGCACCGGTTGGACCGGTTTTTTTGGCGAAGAGGTCGGTTGAACTCGAATTTTCTACCGGTTTGACCCCGTCAGCTAATGAACCGGCCGGTTTGACCGGTTTCCGGTTCAAGCCGATCGATTTTTAATACTATGCCTCAACCATATATTGAAGAAGACCGAAGTATGTAGCATGTATTTCTTCTTCAGGTTTCAAAAACCTCTTCCTTGTATACATCCTATAGATTGCTAAAGAGGCATGGTGGTTGTAAATGTACATTTGTGCATCTCTTGCATCTAAAATGAGTTTTGCAATCCAAGATATTTTTCCAATGTCTTTGAGGACATTATTCAAGGCATGTACATAAGAAAGAGTCCAAAGGATATGCCTATATCGAATTTGAACCATCAAACTCGCTGCTTTGCAAACAGGGGGTGCATTTGTGATTCAATGTAGTACATTTGAAGGAACAAGCTCATCAATTGCTTCTTTCAATACTTCAAACATGAAGGTAACATCCTTTAGTTTTCCACTACAATCATTTGCTCTGAAAAAATGGGGCCCAACTGGAGATGTAACAATAATATTCAATAATGGGTTTTGTTTAATATTTGTTCAACCATCCATGACTATTGAACATCCTGAATAAATCGAAGATTGTTTAAGGGGGCCCATAAGCCTCTGCGTTCTTGTCACCCCCTAATCTAACAATGATGTCCTCATTTTGTTGTAATTTGGAGGTGCATATCCTGGCCCAATAGCTATGATTTTTTGCACCAATTCTTTGTAATGTGGAGAATGGGTAGCATTAAATGAAAGTCCATTTTCCATAAAAAAGTCAACAATAACATCATCATCCTCATCCCTATGTAATACATTGTAGATTTTAGAAATTTGTTCCTGAGCAAAATTAATAGGTCTCTTACTCCTCCCAGAAGTAGACCCTCCCCCACAAAC
Source organism: Pinus albicaulis (assembly GCA_034641835.2). NCBI lineage: Eukaryota > Viridiplantae > Streptophyta > Pinopsida > Pinales > Pinaceae > Pinus > Pinus albicaulis. Next base: position 1,200,978,994 of record CM076574.1, read on the forward strand.
TCAAATTGGTTTGATAAATTTTGATTCATCGAATCTTCCATATCATGGGAAGAAGATCTAGGTACTTTAAAAGTACAATCATTGTCCAAGTTCATTACATTGGAATCTGGGGCAGCCATATGAAGCTTTGCCAACAACATCATTTTCTCAATAGTACATGTACAACTCTTTACTCTATCACCAGATAGGGATAGAAGATGATGCCACACCCTAGTGTAGCTTCCTTTAAACACATGGTTACACAATGTGCACATCCATTCTTCACAACCACCACTATTCTTTTTCTTGTTTTTAGTAATTTTCTTCACAAACTTTAACAAGGGTTTCTTGCTTAGTTATCGGAAACGTGGGTCTGACCCTTCCAAAACGCGTATTGGCGTTTCAGATACTTAAGCGTGTACGAAACGCCTGAAAAATGGCTAGGATCCGTATCCATGTTGTTTCAAAAATTCAGAAACGACGAGAAAAAGTTAAAAAACATATTACGGGTGTTTTGGAAAAAAATGGTTGTTTCCGACAAAATGTAATATGTTTGTGAAATTCGAGAAATGGATCTGGGAAAAATTAAAACATTTTCCGATTGACCGTCGGGAACGGATTTGCAAATTTGGATGACTGGGTGAACTTTTAAGTTTTAGGTTAACCTTTTTAGATTTTATCGAGCCGATGATGTGTTTACTTTTCATTTTCGCTGGAGCAGAACCCATTACTCGCACTGCACAGTCATCGTGGGAGTCGTCTACTCGTCGCCGATGTGGGAGCCATCGTAGGTGTGGACAGTCCGAGGTTGTCGTTGCTGTGCAGTGTGGACAATCGTCGTTGTGGTGGACAGTGGGAGCCTTCGCACCATCACGCAACAGAATCACTGAATCAGTGGAGGGTTGAGGCTTGCCTATATGAAGAGGTGAGTTTTTTTCGTAACTCTTAGCCCTCTGTTAGGGCAACATTCTAACTTCTAAGTAGTTCGGTCCCTTCAAGCAATGAGAATTTTTATGTTTTTTTGGTTGTTTAAAGTTAATGCAAACTTCAAAGTCTGTTTGGAGGTTTTTTGGCTTGACTTCTTGCGGCTGAAACTAGGACGACAATTATAATGCCTACCCTATAACAAATTTTCATAGTCAATCTTGATACCAAGACTAAGTAGAAAAGATCATTCTGGTATCAAAGCAAAATCCAGATATCAAATATTATCACATATTTGGTTTTAGAGAAGTTTGAAAATTGACAAATCCTGTGTAAATTTTGTGTCGTTTCCCATAAAAAATGTAATCAACCGTTCTAGTGGCGTAATCTTTGTCCAACTTCAAAACCTCTACTCTGACAAGCACAGGGATAAATGCACAATCTGCCACAGAAAACTTAGCTTCAGTCAAAAACTTTGTTTCAGACTTCAGTCTCAAGGAACAATGAATCCAGTCTTGATCTGAGATTTTTGCCCAAAAATTCCAGAAATGAAATACAATGACTTTCTTTTAATTTTTTCGAGTTAAACTTAAAACATAATTAAATATGTAAATTTAAATTTTTAAACACAAAGTACCTCAAATTATTTTTTAAACCCTAGTCATCCTCTTGAATGTTAAAAAATATGAAGATTTCTTGTTGTAGTGGACACAAACCTGAAGGCTGAGCCTATACTCTGAATGTCAGTAAATGATTTTAATGAGAGTACATCAATGGTGTCTTAAATTAATCAAGGTAATTTAATTTGATGGTTGGTTTGAAAAACATATTTGTCAATTTTATTTTGCAGTTTCATTTACCTTATCATCATGACAACTTCAAGTTCAGTCATTCGTGAGGCAGATGAAGTGGAATATGAAATTGAATTTGCCCCTAAAGTTGATCCAAAGTCACCACTTTGGAAATATGTAACTATTGTTGGAAAGATCCAAGGAGGGGGATCATTGGCTTGGGTTTGCAGTGAGTGTAAAAAATAATTGAAGGGATCATACACACGGGTCAAAGCACATTTACTTGGGTTAAAAGGAAATGAGGTTCGAGTATGCAGTGGCCCACCTAAAGAGAATGGGACATATGGAAATGGTTTAAGCAAGACAAAACTTGCAAAATATTAAAAAGAACAAGACGAGGCAGATGCTAAATCAAATGAGGCAAATCCTACCTTTCAATTAAAACATCCAACAAGTTTCGGAGCATCTTCATTAAAGCCTTCACTTCATTCTCTTGGAATTGTTGGTTCAAAGCGGTCTAATTTGGGACTGCTTGAAAATAGTTTTAATAATGATGCTCGAGAGATTGCAAATGCAGCTATTGGTCAATGCATTTATGAAAATGGCCTTCCTTTTAACCTTGTGCGATCTCCTTACTGGGCAAAGATGATAAAAGCAGTGAATGAAACCCCATAAGGGTTCAAGAGCTCTGGATACGAGAAGGTGTGCAATACAATGTTGAGTGTTGAAAAGTTAGAATTGGAGGCTAAATTAATCCCCATTCGTAATTCATGGCACATTTAAGGGGTGTCCATCATTTTTGATGGATGGAAAGATCAAAGGAATAGGCTTTTGATCAATGTGATTTCTCAGAGCCCAAAGGGGGCAATGTTTTTGAAGGCAGTGGATTGTGAGGGGCAAATGGAATATTCTCAATTCATTGCTGACATCTTGATTGAAGCAATTGAATTGGTGGGGCCATAAAATGTTGTCCAAGTAATAAATGACAATGCAACGATGTGTAGAGCAACATGCCTAATTATTGAAGGCAAATATCAACACATCTTTTTGACCCCTTGTGATGTACATTCATTGAGCCTCATGTTGAACAAGATGGGGAAGCAAATTGAGTGGATTCGTGTTATTTTTGAAGAGGCAAAATAAATTCAAGCATTTATCACAAACCACCACATGTCCCAAGGCATCTACAGGGAAGTTGTGAAGTTGGAGCTCCTAAGGTACCTACACAGTAAAGTTTCTTTCATAAATTCTAATTTCTATGATTCTAAATTCAAATATGTAAATAGGATTTTCAAATGTCATGATTCGTGAATTATAATAGTTATTCAATCAAATTATGATTTTTAATTTATTGAAACATTGACAATTTGGCACTTGCAGGTTGCCGAGACTTGATTTGCCTCTCACATCATAGTCTTAACAAGGCTTATGTAGGTGAAAGATGCATTACAACCAATGGTATGCAGTTCTCTTTGGAATCAATGGAGACAATCCCAATCTGATAGAGCACAAACAGTGAAAAAATTGGTTGTTGATGATGAATGGTGGGATAAGGTTGAGTACCTCTTGACATTTACTAAGCCAATAGTGGATTTGCTCCGTACGTTTGACAGAGATATGCCTAATTTGTGAGAGGTGTATGACGACATTGATTCCATGATAGAGAAGATAAGGGTATTTATAAATGCCGAGGAGAATGACCCAAATGAATTCTTTTACAGAGAAGTAAAAGTAATATTGATCAAAAGGTGGAACAAGATGATCACGCCATTGTACCTTTTGGCCTATGCAATGAATCCAAATTATTATGCTGCAGAGTTGTTAAGTGATCCAGAAAGAACTGCACCAAGCAAAGACCCAGAAGTCTCACAAGGATTTAAAAAGACTTTTAGAAAGCTTTTTATAGATCCTAAAATTGGGCTTCGGATTTGTTCAGAGTTTGCTTATTTTGTGGGATCAGAGGGTTGGGGTTCTGATATTGATTGTATGCGAGACAAGAGGGCAATGAGTTGAATTGAATGGTGGAACTACTATGGCGGGAAATTTCCACATATATAAAAACTGGCCATCAGGATCTTGTCACAGGTTGCTAGTTCCTCTTCAGCAGAAAGGAACTGGAATACATATGGCTTCATCCATTCGGTGAAGCGAATAGTTTCAGCTCTAAGAAGGTTGAGGAACTAGTGTATGTTCATTCAAACCTTCGCCTTCTGTCACACAAGAGAGATGAATAGAAATTTGGGGCCGCCAAATTATGTGATGTGGAACCAGAGTTGCCTGACTTGGATACGACATTGAATGCCAGGTCTCATATGACTTTGTTTGATGTGGAGTCACCAATAGGTGGATCTTCAAGTAGACATGGCAGCAATGTTCCCACTTTTGGAGATGATGTGGAACTTCTTAGTGACAGGAATGAACTTGAAGACATATTTGATGATACATAAATATTATTTATGTTGATGATTGAAATTAGAAACAAAAACTTGATGATATGTTGAACTTGAATCATCATTCATGATGATGAATGTTATAATAATAATTGACATTAATGATGATGACAATGTTTAACAATTTAGAACTTTATGCTGAATTGATGATGATGATAGATGATCTCATAATTGAAATTTGATCATGCATTTTTAGATATAATCTAGATTCTCAAAGATGAATGGTAATATGAAATTCTTATTTTGTTATATATATATATATATTATTTTTTAAATATATATATGATGTGTCGTTTCCTGCCATATCGTTTCTAGATTTTTTGAAAATTTGCCGTATCCGTTTCAGTGCAACTTAGGCTTCTTGGGGTTTGTGCTTTGTTGGACTTGGCCACTTGGAATTTCAGGAAGAGAAGAGTTTTCATAATCACTTGTTGGTATTGAACTACTACCCTCCATGATTTCCTTGATTAATACAAGGGACAAAAAACACATTATAAAGAAAATGTACAATGTGAAATAAAAAAAGAACATGTACTTATATACACATATAAACATGTACCTAATCTACCTAATCCATCCCCATCCTCCGTAACATATATATTACTTATATCACTAATCCATCATCCGCACACAAGTATTTAAAATAAGTAATATATATATATATTTTTAATTTTGATAATATGATAGAAGAAGGCTTTTATAACATTACACGGTAAATTAAAATGAGACAATGTATTTGAAATTCTATATTTAAATGTGTTTCATATTATATACAAGAAAATGAATGTGTAAATTGTTTAGATTCTAGAATTATAAAATATAATTAAATAACTAATTATTTTTATTTAAGTTAATGTAATTCATTTATATTCATTTAAATCAATGAAATAAGGCCACATACATCCCTTGATCCAACATTTACGCACATAATTCAACAACGACTCACTGACCAAAGAGATACAGGAAAATTGACTTAACAATTAGTTCTCCATTTTTTTTTTAATATATTTACCGATTTGAAAAAAGAATCAATTACCACTACAACATTAATGTTACTCGCATATTCTTAGGTTCTGTTACACTTGTCGCCTACGCCTACCTACAAGTTAGTGAGAAAAACTTTTAACCCCTTAAGGTGTGGTTGGTGGCAATGAACCTAGAGATGGGGCTGTCACCTATTCCCAACTCTCTCCGTTTAAGCTATCTCCTAGGTTAGCTAAGGGGGGTGGTCTCTAAATGGAAAACTAAGTTAAAAGATGCGAGAATTCTAGGAGATGTTAGAGTGAAATCAATTACTTTTTGAGATTACAAGTAAATATAATATGAGAAATATGAGCTAAAATCAACTTCAATAACCATCAACACATGAGATAATAATAAGCATATGTAAAACCAGTGCCTTCAAAATATTGCTAAAAAATGAATGATACTTACTCAAAATAAAATAAGGTGCTTCAAATTGAAACACAAGTAGTTCTGAAAATGAAACAAGAGATGTTAGCAAAACAAGATATCAATGCAAGATATAAAAATGATTTCAAGATATATGATCACTCATTAATCCAAAGCATAATTAGAATTCTACTTGCAAAATATAGATGAGATGGTACTTGCCAAAAAATAAAGTATTCAATTCAACACATATTCATAAATGACAAGTGTGTGGATTATTTGCAAGTAAAACAATAAGATGTATTAATATGAAATGTAGTTAAACTAAAATTGAATGCAATTATCTTGGTTAATTTTAATCTAAAGGCTTAATCTAGGTGAGAAATATTCCTCTTGAGCTCTTGCCAAAGGGTAAAAATTGAAGTGACTGTAAGAAAGAGGCGTTGAGGACCAACGTTTCAAACATCAGCATTGAGATAAAATCGGCAAGGGTCCGGAAAACCAAAAAATCATAAAAATTAGGAAAATATCGTGAAAAATCGGGAAACATCGGCAAAATGAAGATACCATAAAAATTTCTTTAAAAATCGGCAAACATCGGCTAAGCCAAAAAATTGTGATTTCAAGATAAAATCGGGATGTTATCGAGATGTTCGCAACACTGTTGAGGACACGATGGTGTCGTTAACGATACCTTTCACCTGAGTCTTACTAACCAGTGTGTGCCTTTGTTCCTACAAGGGGACAAACCACCTTCATAACTGCAGGGTCACACACCTTTACCTTACTTTGTACCAATTGTAAAAACTTTCCAAGAAAGACTTTTTCTTATGATTTCTATTAACCAAACTTATGCTTGGAGGTAAATTTTAATGCAACTATGTTAAAATTCCTAATAGGATTATGCAAGTGATCTGTAAAAAATGGAAATGCTCTGAGTAAGATTGTTCCACAAGATCACTTTCTTTATTTGCTCAAGTTAACATAAGATGCATAATCTTCAAGAACAATTAAAATTGTGAGTTGCTAAAGATAAATGATGAACCAATAACAAGTTATAGCAAATGAAGTTTGAAGTTTATGAACAACTAAATTGCATGTAAAGTAAATTTCAATGCTTCGAAAAATAAAAGTGAGATTTGTGCTCACAATAGCTTTGCAAAAGGAACTTTAAACTTGAGGAAATTAACTTGACATGAAATAAGTGATTGCTTTGAAAGATAAATCTGTCAAATACACAATGCTTCAATATTCTCAAAATGGAAATGTGGCATAACAATAACACATGAATTAGTTAGACAAGTGGCGAGCTAAATATATTAAATTTCGCCAAAAATAATAATGATGCTTGCATGAAGTAAATTTTTTTTGCTTTGCAAATGGAAATGTAACTTGAAACTTGTAGAAACTATGATGAGAAATGCAAGCTTAAAATTTGTGTAGCAAACTTGAGGAAAAAGAAATGCGAGTTGTGTTACTTCCCAATTAGAGCATGCATATGTGATGTGAAAGAAAATGGAAATGTCAAAACCAATAATTTAATCCATCTACAAATTCTCTTCTAAAATGGGGAGATATGAATGCTAATGGGTAAAACCCACGCTCCCACAACAAAAACAATTTTTATTATTATTATGGTGTTACAATGAGGTTAGAGCCTCTTGGAGGGCTTCCCAAGGGATTGATGAGAGAATACAATGTGAAATCTTGAAACAAGAAGAAAATCCCTTCAAGTATGAGAGCCTCAAAAGAGATGAAGGAGTTCTACAATTAGAGAATACAAGCTCCAAAGTGGTGTGACCTAATGCCCAAGACCTCCTTGAAATGCAACTTGAAGCTTGAGATAACATAAAAACAAGAATGTTAGGGCTGCAAAAATAAACTAAAGTTAGTGTGAAAAGAGAGCATGTAAGTATGTGAATATGCTACAAAATAATATACAAAGGCTAAATAAAGTGATGGGAAAAGATCCCCATCGTTTGTCGAATTTATGAGGAGCTCTTGAATAGCTACATAATGAAATGAAAGCACAAATTAAAAGATGTAAATGATTTTTTTAATATTTTGATTCATGCATAGACTATGTGAAGGAGAACCCTACAAGAACAAGTACTTTAAAAAAAATTAGATCTATGAAATTCAAATAATGTTGAGAGCTCCTTGAAAACAATGCCAAGGGTGGGTTGGTCCCTTGAAGACTTCCCCTCATGCTTGCTAGTTGATTCAACAATGATCCTCTACAAAACTTCCAACAAACATTAGCTCATATGGATTAAATCAATAAACAATGGCAAGAAAACTCTAGAATTTGTATGAAAATAGATAGAGTTGTCTAGCCTAAAGCATATCAAATAACCAATTGCAAATCTAAGATAGCTATACATCTACAATTCAACAAAAGCATATGAGCAAAATGAAATATAAATCAAAGGCACAAGTAGAGATATACCATCAATGATCCAAACGATGCTCCAATGGAATAACAATCATGAATGAACACCAAAGTCTTTTTATTCATATGAAGAACACAAGTACATAGAAGCAGAGCTTCCCCAAGCACAATAGCTTGTTGCAAAGATATAATATGAGAGCCCATGGCTCCATTATATAGAAAGTTGGGAGAAAATCCCAATGTAGAAGTGATTAAACAAGCGGCATGAGGTGACAATCCCAAAGATAAATTTGAATTTGTTGAATGAAGCTCCAATGCTAAGTGTAAAAATCGATTTTCGGCAAGTGGACATCATATTCTTCTTCCCTTGTGTGCCAAATTCGAATTTTATGGTGGAATGACAAGTATATATGGGTGGTAACCCATGTGGGGACAATTTCCCACAAAAATATCCACCAAATATTCTCCCAAATCCTCCCAAATCCTCCCAAATGTGCATTAACTTCACAAATTAGAATTTCCAAGTAAGCAATTTTTTCATTTAATGCCAAAATTCGATTTTATTTGAACACATGTCCTTTCCTTGATTTTAGGAGTCCACATTACCTTGAGACTTCACTTTAACTCCTCCATAGTTTTCCATCTAATTTCCACAACATTTAGCATGTGGATATTTATTTCTCTCCATTTATTTAATTTCTGGCTTAATTAATTGCTAGATTTTCCACTAAACTTAGGAAAAGTGGGTTTTGAGTGTTCAAAACACATTTTTAACCCCGCAAAGTGTTCATAGTAGAAAGTTGAGGGTGAGAGGTGCAAATTTTATTACTCATACCCCATACAACTTCTCTAGAGATCACTTATTACATTACAAATACAATTTTTATTGCAATTTCCGCCCCGCAGAAAATCTAAAAAATTAAAAAATGACTACCTAGACCTAACCAAATTCCACAGAATTTTTTGTGTGATCTAGTATGGTAATAAACATTGACCCTAGACACTAGGACTCACCCAAGGCCTCACCATCAAGCCGTACTCCGGCTTTGGGGTATATTTGGAGAAAACAACTCAATTAATTATTAAGCCCTGGTAGGGAGATGATAATTAACCAAGTGAAAAAAACCTCCCAGAGTACTACTCACTTATTGGCAAGGTCCCAAACTACCTAGGCCTATTACTTGACTCAAAAATCATCATTACCAGCATCACTTATTACAATTCCCCGCAGGGTGTGGAATCTGGGTACAAGAGAAAATGATGGGAAGTAGAAGTAGAGTTTAAAAACTTTGGTAATCTGATGATATCTGATGGTACAAGTGTGCTTTGGTACATCCTTGGGCATGGAGTCTTGATATAATCATTAGGTGCCACTCCAGTTATCAACATTTGGCTCCATATGGGGATGCATGCTAGATATGAAGTGATAGTGTGCAAGAACCTGGAATCTGCATCCACCGACAAATGACATATATCAGCAATATCCATTCAAAATATCATCAAATGAAATCAAGTACATAAATGAAGAAATGGAAATGTATTCTAAAAGCATAAATGACAATTTATTCATGAAATAAAACTAAAAAATGACAAGGGATAAGTTTAGAAATATGATACAAAAAGATGCCCCATAACATTGGATGTCCTCAATGAAGTTCATGTTGAAAACCTGCTTACTTTCAGGCAGATCCATGGGCTGCTTTTCTGATGTGCCCTGTCTAATTCTAAATATCTTAGGACTTTGATTTGTCCCAACACTGTGTTGTACATGGTCATCAGGTTTACCAAATCCTTTCCGCTTTTTTCTTTTCTTCTTAATAGATTGTGATGTTTATGTGATCAAAGTATACTTTTCTACCTGATATTGAAGATGCTCAGATGGAAAATTTGAAGTATCCAAGACTTCTGTGACCCGCCTGTCTCCATTCTGTATCTGCTTTGACATCGGCGATGGATAAATCTCATTAGTATTAGCCTTATTTCTCTCAGTTTCCGTTCTATCCAGGCCACCTTCAATCAACCAATTTTTAATGGAATAAATGACCTCTTCATAGTAAGATGAAACTTGCTTTAGATGATTGGGAGGCTTATGATCTATTTCTTTGTTTCGTTCCCATTCATCATCTGTCCTAAGCTGGAATTTTTGTACCTGTAATCTTTCCATTTCCTCCAGCCTATTTTGAAAAGTGATCTGATTAGCCTTCATAACACTTATCTCCCTGACATGATTTGTTTCCATGGTGTTGATTAATTGTACTTGTTTTTCTTCCATGGAGAGCAACCTGTTTTGAATAGAGGTCATCTGATTAGAATGATTGACTTCCATGGCTTTTATTTCTTATGTGTGATTTACCTCCATGGCCTTAATGAGTTGAGCTTGGTTGAGTTGCATATTTTTAATCATTTGAGTCAACCCGTTGATGAGATCCTTATCATTCTCATTTTCTTGAGTTTTCGCTTTGATCTTTTTTTCATCTCTATGTTTTTCTTCAAAGACATCAATGATTGATTCTAGAGAATTGAAACTATTAGTAGGTAAGTCTATTAACCAACCCATAACATCACCATCTAATGAAAAAATGAAAAGTCTCATTTTAACGTCCGCATGGTTAATATTATGGCACCATTTGCTCACACAAAGGTGGAAATTCCTAATGTGAGTTTTAGTATTAACGACATTGTTACCTAGAAAACTAGGCAACTCATTAATAGCCTCAATGGCTTCATCCAGAATAAAATTTGGATGGCCTGAAATGTTAGTAAAATCACAAGGGGCGAACAAATCATTCATGATGTCATGCTCACTTGACCTTGAAAGAAAAATTGGATATCAGAGAGAGGCTCTTGTCCAAGACTAGCAAGAAGTCTACAAGAAGAAAGAATTCAAACAGAAATCCTTGCAGAAAATGAAATAAGTGGATTCGTCACTTGAACAAGAATCTAACTCTAAAATCCAACATGCAAAAACCAAAAGTTCATTGTATTCCAGGTACAAGAAGACTTGTCCTCGGCAACGGTGCCAAAAATGTTACACTTTCCGCCTGTCACACACACCTACCAGTGAGTGAGAAAAGCCCTTAACCCGACAAGGTGTGGTTGGTGGCAAGAAATAAGAGATGGACTTGTCACCTTTTCCCAACTCTCTCTGTTTAAACTGTCTCCTAGGTGAACTATGGGGGGTGGTCCCTAATTGGAAAACTAAGTTAAGAGATGTGAGATTTCTAGGAGAATGTTATATTGAAATGGATTCCCTTTTAAGATTACAAGCAAATATGATGTGAGAAATATGAAATGAAATAATTATTAACCATCAACACATGAGATAAGCATAAGCATATGAAAAACCAATGCCTTTTAAGGGAGTTGTCTTTACGACAACTTTTTGGACTTTCCCGTGCCAGAATTCAGCTGAAAAATTTGAGTTGAAATCTTGATTTGTGTTCTTTAAATTGGTTTTTTGACTGTATATATGGATTCATCACCCTAAAAAACCCTTCGGGAACTTCGATTGTGCAGGGGTTACCCATCAAGCTTGTGATTTCAATAAATTCCAGTCGAATTTTAGAGAAATTAGACCGGAAAAATCCACCACAAAAACTTCCAAAAAGTCTCACTAAAGACAACTCGCTTTTAAAGTTTTGCTCAAGAAATGAAAGATATTTGCTTAAAATAGATTAAATACTTTCAAATGGAAAGCATAAGTAATCTTGAAAATGAAACAAGAAAATGTTAGCACAATACAAGATATAAGGATGCTTTCAACATATAAGGATATCTTGCAAAAGGAAAAACAATTAGTGTTCTACTTGCAAAATGTAGATAAAATAATGATTGCCACAACATATTATTCAATTTCAACAATGACAAGTAGAATAAACAATTGCAAGTGAAACCGTGAGGTGTATTAGCATGAGATGCAATTACACTAGATTTGGATGCAATTAATGTTGGTTACTTTTAATCTAAAATGCCTAATCTAGGTCAGAAGTCCTCCTCTAGAAATTTGTGTAACCGTAAGACTCAGGGGATGTGTATCGTTAACGACACCCTCGTGTCCTCGCCCCCTCTTTCTTACAGTCAACCGAATTTTTACCCCTTGGTAAGAAGCACAAGAGGATGACTTCTCACCTAGATTTGCATCCAAATCTTCAATCTTGAAAACACAATGCAAAGGAAAGCTGGAAAAAGGAAAACTTGGACAAGGAAATGATTAGTAAGAATTTGGATTAGAGCCTCTTCTTTTCCTCCAGAATCATGGCTTTCTTACAACCACGAGAGGCACAATATTTCTAGTCAAATCCTTGTCTACTTCTTCACTTGGTAGAAGTTTTGGGAGGGTAGGAATAACCATAAAATCAATCAAGGAAGAAGTATCGAGTCTTGAGACTAACTCCATGTTTCTCCATAAACCAAACACTCCGGAGCTGAAAAGACATGAAAACCTAAAAGGCCATTGGAGAAGATGCAAGAACAAAAACACACACATCAACAATTACCTCAAGTGACTGCTAAAAAAACTCCTTTCTGCAGTTGCGCTGGGTCACCTAGCTGCTCAAACCACTGTTTGCTTCTCAACCCACTGTCCGACAATTTGTTGGGGTGAACACAGATCTCTCCTCTGGCTCTCAACAACACACCTCAGTGATGGAATGACTCATGAGTGATAAGGTCTGATGAACCAAAATTTATAGATGTTTGGGAGCAGAGGCAAAGTTGGTTTCACGCCAATTCATGGAAATTACGGAATTTTTTGGCGCCAAAGAGAGAATTCGGGCCAATTTTTGTCATGTCAGCATTCCCACAGTTAGGAACACCGCAAACTCCGCTCTCGAGTTCCTTGGGCGACGTCCTCAAAGCTTCAGAAATAATCCCTATCTCCTGTTGTCGTTCCTCCTGAAAAGGGAACGCTTCGCTGCAGTTCCAAAGCTCCCTGGAATGCGAGAACCATTGGAACAAGTTTCCCACCTCTCGGGAGTGGTTCCCGTGTAACCAAGTTTTTTATGTCAAAATTTATGTCGTAAAACCCCAAATAAATAAAGTGACAAAAAATTCTAGTGAATTTAATCTTCATTTTGGCTCAAGTATTCTTCAAGGCACTTTAGCCATGTCATGTCCATATCATTCAAGTACATTAAGAGAGTGACACATCATCCATAAATCCTTACGAAGTCATCCAAAGTACCCTAAATTGCTGCCACGTGTGATGTAGGTGCAAATCGTACCTCAAATAAGTGCAAAACAAGTCATAAAGTGCCAAATAGGACAACTTTCCAAGTTCCAACAATTGGCATTTGAAATGCATAGGAGAGGTCCAAGTGTCCAGAAACAACCCCAAAACTACGTTGGGAGGCATGACTAATGCCTTGATATATGTGAAGTATCTTGAACAATATGAGTTGCCTCAGGAAATGTCAAAGTGCCCAAGCTAGAATGCAACCAGGCCATGGAAGAGGGCAATGCCATGCCTCAAACTACTATATTCATCAAAATTTTGCTATGGTACACCTGCTAAAAGGAGGGGTGACAACTAGCTCGAATTGTTAGACACATGCTCTTCTCGAGGGCATGTGAGAACCTCAGAATCTTGTCATTGCACATGTGAGCTCCACATCAACACAATAAAACTGCTACTCTATTGTCCAAGTCGACTTATTATGCTTTCTACCCTGTTGTAGCATCTTCTTGAGGGGGTTGATAGGTGAGGTGGGTGGTCCATTGTAGCTGCCTCATCATCTCCAATGTACAATGACTCTTTCCTTTGTGCCATATCATCATGTCAAACAGTTAAATATTGAAGCATGAACGCTGGCCATATGGATTCTCCTTTATTGTTGGGCTACCTATAAAATTGGGTACCTGTAAATAAAAAATGTCATCAAGGGATATCAAACACGCTCTGCTGCATGATCTATTTATACACTCCTAAAGAGGACTATCGTATGTGTGGATGAGGCAATATATATCTTTATAGCCTGCAATTTCTGGCTCATTTATCCCATCTTCGCTGAAACCATCAAGTAATGCCCCATTTGACCTTGCTTTGAAATAAGAATGTTGTGGGACAGGATTGTTGATGAAGTGTTTGAGATGTGCTAAGGCATCGAAATGATGGTCAAGAATTTTAGTGTCCAAGTGCAGAAGGGTCTCTTAGCAATCTTGATGTTATGAAGAAATCTGCTTGTATAAAATGCAAGCCATTAGGCAACTTGTCACTGTGTAGCTAGTTGTTTGCTATCATTTGTGGGGTTTTATTGTCATCGCTTGGCCAAGGGAGCCTTTTCACCTTTCTATCCTTCATAGTCTCACTATCTCAATCATGAAACCATACATGGATTCTCTATTGGATCATTATATCCATAATAAAGGACCTGACATTGGCAATTATGAAATTCTCTCAAGTGACGAGCCATGGATGCGGACTTCCATGTCTTGAGCTAAGATGTATTGGTCAAATTAATAGAATAGGTGTGTCTTACTTCTGATTATTCATGTAATGTTTACCACTCCCGTCTGCTAAGCCCGAGGCCACACCCAATATATGCTGAGAGTTGATGATTCCAAAAACCAAATTTCTTTCCATTTAATGGCAGTTATATCATACAAATAATCGATCGGTTAATCGATGTATTGGATGCTAAGGCCTGCAACAACGACACTTTATTTTGGATGGATTGGGATAGTGCTCCTTTTCAAATTTATTGTGACCTGTAGTCCTCATTGTGAACCTTGTTCGCAGGTTGTGAGCGAAAAATCGTGGCTTCAAAAGAGACAGAGCTCCTTTGATCATCCACGAATATATGTGGGGTTTGCTTCATCCTCGAATCGATTGTTTTCATACCTGACATGCTCCGAATCTGGTGATCTTTGTGAATAAAGGCCTTTATGGATTGCTTGGGGAGATGACCTTATTCGCTCACGACTAATAATGGATATTTGTGGACCCTTTATGAGCCAACTTCGAGCACTAAATTTAATGATAGTTTCAAATATAGATGTATTGCAATAAATCAATGGAATCTGACCATGGTTTAAAGCATTATCTTTAACGTTACTGTTGGTGCCAAGTTTCTCGATTGTGCCAGTGTCCTCTTCTCGATATAAAGTCTGGGCATAAGAAAGTCCTTGCTACTCGATGCAGGAAATACATCTTGAGCTAGTGCGCTCATTTGGGTTCAATAATTTTGTGAATTGTTGACCGCTCAATAAGCTGCACCGAATTACCATGAATTCACAATAATGCTACTGGACTGAATCACCATATCCATTGAATCTTGGGATTGCCTCTAAATCTATGGAAGGATGCTCATGGGAAAAACCTTGGCATCTTGAAAATTGACCAGAGCATAATGTTGAGGGATCTCCGTCTTTTCTACATGTAAAACTACAGAGTAAGGCTGAAAATAAATTTGCAATGAAGGCTGTAATATCCCCTTTCTTGATCCCGTCAAAGTGGATAGAATTGACCCATGGTATTAACCCATGGTATTGACCCATCGTATTTCTTGATGGTATTTTCCCATGGTATTTCTTGTTGGTATTGACCCATCAAGCCTACAAAAGGGGAGAGAAGCTAGGCATTTAGGGCATTCTGAATTATCTATTTTATTATGTTTGGGTTGAGAACTTGGCCTGGCCAGTTCTATTATTGATCGCGGGACGAAAACCCCGCGGTGATGTTTATATGGTGAATCCATCCAGGATTCACAAGTGGGCTTCAATTTCTTATATTTGTTGTGTTCTGTGTTTTTATCACAATTATTTTTAGTTGGAACACTAGATGTGTTGATTTATTTAAAATTTTGATCCTCGAGATATTACAGTGGTATCAGAGCTGTGCATCCTGCCAGCTTGAGAGTTTTATGCAAGGAACTTCGGTGAAATTTATTTTTCACCCTAGCCAGCATTTCTCACTTCGGTGATATTTATCACCCTAGTTGGATTTTTATTTTTCAGTAAATTATTTAATTGGGAGACATAAGTGGAGGGAAAATCATTTATATGTCTGTGGGTTAAATTTGTAAAAATATTTGAAGGCATGATTGACAAAATCATTTATAGCTTGCATATAGCCTCTTATGAATAAATGTACCCATGATATTTATTCATGTGTATGGAATATTATAAATGTACCCATGATATTTGGAAGATTCATATCTTTCTTGAAAATATGGTCATTGTTGAAAGGCTGGAAAATTATTGCTAGACAGGGATCATTCCCAGGTTTCTCATTAGCTAAGTATTGAGATCCAATGTCGTCATTTTATTTTTGGAAATGCCACAAGAATCAACATAATGATATATCGGTCGATTCTCTAGGCTACAATACTTCTGTGGCAAAGATGGCAACAACATACAAATCAGAAGCAAGAACACAGTAACAGGCCTTTCTCTCGAAAGGTCCATGTTATCCTTCAGCAGTCAAAAGATATCCGGAAGGAAGATGTAACAAGCAAGTGTCTCTTCGAACTTGGATCCAAATTGCAGGGTACAAAGTCAAAAGATGTTCTCCTACAGCTAGACACATTAAATGCGGCTTTGAGCTTGATAGATAAATCAGAATGGGAAGGGTCAAGTTGGGCCTTGAAGCCATCCATGCTTGCTTTGATACAACCTAGGTTCTTGGAGCATTCTTGTGAAAAGGTTAGACTCACGGTCGCCTCTTCTCTCAGTAAAATCATAGCCTTAACAGCACCGCTATTGCCCTACAATGATGACATCATGAGGAGGAATTTTCGGGTAATGGTAGAAGCACTCCAAGGGTTGGACAACACCGCCATTCTTACTTTTTTCCAGAAGCGCACAATTTTGGAACGCATGGAGAAATTCACATTTGGTATGCTTATGCTGGATCTAGAGTGTGATGATTTAATCCTTCAGATGCTCCAATACTTCTGCAATGGAATTACAACGTCTCATCCAAACTACATCAAAACAGACATGCAAAAGATCATGTCTCCGATCTTAGGAGAAGATAGGGCCATCTGCGAACAATTGAGATTCAAATTGTTGGCCATTTGGAGGAAGGAGCTAATTGCATCACCTGCTACTTATGAACTAGCTGAGGGGTTGATCAAACAGAGCATCAAACTACTTAGAAAGAAGTTAACCAAGGAGGAACTAACAAAAATTTGTGGAGACAGCAAAAATGAACTAAGGAGGAAAGGCTTATGCTTTTTATGCAAGGGAGTTTGGGTGCTTGACCATTCATGTCCAGATAATAAGGAGGCAACAAGGATAGAAAAATTAGAGACTTCTTCAGATCATGGGAATTCATCCATAGATGGGTTCGTTGGTTTTCAGGAGAGGGCCTATCAAGGATCTGAGCAGTCAAATACAAATGGTGAACAACAACACCATGCTCTTCAGAGAAACTTGCAGGACAAGCTGATCAGTCAACTTGAAAAAGTACATGACGAAAGGAAAGATGCAATTCCTCTTGATGATGTGGTAGTTGAATCTATAAATACAATGGAGGACATCCATAAAGAGTATGGGCAATCAAGTATAGACAACAGTCCACCAGTACATCCATGTTTGACAACCAGAAAGGATGGACAACTCATCCTCACATGTGAAGAGGTCCAGGATGAATACACTCAAGGAGAATCAAATGAGGAGAGGATCATGCATTTTGAGGAGAGGATCATGCATTTCAAGACAGATCTTATGTTGTTGAAGCAAAGAGTCTGGATAGTCCGAGACACTGTCTTACAGGAGAACAGAAAAATTGAGGAACTCAGAGGGAAATGTGCCAAATCATCGACCAAGCTGTCTAGTATTGAGGAAAAACTCAAGTCCCTCACAAGTCCGCATGAGGAGTACAATCGGGAGTCCCATAGCAGCGCTCTACAGGAATACCTAGATAAGGCTTGCAACACCAACAACCCACCTTTATACATTGGGAAGAGAAGGGAAGAGTTCTCTAACTGCATCAGGTTGGGTAACCAAGTAGAGAAGCATGAATTGAGCATCGAACAACATCAACATAGTAGATTTGCAGATATTCATCCCTCCCCAAGTATGGATTGGCGAGAGATTATGAGTTGGTATTCTATCGATAGGTTGATTCTTTGGAGGATACTCATAGCCGAGGGCATATTGCAGCTTGGGCCCTTTGGTGCAGACAACGATGGAGGGTTGAAATGGTACCATAACCCACAGGTCCCAGGATTTAGGTGGCATTGGGATCCAGGAGAATCCATTGGGGAAATGATTGGCCAAAGGATTGTTTGGGATCCAGGTAAATCTATTCCGGGAAGGATTGGTCAAAGGATTGTTTGGGATCCAGGTATTGAAGGATCCATCCAGGACCATTCAAAATGGAGGGCACATCAGATTGTATGGGATCCTGGTATCAATGTACAAATGCTTCTGTTGTGGATAGAAGTGGATCGCTTGAGGACAAGCAATCTTTGGGCGGGAGGATTTGTAATATCCCTTTTCTTGATCCCGTCAAAGTGGATAGAATTGACCCATGGTATTAACCCATGGTATTGACACATGGTATTTCTTGATGGTATTTCTTGTTGGTATTGACCCATCAAGCCTATAAAAGGGGAGAGAAGCTAGGCATTTAGGGCATTCTGAATTATCTATTTTATTATGTTTGGGTTGAGAACCTGGCCTGGCCAGTTCTATTATTGATCCCGGGACGAAAACCTCGCGGTGATGTTTATATGGTGAATCCATCCAAGATTCACAAGTGGGCTTCAATTTCTTATATTTGTTGTGTTCTGTGTTTTTATCACAATTATTTTTAGTTGGAACACTAGATGTGTTGATTTATTTAAAATTTTGATCCTCGGGATATTACAAAGGCTAATCGTGCCTCACAAAATACCATAGCAGAATCGCCAAGAAGAGCTAGCTTCAAAGTCATCGCTGTTGTTGGATGTGCTAACGTCTACATCCAACAAAGTCTTAACAAATTGTAAGGAGCACGGGCTTTGTTCCTTCATGGAGTCACCATGAAAGTATGTTGAAAAACACAACCACAAACGTCGTTGAAGTATCAAATTGATTGAGCTTTGTTCCTGGGGACGACGTAAAAAATGATACCACTCAAATTGTATGTCAGAATGGTAAAAGCTCTAACCCAGACTGTACAATCCAAATGGAACCTCGATAGGTCACCCATTGTCAACTCAACAACCTACTTTAGCCTCTTTAGGCTGACTCTCCTACGACTTCAAAGGGGGCTCCCCTACTTTGATCACCAAGGCTAAGTCGAAAGAACAAAAGGCGCTGTTAAAGGTAGCCTTTGTAAAACTTTTTTTAGGTATTTTGGAAAAGAGAGAAGAAAAGGTGATGGAGGGACATGTAGATTAGTGGAAATATCCTTCAAGGGATATGGAGTCAAGAGAAATCAAGAAGAAACCCTCGGAAGTTGGTCATTCACTGTTAATGGATTATGGCAAGAGGTTAGAACACGATAGATAAAATAAACCCTTGGCTATCAAGTAAAATCATGAAGTCATGGCATCGCTAGAAGGGAACCAACAACAAGGCAAGCCTTCGACCACAAAATTGACTATGGCATGAAATAGGATCAAACCGTAAGGAACTCTGGAAGTGTGGCCTAGCAAGGAGGGTTCATACTTACCCCAAACCAACAAAGGAGAGCGTGTGAGAAAAGTCTCTAGATGTCTTCCTTCTACATGATTATGTAGCCCTCAATGGATCGGCCTTAGGGTCCATGTGGTAGTGTTGAACAATCACAATAATGCCTTGAATGTCGTAGAAGCAATAACCAGGAAAGTAAAGCTTCTAAATAAAAAACGTTCATCACATAGATAAGCCCTCGACAAAATTGCTCCCAAAAGATATTTCCATTAAGCTCCAAGGATATGATTGCTCTAACAATCCAACCATGAATATGTTGAGATTTTGGGGTGGTGAGGTAGCATCGGATGTGCTCTAGCTCCCAAAATTTGTGGAGGGACTAGAGTACATAAGATCTCCAAGACCCAGAAAGTGATTTAAGAAATTCCATCTTGTTTAAGAGATATTTAATTAATTAATCTTTTTAATTAAGGACCTTAAGTCTAACTAAGGAAAATTAAAAGACTAAAGTTAATTAAATTAAACATGTGATGAAAATGACTTAAGTCACATTGATCAAGCATCTTCTAATCTTAGCCGTCGATTCAAGATTAGATCACGACTGTTGAAGTTTTAACGAGAAAAGTATAAGAAGAGGGCTTGGGGTCAGTTGGAGAACACACACAGTGGCAGAGCATTGGAACTAAGCTAGAATTCTAGGGCGTGGTTTGCTAAGGATTTTAGAAGTGTTTCAGTTGCAACCAGGGGTAGTATTGGCGAGAGGTATGGTTTGATCCCAGGGCAAGAGTGCAACAAGGGCAAAGAAGCCGCAGACCGAGGCAGCAGCTACGCAACTCAGCCAAGAGCTCAACAGGGGCAGCGCAGAGGCTTTAGGGGCTACGCAGGCTTGACATAGGCCCAGAAAGGGTAGCACAGGGGCAACAAGAGGCCAGCAGGGCTGACGCAGGCCCAACCAAGGCAGCACAGGGGTAGCGGGGTGATGTAGGCCCTTCCTGAGCAACACAGGGGCTGACGCAGGCCATCAGGGTTGACATAGAGGGCTTCAGAGCAACGCTGTGGTTTCTAAAGACTAGAAAGGGCTGAGTTCTGTAAATCCCATTTGAGGGTGTGAATCAATCAGTTCTCTGTCTCCAGAAAAGAGGTATAGCTATAGATTATTTATTTTCTCTGTCGGGTTAACTCGTTTGGTGCCTAGATTTGTTGTACTTAGATTCTACTTAATAATAAAACCCTCTATCACCCAGAAGACCGGTTTTCCCGCATTGGGTTTTTCCAGGGACAGTTGTCCAGAAAATCCTTCTGTGTCACTTTGTCATTGTGCAAGTTATTCAGTTTTAGATTTGCATGTGTAGGCTGTTAATGTATTTACTGTGATGTTAATGTTAAAGATTTCACATTAATAACTTAATGTAAGAAGGAGAAGTAAATCTGAAATTTAACAATAGGGTTTCTGTTTGAGACATTCTGAAATTTTCACATGGTATCAGAGTGATTGTAGATCTAGCTGGATCTCCAGCAAGACAACTGAAGAAATCCTTGTTGCAGAAACCAGCAGATAAACCTAACCAGAGAAGGCAGCGCGAAAACAAAAGGAAGCAAAGCTGAGTAGAGGCAAGGGTGACGCAATCTCCATGCAGAATCATGCAGGCCCACACACTTATTGTGCAGAGGCAACGCAGAAACTCGCTGAGACTGTCTGGTCACGCAGAGGCCAGCCAGGGTGACGCAGTCCAGAAGTTGATTGTTGTTCAGAGTGCCAAAAGTTGAGCTGCGGGCCTTCAACGTTGCTGGTGGGGTGAAAATTCTGTCGATGTAGAATTTAGCCTAAGCTAAGTTGTCGAAGAGCGGGAGGAGAACAACTTCTCATAAGGTTTCTTGCCAAAGAAGTTTGAAGATCGATCAGAGAATCGAAGAGAGCTGATTCGTTTTGTTTGGCAGACTTCCAAGAGAGGGAGTCAGTTGTCAGAGGGAGTAGAGAGTGCCTTTCTCGCTAAGGACCCTAGATCCAAGTCTCTAGCATCGAGAGGAGGATTTGTTCTGACACTTTTTCTGAGCAGATGAAGCACCCCATGGACTACGTGATCAGGATAGGTTGGACGGCTTGTCCAACTTTGCAATCTGGAAGGCCAGAATCCTAGTAGTCATGGAGGCATACGACTTGAGGGAGCATGCAGGGAATGTCTTGGCTACACCGACTGATGCGAAACTCCTGGAGAAGCACGAAGAAGCAACGACACATGCCAAGTGCTTCATCATGGACGGGGTCAAAGATCACGTGGTTCCACACATAATCGAGAAGGCAACAACTCATGAGATGTGGGTAGCTTTAACGCACTTCCTGCGCAGAGGCAGCGCAGAAGCTCGCTGAGACTGTCTGCTCACGCAGAGGCCAGCCAGGGTGACACAGTGCAGAAGCTGATTGTTGTTCAGAGTGCCGGAAGCTGAGTTGCAGACCTTCAGCAATTGCTGGTGGGGTGAAAATTCTGTCGGTGTAGAATTTAGCCTAAGCTAAGTTGACGAAGAGAAAGAGGAGAACAACTTCTCATAAGATTTCCTACCAAAGAAGTTTGAAGATCGATCAGAGGATTGAAGAGAGATGATTCGGTTTTTTTGGCAGACTTCCAAGAGAGGGAGTCAGTTGTCAGAGGGAGCAGAGGTTACCTTTCTCGCCAAGGACTGTAAGATTTTGTAGATGTTCTATGCTTGATGCAACTTTACTTTTATTACAACAATCACATAAACAGTTAAGTAAAATGCTGATAGAACATACTAGTGGATCTATAGAAGACAAACCAGAAACAGGAGAATGTGTTGGTGCATTACGGCGGTCAGCAGGATGCTTCAACCAACAAAGTCTTCTTGGTCGGCCAACCCAGAATGTGTCACAACAGTCCTCAAATCAGTTACCTAGTCAACTCAAAGTCAACCCCAGAAAAGTCAACGCAGGGCAACAACAATAAAGTCAACGCAACTCCAACTTCGGTCAACCTTTTGACCTCGGTTTCTGTGCCAATGAGTACGGCCTTCAAAAATCGAACTCTTCACCAAATTTCAGCTAATTCGGACCATGCGTTGACCAAAGTCAACGCTGGTCAAACTTTCCTAGAAACCCTAACTGCAGAAATTTTTGTCCTTTCTCAACTTCAGCAACTTTGTCCTTTTTCCCACGTGAGAATTGCTTCTCAGATGCTCGTATCCAATCAGAGGAGGAGATGTGTGATGATTGAGTGAGTGAAATGCTCTCCAATGTTGACTGTATTTATATCCATCATTGAGGTGTGTGACACATCTGCTGGGGGTGTAAAACCTTAAGGCCAACCTGCACATATAATTTATTATAAATAATAAATTCAAAATAAATGTTCTGCTCATCGGATTAAGATCAATTTTATATCGATCTTACACCTCTCTGAAAGAGGAACCCAATAAAAATATCGGCATCTTCATCTGAGCATTACAACATGGAGTTTGAACCTAGTTGTCCAATTTTAACACTCCCTCTCAACTAGGGAGAACTCCATCCACCTGTGCAAACAAACATCGTGCGTCATCCCACCGTAACTTGCTTTGCTGGCCTCTTTATTTCAGAACAGAAGTGGGTCAGTCACAAAGACATCATCCCCCGACTGACATAATCAGTCCAGAGGTTCCAAACCTCTATCAAACTCATGAAGAGTATCCAACCAACCCAAAGTTGGTTCATCTGACCCGAAGTCAGGCAGAGGTCCCAGACCTCACTAAACTTGATCCCGGATCAAGTGGTTGGACCGTGCCATCCTAGATAGAGAGTACGGCAATCTCTGATGCGTCCATCAGTCTTTGCTAATAGTCTCTAGCTTTTCCCACCTCATTGGCCAAATGAGAGGTACTTCCCATGAGCCTTGAACTCAATGGGTAGGATGCATACGGGGCACAGATAATGAGAGGTGAACCAACTCAATAATCACAACGGTGGGGTCCAAGCACACCAACAAGGTTTGGCAAGCCTAGCCTTGTGGTTGCTCATAGCTCCGAGAAGCTGTCCCCAAAGCCCCCTAGAGCTCCTTGAGCTCATCGTCCAACAGGACCCACATCATAGGGTCGTTCCACGATACCAAGTCTCTCACGGAAGGTTAGGAACTTGACCTTCCCCAGGGGCTTAGTGAGAATATCCGCGACCTGCTCATCAGTTCCTATATGATCGAGCCTTACGGCGCCTCACTGTACCATATCCCGGATAAAGTGGTACCTGATATCAATATGCTTGGATCGGTCGTGGAACACAGGATTCTCAGTCATGCGAATCCCACTCTGGTTATCACAGAGTATCACGATGGTATCTAGCACATGTCCAAACAGCTCACTAAAGAGCTTTCGCAACCAAACTGCTTCACAACAGGCCATACTCGCTGCAATGTATTCGGCCTCAGCGGTGCTCAAAGCCACCGACTTCTACTTCCTGCTCATCCATGAAATCGAAGCAGAACCAAGATTGAAGCAGCATCCCGATGTGCTCTTACGATCCACCACACTGCCAGCCCAATCGGCATCAGTATATCCACGGAGTGTCACGCTCCCAGCAGTGTATCTCAGCCCATGGTTTATCGTGCCCCAAAGGTATCTCAGAAGATTCCTGGCACCAACCCAGTGAAAGTGATGAGGTTCAACCATCTGTTGACTCAAAGTGTTCACTGCAAAACATATATCTGGACGGGTGTTCACTAAGAACATCAGGGCCCCTATGAGTTGACGATACTCAATAGGATTTGACAATACAGGCCCAGCAGCGCTGCCACTCAACTTCTTGAAGTTGAGTTCCATTGGTGTTGACACGGACTTGCAGTCCACCATACTAAATCTTTCTAGAAGCTTCACAATGTATTTTCCTTAAGAAAGGAAAATCTCACCAAGTCTCTGCTAGACCTCCAGGCCTAGGAAGTAGTGCATCAGTCCTAGGTCCTTCATCTCGAACTCAGCAGCGAGCTCCCTCTTGCACTGAAGAATGAGAGGGTCAACACCTGTCAGGAAGAGGTCATCCACATACAGCACCAGGATGAGAGGCTTTCCCTTGACAACCTTGAAGTAAAGGTTCGGATCAGCATTACTTCGAGTGAAGCCCAGCTTCATCAAGTAGCTATCTATCCTCTTGTATCAAGCTCTGGGTGCTTGCTTCAGCCCATAGAGGGCCTTCTTCAACCTGCAGACATGGGTGTCCTGATCCTGGACTTCGAACCTCAGAGGTTGCTCCACATATACCTCTTCCTTTATCGCACCATGCAGAAATGCAGTCTTCGCATCCATCTGATGAAGACTCCATCCTTGCGTAGCAACAAGGGCTATAATAGATCTAATGGTGGTATATCGGGCCATAGGTGCAAATATGTCATCATAATCTATGCCTTCCTTTTGAGAGAAGCCACGGGCAATGAATCTTGCCTTGAACTTTTCAGCACTTCCATCAGATCCATGCTTGATCTTGTAGAGCCATTTCGAGGTGACAACTGCTTTGTCCTTTGGTCTTGGAACCACATCCCAGACATCATTCTTCATAATGGACTCATACTCTTTGTGCATAGCATCCTTCCAGACTTGATGCTTTATGGCTTCCTCAAAGGATCCAGGCTCGGATTGTACAATAGTACTCATGGCTGCTAGATACCCTTGGTATCTATTCGGCTTCTTGCTTTCACGGAATGTCCCCCTTGGGGCAGCATGTCCCTCAGCATCCTCAAGAGTGTCCCTGAGCCATGATGGTCTCTTTCCTAGTGAAGGAGGTGGATCAATTGGGTCCATCGGTCCTTCAACATCAGGCATTGTTTCATCCTTCGGTTCCTCTTGATTTCCAGGCCTTGCTTCATTATCTTCCTCAGATCTCGGAAGATTGACTACTTTCCTCAGGGAAGTATCTTCATCAAAGGTGACATCGTGGCATATCTCCACTTCCTTTTGACTAGGCACATAGACTCTATAGGCCTTCGAAGTTTCACTATAGCCCACAAACATTCCTTTCTTTCCAGAAGCATCCAACTTGCTCCTCTTTTCTTTCGGCACATGAAAGTAGACGGTACATCCAAAAACTCTAAAATGTGAGACATCAGGTTTCTTACCAGAGAAAACCTCTTCGGGAGTTTTGGATTCTAGAGTGGAATGCGGGCATCGGTTTTGTATGTACACGGCAGTGTTCGCAGCTTCTCCCCATAGAAACTTCGGCAGACCTTGGTCACATAGCATGGCACGGTCAGCTTCCACAATGGTCCGGTTCTTTCGTTCAGCAACACCATTTTGTTCGAGAGTATAGACAGTTGTGGTCTCCCTCTTAATGCCAACTTCTCTGCAAAAGTCCTTGAACTCATTTGACTCATATTCAGTGCCATTATCAGATCTCAAAATCTTGATCTTTTTCCCTGTCATATTTTCCACCAAGGCTTTGAATGTACGGAACCACATGAAAGCCTCATCCTTCTTCTTTAAGAAGTATATCCAGGTTTTGCGAGAGAAATCATTTATGAATGTCATATAATATGAACATCCTCCCAAGGATGTCACAGGAAACATACCAAATAGATCGGAATGGAT
The DNA here is from genome assembly GCA_034641835.2 of Pinus albicaulis. Taxonomy (NCBI): domain Eukaryota; kingdom Viridiplantae; phylum Streptophyta; class Pinopsida; order Pinales; family Pinaceae; genus Pinus; species Pinus albicaulis. Next base: position 1,201,005,039 of record CM076574.1, read on the forward strand.
CAATTCGAAGACATCAGATGTCTTTGTGACACTAGAGGGGAAAGGTCCCCTTGTATGCTTTCCTTCGGCACAACCCTTACATACACCTTCATGATTATTTGGAAAATCGGGCATCCCTGTCACCACCTTCCTTGCTTCGGGAAGGGCTTTGTAGTGAAGGTGTCCAAACCTTCGGTGCCATAGTTCATTCTGTCGAATAGTATCACATGTCATTGCTCCCAACGGACTTCCTCCAACCTGGTAGAGTGTATCAACTCTAAACCCAATCGAGATAGCTTCCTTAAAGCTCTTCTTCCACATGAGCACCTTTCCATCCCTGAATGCCACATTGAAACCTTTGTCTTCCATGGCCGATATAGACGCAAGGTTCTTCTTCAAATTTGGTACGTAGAGTACATCCTGCAAGTGAAGGACTTGTCCTTGAGACAAGTGGAAGGTCACAGTCCCTGTCCCTTTCACGGGATATGTGGCATTATCTCCAAGAATAATTTCCAGATTAGTATCCTTCTCAATCATATTAGAAAGTGCTTCCTTGAACCCAGTGATATGCCTTGAGGCACCACTATCTATCAACTAGACATCCATAGTGTCGGGTGGGGATGTAACAGAGAGGGCAGATACGAGAATGTATTCATTTCTTTTATCAACAACATGTGATTCCTCATACCTGGAGTTTCTAGACCTTTTGAAAGGTTGATCATTTCCGTCGGAGGAAGCCTTCCTTTTTCCCTTGAACCTGTTGTTCCTTTGATTTCCATTCCTTCGGTTGTTGTTGTTGTCATCACTATCGGGAGAATCTTTCTTGAAAGGACATTCTCTAGCATAGTGACCAGGCCTATGACAAGTGAAACACTTGCCCTTCTTTCCCTGGGCCCCTGCTTTTCCTTTATTCTTCGGACCACCAGAGTTCTTCTTTCTAGAATGAGCATCGTATGCAGCATTTCCTCCATTTCCATATTCCTTCATTCTTGATTCTTCTTGAATGCATCTTGATAGTACTTCGTCAAAGTCAGGTATCACATTATTGTTTAGAATGGTAGTGTTGAACACCTGCCATTCGGATGGGAGCCCTCCAAGTGCGGTGAGCACCATCTCTCGATCAGCTATTGTCTCCCCAATAGCCAGCAGATTGTTCCTGATTTCAATCAGCTTCAGAAAGTATGATTGAACAGACTCATCCCTGCCTTTCTTTAGATTCTTCAATTGATTCTTGAAGAATAGTACTTGATTCACATTGTTGGCCTTGAACATGAGGATCAATTTATCATACATCTCTTTGGATGTGCCCAACTCAGAGATGTAGGCCACCAGGCTTTTATGAATGGATTCCTTGATCATCAGCTTTGCTTTGATCTCCCCCTTTTTGTACTTTGTTTTGGCAGCAGCAGTAGCAATGGATGGAGGTTCTTGGATTTTACCCAGTACATATTCCATGACATCTTGGTCTTTCAATTTGAGATCCATTATCATCTTCCAAGCATGGAAGTCATCCTTTCCAGTCAATTTGTCTTCCTCCTTGAAGCTCTAGCTTGTGGAACCCATTATCCTCTCCGGTGATCGCTACAAATAGTGCTTGTCTTCACCTCAGCTCCGGTGATCGCTACAAATAGTGGTTGTCTTCACCTCAGCTCTGATACCATGTAAGATTTTGTAGATGTTCTATGTTTGATGCAACTTTACTTTTATTACAGCAATCACATAAACAGTTAAGTAAAATGCTGATAGAACATACTAGTGGATCTATAGAAGACAAACCAGAAACAGGAGAATGCGTTGGTGCGTTACGGCGGTCAGCAGGATGCTTCAACCAACAAAATCTTCTTGGTCGGCCAACCCAGAATGTGTTACAACAGTCCTCAAATCAGTCTCCCAGTCAACTCAAAGTCAACCCCAGAAAAGTCAACGCAGGGCAGCAGCAATAAAGTCAACGCAGCTCCAACTTCGGCCAACCTTTTGACCTCGGTTTCTATGCTAGTGAGTATGGCCTTCAAAAATCGAACTCTCCACCAAATTTCAGCTAATTCGGACCATGCATTGACCAAAGTCAACGCTGGTCAAACTTTCCTAGAAACCCTAACTGCAGAAATTTTCGTCCTTTTTCAGCTTCAACAACTTTGTCCTTTTTCCCACGTGAGAACTGCTTCTCAGATGCTCGTATCCAATCAGAGGAGGAGATGTGTGATGATTGAATGAGTGAAATGCTCTCCAACGTTGACTGTATTTATATCCATCATTGAGGTGTGTGACACATCTGCTGGGGGTGTAAAACCTTAAGGCCAACTTGCACATATAATTTATATAAATAATAAATTCAAAATAAATGTTCTGCTCATCGGATTAAGGTCAATTTTATATCGACCTTACACCTCTCTGAAAGAGGAACCCAATAAAAATATTGGTATCTTCATCTGAGCATGACAACATGGAGTTTGGACCTAGTTGTCCATTTTTAACAAGGACTCTAGATCTGAGTCTGTAGCATAGAGAGGAGGATTTGTTCTGACACTTTTTCTGAGCAGATGGCACCCCATGGACTACGTGATTAGGGTAGGTTGGACGACCTGTCCAAATTTGCAATCTAGAAGGCCAGAATCCTAGTAGTCATGGAGGCATACGGCTTGAGGGAGCATGTAGAGAAAGTCCTAGCTACACCGACCAATGCGAAACTCTTGGAGAAACACGAAGAAGCAACGACACATGCCAAGCACTTCATTATGGACGGGGTCAAAAATCATGTGGTTCCACACATAACCGAGAAGGCAATGACTCATGAGATGTGGGTAGCTCTAACTACACGATATGAAGGAAGATCCATCTAGAGGAAGATGCTTTTGGAGAACCAAGTGAGGTTATTCATGATGGCCAAGGGAGAGGAGATCGACCCTTTTTTATCCAGACTATAATTGATCCGGGATCAGTTAACTGGCGTGGGGGTCAAGGTAGACGACGATGTCATCAGTTGACTGGCGTGGGGGTCAAGGTAGACGACGATGTCATGGTGAGGACTGCTCTCAATGCAGTCACAGAGGATTGGGAAACTTTTGTCCAAAGTCTCTTGGGCAGAGCGGACCTTCCCAACTGGGACAACATGTGGGCTATCCTCCGACAAGAGGAAATCCGCCGGATGACCAAAAGACAGTACAACACTGGTTCGAGCAAAGTGAAGAAGGAAGAAGAGGAAGATGCAACCTTGGCATCAAAGAGGCAACAAGGGAGAAAGAAACGTGATCTGTCGAAGATCAAGTGTTTCCAGTGCGGCGAACTAGGACATTTTGCTAGCAATTGTCCTCAGAAGAAAAAGGACAAGGAAGCTTCTAGCTCCAAGGCTGCTGTGGCGAATGATGGCTCTGGAGATGACGTAGCCATGAGCGCTCATGAACCACGAAAGTGGGGCGATCTTGATTTGTAGAGTAGCTACAAAGTGAAGTCAGGATCCTTGAGTAGCCCAACTCTTGGATCACATACGAGCTACGGGAGCCTTAAGACGGTCGCGGGACAAGTGGAGCAGTGGGTGCAGACAATCACAGATGGAGTAGAGGCAGAGCTGGATGCTAAGAGGGAGGGAGTAGCGCAGTGCAGATGCAGTAGAAGCGTAGCGGCAACAACGCAGAAGGGCTAATGTGACTTCAACAACGCAGAGCAAGCTTGCTTACACAGTGCAGAGTTGCAGCAGCGTAGAGGCTTCAAGAGGACAACACAATGCAACAACAACATAGAGGACTTCAACACAGAGGCAGCGTAGAGGAGGGCTGCTTACGTAGTGCAAAGTTGCAACAACATAGCAGCTTCCGGATGACAGAACAGAGCAACAGCCTATGGAGCTTCAGTGATGGAGATGCAACCCAACTGACTTGTCTGTCAAAGATTGGGCAGGAGAACTTCAGTTGCTTACTCTCAGCAACTGAGTTGCAGTTGGCAGCACGATGCAACAGACTGAGAGGGAGCTACAGTACGGATGTAGCAGTGGCAATGGCAGTAGTACAGAAGAGTAACAATAGCACAGTGATGGAGGGCAGCAGGCCAGGCATCAGCGCAGAGACCCACACCAGAGATTAATGCAGAACTTCGAGGTGAAGTATTGTTGCTAGAGCACATTCCTCGCTAAGAGGGAGTGTTGAGATTTTGGGGTGTTGGGGTAGCATCGGATGTGCTCTAGCTCCCAAACTTTGTGTAGGGACTAGAGTACATAAGATCTCGAAGACCCAGAAAGCCATTTAAGAAATTCCATCCTGTTTAAGAGATATTTAATTAATTAATCTTTTTAATTAATGACCCTAAGTCTAACTTAGGAAAATTAAAAGATTAGAGTTAATTAAGTTAAACATGTGATGAAAATGACTTAAGTCACACGGATCAAGCATCTTCTAATCTTAGTCGTCGATTCAAGATTAGATCACGATCGTTGAAGTTTCAACGAGAAAAGTATAAGAAGAGGGCTTGGGGTCAGTTGGAGAACACACACAGTGGCAGAGCATTGAAACTAAGCTGGAATTCTAGGGCGTGGTTTGCTAAGAATTTCGGAAGTGTTTCAGCTACAGTGAGGGGTAGTATTGGCAAGAGGAATGGTTTGATCCTAGGCCAAGAATGTAACAAGGGCAGAGAAGTAGCAAACCGAGGCAGCGCAGAGGCAGCAGCTACGCAGCTCAGCCAAGAGCCCAACAACGGTAGCGCAGAGGCTTCAGGGGCTATGCAGGCTTGACGCAGGTCCAGAAAGGGCAGCGTAGGGGTAACAGGATGCCGGTAGGGCTGACGTAGGCCCAGCCAGGGCAGCGCAGGGGTAGTGTAACCCAGTTTGGGGTGACGCAGGCCCTTCCTGAGCAGCGCAGGGGCTGACGCAGAGGGCTTCAGAGCAGCGCTGGAGTTTCTGAAGACCAAAAAGGGCCAAGTTCTGTGAATCCCGTTTGAGGGTGTGAATCAATCAGTTTTTTTGTCTCTAGAACAGAGGTATAGCTGCAGATTATTTATTTTATCTGTTGGGTTAACCAGTTTGGTGCCCAGATTTGTTGTACTTAGATTCTACTTAATAATAAAACCCTCCAGCAGCCAGAAGACTGGTTTTCCCACATTGGGTTTTTACGGGGACAGTTGTCCAAAAAATCGTTCTGTGTCACTTTGTCATTGTGCAAGTTATTCAGTTTTAGATCTGCATGTGTAGGATGTTAATGTATTTACTTCGATGTTAATGGTGAAGATTTCACATTAATAACTTAATGTAAGTAGGAGAAGTAAATCTGAAATTTAACAGTAGGGTTTCTGTTTGAGATATTCAGAAATTTTCACAGAGTACTGTTGAGAAATCTAGGGCATCATGAATTAGGTGATTTCTCTTCATTAGTAACTACTTGTGAGTATTTTTACTTCATTAACTTAGGATCTTATCTTTGCTTAAGTTATTAGTGTTCTTCTTCATCAAACAACTACCAATGCATGAACATAAATAGACAAGAGAGACAAAGTGTAGGCTATGAGCTAGGGCCAAAACCTCTCACTCTTTAAGAGGAAAACCTGCACAAATTCTTCTTATAGAGATTCCAATTGATGAATACCGAGACCAAAACCCTAGACCTATTAGCCACTCAAGACCAAGACACACATTCTCTAGTCAATCCTCTTCTTGAAGCCTCTTCCACCGAGATCTTCATCATTGCCTTGATACCGAGATCTACATGACTTCCTTGACCACATTGTTTCCTTCACCGAGCCCTTATCACTAAGATGATACTTCATCACAATAGTATCACCAACAAACTGTGGTTTCCTTTTTGCACTTGATGTGACACCGAGACAGAGAGACGCTTGATTGTAAGGTAGCACTTTGTTGTCCCTTCATTCATCTGAATTTCTTCACTTTGATTTGTCTTGTTGCCACTGTGATTTGAGCTTTAGAGGGATCCGATTTCCCCTCAATATTTTGTCATCCCAAACTGCCTTCTTATATGTTACTGCCCATCCAACAGAGACATCCAAACTGTCTTCTCTGTGGAGATCCGAACTGTGCACTGTAACTTCCATTCGAATTCAGAGTGAGATCCGAATTCCTATAGACTGAGATCAACCCTTAATGTCCATTCATCTCTTCACTGAACTTTCCATCGAACTTGTCTTCTGTAATACCCATCTGAAAAACTCAGAGAGATCCGAAATCTGAACAGTGGAAATGCAGATTGCCTACATGCCTATATATAGTCGTTTTCCCATCAATATAAGCCGACCTGTCATTTCGAATAGATGTGTCTCCTATCATGTGAGCCGACATGAGTTTCTTATTCTTTCTTGAAGCCGACATGAAGAGGAAAACCGTACTTGTCTTTGGAGTGGTATTTTATAGTTTAGAATACATTTGACATATCTCAAAGTTAGGGTTCTTCATACATGACATTGGCTCTTTGACATATCCTATGGCTCTCAATGGGAGCCATCTAAAATAAACCTCTTGCTCATGAAACCCATGAAGCAAGGTATTACAAAAATAATTTATTCTCTTCTTTTCATCATTTACAAAATCACAATTACAATGTCATTATGAAGACCGAACCTAGTTACATTTTACAACAAGTACAAATGAGGAAGCTATCTCTTCCTTTACAACAAATAACAATATTTGATTTAATTCCTTAGATCTAGCCTAAGAAAACTAAATCCAACCAACTCCTAAAATTAAGTAATCTAACACAACATAACAATAAAGTGGTCAAGCCACGTGTATAATGAAAGATTGAGTTAATGTCCCATAAAAGGAGGTCGTTCCTCCAAGCAAGAAATAAATGGTTTAGGATGCCAACATGTATCGTCCAAAATGGTCCAAAGTTGATGTAGATGGTCCATGGTCAATGGTGAAGTGTTTTCCCAAGTCAAAGGGCTCCATCGACCTCTTTCTTTTAGTGCAACACCACAATAAATTGAGCCAATATTTCATCAAGAGGGCGGCAACATGCTAAAAACTCCAAAATCATGTGAAATAGTGGTTTATCACCTCCAATTAATGCACCAAATGAAGGCCCAAGGTCATACCTTGGGTCATGGCACCTCCATGATTCATGCAAACGACTTTTCAAGTTAAAATTTGGGTGGTCATAAACCCGAAATAAATAAAGTGACAAAAAATTATAGTCTTTATTCCAACTCTCTTATTCTTCAGGTCAGTTTAACCAAGTTACCTCTATAATATCCAAGGACACTGAGCCAATGATACATCATGCATATTTCCCTACAAAGTTCTCCAAAGTACCCTAAATTGCTGCCACATGTGCTATATGTGCAAATTGGACGTCAACTAAGTACAAAATAACTCATAAAGTGCCAAATAGGACAATGTTCCAACAATTGCCACATGAAATACATAGGATAGGTCCAAGTGTCCACAAACAACCCCAAAACTACATCGGGAGGTGTGACCAATGGCTCGATATATGTGAAGTGCCTCAATCAACGTGAATTTCCTTCGAAAATGTGAAAGTACCCAAAAGCTAGAACACAACTAGTCCATGGTGTTAGTTTTTGTAGCATAAGAAGTGTTCTAGTCTCTAAACTTTGCGGAGAGGCTAAAACACAAGAGCTCTCCATAACCCAAAGATAGTTTCAGGAAATTCCACCTAGAATTGTCTCAATTTGATTACTAGCCTATTGTTAAATATTTCCCAAGTCTAAGCTTAGGAAAAGGGGTTAATTAATCAATATTAATTGAGAAAGGTGTGAATCATCTAGAAACTCACACGGATCGACTGGCAAATAATCTTTAGCCCTTGATTTAGTTTTAATCTTGGCCGTTGGAGGTCCAACAAAATATTATAAGAAGAAGTCAATGGGTAGGTGGAGAACAAACACACTTGAGATCGATTTCCTTGGGCAGTTTGATTTCCAGAGAGCAACAACAGTTGTCGAAAGAGATCGAGCCAGAGAAGGGAAGTAAAGACAGAGAAGGGCAAAGAAAGCGAGGCCAGAGGAAGATTTTCCAAATCTGGTGAGTACTTTGCAGAGAGGCCGAGGTTTTCTCCAGTACTCTACGCAGAAGCGTCAAAAGGAAATTTGATTTTGTTGAGGTGAAGTTGGTTTTCAGTTCTAGAGGCCAAAAATCATTTCTAGAGAGCCGAAGAGACAGTTTCCCAGTCAACAGAAGGCAAGACGACTTGATTTGCAGTTTCTCTGGGCTAAGCATGTAGCAGATTGCGCAAGGGTGACATAGAAGTTGCGCAGGGCAAGGTGGACGACTTGCTTTTCAGAGGCAGTCAAGTGCCGGGATTGCTCGGAGTGAGGCTAATTTCCCTCAGATGATTTTTGCCAGTATTTTCTTTGCAGGATTGCCAGTTTTGGACATCCAGATTGTATTCAGATTATTTCATTGCTGCTTAATAATTAAAACCCTCAGCTGCTGCATCGATTTTCCCAGGTTGGGTTTCTTCGGGGACATTTGTCCAAAAATAAGTGCCAATTTTTATGTATGTGCTAGCATATTTCTTAGGTTCCAACACTATTATTTTCCGCAGTATTTTTGTGCAGATTGTTGTATGTTTGTTTCGTTGTTTCCGTAGCAATAAACTGCTAATTTAATTAACAGTTAGAAGGAATAATTCCAGTTGCTGCAATAAGAATTTCTGTAGTTCAAATTTTCACACATGGAAGAGGGCAATCCCATGCCACATTTTGTTCTATTCATTAAAATTTTCATATGGTACATGTTGCTGCAAAATCTAGTATGCCTTGGAGATGGGTACGCTACAAGGTTATTACTAGACTAAGAGACAACAATGGGGTAGTGGCCCACTATCACCACAGCCAAAACCCCTGCTCTTTATGGGCTTTCACTAATGGGAGGAGTCCCGATATATGGTCACTTGTGATGGATATTCTAAGTATGAAGGTACAAGGGTGACTAAAAGGCTTCTAAGGGAAAGACACAACTTATGTATGAGGCTCTAATCAAAGGGTAAGCGTGATTTGCTTTTCGTATAGAGGCGAATTGTATTCACACAGGACCTAGGGTTTGTGTGGTAGGTTGAGATTTGGAATGGCCTAAGGTAAAGGTGAAGGGAAAGGGTTTACTACAATGTGTTTCGACAAGGATATGACACATGAAACCCTCAAATAAGCCCCTAATTTGATGCTAGAACTAAACTAGGGTTTACCTTAGGACAAACAACTAGGGCAAAGGAATTTATGTATGAAATTGAAGTGAATTCCTACCAAGAAGAAGTGATTTGGGGTAACCACACCCCTCTTGGTATTTAGACTCTCCAAGCTCCAAAAATCTTCCTCCCTTGGAATTCACACCAGGCCCTAGCTTGGTCGCTTGGCCTTAAGGGATCAAATTAGGTCAAGAGAGAGAAAGAGAAAATTTATGGATAAAAAGTTATGATCACCAACAAGGAAGGCCATTGCCTAGTCTTAGGGTCAATGGACGTTATGGGTTCTTAAAATTGATTTTATCTTGCGAAGGAGTAAAGCTATTTTGATTCCAATTTCCCTAGCATCAAAACCCTAACTATCATCTTTGTGAGGGATCAAAGGTCACTTGGGAGAGCTAACATGAGATTGCCAAGGGGATTGTCATTCACATCATACTATGAGTAATGCATGCAACAATATGACCTAGTTTCTAATAAATTGATTTTCAACAAAATTAGGGCCCAAAATTACAATAGATCATCAATTCATTCCATACATTAGACATGAAATCAGAAATTTGCAATAAAAAAGGTACTTGCAAGACAATATGCATGAAACAATCCAATGTATTGATCCATAGTAACTTCTCCAAAGATGAACAAATGCTTAAGAATATTTTCGCTCCATAGATCGCATTTTTCCCATTAGAACAAGAGGCGGAAATTCTCGAAGAGGTTGAAATATCCAAGTGATGATGATAAACATAATGATCCTCTCCTCTATTTATATGAGGAGGAACAATCTCTTTAGCCTTAAAGCCCCTAAATCTCTAGTAAAATCACAATGATGAATTGGTTTACAAGCCAACCCACTACTCAAGACAAAACATAAATATTTTCCCACACATGTGAGTCGTAGGGCTGATGTCATCCATGCGTAGGGCTATATGAGCCATGCATTGAGGCTTCTTGGTGCCAAACTAGGTGTAGAAGCCTTCTAAAATCATCCTCTGAGGGTTGGCCCTCGGATCTCTCTCAATATCCTTCTGTGGACCCCAAAATACATCTTTGGGGCAACAAAGGTGGTCTCATGGGTCTCCATTTGGCCATAGTGTCAATATCTGCTCCAATGTTGAGGGCTTCCAAGGCGTTACTAGCCCTCCCATGTCTCAAGAGGTGAGACCATCCTCATTTGCGCCCTTGATTAATTTCCATCCCGCATGAAGTGCTAAGCTAGTTGGGGGCCTGCTAGGTCAAGGTGCATCATCCTAGAAAGTCATCAAATGCAGGGAAAAGTGCCAAAACGCTATGGGTGCTAGAGGTGCCCAAGGGCATGCGTGATGCTCTACTGCTGCTTGGAGTGTCATGGGTCTCGATGCTCTACCTGTGGGTGTCAATATGCTTCTCTGGAGGCCTGGATCCTAGTTAAGGTGCCTAGGTCATGGCTTTGGAACCACCCAACGATCACATCACAAAGTCTAGCAAGCACCAATCGATAGGTATAATAATCATTTTTGCATCTAACTGGACCAAGCTTGAATGTAAAGGGATATTTAATACTTCATACAAGGCTTCCCTTCCAAATTGAGGGTCTTGAACTCGCAAAGGTGTTTTCTCCCTAGGTAAAGTGGCTAAAGGAGCACCCTATTTGGTGTTTCTAGCTCCCAAGGGGAAGTAACATTTCCTCAATCCACCCTTCAATCAATAAGTTTTATGTGAATAATGATGGTAAAGGAGGGGAGAAGACTTCATGGCCAAGTGCCATGGTCAAAGGGACAAGCATGATGGGGACCCACATTATGAGTGTATAGATGCTGCGTATTTCCTTTGTGTGTGAGTCTAACTATTGGTGCGTATAGGCTAAAGTGGACTGCTGGTGTACAAGTGTAGTATGGAGTGGAGTGGGTGGAGACCAATCTCCACTAATTTCTCATTTAACTGCTCCCAACTGTCCCTCAATGTCGTGCTGATTCTTTAAGGAGATTTCGACTTACCAACAAGGCAAATTGACCCCACAAACTAGGCAATCAATTTGTCCTCCTTGAGTCTCATAACTCGTGTGGTGAGGTGGTTGCCATATCATCATCAAACTGCCCTTTGACTGATCCTTACTTTGACATGCATTTTCCACCTCATTTCCACTTTATTTGACTTGTGGAAACATTTAATTTTTTACCACTTATTTAATTTTTGGGCAATTATTTCCACTTTATGCACTAGACTTAGGAAAAATGGGTTTTGACGGGTTAGAAGTGATTTTTTGACCCCCAAAGTGTGTCCTAGAATAATGTTGAGGTGGAGAGGATGAATTTTGAGTACTTATACACCCTCAACATCTTCTGTTATCACTTATTTACATTTTACATGAGAAATAATTAAAAAATCTCGTCCTGCGAGAAAACTTTAATTATTAAAAAATCCTATCCAGACTTAGTCAAATTTCGTGAAACTTTATAGATGACTTAGCATGGTAATATATATCGACCCTAGACACTAGGACGAACTGAAGGCATGATCTTCAACTAGTCACTCCAACTTTGGGGGTATACGTGAGTGGAAAAATTTGGCAAGTTATTCGTTGCTGAAAAGTGAGAATAACTAGCTAAGTAAAAAAAAACACACCAGGGTGTACTTGTTACAAAGCTTTATTCATCTTGCTAGCGACACTTTTACAATTCTCCGTAGGGTTGCGGAATTCAAAAACAAAATGTAGAGAGAGGAGAGAGAAAGGGGCTAGAATGTTGTGCTGATTTCTGTAATTCTGAAAAATTTTGATGTGTACTTTTGTATCTTGCATTATGGAGTCCTCATAACATCTTGCTAAGTGCAACTCAACAGTTAACACCTCCTTGTGTGGTTTTTCCCTAGTCTTTGACCAAAAATATTTGTCTCTCATTATGCTTGGCTATCTTCTATTGTGCATTTATTGTTCACTGTTCTATCAATAATTGCTTAACTGTTTCTGGGGTAAAAGAGTGAATAAAATTGTTTTAAGTGATTATTACAACATAGAACATTGTGAAAAATTAACATGGTATTAGAGCTGAGGTGAAGATTAGCCATTGGAGACCAAAGAATTCACCCCTTGAGACACTTCTCTTGTTGAGTGGTGGTCAACTCTCTTGGACAAGATAATTACCTCCTGCTTCAAAATTGAAGAGAAGTTGAATGATGCCTCCAGCTTCGCAACATGGAGGGCTAGATTGGATCTTACTCTTGAAGAGAATGATGTGATCAAATATGTGTAGGGTCAAGTAGCTGAACCTCCTGAGAATGCCAATGCCAGTGTCAAGTCCAAGTACAAGAAGGGTGAGATCAAGGCCAAGAAGATCATCACTGACTCTCTTTGAGACCATTTCATCACCTATGTGTCCAAGCTGAAGAAGTCAAAAGAGATGTATGACAAATTGATTGGGATGTATGAGGTCAACAATCTCAGCCAAGTCATTTCCTTGAAGAGCCAACTCCGTGACATCAAGATGTCTAAGTCTTAATCTATAACAACCTACTTCATGAGGATCTCTCAAATAAGAGATCAACTTCTTTCCATTGGAGAAGTCATACCTAATAGAGAGCTTGTGCAGATGACTCTTGTGGGAGACATTCATTACAAGCATTAGTTGCAGAAAAGAACTCCTTACATTAGTTGAGCTTTTGGGCAATTGCACTAAAAAAGAATCCAGGTTCATTTCCATAGGAAGAATTTAGAGGCAAGAAGAGGGAGATCCTACAACCTTTGCAACCAATGGCAAGAGAGGAAAACGAAAAAGAAGACCTTCCAAATGGAAGCATAAGAAGCCAACTTCAACATTCAACAATAATTGAAGGGAATTATCCAAAGTCTAATGCTATAGGTGTGACAAATTGGGCCAACACATTGCCAAAGATTGTCTTGATAGAAAAAATGCTCAAAGGCCCAACAAAAACAACAACAATGGCAACAACAACAACTTCAACAATAGAAGGAGAGGAAGAGGTCCTGCTGCCCATGCAAGTGTTGAAGAGACTCAACGCCGTCAAAAGAGGTCCAAGAACACAAGGTATGACAATAATGTTGCTAATACTCAATTTGAATATTTTCTTGTCGCTGCTCTTTCTAGCTCGTCTTCCTAGCATTGATAGCTGGCTGGTGGATAGTGGGGCATCTAGAAACTTTACTGGGTATTATGAAGTCCTCTCAAATTTGGTCAAGAGGGAGACTAAATTGAAAATTATACTTGGGGATAATTCTACTCATCCTGTCAAAGGGTCTGGTTCTGTTTCTTTTCATTTGGAGATTGGTCAAATGATTCATCTTCAAGATGTGCTTTACGTGCCAAGCTTGAAGAAGAATCTTTTCTCCATATCTGCTTTGGAAGACAAAGGATTTAGAGTTGCATTTGTTAATGGAAAAGTGCTTGCTTGGCCAAGGAGATCTAACTTGAGAGCAACCTTCACACTTGGTGTCTGAAATGAAGGCCTACACAGACTTTGTGGATGACAAATCCAAGCATTGGTCCATGATACTACTAATCAGTGTGAGCTTTAACACCGGAGCTTTGCACACCTTCATTACAAGGCTTTGCCTGACTTGAGCATGATGGTTACAGGGATTGCCAGGATTCCGGTGGATCATGAAGGTGTATGTAAGGGATGTGCTAGTGGCAAGAATGTCAAGGGACCATTCCCTTCTAGTAGCAACAAATCTAAAGAGATTCTTCAACTCATTCATTATGACTTTTGTGGGCCCATGCTGGTGACATCTCTTGGAGGATAGTTGTTCTATATTATCTTTGTTGATAACTTCTCCCGTAAAACTTGGATTTTCTACTTGAAGACCAAGGATCATGCTTTTAGCATGTTCAGGGACTTCAAGGCTCTTGTGGAAAATCAAATAGGAAAGAAGTTCATGATCCTGAGTACTGATAATGGAGGAGAATACACTTCAAATGACTTTAAATATTTTTGCATAGTTGTCGGGATTAAGGAGGTGACTATTCCATACAACTCTCAACAAAATATAGTTGCTGAGAGGAAGAACAGGTCCATCTTGGAAGCAACCAAAGCCACAATTCATGATCAAAAGCTTCCTTTGTTTTTGTGGGGAGAGGCTACAAATACTGTTGTATATGTCCAAAATTGGAGTCCTCATCAAACCTCGGGAGACAAGTCTCCTGAAGAAGTATTTACAGGTGTGAAACTAGAAGATGGACATTTAAGAAGCTTTGGCTGCCTTGTCTACTTTCATGTACCGAAGGAGAAGAGGTCAAAGCTAGAGGCTTTCAGAACGAAAGGTACGTCTGTTGGTTATTGTAAAAATTCTAAAGTTACAGGGTATATGTGCCAAGTTAAAGGAACATTGAGTTCAATCGAGATGTGAATTTTTATGAGGAACCAGTCCAGGAACATGTTTGGAGAGATGCCATGGTTGAGGAATATGAGTCCATCATGAAAAATGATGTATGGGAGGTTGTTCTGAGACCTGAGGGGAAGTCTGTTGTGACTTCCAAGTGGATATAGAAAATCAAACATGCAGTTGATGGTAGCATTGAGAAGTTCTAAGCAAGGTTCGTGGCTAGAGGATTCTCCCAGAAAGAGGGAGAAGATTATGATGAGATATTTGCACCTGTTGCCCGATACACTAATATCCAGTCTATTACTGCTCTTGTTGCGAATCAGGGTTGGAATCTTCATCAGATGGATGTGAAGACAACTTTTCTTCATGGCATACTCAAGGAATAAGTGTACCTAGAGCAATTGCAGGGCTTTGAGGAACATCACAGGGAACAAGGTTACTTGGGAGCAGGAGCGAAAATGGGGAGCGAGAGCGAGAGCGAAATTTTCAGAAGCTCCTTGTTCGGGAGCGAATTGGGGATCAAATTTTTATATAATACATATTTTTTAATATTTTGATGCATATATGTCAACAAAAGCATGTAGAATGATGAATTAGATATAAAAAAGCATAAAAACATAGATTGAACCATATAACATCAATCATCTAGAAGTTATAATCTTCATCAACCACGTCCACAAGTTAGTAACATACAACATATTGAGTCTCATGATTCATCAATCTTAAAGTTTCAAGCTTTCAAAATTCAATATATAACATTTATCATCATTGATCACCAAAGTTGTACTTGTAAGCTAAATGTAACCATTACAACAAAGAATATCTAACATGAAATGAAATGTTATAAAATGAAATGAAATGAAACAACTTTCAACTTTCACGAAGCATCATATTCATAATTCATTACCAATGAGTTATAATTGCCAACTTCAAACTTCAAACTTAAATTGTCATATATTGTTTACAAAAAATATCATAATAAATATGAAAGAGTCAATAGTTATAAAAACTACTAGAAACTAGAAAAGACAAGTAAATCTATTATCTATAGCTAATGCTTGGGCCTCTTGCCGCCACGAGAAATGTCTAATTTTTTAGTCTTGTTGGAAAATCAATATCTTTGTCATTAATATCACCTTCTAAGCATTAATATCCAGAGCTATCTTTGTCATTACCTTTGGATTTGTATAGTGATCTTTGTCATTAATATCACCCTGTAAGCATTAACATAAGCTAGAATAAACATAGCATGTCAAGTCAAGATTTTGTTTGAGTGATGGGTACATTTTTAGTAGGGTCATGATAGAGGTGTTCGACAACCAATGTCACTAACATCAAGGTACATAGAGGGATTGGTGCTCTTGATTAAATATGAGTTCCATACCCTAATACATGACAAAATTCAATGGAAACATTGCAATTCCCCCAATCCCGAAATCCTGAAAAACTGATAAGTTTGCTGTTTTTTGAATGAGATCTAAAATTCTACTTTCTCCATATGAAATCCAATGAGGTCAGAACCACTCTCAAACATCCCAAGTCATTTCATGGTAATGTAAAAAATTTAAGTAACCAATGTCAAACATCCTTTTACTTTAATAATTTAACATTACCATGAATCGCATATCAATACTAGGGCCATAGGCTTGATCATTAGGCTGCCCCACTCAAAAATTACCGTTTCTTTGAAAAAAATTTGCAAAAAAGCCTGGGGAGCAAAAATTTCGCTCCCTAGTTCGTTCCCCTGTGGGAGCAATTTCAAGAGCGCGCTCCCGGTTTGATCCTGAAGGGAGCGCGATTCGGGAGTGGGTTCGAGCGGGGGGGAAAGTGCATTTCGCCACCTTGACAGGGAAACCCATATTTACATATTGAAGAAAAAATCCCTCTATGGATTGAAGAAAGCCCCCAAGGCTTGGTATGCTCAGATTGATGGATACCTAGTGAAGCTGGGATTCACTAGATGCAATGCCTATCATAACCTCTACTTCAAGGTTGTCCAAGGTATGCCTTTGATTTTGGTTTTATAAGTTGATGTTTTGTTCATGATAGGAGCAGAGCTTCTGATCATCCAGTGTAAGAGGTAGCTTCCCTTCGAATTTGAGATGAAAGACCTTGGGTTGATACATTATTTCCTGGGCTTAGAGGTGTGGCAAAGACCTGGAGATATTTTCCTTAGCCAAGGAAAATATGTTGTCAAACTCTTGGAGAGATTTGGGATGGTGGATTGCAAATCCATGGCCACACTGATGGAGGAAAACTTCAAGAAGTTATGTGGTGAAGTTGTGGGACTAGATCTAGTAGATCCTTCTTTGTACTGACAGTTGATTGGAGCTCTGATGTTTCTGGTCAACTCTAGACCAAATATATGTTTTGCTATTAACACCTTGAGCGAGTTCATGTCGAACCTTTGCATGCTCACTGGGTGGCCACAAAACATGTGTTGAGATATCTTCATGGGGTGATCCATTATGGAGTAAGATATGACTCTGATGATGATTTGAGACTACATGGATATATAGATGCAGATTGGGTTGGGAGTGTTACCAATGGGTAGAGCACATCAGGGTGTTTCTTTAGCTTAGGATTTGCCATGATTTCTTGGATGAACTGGAAGTAGAAATCTATCACTCTCAGTACAACTGAGGAAGAGTATATTGCAGCTAGTATGGCTAGCTGTGAGGCAGTGTGGTTGCAAAAGTTCTTTGCAAAGCTATTTGATCATGTCCCAGATACGACCGTGATATATTGTGACAATCAAAGTGGGATCTGTTGAACCCTTAGTTACACTAAGAGGGGGGTGAATCAGTTTAACACATTCATGGTCTTTTAAAACTTTTCCATTAAAACTTATATACACCTTCATTTCATGTTCAACTTTATATGTGAGTAATCTTAGAATGTGAGCAGCAAGTATTAAGATAATGTAACCGCAAACTTAATATGAGAGCAGCAAGTATTAAGCAGATTAGATAAACCATATCAACACATAAACATCATGCACAGAGACACCAGATATAAGTGGAAACCCATAAAGGGAGAAAACCACATCTTATTATTGTTGTGATGCAAAGGCAAGCTCCAACTCCCTTTCACCACTGATTTTCTGTAGGCACCAACCTATAGGAGGCTCCTACCTCAATTCTGCAAGCTACAACTTGCAAGGAAGCTCCAACTCCCATCAATTTTCTGCAGGCACCAACTTACAGGAGACTCCTACCTCAGTCAGCTACAACTGACATTTATCAAGCTACAACTTGACGTGGAAGCACCAAATCCCATCTATTTTCTGCAGGCTACAACCTTTAGGAGGCTCCTACCTCAGTCAGCTACAACTGACATCTATCAAGCTACAATTTGATAGGGAAGCTCCAACTTCCTTACTCTTTCAAAAGAAAAACACTTGCTGATTTACCTTGAATATCAGCTCTGTTATGTTCCTTCTTTTCCGCTGTCCATCAGTCCTCTTATCTGCCCTGTATCATCTCTGCATCTTCTCAGATTCTTTATTAGCTCCTCCTTCTTTGCCTCACTGCTTCATTTTTGTATTCTCTAACCTCTCTATGCATATCTATGAGATATTATTTATAGAAATTTCCTTATGACTGTTAGCATTCCTCAGGGAATTTGAAATGGACAGCCATGCCTCTTTGCCTTTTGCCTTCTCATTTCTTTTACTAGCTCATTCAGAAAAAAATATAACAATATGTACTAATTTCAATATTACAGTGGGATTTTTGTTTTCCTCCGGAGACTTGCCAATGCATCACAAACAATATAAAATCAATTAAACATTTACATTCACATTTTCAGTTACATACATCGATTTCAATTCAATCCATTCAGTTTTTGGCTCTCTGTGAGTTTGTCTTTTTTGCTGCTGTCATATAACTGTTCTGCATACCTCTGCTGCTCATTGCCTTTTTCAGTTTCTGTACACTCTCCTGCTTTTTGTGCTTGTACTCCTGTCAAACCCACATTTTCATTCCTGTGCATATTCACCTGTTCACTGTACTTGTGTATCTGCATATATAACTGCTTTATGATACAGGGTAAAACCCATAGTCCCTGATTTTTTCTCTCTGTGCATATAAAAATGCACCCCCTATTTTCTATCCAACACAATTTCCTTATCTGGGCAATTTTGATACTCTGTTTACTGAACTGGCAATTTAATTACGTGGAAGCTTCTCTTACAAATTCCCATCATGAAGACTTCTTCACCGTTAATAAATGGTTATAAAACCATAGCAATAACACTCACGCGACAGTGCAATTTCCTGAAGGTGTAACCTTAGTAACAAAACAATGCACTAATGCATATAGCAACAGGGACTTGTGGGCCCACATCCTCGTTTAACACATATCAAGACTCTTCATATTATATGTTGGTCTATATATCATATAACAAACCAAAATAAAAACTCTTGCATTTCCACATATGTTAATATGCGTCAAGACTCTATATTTTGCCCAAATACCATACTGGCTCACTGCACTTTATTAAACCCCAGGTAACCATATAATGGAGTGTAAAAACTCTGGTAAACTTGATAAATATATATTATTAAGTGATGAAAAGATGAGATGATTACAATGAGGGATCGCCTAGGCTTTAAATAGCCTCAAGGTGTCCCTTGGCGAAGAGGCATGATCTTTGATCATGCCCTTTCAGTTAATAAAACCTAATATCACTATATCTAACTAATAATTAATAAAATATTCATAACATTGCCCCTCTCTTAAGATGCTTTGTCCTCAAAGCATATGTAATGATGGACAATGTTGACGAATGTCTGGTTTTCTCAAGCGATGAGCTCTTGCTTCCCATATTTTAAAAAGATCGTGGAGCATCTTCTCGAGATCCATCTGTTGATGATGTGGATAGTGAAAAGATCTGATATCGACAGAGTTGGATACTGTCTTGACTTCTATTGGATATTTGATTTTCCTATCAGAAGGTACCTTTATGGGTAGATCTTGGAATACTTTTCCATGTTTTCCAACTATCCCTTGTTCTTCTGGTGATTTTTTGTGATTCCTTTTTAGATTTAGAGGTAATTTACCCACAATTATCATTTGATGCAACTTCTTCTCATCATCAAACGCTTCCTTTTTAACAACCATATGTGCTTCATCACCGAAGGCTTCAACAGCTTCTGACGTTATATCAGTGGCTTCGGATGTGTTAGTCGCTTCACATGTTTTGTTAAATTCTGGGGATGGAACATTTTGTCGTTTTAAAACATCTGTATCTTCATGGTGATGTGGGGAATCGGTTTTTTCCTGATGCTCTTCCGAGTTCCCTGAATCTGCGGAATTGTTTTGTTGATTTTGTTCCCTGTTAGGAGATATTGGGGATTGTGTCGGACTTAACTTATCTATTTTATCATTTAGCTTACTGTAGAGTTCTGTCATATAGTTCATGATCACATTAAATCTCTGCAATATTTTGTCCTCTTTGTCCTTAGCCTCCATTTGTTTAAGCCATATTTGCCTTTTTATCTGATCAATCGTCATCATTGATAAAGACATACTGAACAGGTATGAGGTGGGAAATATTTTCTGCCAGTTTTTCTTTTTTCTTTAAAATTAATTAATTAATATTTAATTAATTAATTTTTTTTTTAATTATATAATTATTATATATATATATATAATTTTTAATTAAAAATTATATAATATATATAATTTAATTATATAATTATTATATATATATAATTATTTAAATGGAAATTATATAATATATAAATGACTATATAATTAATATATATATATATATATAATTATCGATTAAATTATATAATATATATTTTATATATAAAAAAAAATCGTTTTTAAAACTGTTCTCGTTCCGTTGAAAAAAACACGCCGACTCATATGTCTTTAATCATATTTTGTTTCAATCTTTATTAAAAAATGCTTGCCAATGTAGATCTCACCAACTCTTCGCGGAATGCTCGTTAAGATGGCGCTGTCACGATGCGGAATCCCGCGTCCGATTGCGCGTCTTTCAATCTCCGTCAACTCACGGTAAGTACGAAACCCTACCGAAATTTTGCTCAAACTCCCGTCAATTAAGGCCAGAACTCCGATCTAAAGAATTGTTGTTTGAACAATGCACCGCGGGATTCGAATCTTCGATTTGGGATACAGAAAGCACGAAAATTTCCACGACGCGCAGACTGATGACTCGGGAACCTCGGATCCCAAGTTCGAACTTTGGACGTCCTTCGGCAGTTTATATAACTTAAACGAATCAACTATTAAACGATGCCTGTTCACGAATTTTTTTTTAAAACGCAAATTCCACCCTTCAAATTACAGTCACGTTAAACGTGTAACGTGTTGGAAACAGGGCAACGTTTAATTCAGAACAGTGGTCAAACGGACGGCAATTCGGAACAGGTATCGACAATGTGCAGAGAAGGGCGTAAACCAGAGTCTGAACCACCCACGGGACAGCAATTCCGAGCTACTGTTTGCCTGTTCTGTCCACACAATTTTTTTGTGGTCTGTCTCAGATCTGCGGCTAGGTTGCTCCTAGAATCCGCACCAAACACAAGAAATATTCCTCCTCAGCCTCCTTGAAACTGTTGTGGTTTTTCACCGAATTCTTCACTGAGTTGCAGTCCTCAAATTCACTGAGGGCAAGCGTTGAATGTGAGGGGAAGGCGATGAGTGGAATCTGAGAGGGAAATGAGCGAATTATGAATCAGGGTTTGTGAGCAAAGGCAGAGTGGGCGTGGGAGAGCAGAAGGGGTTGGGTAAAAATCTACGATTTTTGGAATTTCCTTTGATTCCTAAATTCTGGAATTGATCACACAGATCCAAAGAGCGATGGCTCCGATACCAATGGAGTGTAAAAACTCTGGTAAACTTGATAAATATATATTATTAATGATGAAAAGATGAGATGATTACAATGAGGGATCGCCTAGGCTTTAAATAGCCTCAAGGTGTCCCTTGGCGAAGAGGCATGATCTTTGATCATGCCCTTTCAGTTAATAAAACCTAATATAACTATATCTAATTAATAATTAATAAAATATTCATAACATATAACTCGATACACATAAAAGTCTGGCCCACAACATATTTCAAATCCTTTGAATCGATATCCAATGTTCAATAACCATTATATAATATGGCCCCCACTCGAATGTTTAAGAACCTTTATAACAACCTTTGATTTTTGCTTTCACTAACATTTATAATTAAAATGAAAACTTTGGACCAAAACCCATTTTGTAACTTATTCGAATTAGTATTCGAATACTATGGTTCCGTCATAATATATTGGTCGACATATGATGCCGGGGTACCCCTCCTAACTCAACTTTTCAATCTCTGTGCATCTAAAAGTGCAATCCACATTTACATTCAAATCAATATCAAGTTGGCAATTTAAATAAAGCGGAGTTCGCTATATCCTATGGTTATGAAACCATTGCTATCAAAACTACATCTGTGGGGACTATGTTCTTCAATCAAAAACCCCTCGGAATGATATTCGAGCTTTATGATTCACCCAATATATGATGGTTCATAGTAGAACGCATATGGTTTAAATTCAAACCTTTATTAAAGCCAACATCCAACAGTGTTTGGGCCCACACAATATTAATGTGTATGTGATAATGCTTTACCAACCCGTCACATAATTATACCATACAAATGTTCCTTTGTCTAACAATCCTGACTTTGGATAACCCCCAAACACTATAGCGTCTGGCCCACATAAATCAATTGTAGACGGAAATGCGTTCAAACGCTTCCACTGTCTCGAAGGCAATTTCACATTTCTACTTCATAATCGTCGACCTTGGCTTTAAACAACCCAACGATAAACATTATTAAGGTTCGGGCCCACAACTTACCTTATCGTTAACTTACCTCCGCATCCAACGGTTGTAGGCTTATCGTGCTTCAACCTCTGATCGAACGGACATCAACCCATATCACGTTTTTTTTCGTTCTGAGCTTTAAGGCTTCAAATTTACTCGAAACTCGCGGTTTTCAAATACCGCCCAAATACACGTGTCGACCGATGACTGTTATCGCGTTATTTTCTTAAATACCACTTACCGCTTTAGGAGCTACGCGAATACCACCGGCTGATTCTAGAAACCACGTTCACTGTTCCTCACGGTTCCAATTATTTCCACTGCTCCAGGTTCCGCTCATTTTCTCTCCCCTTCCATCGAGGTTCCCCTTCTTGACTTCGAACTCTGCTACGATCCTTTGGATCCAACACTTAGCTGTACTTCACTCCACTATTCAAGGTTTGAATGAGTCTATTTGACCTACTTTTTCCCATTCGAAGCCGTGCCATCGATCTTCCTTCAAGGATCGAACACCCTAATTGGAATACAATTGCTGCAAATCAACTCCCTTCCTTGCGTTTCTTTTATGCAACGGTTAAAGTTTGCACGACGTTACTATACGATGCAAATCGAACCTCACAATTTCTTAATAGATTTTATAGCATCAGTAAATGGATTCCTGCAAGGACTTAAAACCCCTGTTCTTACCAATTCAATTTCGACCAAAATCGATATACACAGATGCATCAATTTCAAAAGCAGTCACTTACAACTTCATGTTTGGCCAGATCTTCAATTTGATGGCCTTTTCTTCCTACGCTGTCTCTGAACAGTTCTCCTGGTCTATGCAAGTCTTCAACATCAATTGGTTTACAGGAGCAAACCCTACTCACTCAGTTCCTTTGTTGAATCACTCACACACTCTGCAGCTCTCTAGTTCTGCTACTTTCTGCTTCAATTCCTTTGTTTCATCTGTTGCCTGGGTTGCCTCTTTTCCTTGTTTGATGCTTTCTTGCTGCTGCATCTCTGCTACCTCTCTCCCTGTCTTCTCCTTTAGGCTCCTTTTATGCTTTCTTACTGCTGCCTCCCTGCTACTTTGCTTTTCTCTTTGCCTTGTTGCTGTTTCAGGTGCTCCTCCTTTGCCATCAATGACAACATTTCCAACAGGATCATACTTCAAGAGAATCCAATGTTTCATGACAAGTCGAAGCACATCGAGATTAAGTACCACTATATCAGAGATACGGTACAAAGAGGAACAATTTGGCTCCAACTCACCTCGACTGATCAGAAGGTTGCATAAATTCTCACCAAGATTTTGTCAAAAGCGAAGTTCTTATTCTTCAGAGAGCAGCTTGGAGTGCTGGAGAGTGTTTCCCTCCTTAAGAGGGAACACTGCTGATCAAGAACACTGAGGATTTGCTCTCCCCCAGTCTTTTGACTAGCCAGGGACTTGGTGAGGGGGGGTTGAGCAGCAAGGCTCCTGAGTGTGATGGTACTCCTTAAAGCCATGGACTTGGCTGAGTACGTGCTCCAGTATGCATCCTACCGATATGTCCCTTTGTGTCTTTATTGACCAGAGGGCCATGGACTTGGTTAAGCTTGCCGCGATTGCCACCTATCTGGCAAGTGGGTGAGGAGACTTAGGTGTGTGATCTTTGCCAAAGTCGGACGCCACTGCCATGGACTTGGTTAAGGTAAATTGATCTCTCTAAGTATTGGATGCATGTGTTCTACCACTTGATTACTGAGGATCAAGTTTGGTGAGGGTCAATCAGTGGACATTAGGTGTGCGATCTTTACGAAGGTCATTTATGATTGCCATGGAGTTGGTTGTGGTAAATCAATCTCCCCTATTGTCGTGTGGATCATTCTTATTCTTCTATTGATCAAGTCATCATTGTTCAGCTAAGATGAGATGAGAGGAGATGAGCTTCTCTTATGTTGAGACATGTACATCCGAGTTGAGACTTATGGTGTAGCCGGAAATTCCTCGCTAGCTAATGTAGGGAGTGTTAAAATTGGGCACCTTTGGTTGGAATTTCATCATCAAAACAATGGAAAATTCAAATTTTCTTGTTTCACCAAGTCGGCCTCCAAGTCTACAATTCGGCCCCACAAGAGAAATTGACCCTCCTAAGTCAACTATAAATAGACCTTCGTTGTCTCCTCATTTGGCATCATCACATCATCACATCAAGTTCAATCTGATCTGAAATTGCAAGAGACATTTCACACGTGAAGGAGCAAGGAGTCATCTTTTTTGTTTTGTGTTTTCCCTCTCTTTTGACCAATGTTGACCTGTGTTGACTGGGCTATTTCTCTGCTGCTTTGGCCGAGTTCTTGGAAGGAGACTTTGACCGAATCTTGACTGGAATATTTTCTCTGCGTTGACTGAAGTTCTGAGCACATTTTCTGAGGTTGACGGAACTGTTTGACTAGGGTTTGACCACAGTTTTTGACTGGAAATTGACCGAAGATTGCAGGAGAGTTTGGATCTGTTTTGACCGAGTTTGACTGAGAAAGGAAGGTTGAATATTCTGCTGGGTTAACCGAACTTTTCTGGGTAGGTTTAACTGTTGTCATTGACCAATCATTGAAGGCTGTTGACTGTGGTTGACCAAACGTCCACAGGCCAATTTTCAGCCCTCTGTTGCAGACTGGTATCTTTGACCAGATTTGATTATCTCTCTCTATTTGGATTGGTTTTGAGTTGGGAAAGTCAAAGTTTGACTTTGACTAGTTGCTGAATGTACTACTGGAGTCTGGACTATGTATCTTATGCTGAACATTGATTGAGTAATAGAAGAAGAATTAATGATGGGTTTGCCCCATTGTGGGGTTTTTCTCTGGTCTTTGACCAAAACTCTGTGTCTCATTGTGCTGGGCTATCTTCTATTGTGCGTTTACTGTTTACTGTTATATCAATAATTGCTTAACTGCTACTGGAATGAAATAATGAGTGAAATTGTTTTAAGTGATTATTACATCATAGAACATTGTGAAAAATTAACACTGTCTTGGCTCTTATAATTTCTTGCATATCATTGTTGGCATACCATGCTCCAAATTTAATACGACAGTATTTATTAGTTTCTTAAGCAACAAATTAAGCAACAAACACATGAATGCATATTTCTACTTTATGAAACTTAATGATTGGTTGCACTAGAGGGTCGACTTTGTTAATATTTGCTGTCTAATTGATCACTTGGCTACATGGTTACAACTGATCATTCAAATATTTTGATTGATCATGTCATTTTTCAGAAACTTCCAAAATAAGAACTTTTAATCTTTAATTCTATAAAAAAAAAAAGATAAAAAAAAGAGAAAAATGGAAGTGTAAGAGGAAAAATTGAGGCAGATTTTTTGGTTTTGGATGGTAATTTTTATTGCTGATTTTTGTAGTGTCATTTTCTGATTTCTGCATTGCTGATTTTTGTGTTTTAAAACATCAAATAGAACCTTTTGATTGCAGATTTTCCCTTAACTTTAGCAGTTATTCAGCCATAGTTAGTAATATGTTGAAATTTTTTCCCTTCTTATCAACATGTTGTCTTGTGTCAGTATGCAATAAATCACTCTTATGAACAAAATGCTTGAGCCTATTAAATCAACATGGCCAACATCTGGGGTTAGCATTGTCTCTGATGGATGGACAGATCCAGCATGACACCCACTCATCAACTTGATGGTGTCTTCCTTGAATGGTCCAGTTTTCTTGAAATCAATGGATGCACTTGGAAAATACAAGGATGCACAATATATGGGTGAGTTGTTTATTAAAGTTATTGAAGATGTAGGTGTCGATTCTTGTGTGCAAATCATTATAGATAATGAACCTGTTTGCAAGGCTGCTGGCATGATTGTGGAAGCTAAATATCTACAAGTATTTTGGACACCTTGCATCATCCATTCGTTGAACTTAGCAATGAAATCTTTTGCCTCTGATGTGCTTTGGATTGAAAGCATTACTGAGGATGCACGACATATCCGCAACTTTGTACAAAACCATACAAATGCCCTCACTATCTACAAGGAGTACACCAATCTATCATTGTTGAAGATCGCGGATACACGGTTTGCCTCTTCATTCATCATGTTGAAGAGGTTGAGGGAAGTCAAGACCGCTCTTGGGGCCATGGTTATTTCAGAGTTTTGGTCTTTTTGGTGAAAGACAGATCAAGCACTCTCAAAAAGAGTGAAGGACACAGTGTTGGATGATGCCTGGTGGGATAGGGTAGATCTACTTATTCAGATCATGTACCCTATCATTTCCTTGCTTCGATTTGCAGATACAAACCAACCCATCCTAGGAGAGGTTTATGAGGGATGGGATTCCATGATTGAGTCTATGAGGAACATTATTTTACAGAGTGAGTGCCCCAAGTATGAGACATCACCAAAGGCCTTCTTCACCAGCATAGAGGATATTCTTATTAGTAGATGGGACAAGAATTGCACATCTTTACATTGTTGGACTCACTCCTTGAACCCAAAATACTATAGCCATGAGTAGCTGAATGGTGGAAGTTCCCACAGATTCCCTCCTCACATGGATGGTGAAATTTCACAAGGAAGGAAAGATGCATTCAGGAGGATTTTTCAGGATAGTGCGTCCCTTGATGAGGTGGAGGATGCCTTTGCAGAGTTTTCCACTAGCATTGGGTGTTTTGCAGGCTATGATGTGATTAGAGATAGGGGGGCTAAGAAGCCCTATCCTTGGTGGGCAACTTATGGGGCAACAAGGCCTCCTCTACAACAATTAGCCATGAGGCTCCTCTCTTAGGTGACTTCATCCTTTTGTTGCGAGAGGATTGGAGCACATATGGGAATTTGTATAGTGTGAAGAAGAGCAGGCTTGAGCAGTCCAGGGCAGAGACAATGGTGTATGTGCACACCAACCTTCGTCTTATTTATAGGCATAGGGATGAGTGGTTGAAGGAAAAGACAAAGATGTGGGATGTCTTTCTTGATGATATAGGTCTAGACAACAGTGTTGACTTGGCATTGGCCAACTTGGATCTTAATGAGCCAGTGTTAGAGCTGTCACATTGATACTGTAGAGAGGTCATCCTCCACACTAGCAGATGTAGAGATGACATTGGATACAGAGGAGGAGGATGCAACAGAGGAGAATAGTGGTGACCATGATGATGAGGACAATGATGTTGATTATGATGATGAGGATTGATGACTCACAAGTCATGACTCATGAGCTACCTACTACCTTGAGGCTTGTAGACTTGTAGTTGTTTTGTATTTGCTATTTCTATTTGGCATGCTATTTTCCATTGGCATTGTATTACCTATGTAACACATTTTGATTTTGATGATTTAATGAGAAAACTACAATATCTTGTCTTTCTACTATTGGATCATTGATGAATATGTCTATTACTTTGTACGATTGTATGATGTATCTTTGTAAAACTTACATCTAGATGAAGATATATGTTTGAATCAATGAATTTGTGTAAGAAATATCTAATTTTTAATATATATATATATATATATATATATATATATATTTTAATAAAATAATATATGATGTGTCTGGATGTGTCCTGTTCTAGGGGGTCACTGTGTCCATGTCTGACACTCGAATCTGCATGTCCTTCGTGTCCCGTGTCCTCATGTCAAGTGACTTAGGTCACTGGTAGGGTCGACTTGTGCTTTGGAGGTCTTTTTGACTTTCTAGACATAAAAATAATATCTTTTACATGTTACAATTTGCCCAATAACGTCTTATACAAATGATGTTGACTCTCTTGACTCATGACAAATATTTTTATGACGTTACAAATCCTAGAAGCATGAAGAACATGCTTAACCTAGATGATCAAAGCATGAAACCCATGCTTGAAAATCATATTTTTCTTTCTTTTTTTTCTTGTAACATAAGATATACATAATGACATGAGTACAATGACAATTATGAAGACCGAAACTAGTCACATTTTCCAACAGGGTATTGTGTGTTGAGAAATCCATTAGGGCAACAATTGATTTCTCTTATTATGACATTATCTTGTGACATTTAATTATTATATCTTCTTCAAGTTATCTTGTTCTTATCATCAAGACTAATGCCAATCAATAAACAAAAAAGGACACAAGATATAGGCAGACTGCAAGGGAAAAACCCCTAGGAAGGGGAAAACCTAGTCATGAACTCTTCCTTCAGTATATTCAAATCACAATGAGACAACCAAGACTCTTAACCTAAACCTCTCTCCATCAAGTCAACCTTTTAGATGACATAGCCTTCTCCCAAAACTGATCTACTTCAATCATAAGACTTCATCTCTTACAACTACGAAAGCTTCGGTCTTGCAATTGTACACAAATTTCAGTCCAACAATAGTAGATATCTTCGATCCTGCAATTACAGAGAGATTTGAGTCCTTTAGTTGTGATAGAAGCATTATTCTTTTCCTTGCGATATAGTCTTCCCTTTTAGATGCCAAAACAATCTTCTTATTACTCTTTTCCTTCCTTGATAGATAGCCGAATATCATACCTTCTTGCAATGTATGCGAATCTGTCCCAAACTAGGTCGAGTACCTTTTCTATATATAGTGGTTGGAGCCTGTATTTTGAGGCGGACATGGTAAAATGGAGGCCACCTTGATATGTGATGAAGCCGACTTGCAAGGAGACCAAGGCTGACTTGATGGAGGAGATGTAATACAATTTTTTTTTCTTTCTTGACTTTAAGGAGCCTAAGAGGGTCTCTTACAAAAATAACTTTTGACTTTGGCTCAATAAAAATCCTAGAGCACTCAATGGGTGCTTTGACCTATAGACTATTGACACAAGCATGGAACTCATGTTTAAATAAGTCAATTTATTTAATAATAAAATTTTCTTTTGGCAAATATATTATGACTCAAGTACAATTATGAAGTCTGATACTAGTTACATTTTTCAACACTCCCTCTTAACTAGGGAGGTATTCATAATTACATATGTGTAGAGGTATATGGAAGATATTGAAATGAATTACGAAGAGTTCTAGCACAATCAGCGCTGCGGTCCGAATACCTGACTAGGGTGATCTATCCGGGTGGGACTAAGATGGACTGAAACTTTCAACCAGTCTTGGTACCATCAGGCTTACTTGCTAACCATCAATCCAGAGATCTAGGTGCGTATCCAAGGTCAGAGCTCCAAGACCAATGCCACCCTCCCTCTTCGGGATCTAGAAATCAACACATTGGCTGGCCAAATGTCCTCCCAAGCATCCGCCATTAGATGCTTCAACTCTCCCTATCAAACTAGATATAGATATATCCATTTGTCCAAGCATGCTTTGACCTTCTTATGGAGAGATTTACCTGTACAAACAAAAAACCCAATTAATAGTAAACTTTCAAATATACATATACAAGTAAACACAAATCTTGATGCCACTCAGTTATTTATATTCAAATATTCTGAAGCTTTTCTTCTTTCATTGTAATATCCCTTTCAGAATATTTTACAGATTTTGCTGGAAAACTAATTCAACCAAAATTTCTTCGTAAAATTACCATTCAATTTACATAAGATTGCCATGTAAAATCAAATAATAGAATACATGCAATACAAACATACAATGTGCCAAAACAATCTCAACTTTATTATAAAATATATAACTGGGGTTTACATGCAACACCTAGAAGATAGCTGAGATAGAACTGGCCTAAAGGATTTGCTGCAATGTTGCACGAGCCCTACGCCAAAAATGAATTGAATTGTTACTTCTAAGCTCTCCTGTGAATTCTGGATGAATTCACCAAGGGGAGATGGGTGCTCACCCAATCTCTCTAAATCACCAGAGGGTTTTCCGTCCTAGGGCTACTAATGGAGTAGAGAACCAGGTTCTCAATCCTCACATACAAGAAGCAATATCAAATCCAAGATGACCTCTAATGGCTCTTCCTCCTCTTTTTTATAGATCTGATGGACTCCTCTAGAAGCTCCTATTTTATTATTATTTTAATCATTGAGCACATTTACTTTAATTAACATATTCTTTTTAATGTGGTAAAATTGTCAATTGGCCTCCATGCCTTCTCAAGTCACTGAAAATCACTCCTAGCCATCCCATCCTATAGGTCTTCTCGTTTCGGTTCCAACGAGCTATTACACTAAGGTGTTTTGCCAAGAATTCCTCTCGAAATGCCACCTTAGGCGTAATTAATTGAGTTAGGCCCATTAATAACTCAATTTTCTGAAAGTTGTCGGAATGCAATGGAACGAAAGGAAAACTGTGCAGATGGTGGAATATACCAAGCAAATGCCATCGGACCTCATAAGAACTCCTCAAAACCCCTCCAAAAGCCCCCAGGGCCCGCCGATGACGTCAACCTGCACCTGTGACCTATCTGCGCCCAACTCTGAAAGTACATCCTAACCTTGTCACAAGGAATACCAGAAAAAGAACATTAAAAATCCTCCGCCCCAAGATTGCTTGCCCTCAAGAAATCCAAATATGTGGACTAGTCTGTTGGCTTAATGCAACTAAGACCCAATGCCCGGATCCCATACAAACCGCTGGGTGATGCTATGCCTCTGTGTCAACCCACCAAGGAACAAACCCCTTAATGCCCGGATCCTAGACCAATCTCTGACTGAGAAAGTCATCAATAAATCCTCCTGGATCCCAATGGCACCGAGCATCAGTGCTCCACAGCTTCTGTTGCGCTATAACTTTGGCTGAGAATGCTGACCCACTGACTGTGTACCAACTCATCACCTCTCTCCAGTCCAAACCCTGACTCAATCCAATGCTAATCCTGCTCTCCTGATGTATGGATGAAATGTTGAAGAGCTGCTAACCTGTATCCCACTGTCAGCTGAAACCTATAGTATCCGTCATGTCTAAGGGTCCCTGCTCCACTATGCCCCTAACTAAGAATATCGTACCATCAATAAGATACCGACTCATTATCTCCCGCCAATCTAGTGTATGAACACCTATGAGAGGAATATGTCTACCAGACTGATACTAGTCCATGCTCAACTATTGACGCTCTTCCCTGTCAACCAACAAAACCGATCCAAGAAATCCTGCCGCTCTCCCTATGATGGACCCAAGTGGGCAAGCTGGGTTGCAAGCCCTGTCTATGTACTCCTGGAGAGGGCTGTTGTTTGAAAATCCTGTAGCTTTGCTGGCCACCACTACATCTACTTGCACCTCATTAATGGGTAGACCCAAAGGTGGATGCACTGCTGTCTTCCTTGCCTAATAGGAAACTCCACGCTCCTCTAGCCCACCAATCCTCCACAACTCCTCTTGGGTCAATCGTCTCCTGAACAACTTAATGTCCTGTACTACTAACCTTTCGGCTAGTCCATATGCAGTAGGTGAAACCAACTGCTCTCTCCTCCAAATGGCCAATAATCTCGATTGCAACCTCCTACAAATGGCATCATGGCCTCCCATACATGATGACAAAATGGACTGCATGTGTGCTATGACTGTGTCGGGATGATGTTTCCTAATGTTGAAGAAGCATTGGAACATTTGTAGGATCAAATTGTCACACTCCAACTCAAACATGAGGTCATTGTTGACCACACTTTGTCAACGACCCCATAGCAGTACAACCCCATTTTTTCAAATGGGATTCATCATGTTCGACGTGTTCGCGCCATTCAGATTCCATTGACAGCCGACAGTTTTATGAGCGATGTAAACCGATTCTGCATGTTTATGATGTAAATGATCTAAGTAAGACCACCATGTATGTAACAACCTAGGTAAGCCTAGTATGTTGGTGACGATTTTTATCCTAGGAGGTTTTTTGTCTCACTGATTTGCTTGTGTTTTTTGACACAAGTGATCGGCATAGTTTTCCCCTCCAGCTTCACCCCAAAGCTAGGATGGATTTTGTTATCAAGATGCTAAGTGAGTCCTAGTGTTTTCTATCGAGTCTTTGTAAAAGTAGTTTGGGAATAATCCTAGCTAATTGGCTAGATTATTTTATTACAAGCTGCTTAGTCTACTAGATCATGTTTTGAGTCGCAGAATTGGGTACCTATTTGAGGGTCTATATGAATGGGTATTCCCCCTTCATGTGTTTTAATGTATTTATCTTATGTAAAGGGGGTTGGAAAAATAAATTAAATCCCCTCTAAGTCAATTAATTAAATTTTCTGGCCAAATTAATTAAAAAATCTTAAGCCAAAAATTTAATTAATTTTAGGTCCTAGGTGAGTTAAAATTCTTCAAAGGCAAAATTCGTGGGTCCTTAAAAAATAAATTTTTAAAGGTTCCAGGCCAAGGAAATATTGAGAATTTCAAGAAATTTTGGACCCTTGGGCCTTGGTGGTTAAATCAAAGTCAAAATTTTGAGGTAATTAACTCAAAAATATTATTTTTGAGTTAATTAAAATGGAATTAAATGATAAATTCGAATTTCCTCAAAATTATAATTTCGACTGTCCAGATTAAAAGATGATTAAATCTTTTCGACGGTCGAGATTATTTTGACATGGATCAACTGAACTAGCTGTTGGAGATTTTATCTTATAAATTAGAGGTCTTTGTCAGTCTTTCAATCATCCGATTTTTGGATCGTGCACTTGTTCTTGGAAGCTCTTGTGATTTTTGATGAATAAAGCATAAAGACTTTAGGGTTACAAACTGTAGTGTTCATTTTCCAGATCTATGTGGTGATATTGTCTCTAAACTTTGCTACTTCTATTGGTTTTTGATGGTTGATGGCCTCTATGGATTAATCTACATACAGGTATCTTGTGCAATTTTCTGGGTTTCTAAAATAACATTTTGATTTAACGGAAAGATTAGTTATCTATTTTTCTGAAAGGTCTGATGTTTATTTTTTAATCTCTATCAATCTTAAATTCAGATCTAAGTGTGTAGAGATCATTTTTTAAGGTTTGAGCATTTGGGGAAGTCTTCACTTAGACCAACCGACTCTCAGATTTCATAAATCTGAAAAAGCCCATTGTTTCCTAATTTCTAAGGTTATCTTACGGAATATTTTTTGTAGGGTCTTTCTAGAGCTTGTGCCTAAATAAAAAAAATTATCTTAATTTTTTTTTGAATTTAAAGTTAGATCTGGCTAGTAAGAGCCTTAGATCTTCAGATCTGGGAGTGAAGTCAGACTTATACTCCTTAGATCTGATAGATCTGCAACTCTTGTGCATAGATCTGTAAATATACTGTATAGATTTGTAATTTACATGTGTAGATCTGAAATTTTGTAACATAATTTTGATTTTTAACATTTGGGTTTTTAGGATTTTTGCTATTTTTGTACATATTGTGTATTGGATTTCTTTTTTTCATTTGTTTGCAGGAATAGATCTGAAAAAATCAGCGAAGGAAAACTTCAGATCTGAGTCAGATCTAGACCCTTGAGGACGCATAGACTTTTGAGGCTATTTTTACAGGATTTTGGTCTCCAAATTTCTAATTTTCAAGCGGCAACATTATCCTAAAATTTCAAGAATTTTCAACGGTGGGATCTTCAAAGCCTTGGGCTAAGGGTTTGATCTCTAAACCCTTATTTTCTGCAGATTTTATTACATCAAACAAATCACAAATAATTAGGCCTTAAAAGCACATTTTATATGGTCAAAATTGTTTAGAATTGCAAAATCTTCATTTTCAGAATTTTTGATCATTTGGGCATCTTTAAATTTGCCTAGATTTGATTTTGAAGCTCGCTGGAAATTCTGCATAACTGTGTAAAATCAAATCTGAACATTTCTGATTCATATCCTAAATAAGGTCTAAAAACTTTGAATTTTCAGTTTTTTGGCAAAACTTACTATTTTTAGACATTGTGGGGATCATTTTTAGTATTTTCAGTTTGTTGATCTGTTATCATTTTACTGATGTTATAAATTTATTAGTTCTGAAAATTACTGAATCAAACTCTCATAAAGCTTTAAAATTGAAATTTTCAAGTTTTAATATATTTTTGCTATTTTTGAAAGTATTTGGCAGCTATTTTGGGCAGTTTTATCTTGCTGATCTGTCACTGTTTCACTGCTGAAATAAAAATATTAGATATGAAATTTCACTTAATCAAGCCTTAAAAATTGATTTTTCTTCAAGTTCATCAATTTTTACTATTTTTAGTCATTTTGGGCATTGGTGCAGACATCGTTTGTTTGCTGATCTATGGTTTAAATTACTTGTGCAATTTATATTTCAGATTTGAAATCTTGTTGAAGAATATATTCTAAGTTTGACTATAGGTTTCTGAATTGGAATTATTTGAAATATCATAAATTCGGAAATATTGGAAAATTATGGCATTTAAATTTGATGGTACTCTCATGATAACATTTTTGTTTCAAATTTAAATGGTTGGTGATTAGCTGTGGTTGGTGATCATTGAGCTTTTAAATTACTTGAAATCGGTAGTTAATTGTTTAAATCAACTTTGGGAATATTTCAAGTGATGATAAATTGCATGTCTTTATCGAACATTTTTAATGCATAATTGTGAGGTTGTTTTATCAGATATCATTGTGGTGAATTTATTTTTCATTGGAGCAGTTATATATCAATTACTTGGCTTTAATTTCATAATGAGATATTTTGACTCCTCAAGGCACTGGTTTTAAAGTCTCTAATATAATTGGATCTATAAAATCTCATTAATCTTAACAAGTACTTGGTCTTTTAGCTGTGTCTCCTGAATTGGTTGATTTTCAACCAGTTCTTTTCCTTCATTTTTTGTTAGGGTCTACCTTCCTTAGCTTGCAAGGAGACAGCTTAGATAGAGAGATTAGGGATTAGGGTGACAACTTCTGATTTGAGCCGTTGTCGCGGTGCTTAGATATTCTGTGCGACAACAGCCATAAGATCTAATCAAGGCCATGACTTCTAGAATCTCTAGCCTCTTCCCAAAGGTAGGGTCCTCACTATTATCCAAATCTTGAAAGGTCTCCACTATCAATTTGAAGACTCTCCTCATAATATCATCACTATAAGGAGGTACATGTTCGGTCAACATCATGATACTACCAAGACAAGAGGCAACTGGAAGTTTGACTCCTATACAAGGGTGCTCCAAATACTTGGGTTGTACTAAGGCAAGCATGGTTGATTTTAGAGCCCAAATCAAGCTCTTCCCATCTGCCTAATCCACCTTGGAAAGGAGTGAAGAAAGTTCTTCTAGTTTGAGAAGGGATTTTGTTGTAACCCCTGTGCATCTCAAATCTGTCCCAAGTTTAAATTGTTGTGTCCCAATTCATGCTCTTCCCAGGGCTGCTCTTGTTGTAGCATAGAAAGTATCCCTTTGGAAAGGGATTTGTTGATAGCTATTGCTAGTTTGTTAAGAGAGTTTATGAAGGTTTGATCCATGTCTTAGTCTAATGAAGTCAAGTACATCAAGAAGTACACAATAGTGACAAGCTGAATCAATACATAGACCTCTCACATAAAGACATACTCATCCCTCACAAGACACAATCAACAATTACATAGAGGTCCAAATATAGTATGAACACCTCACGTAGACTCACCATACTCTCTTATTAATTAAACAAATATTGAAAACTTTCTTTGAGAGATTTTAACAACTTTCACTTTGCAGATAAAGTGGAAACACTTGCAACATGAATAAGCATGAGAGGCAAATACTTGAGGGAATTATAATGCTCAAATGAATTTTATGCCACATTGCATGCATGCAAAACACAGGTGAAATAAAGTAGACCCAAGTGTTGAAAATGACCGAAACAGGTAGCATGCACTGCCCAAAAATACTGCAACTGTTGCTGAAGAAAAACTGGAGTTTTTACCCTCAGAACTGCTCAAAAAATTCTGAAATTTTAATATGGAGCTTCTCACACCAAACCCATAAAAACCCATAAATGCTTTGGCTTAACTCTAAGCTAAGTTCACGCTGACCAAGTGGTGTAAATTACCCAACTCACTGGTAAAATGCACTATTGAAGGAATGTATATTTCGAGCTTGAATATTGCCCAGAAAATTCTGAAATTGTAACCATGGACTCCTCTCACAAAACCCAAAAAAACCCAGAAAAATATTGGGTAGAATACAGAAGATACAAAAAGCCCCAATTTAGTGCAAGTTTCCTCCTCTGCCCAACTATGCATACTACTCCAAGTAATATAAATTTGTACCACCATGCTCCTACACTTCAGTTCAACAAATTTACTGCAAAATCACCGGCTCAAATGAGATAAATCTACTGCAAAACCTCCGAAAAATAAACTGGGTTATGACAAATCAACTTGGACCAACAAATAAACTCGGCCCAATAGATAAGTCTGGTTTTGGAAAATAAACTAGGCTTGGGAAAATAAATTGGGCTCCAACAAATAAGCTCAACCCAACAAATAACTTCGG
Organism: Pinus albicaulis; assembly: GCA_034641835.2. Classification (NCBI taxonomy): domain Eukaryota; kingdom Viridiplantae; phylum Streptophyta; class Pinopsida; order Pinales; family Pinaceae; genus Pinus; species Pinus albicaulis. The sequence continues at coordinate 1,201,041,649 of CM076574.1, forward strand.
CCCATCAAGAGAAATTCAACACAGTGGAATAGTTTTGGCCCCACAAGATAAATTTGGCCCAACAAAAAATCTCGGTTCAGAAAGATAAATTTGCCCCAGCAAAATAATTTTGGCCCAACAAGATGAATTCGGCCCAACCAAAATGATTTCAGCCTAGAAAAATAATTTCGATTTTGCAGAATAATCAACGACCCTTTCCAAAATAATAAACTAGGGTTTGATAAACTTTGGCCACCTTTCAATTTCAAAGGTGTGATGACATCAATCAATCTTTCAGCAAAAATAATCTCTTTTGGCACCTCCAAAATAAACCTCTGCAATTAAAACCCTCCAACAATAATCATTGCAATTGGAAACTGAAAAACCTGCAGGCTGAGCCAAGACTAAGGCTCTGATACCACTGTAATATCCCTTTCGGAATATTTTATAGATTTTGCTGGAAAACTAATTCAACCGGAATTTCTTCATAAAATTACCATTCAATTTACAGAAGATTGCCATGTAAAATCAAATAATAGAATACATGCAATACAAACATACAATGTGCCAAAACAATCTCAGCTTTATTATAATATATAGAATTGGGGTTTACATGCTGCACCATGAAGATAGCTAAGATAACTGAGATAGAAATGGCCTGAAGGATCTGCGGCAATGCTGCACGGGCCCTCCACTAAAACTGAACTGAATTGCCACTGCTAAGCTCTCTTGTGAATTCTGGATGAATTCATCAAGGGAGATGGGTGCTCGCCCAATCTCTCTAAATCAGGGTTTCCTTCCTGGGGCTACTAATGGAGTAGAGAATCGGGTACTCAATCCTCACATACAAGAAGCAATATCAAATCCAAGATGACCTCTAATGGCCCTTCCTCCTCTTTTTATAGATATGATGGAGTCCTCTAGAAGCTCCTATTTTATTATTATTTTAATCATTGAGCACATTTCCTTTAATTAAAATATTCTTTTTAATGTGGGAAAATGGTCAATTGCCCACCATGCCTCCTTAGGGCACTGAAAATCACTCCTAGCCATTCCATCCTATAGGTCTTCTCGTTCCGTTTCCAACGAGCTATTACACTAAGGTGTTCTGTTAAGAATTCCTCCCGAAATGCCACCTTAGGCATAATTAATTGAGTTAGGCCCATTAGTAACTCAATTTTTTGAAAGTTGTCGGAATGCAATGGAACGAAGAGAAAACTGTGCGGATGATGGAATATACCAAGAGAATTCCATCGGACCTCTTAAGAACTCCTCAAAACCCCTCCAAAAGCCCCAGGGTTCACCGATGACGCCAACTTGCACCTATGACCTGTCTGCGCCCAACTCTGAAAGTCCATCCTAACCATGTCATAAGGAATAGTAGAAAAATGAACATTACATTCATTCCTTCAACAACACCAAGACATCCTCGATTCATTCTTTGATTTCTTCTATAAGGTATCCATCATGACTATCATAATATGCCCCTTCCTCTCAACTGGGAAGATGCATTCTTTTCTTCTAAGCATACTCCCTCTTAAATTGGGGAGATCAACCACTTCCTTCTTCTATAACATTGAAGAACCTTTCGTGACTCGTAATGGTATAACTTCCTTCATCATGCTTCATCATTATGAACATCCTCAACATCTTGAAGATCATGTACCTGCAAAACTTTAATAGCAAGTACAACCAAAAGCAAATATACAAAGCATGGCACTAACTATATCAAAATTAAGTCATCAAAACATTCAAACTTTAGACATTAGATACCTAATCCTTGTTTTACATCTTTTTTTGTACTTGAGACTTTAATAACTTCCTAGGGTTTTATTATAAACTCTAGACTTTAATTACAAAGATTTAGATTATATACTTTCGAGATAGATTTTGCTAGGGTTTTTGTTATAAATCCTAGATACATTGATAATGAAGTTATCCTAATGGCATATGCATATCTAGGGTTTCATCATTGAAACTTATATCAATACTTAGGTAAACCCTAGAAACATATATTACTATATCAAAGTTAGATACACAACAATCTCGATCAAGTTAGGGTTTCCATTGAGCGAAAGCATACATTCCTAGGGTATCATTCCTAGGATCTTCTTTTACAAGGGTTTTGCTTATAAACCCTAATTTACCAAACCCTAAGAATCTAGGATTTCAACTTATCATCAATAAACCCTAATTTATCATAGTCTTAATGATCTGAGATTTTAGTTCATGGTTACTTGGGAGCGGGAGCAAAAGCAGGGAGCGGGAGCAGGAGTGCCATTTTCAAAAGCTCCCTGTCCGGAGCGTTTCAGGGAGAATTTTTTTTAAATATATATATATATATATATATATATATATATATTTTATACCTTTTTATATTTTGATGCATATATGTCAACAAAAGCATGTAAAATGATGAATTAGACATAAAAAACATAAAAACATAGATTGAACCATATAACATCAATCATCTAGAAGTTATAATCTTCATCAACCACGCCCACAAGTTGGAAACGTACAACATATTGACTCTTGAGTCTCATGAATCATCAATCTTAAAGTATCAAGCTTTCAAAATTCAATATATAACATTTATCATCATTGATATATAATATTTATCACCATTGATTCATTGATTTCAAATTTCAATATATAACATTTATCATCATTGATATATATCATTTATCATCATTGATTCATTGATTTCAAAATTCAATATATAACATTTATCATCATTGATATATAACATTTATCATCATTGATTCATTGATCACCATAGTTGTACTTGTAAGCTAAGTGTAACCAATAACCATTACAACAAAGAATATTTAACATGAAATGAAATGTTATAAAATGAAATGAAATGAACATTCATGAAGCATCATATTCATAATTCATAATGACTTATAAACTTATAAATGCCAACTTCAAAGTTTCACCTTTCAAATTCAAACTTCAAACTTAAATTTTCATATATTGTTTACAAAAATTATCATAATAAATATGAAAGAGTCAAGTTTCCACTGTTCAACAGTTATAAAAGTTAAAAACTACTAGAAAATAGAAAAGACTAGTAAACAACAAATCTATTTTATCTATTGGTTGGCCCCTTGCCACACCCACAAGAAATGTCTAATTTGTGAGAACCACGAGGCAATGGTGGTCTTATAGTACTCTTCGGAGTACCATGACCATAACTAGAAGGCGAAGGGCAACGTGAGGATGTAGGTGGAGGTTGAATCTGCAAAGGAACAATCGCTGGAAATCGAACACTGGCACTGGCAGCCGCATTGCTACTGGATGGTGGGACTGGCCTTGGGTGTGGCGGTGGCATGGCTGCTGTTGCTTCATCATCATCCCTCAAAAGTTCTGCTTCTAATTCTTCCATATGTACAGTGCCGTCCTCCAAATTATCATCCTATGGGTTGTTGTCCAAAACTTTATATGATTGATCCTCATATGCCCGATCACAGTAATGACTCAACAACCTCAAGTTGTAATTTACAAAAACCAAGCTTTCTGCTTGGTTTTCATTCAGCATGTTTCTTCTCACATTATGTATGAAGCTGTAGGTGCTCCAACACCTCTCTGCAAAAGAAGTATTTGCAACTTGTGAGAGAACTTTTTTTTGCCAACTTTGGCGAAAGTCCCATGCCGCCATATGCTTCCCACCATATGAGAGCATCAAATCCGTCTCTGTCTTCCATTGCATGGAAAGAACCAAACTTACCAGTGCAACTGAAGTATCTGCCTAATTCAAGGCATAATCTAGCACACTCCTCCCTGTCGGGGACCAACTTGTTTAATGCTTTCATGTATCCTCTTGTACCTCTGGATCTGTGTGAGGTTTGATCCTAACCCCACCTCCAGGTGCAGGTTGGCCCAACCAAGATGGAGAGTACTATTTTGGCATAAGGATATATGCCAAGGCATGTAGTGGAACATTAAGTTTATTCCACTGTGCACACACACAATCGTGAATCATTGCATACAAGTGGGGGTCATTTTCCTTAACAACATCTTTTATTTGCCCTAACATGCTATCCATCTGCTCATACACCTCCTCAATCACTGGTTTATCTGCATCTGAAAAGCGAATCATGTGATAAATGGGCTTGGTGAAATTCAAAATTTCCCTCACACGTGCCCAAAACAAAGGATCAAGGGCGGTCTCTTCCACCTGTTCAAAACCTTGCCTGTCAACTATTGTTGCTGCACTGTCCATTAATACCTGCCAGTGTGGACTTGATACCATGGCCGCCAATGACTCTCTTACCTTCAAAAGGCGTCTGAAGGTGAGGTAATAGCTAGCAAATCTAGTTTTTGCTATCTTCAACAACTCCAATTTTGAATGAGTACAGAAAAGCCCATGGGTATTGCTATGATTTGTAATAAATTTTATCATTTTTTTACCTCTCTTGTACAAATCACCAAGCCATTTGTATTAAGGTTGTTTGTTTTTAATTATATCATGCATCAAAAGATTCAGTGTGTGAACCAAACACCCATACCAAAATATGTGGGGTATTTATCCTCAATAATTGCACCCGCTGCCTTACAATTAGCATCATTATCAGTGATGACTTGGACGACATTGTATGGCCCAATACTTTCAATTGTTTCAAGTAATGGTTCTGCAATGTTAATGCCAGTCTTGAATTTGTCTGAATAATCATATGCTGAAAGGAATATTGCACCACTAATAGACACAGCCAGAACACTTATCAATGGCTTTCCTTTTACATTGGTCCATCCATCAGATACAATGGACATCCCATGCTCATTCCAAGAACTTGTCATTCTATTCAAAGAATTACTTATTTTAGCTTTTTCATGATCAAGTCCCATGGTTCTGGCCTTGTCATACCCAGGGCTCCTATACCCTTTGGGGGCATCATTAATGGCAGAAACCATTTCATGCCAATAAGGTGAGTGAAGAACATTGAATGGTACCCCACATGCATAGAGAAATCGATTATTTTTTTGAATCCACATCATTCCTAGACCCTTCGTCAAGGAAATCGGATATGGTTCTACGCCTTAAGGAGATGTTTGGTCCGGGTGTGCCTCCATATCCACTACCATAGGTGGAAGTTGATGGAATTCTTTGTCCATGATGTGATGGACTTGATGGTGCATAAGAATCAATGAAACCCCTAGATCTTTTAGATCTATGTAGGGAAACCTCCTCTTCCTTTCTGTATTTCTCTCTCTCTATTGCTAGCACACTTACACAAATTTTGATTCCTAGATTTTTCTCTCCATCCCCTAACATTTTCCCACAAAGGTGCCTTCTGGCACGGGTGTATGAACCTGTGTATTCTTTATTGCAACGGGGGCAAAGAAATTTACTGGTTCCACCACCTTTCCCTCCTTCCTGCCTCTGAACATATTTTCACAATGGTGTTTCATTTTGGTCTTGTTTAGTTGGGGTCTCTGTGGCCTCATGTTCTCCACTCTCCCCTTCCTCCTCGGCATACTCCTCCTCTTCAGGATTTTCATCAAATCCACTATAACCCACTTCTTCATCCTCCTCTTCTTTAATGGGCCTCTTTCTTCTACTCTCCAACACCATTATTACAAATAAAGGAACCAACATGAAGAAAATCCCTAGCCATATAGCCATGATGTTTCAAGTTTCTAGCTTGCAAAAAACTGGAGGAATGCCAAATGGGAATAGGAAAAAATGCAACATAGAAAAAAAAACAATTCAATTTTTCACTTTTCAACACATTAAAATGCAACATTGAGAAAAAAATTCAAGTTTTCATTTTTGAACAACTTAAAAATGCAATATAGAAAATAAAAAACTAGATTAGAGAGTCCTACCTCTTTGTCCTGAGTCCTGACTCCTTCAATCCTCCTTGTTGCTCTCTCCTCTTGCTCTCTTGCAACTTGATCCTTGCTCTCAAGCACTCTCTTGCTCTCAAACAAACGACAATAACAACAATGAGGAGGGGAGGGCTTTTTATTATCCAACCCCCCCTTCCTCTCTCCCAAAAAAATTTGCCGTCCAAATTTTTTTCTGCGTTGGGGAGTGTTTTTTTGTGAACGCTCCTCGAGTGCTCCCTCCATTTAAAAAATGCTCCCAAATCGTTTTTTTAATGGAAGGAGCGCTCGCTCTCGAGCGCTCCCTAGAAAACAGGGAGCATTATTCAAGCTCGGAAGTGCGCTCTTGAGCGCTCCCGAACGGAGCACGTTTTGGGAACGGGATGGGGGGGGGGGATGATTCCCAACAACCTTGTTTTGGTTTATAACAAATACTAGGATTTTGTCATAACTATACTAAATCCTTAAATATTACAAGAATGGACTTTTCTTTATTGGATATTTACTAATAACCCTAAGAGGACTAGGGTTTCAACATCATTGTTAACATATCTTAAGAAAGGATAAAATTTCATTTTACAAACCCTAAGTAAACTAGCGTTTCATTGACATACCCTTAGGTTAGGGGTTTTATAGTGAACCCAAAGATTAGGGTTTCATAAACAAAATATGATGAGGGTAGATTTAATCAAGAGATTAATTACTCTAACAAGAATCATTATGATTCGAAAACATAGACATGAGATAGTTAGTAATATCATGTAGAGAAATTCGAAATGATTATACTTTTAATGAAGAAGACCTTTACAAACCTTATAGGGTTTCCTTGAAGTGCTCCCTCTGAATTTAGCTATAATCTTTATGCTTGCAAAACTAATTGACAAATACAACCATGCAAAATGTTTGATACCAAAAACATGAGGTTAATTTGACAATCTAGGGTTTTTCATGGATTAATAGAGGATGTAATCCTAGGGTTTCCAAGTACAATCAAATTATCTTCTTCTCCAAATCAACATTAGAGTTCATTCAACACAGTGAATGACTTACAAACCCTAGAAGTCAAGAGTAGTAAATGATTATGTTTATGGTTACTATATAACTAAACTTTTCATGTGCCTTCTGGGGTTTACAATTTTAGACATCAATACTAATATCAACGATTTTTTGTTATGAAGGCAACAAACCTTATATAAGCAGCTAATCCTAAAACATTTTATGTTAGATCCTGAACAAATGAATACATTATACATACCTCATGATTGCATACCTTTATCCTTCATGATTATAGAAGCTGCTATAAGACATTCTTTTGGGTGTAATGATGGACAAACATTTCTTTTGAGACCTTGACTTGTTTCATGTTTGCTTCTTCCAAGTAACAGTTTTGATGTCCTTGATTTTATAACTGCTTCCAGAGAGATTATTCTTTGTCAAAAAATCTTTTTCTTTCTATTATTGATATCTTTCAAAATATCTACAAGTCTTTCAGTTCAGCTATGGATTTCAAGATATGATTTGACAAGTAAAGAGACTTATCATTGTTGCATTCCTTGACTTCCTGTAGCTTCTTAATATATATGATGTTTTGGTTCTTGGAGACACTTCTTCAAAAATTGGCTTTCCTTTAGGTGACAGTTCAGACTTTGATTTACAGAATTGTTGGGTTCACACTGGATCTTTCAATGGATATTTGTGCCCAGAACTTTGTAGTAGGTACTTTGGCTTTCCTTTTAAATTGGTTTTGATGAGACGACAAAGTTTGGATTTCAGAGAAATTGCAGAATTTGGATCCTAAATTCAGATCATGAAAAATGCAACCAAGACAACATTCTTTTCTTCAGTGATTTTGGCCTTTTAAGGAGGGATATGTTCTCACTTATTCAGAACACTCAAACACTTGAAATTCCTTAAGGTGAGACACTTAGATTTTCGGTCACCCATACAAAATTTTTGAGGTTCGGACTTCTAAGAAAAAAAAAGGCCTTTCATTTTTATGCTCACGTCCTCGTTTTCTTTTGCAATGGGCTTGGCCTTGACTAGACTGTATGCCTAGCCTTGCAATCCTGTAAATTTTTGTAGATGTTCTATGCTTGATGCAATTTTACTTTTATAACAGCAATCACATAAATAGTTAAGTAAAATGCTGATAGAACATACCAGTGGATCTATAGAAGACAAACCAGAAACAGGAGAATGTGTTGGTGTGTTACGGCGATCAGCAGGATGCTTCAACCAACAAAGTCTTCTTGGTCGGCCAACCCAAAATGTGTCACAACAGTTCTCAAATCAATTATCCAGTCAACTCAAAGTCAACTCCAGAAAAAGTCAACACAGTCCAGAAAAAGTCAACGCAGGGCAGCAACAAGAAAGTCAATGCAGCTCCAACTTCGGTCAACCTTTTGACCTCGATTTTTGTGCCAATGAGTACGGCCTTCAAAAATCGAACTCTCCACAAAATTTCAGCTCAAACAGACCATGCGTTGACCAAAGTCAACGCTGGTCAAACTTGCCCAGAAACCCTAACTGCAGAAAATTTCGTCCAGAAACCCTAACTGCAGAAATTTTGTCCTTTTTCCAGCGGCAGCTACTTTGTCCTTTTCCCACGTGAGAACTGCTTCTTAGATGCTTGTATCCAATGAGAAGTGTGTGGATGAGATGAGAGAAAAGCTCTCCAATGTTGACTGTATTTATATCCATCATTGAGGTGTGTGACACATCTGTTGGGGGTGTAAAACCTTAAGGCCGACTTGCACTTAAATTTATTATAAATAATAAATTCAAAATAAATGTTCTGCTCATCAGATTAAAATCAATTTTATATCGATTTTACACCTCTCCGAAAGAGGAATCCAATACAAATATTGGAATCTTCATCTGAGCATCACAAGATGGAGTTTGGACCTAGTTGTCCAAATTTAACACTCTCTCTCAACTAGGGAGAACTACATCCACCAGTGCAATCAAACATCGTGCGTCATCCCGCCGTAACTTGCTTTGTTGGCCTCTTTATTTCAGAACAAAAGTCGGTCAGTCACAAAGACATCATCCTCCGGCTGACAAATTCAGCCCAGAGGTCCGAAACCTCTATCAGACTCACAAAGAGTCTCCAACCAACCCGAAGTTGGTTCATCTGACCCGAAGTCAGGCGGAGGTCCGAGACCTCACTAGACTTGATCCCAGATCAAGTGGTTGGACCGTGCCATCCTAGATAGAGAGTGCAGCAATCTCTGATGTGTCCATCAGTCTTTGCTACTGGTCTCTAGCTTTTCCCATCTCATTGGCCAAATGAGAGGTACTTCCCATGAGCCCTGAACTCAATGGGTAGGATGCATACGGGGCATTGATAATGAGAGGTGAACCAACTCAATAATCACAACGGTGGGGTCCAAGCACACCAACAAGGTTTGGCAAGCCTAGCCTTGTGGTTGCTCATAGCTCCGAGAAGCCGTCCCCAAAGCCCCCCAGAGCTCCTCGAGCTCATCGTCCAACAGGACCCACATCATAGGGTCGTTCCACGATACCAAGTCTCTCACGGAAGGTTAGGAACTTGACCTTCCCCAGGGGCTTAGTGAGAATATCCGCGACCTGCTCATCAGTTCCTATATGATCGAGCCCTACGGCGCCTCGCTGTACCATATCCCGGATAAAGTGGTACCTGATATCAATATGCTTGGATCGGTCGTGGAACACAGGATTCTCAGTCATACGAATCCCACTCTGATTATCACAGAGTATCACAGTGGTATCTAGCACATGTCCAAACAGCTCACTAAAGAGCTTTTGCAACCAAACTGCTTCACAACAGGCCATACTAGCAGCAATGTATTCGGCCTCCGCGGTGCTTAAAGCCACCGACTTCTGCTTCCTGCTCATCCATGAGATCGAAGCAGAACCAAGATTGAAGCAGCATCCCGATGTGCTCTTACGATCCACCACACTGCTAGCCCAATCAGCATTAGTATATCCACGGAGTGTCACACTCCCGGCAGTGTATCTCAGCCCATGGTTTATCGTGCCTCGAAGATATCTCAGAAGATTCTTGGCACCAACCCAGTGAAAATGATGAGGCTCAACCATCTGTTGACTCAAAGTGTTCACTGCAAAACATATATCCGGTCGGGTGTTCACTAAGAATATCAAAGCTCCTATGAGTTGACGATACTCAGTAGGATTGGCCAAGATAGGCCCAGCAGCGCTGCCACTCAACTTCTTAAAGTTGAGTTCCATCGGTGTCGACACGGACTTACAGTCCACCATACCAAATCTTTCCAGAAGCTTCACAAAGTATTTTCCTTGAGAAAGGAAAATCTCTCCAGGTCTCTGCCAGACCTCCAGGCCTAGGAAGTAGTGCATCAATCCTAGGTCCTTCATCTCGAACTCAGCAGCAAGCTCCCTCTTGCATTGATGAATGAGAGGGTCAGCACCTGTCAGGAAGAGGTCGTCCACATACAGCACCAGAATGAGAGGCTTCCCCTGGACAACCTTGAAGTAAAGGTTCGGATCAACATTACTTCGAGTGAAGCCCAGCTTCATCAAGTAGCTATCCATCCTCTCGTACCAAGCTCTGGGTGCTTGCTTCAACCCATAGAGGGCTTTCTTCAACCTGCAGACATGAGTGTCCCGATCCTGAACTTCAAACCCTAGAGGTTGTTCTACATACACCTCTTCTTTTATAGCACCATGCAGAAAGGCGATCTTGACATCCATCTGATGAAGACTCCATCCTTGCGTAGCAGCAAGGGATATGATTGATCGAATGGTGTATATCGTGCCACAGGTGCAAATATGTCATCATAATCTACTCCTTCCTTTTGAGAGAAGCCACGGGCAACAAATCTTGCCTTGAACTTTTCAGCACTTCCATCAGATCCATGCTTGATTCAGAGAGCCATTTCACTAAGTGACAACTCCAGAAGTCCTTCTGCCTTGAACCACTCAACCACATCCCACACATCATTCTTCATTATGGACTCATATTCTTCGTGCATAGCATCCTTCCAGACTTGATGCTTTACGGCTTCCTCAAAAGATCCAGGTTCAGATTGTACAATAGTACTCATGGCAGCCAGATACCCTTGGTATCTACACGACTTCTTGCTTTCTCGGAATGTCCCCCTCGGGGCAGCATGTCCCTCGGCATCTTCGAGAGTGTCCTTGAGCCATGATGGTCTCTTTCTCAGTGAAGGAGATGGATCGATTGGGTCCATTGGTCTTTCAACATCAGGCATTATCTCATCCTGCGGTTCTTCTTGATTTCCAGGCCTTGCTTCATGATTTTCCTCAGATCTTGGAAGATCTACTACTTTCTTCAGGGAAGCATCTTCGTCAAAAGTGACATCATGGCATATCTCTACTTCCCTTTGACCAGGTACATAGACTCTATAGGCCTTAAAGGTTTCGCTGTAGCCTACAAACATTCCTTTCTTTCCAGAAACATCCAGCTTACTTCTCTTTTCTTTTGGCACATGAAAATAAACAGGACATCCAAAAATTCTAAAATGTGAGATGTCAGGTTTCTTACCAGTGAAAACCTCTTCGGGAGTTTTGGTGTCCAGGGCGGAATGAGGGCATCGATTTTGAATGTATACAGCAGTATTTGCAGCTTCTCCCCACAGAAACTTCGGTAGAACCTGGTCACATAGCATGGCACGGGCAACTTCCACAATGGTCCTATTCTTTCGTTCAGCAATGCCATTCTGCTCAGGAGTATAGGTAGTAGTAGTCTCCCTCTTAATGCCAGCTTCTCTGCAAAAGTCCTTGAACTCATTTGACTCATATTCAGTGCCATTGTCGGTCCTCAAAATCTTGATTTTCTTCCCTGTGATATTTTCCACCAAGGCTTTGAAGGTACGGAACCACATGAAAGCCTCATCCTTCTTCTTCAAGAAGTATATCCAGGTTTTGCTGGAGAAGTTATCAGTGAATGTCATATAGTAAGAACATCCTCCTAGGGATGTCATGGGTAGCATACCAGATAAATCAGAATGGACAAATTGCAAAATATCAGATGTCTTTGTGACACTTGAGGGGAAAGGTCCCCTTGTATGCTTTCCTTCGGCACAACCCTTACATACACCTTCATGATTATTTCCAAAATCGGGCATCCCTGTCACCACCTTCCTTGCTTCGGGAAGGGCCTTGTAATGAACGTGTCCAAACCTCCGATGCCATAGTTCAATTTGTCGGATAGTATCACATGTCATAGCTCCTAGTGGACTTCCTTCAACCTGGTAGAGTGTTCCAACTCTAAAACCAATCACGATAGCTTCCTTGAGATTCTTCTTCCACATGCGCACCTTTCCATCAGTGAATGCCACATTGAAGCCTTTGTCTTCGATCGCTGATATAGACACAAGGTTCTTCTTCAATTTTGGTACATAAAGTACATCCTGCAAATGTAGGACTTGTCCTTGAGACAAGTGAAGGGTCACAGTCCCTGTCCCTCTCACGGGATATGTGGCATTATCTCCAAGGATAATTTCCAGATTAGTATCCTTCTCAACCATGTCAGAGAGTGCTTCCTTGAACCCAGTGATGTGTCTTGAGGCACCACTATCTATCAGCCAGACATCCGTAGTGTCGGGCGGGGATGCAGCTGAGAGGGCAGATACAAGAATGTATTCATTTCTTTTATCAACAACATTTGACTCCTCATACCTGGAGTTTCTAGATCTTTTGAAAGGTTGATTGTTTTTGCCAGAGGGAGCCTTCCTCTTTCCTTTGGACCTGTCGATTCTTTGATTTCCATTTCTCTGGTTGTTGTTGTTGTCATCACTATCGGGAGAATCTTTCTTGAAAGGGCATTCTATAGCATAGTGACCAGGCCTATGACAAGTGAAACACTTGCCCTTCTTTCCTTGGGCCCTTGCTCTTCCTTTGTTCTTAGGACCACTAGAGTTATTCTTTCTAGAATGAGTAGCGTAGGCAGCATTTCTGTCATTTTCGTATTCCTTCATTCTTGTCTCTTCTTGCATGCATCTTGACAGTAGCTCGTCAAAGTTAGGAATTGTACTATTATTGAGAATGGTAGTGCTGAATACTTGCCATTCATATGGGAGCCTTCCAAGTGCGGTGAGTACCATCTCACGATCGGCTATTGTCTCCCCAATAGCCAGCAGATTGTTCCTGATCTCGGTCAGTTTCAGAAAATATGTTTGGACAGACTCATCCCTGCCTTTCTTTAGATTCTTCAATTGATTCTTGAAGAATAGCACTTGGTTTGCATTGTTTACTTTGAACATTTGTATCAGCTTATCATACATCTCCTTGGATGTGCCTAACTCAGATATGTAGGCAACCAGACTTTTATGTATGGATTCCTTGATCATTAGCTTTGCTTTGATCTCCCCCTTCTTATACTTGGTTTTAGTAGCAGCAGTAGTAGTGGATGGAGGTTCTTGTATCTTACCCAATACATAGTCCATGAGATCATGGTCTTCCAATTTGAGATCTAATATCATCTTCCAACCATGGAAGTCATCCCTTCTAGTCAGCTTGTCATCCTCCTTGAAGCCATAACTTGTGGAACTCATTTTTCTCAGTTGGTGATTGCTATAAGTTAGGGCTTGTCTTCACCTCACCTCTGATACCATGTAAATTTTTGTAGATGTTCTATGCTTGATGCAATTTTACTTTTATAACAGCAATCACATAAATAGTTAAGTAAAATGCTGATAGAACATACCAGTGGATCTATACAAGACAAACCAGAAACAGGAGAATGTGTTGGTGCATTACGGCGATCAGCAGGATGCTTCAACCAGCAAAGTCTTCTTGGTCGGCCAACCCAAAATGTTTCACAACAGTTCTCAAATCAACTATCCAGTCAACTCAAAGTCAACCCCAGAAAAGCCAACGCAAACGCAGGGCAGCAACAATAAAGTCAACGCAGCTCCAACTTTGGTCAACCTTTTGACCTCGATTTTTGTGCCAATGAGTACGGCCTTCAAAAATTGAACTCTCCACAAAATTTCAGCTCAAACGGACCATGCGTTGACCAAAGTCAACGCTGGTCAAACTTGCCCAGAAACCCTAACTGCAGAAAATTTCGTCCTTTTTCCAGCTGCAGCTACTTCGTCCTTTTCCCACGTGAGAACTGCTTCTTAGATGCTCGTATCCAATGAGAAGTATGTGGATGAGATGAGTGAGATGGGGAGAAAAGCTCTCACGATTATTTGTGTTATATCTATCATTGAGGTGTGTTGACACCCTCACCATTGGAAGTGTATCAAAACCTCGTTGAAGACACGCCATTAGTATAAATATGAAATTCAAAATAAATGTTCTGCTCATCAGATTAAAATCAATTTTATATCGATTTTACACCTCTCCGAAAGAGGAATCCAATACAAATATTGGAATCTTCATCTGAGCATCACAAGATGGAGTTTGGACCTAGTTGTCCAAATTTAACAAATCCTAAGAGATAGATCTTCTAGGTTCTTCAAATTCCCAGGTTTGTGGTCAAATTGCGGAGGAAACATCTTATAGTCAAGCCCAGAAGTAACTTTTGTCTTCCTTCTAGATGCTTCAGTCTTTAATTATAGATGTGAAACCCTTTTCTCTTGACATTGAAGTGATCTTTAGGTGCCTTGATTCGCTGACCTTAGCTTTGATACCATGTTGAGAAATCCATTAGGGCAGCAATTGGTTTCTCTTATTATGACATTATCTTGGGACATTTAATTATTAGATCTTCAAATTATCTTGTTCTTATCATCAAGACTAATGGCGATCAATAAACAGGAGAGGACACAAGATATTGGCACACTGCCAAGGAAAAATCCCTAGGAAGGGGAAAACCCAGTCAAGAACTCTTCCTTCAGTAGATTCAAATCACAGTGAAACAACCAAGACTCTTAACCTAAACCTCTCTCCATCAAGTCAACCTTTTAGATGACATAGCCTTATTCGAAAACTGATCTTCTTCAATCATAAAACTTCCGCTCCTGCAACCATGAAAGCTTCGGTCCTGCAATAGTAGATATCTTCGATTCTGCAATTATAGAGAGATTTTCAGTCTTGTAGTTGTAATAGAAACAATCTTCCTTCCTTGCAGTGTAGTCTTCCCTTTTAGATGCCAAAACAATCTTCTTATTACTCTTTTCCTTCCTTGATAGATAGCCGAATTTCAGACCTTCCTATAATGTATGCGAAACTAGATCGAGTACCTTTTCTATTATGTAGTGGTTGGAGCCTGTAATTTGAGGCCGACATGATAAAATGGAGGCCGACTTGATAAGTGATAAAGCCGACTTGCAAGGAGACCAAGGTTGACTTGATGGAGGAGATGTAAGACAAAAATATTTTTCTTTCTTGACTTTAAGGAGCCCAAGAAGGGTCTCTTACAAAAAAACTTTTGACTTTGACTCAATAGAAATCCTAGAGCACTCAATGGGTGCTTTGACCTATAGACTATTGACCCAAGCATGGAACCCATGTTTTAATACGTCAATTTATTTAATAATAAAATTTTCTTTTGGCAAATATATTAATCATTAGTCAAGTACAATTATGAAGATCGATAGTAGTTACATTTTTCAACATTGTGTCTGATAGGTGGATAGTGTTAAAGAGACAATAGGATGAGTCTTGAGTCATATTAGTCTTGTTTTTTAAATCCACATTGTCATTATCCCCGCTCATCCAACACTAGGAACATGGTGCTATATTTTTCATACTTTTTGATGTTCACTTGCATCGAGGGAAAGAAATTCATTAGTTCCTTTCTTTTAGTAGGTTACACCTCATTGACTTGGATACGTCTGTGAAATTTTCAAGACGAAAAATATTACTGCAATACTTGGTTTATTTCTCCTAGTTAGGAGATAAATTATTTACAGATGCTTTAGTAAATTCTGAAATAAACACATTTGCAAATCTTCACTTTAATCAAGAGCATAAGAACAAAAAGATAAATTACACGAGTAACACAATAGAAACAACCATATGAACACAGTTATTTTTGGACAATTGTCCCTGGAAAAACCCAATGTGGAAAAACTGGTGCAACAAATGAGGGTTTTGTATTTATCTTCAGAAATGGAAAGTACATTTACAAGAGTCTGATGAGCAGAGAAAATTAGGATACACTTGGCTGAATTTTCTGGAACCTCCAGACAAATTTCAGACCCTTGGGGTGACCTCCTTCACCCTCTGCGTTATCCTGCGTGAGAGCTCTGTGCAGTCTCTTCTTGGACTGTGTAACTTTGCGTGGAGGGGGTCTTGCTGCCGATCAACTCACCCTTCCCTTCATCCTCCAGACTTTTGCTTCTCTGATAACTGGCTCCTCCCTCCTCCTTCTGCTTTTGCAACCTTGCCTCTACAATCTCACCCACTGAAATCGAATTCTCTTGCTTCAGAATCGATTTCCTTCGGGTACTGAGAGTGTCCTCGACTTGATTTCCAAATGAACCTCAAGCCCCTTCTTATAGTCTTCTCATTGTTGAATCAACGACCAAGATTATATCGTTAATCAATGGCTCAGATTAAAAGATGACTTGATCTTCGTTTTCTAGAAGATTCACTCTCAGCTTTATTAATACCCTTTAATTATTTAATTTCCCTAAGTTTAGACTCCTATATCCGAGTGGAATTTCCACAAATGATTTCCGGGTTCTCTGGATAACTGCTATCCAAGCCTCTCCACCACATATGAGACTTGGAACACTTCCCGATGCTATAAAAATCAACAACATCATTTGGGGGGTGATCTAGAAGTTGAGCACCTTGATGGTCGTTAGCTTCATTGGCCATTTCTTCGCATTTGACAATGTCAATCAACATTGGGCTTTGATCGGATGATCTTCATGAATTGTTAGGCTCTCGTGTGTCTTTCACAATTTGTTGGTTGCCCTCTACCTTAGGGCCCATTACTCTCATTGGTGGGTTCCTTCATGCTTGACAGGTGCGTTTCTCATTGGCATTTGACCAGGTGGTTGTCTCTCATGTGTTGACTTCAACACGTCATCCATTGGGAACAACATATGGGTTATGTGGTAGCAGGTTGTAGTTTTGGATGAGCATACATGAATGGATGAATCATGAGACCTCCTTTTAGCCGATTAGACAGGGCTCCATACTTGTTGACTCTATTTTCCACTAAATAGGCACATTGGGTTGGGGTCATTCTTCAGATCACGTTCTTTAGTATATAGGCACATATTTTGGTCTATAGGATTGATTATTACAAGATGTGATACATGGATATAAATACAAAGATCACTACGTTCTTGACATCGCTCAGGGGGGTCCCGTTTGTTGGAAATACTGAGAGGGGGGTGAATCAATATTTCTTTTCAATTGTTAATTTTTGCTAGTTAGATTCTTCACAATTAAAAACAGAGAGGTGTATAATAATAATATTATTAAGGATTAATAAGAACTTCAGTTCTTTTTCAAATAATTGAGTACAATAGATGTGTGAGGGCACCAACCCTTCAATGAATCAGGCACCAACCTGTTGCCAAGCACCAACTTGGACTTTGATGAGGCTTCGACCTCTAGGGCTTCGACCCTATCTTCTCAAGGCACCAACCTTGTGTTTAGGAGCTCCTACTCTAAGGACGCCAATCCCTCAGTCACTTTTAATAGAAATTGTGTGATATTGTTATGTATATTTTATTAATTGTTAGTTAGATATAGTTATATTAGGTTTTATTAAGTGAAAGGGCATGATCAAAGATCATGCCTCTTCACCAAGGGACACCATGAGGCTATATTTAAAGCCTCGGTGATTCCCCATTGTAAGGATATCTCATATCTCATCTTTTATCAACAATAATATATATATTTATTAAGTTTACCAGAGTTTTTACACTCCATTGGTATCGGAGCCATCGCTCTTCTGGATCTGTGTGATCATCAGGTTAAAGAATTTCGACGGAAATTTCAGAATTTTTTTATAACCAAGTACAGAATTGTACACTTCATTCCCTACTTTATCACCCTCCTACACTATTCCCTACGTAGCTACTGCCCCTTCCATGCTCGCTTACGACAGACATCAAGCCCTCGGTTAGGGTTACAGGACGTACAACGCAGCTCAGTTTTCTTTCGGCATTTCATAACAAATAAATCAATCCCATCCGATCCGATTCTGTTCTGGAACTCTGCATTCATTTTGGTTCAGAAGTTCGATATTTCACTGATCTAGCTTATACATAATATCTACACACTGGGTTTACCACAGCCGCAAATAAAACAGATGCCAACAAGAAAATTACGTTTTTAAAAAATCGTGAAATAGTGTGTGACGGTTGGTAAGGAAACAAAATTGATTTGTTTAAAAAAATCTTCTGAGCATCGTTTTGTTTAAAAAAATCGATTTGAACAGTGACGCGTTAAATACAAGGTAACAGGTATTAAAATCGATATAAAAGCCGCATATCTGAACAGCAAGTTGATATAATAAGCCGCATATAATAAGCCCAAACGTCAAAACGCCGCCGCTACAGTGGCTCTGTCAGCGTCGCCCTAGCTCCCTCACCGCCGTCATCTACCGCCACCAGTCCTGTTGTTTTCGGTGGCGCCCTAGCTCCCTCCAGGTTGCTGTCCACCGTGTCCAGATAAAACAAATTTTTAATTCGTGTCCGCAATAAAAAAAATCACAAAACAGTGTGTCTTCTCAACGGAACGAGCACATTTTTAACGATTTTTTTTTAAATTATATAAAATATATATTATATAGTTCAATTGATAATTATATTATATATATATATATTATAATTATATAATTTATTTATATATTATATAATTCTCATTTAATAATTATATATATATATATATATATATATATATATATATATATAATAATTATATATATTATATAATTTTTAATTAATAATTATATAGTTTATTTAAAAAAAAAATTAATTAATTAATTAATTTTAAAGAAAAGGAGGAGAGAGATCTTGAGAAACAAATCAATAATAATTCCGAAGAATTCGGAAAAAGATTAGTCGATCTTGAAGGTACAGTTGCAGGGCACTCCAACGACATCAAAAAGATTCATGATACGACAAATCGAATAGAAAGACAAATGTGGCTAAATCATCACGAGGCCACATAAAAGCATAGCGAAGCAATGAACAAGATGACAGAGCATAGCGAAGCAATGAACAATATGACATAACTCTTTAATAAGCTAAATGATAAGATAGATAAGTTAAGTCAGACACAATCCCCAATATTTCCTAACATGGAACAAAATCAACAAAACAATTCCGCAGATTTAGGAAACTCAGAAGAGCATCAAGAAAAGACCGATTCCCTACATCATCAAGAAGATAGTAATGTAGATTTTCAAAATAAGCAACTCTGGAATGCATTTGCTAATCAATATCCCCTTCTTGTTCCACCAGTAGCATATTAGCGAAGAGCCAAAATCGAGCTACCCAAATTTGATGGTAATGAAAAAAATAGCGTTGCATGGCTTAATAAAGCGGAAGAATATTTTGAGATTTATGACATTACTAGTGATGACGGAAAAATTAAACATGCTTCCATGAAAATGGAAGGAGAAGCATATAATTGGTATATGTGGTGGAAAAAGACGACACTCGCTATCAGTTGGAGGAAATTTAAGGATGCATTCTTCAAAAGGTTTCAAGGCATAAAAGAAGAAAAGTTTTTTTCAACGTTTATCAAATTACACCAAAAAGGAGATGTGGATGAGTACACTCGAGAATGGGAGACCTTGGCAACACGAGTACCAGGATTGTCGGAATCTCGTCTAATCCAGTCTTACATCTCAGGACTTAAAATCCACATACAAGAAGAGCTCGAACTACATGAAATTATGTCCGTAGAAGTAGCAAGGCAAAAAGCAAAAGTTGCTGAAAAGAAATTTGAAAGATTATCAAAACCAGAAAAAGTATATTCGAGACGACAGTTTCCTCAATCTACAAAAGAAGATAACATGAAATATGTTCCACCACGCCTTCGTGAAGGAGACAAATCTAACTTGGAAATACAAAGAATGAGGGAAGGCAAATGCAAACGTTGTGGCGAAAAATGGGACCCTAAGCACAGATGTGCTAATGGGAAAGAAAAAAATCTGTATAATTGTGAAGCAACTAATGATTCTAGCAATGACGATTCAGACATAGAAGGGATAGAAGATACCCTAGAATTCTCCCCAAAAAGTAGATGATGACAGCACTCCGCAAGTGTCATTATCAGCCATGACAGGTATATCACAACCTCAGACGCTAAAAATAAGGGGACATATTAAGAAAAACAACGTAATGGTTCTCATAGACACAGGCAGCACGCACAATTTTTTAGATTCAACCATGGCCAAAAGACTCAACCTCTTTACTTTTCCCATGCCTAATATGAAGGTAATGGTGGCCGATGGTAAGAAGATTGAACAGGTAGGAAAATGCCATAAAGTCAAATTGCAGATTAAAGACTTTAGTTTAGAATCTCTATTCTATGTCGTACCACTCGGAGGAGTAGATGTGGTCCTAGGAATTCAGTGGTTACAAACCTTGGGTACTTATTCGGCCAACCATCAGAAGTAGTTTATAAGCTTTAAGTGGGAAGGGCGGAAGCACAAGTTATTTGGATTCCAAGCCCCAGAAAATCAAATCGTATCATCATCCCAGATGATGAAGATGATTCGAAAGGGAGCACCAGCCTATATAGTAGAATGTCATCATTTAGAGATGTTATCTACAAAAGTCAACCACGAAGAATCACAGGAGGTACAAGCACTAGTTTAGAAACATGAAAAGGTATTTCAAGACCTACCAATGAAAATGCCTCCTCATAGGGAAATCGAACATACAATAGAAGTCAAGGCAGGATCAGACCCTGTTAACATCAAGCCTTATCGCTACCCACATCACCATAAAACTGAAATTGAGAAGATAATCCAAGACCTTTTAAAATGTGGGGTCATTTCAAAAAGTAAGAGTCCGTATGCTGCCCCAGTTATTTTGGTAAGAAAAAAAGATGGATCGTTTCGGCTATGCATTGACTATAGAGGATTAAATAAGATAACAATTAAAAATAAGTTTCCAATTCCCTTTATCGATGAAATGTTGGATGAACTCCATGGCGCAAAATATTTCTCTAAATTAGATTTAAGGTCAAGTTATTACCAGATCCGAATTAGATTGGAAGATATACCAAAAACTGCATTTCAAACACATGAAGGTCATTATGAATTTAAAGTAATGCCCTTTGGGTTAACAAATGCACCAGCTACGTTCCAAGCCTCTATGAACGAGTTATTTCGTCCATATCTTAGGAAATTTGTACTAGTATTTTTTGATGATATTTTGATTTATAGTAAAACCTGGAGGGAGCATTTGCAACACTTGGATAAAATTCTCACGTTACTAGAATACCATCAATTTTATGCAAAAAAATCCAAATGCACCTTTGGAAAAGAAGAAGTTGAATATTTGGGACACCTAATATCCCATGAAGGAGTAAAAGTGGATCCTTCTAAGATTAAGGCTATAAGGGAATGGAATAAACCAGTGAACATATCCAAGCTCAGAGGATTTTTAGGATTAACGGGATATTATCAAAGATTTATTAAAGATTATGCGCATAGAACTGCACCTCTTACAAACCTTTTAAAGAAGAATTCGTTTCAATGGAATGAGGAAGCAGGGAAATGTTTTGAAGATTTGAAGGAAGTAATGGCTAATGCACCAGTATTGGCAACTCCAGACTTTTCTAAACCATTTATCATTGAATGTGATGCCTCTGGATTCGGTATTGGTGCAATATTAATGCAAGAGGGGCACCCTATTGCTTTTGAAAGCAGAAAACTAAATAAACATGAGCGTCTCAAGTCCACATACAGCAAGGAAATGCTCGCAATTATGCATGCATTGGCCAAATGGAGACAATATCTGTTAGGGAGTAAATTTTCCATCCGAACAGATCATAACAGTCTTCAATATCTTCTTCAACAAAAAACACTCTCTGAATAACAACAGAAATGGATCGAGAAGATTGCTGCTTTTGACATGGAGATATTACACAAGAAGGGGAAAGACAATGTAGTAGTGGATGCCCTGTCTAGAAAAGATGAGGAATCATCATTACTTGCAGTTTCGATTGTTGTGCCTGAATGGCTTAATGAGATTAGAAGTGAGTACGCCAAAGATCCAGAAATGTTGGCTATAATCAATAATCTCCCAGGGAATTCAAAATTTGAATGGAAGAACGATATCTTATGGTACAAAGGGAGAGTTTATCAAAACTCCAAATCCAAGTTTATATAAAAAATACTCAAGGAATCACATGATTCCATGTCATCTGGGCATGTAGGATATTTCAAAACCAACTACAATGCACGTCAGTCATTTTTCTGGAAGGGTATGAGTTACGATATTCAAAAATATGTTGCAGAATGTGACAAGTGTCAAAGGAATAAAACTGAAAACATTATGACACCTGGCTTACTTCATCCCTTAAATATTCCGGCTCAGAAATGGGAAGAAATATCGATGGATTTTATTGAAGGATTACCTGTATCGGAGGGAAAGGATAAGATCTTCGTTGTAGTAGATAGACTTACTAAGTATGCTCACTTTATCGCTATTAAAAAAACAGACTCTGCAAAGCAAATTGCAGAGATATTCTGCAAACATATTTATAAACTACACGACTTGTGACAGGGATGCCAAATTTAAAGGAAACTTTTGGAAGGAATTGTTCAACCATGTTGGAACTTACCTCAACATGAGCTCGGCTTATCACCCTCAAACAAATGGGCAAACAGAGGTTGTTAATAAATGTTTGGAAGCTTACCTACGGTGTTATGCTACGGAGAAACAAAATAAGTGGGTCCAATGGTTGCATCTTGCCGAATGGTGGTATAACTCTACTTACCATACATCGACAAAAATGACTCCGTTCCAGGCTCTATATGGATATGAGCCTCCGAAGTGGAAAGATTTTGCTTCAGTTCAAACTAATTTGCCAGCAGTAAAAAATCAACTAGAAGAACACCAAAAGGTCGTCCAAATTCTAAAAGAAAATTTGAGTGTTGCACAGAATCGTATGAAGCAACACCCTGACCGTAATCGCACTGAGAGGTCATTTGAAGTTGGAGACTGGGTGTTTGTCAAGCTTCAACCATACAAGCAGTTGTCCCTTAAACAGAAAGGAAAAAATAAATTAGCTCCAAAGTTTTATGGTCCGTATCAAATTATTAAAAAGATCAGTCAAGTCGCTTATGGGTTGAGCCTTCCCGATACCAGTCGTGTTCACAATGTTTTCCATGTGTCCTGCTTAAAAAAGGCATTGGGTAAACATCAGTTGCCCCAAACAACACTTCCCATTTTGGATGATGAAGGCAAGCTCGTTCTAGAGCTCGAGGGTATCCTATTTACTCGTGATAAGAAGCTGCGCTCTCGTGTTATTACCGAATATTTAATCAAGTGGAAGGACTTGCCCATTGAAGAAGCATCTTGGGAGTCTGAAGCGTTTCGCCAGCAACACCCATCATTACGTATGCTTTGAGGACAAAGCATCTTAAGAGAGGAGCAATGTTATGTATATTTTATTAATTGTTAGTTAGATATAGTTATATTAGGTTTTATTAAGTGAAAGGGCATGATCAAAGATCATGCCTCTTCACCAAGGGACACCATGAGGCTATATTTAAAGCCTCGGTGATTCCCCATTGTAAGGATATCTCATATCTCATCTTTTATCAACAATAATATATATATTTATTAAGTTTACCAGAGTTTTTACACTCCAGATATACTTACTTGACTGTCATCTACAAAATATTCTTCACTCTTCAATACTTCTTGATTTTGACTTCACTATATCTTCACTGTACTTGTCCACCATTTGACTCCGCTACTAATGCTTCACTGCTCATTGATTTTCATTCACTGTTCTTGGTTCCAAAACTCAAATCTTCATGCTTAGGACAAGTGATCAAGAAGGCTTCTTTTGTTCTGTTCCACAAAGTTGCTATTATGCAATCCTTGTCATAATTCAAATGCTATTGTGACTTCCTATTATTGCTTACGATTTTTCAACTCCACAGTAAGGTTACTCTGGAATATTATGAAGGTCTGGCACAAGAGATCACTGCCAAATTTAGATTACCGCAATTCTAAGCCAATAGATCATTGTACTGCACACAAGGTTTAAGATTGGTCCACTGTCTTGAGCTGTCTCCACAAAATGTTTGTCTGAGTTCCTTTAGAATCCGAGCTTCATAAAACTGTTACATGTCCTAGCTCCATAATCAAATGTTTACTTTACGAGTGATTGTCACTACAAAATTGTCCTCAAGTTAACATAAGGGTCCTTCTATTATGCTCCAACAATACTTTTATCCAACACTGTTCAAGAAATTTTACTGCTTCTTCACCAATCACCTTTAATGTTCTTGTTTATCAACATTCACCATTCATCATAGGACTGTAAAAAATATGAGATCACTATTCTGAGTCCCTCACACATCCGAGTTGTAGTAATTCTGTCCAACAACCACACCTCTTATCACTGGTCAAGGCAATAGATCTCAGAACCAATAGTTATAACCTTTAGTCACATATCCTAAGCAAAAGATTATAGGTCCGAAACAATAGATGACTGGTCCGAAGCAATAGATCACAGGTTCGAGGTTATCCAGGTTCTGTGCACTATGGTTAGGTCTAAGTCTCCTTTATATATTGAGTTCACGATATGTGAACTGAATCTTTGTTGTGTGTGCTTGATGACCGAATTTTTGTGTTGGAGAAATGAGTTACGGATTGTATATATATATCGCCTTCTTTGCAATAAGAAACGAAAAGACACGCCTCTGTTTGGAGGCCGACTTGTGTCCTTGAGCATAGGTCGGCTCAATATCAGAAATATATATATATTTTAACTTGAAAATTTGATATCTCAAAAACTACTCGGAGTTTTGGGACAAATAAGGGCTCATTGGAAAGGCAAAATTATGCTCTAAAGGATGGTATAGGAGTCAATTTGGAAGGATGCCTCTAAGGAGGTAAAAACAATTTTTCTTTGTGACTGTCCTTAATTTTTTGTGTGCAAAAAGTGCATAGGACAGAATGCCTTCTCCATTGCTTGGCTTCTCCTCATTTGTCTTCTCCATGTTATCATTAAGTCTTTCAACCTTCATCAACTTGTTGCCATCAATGACAACTTGGATTAACACTGTTCCCTTGAGTCGCCATTGTTTACCCCTAGATTCGCCCCTTGCAAATCTTGAGTGTTAGTGACCAATACATTTCATCAGGTCGGGGTTTCAAAGACATATACAAATATGGTTTTTCTTGGGCTTTAGGATTGGTTCCCAGGGAGGCTAGTTGCAGTATGGATTTAATGATGATTCAAACACAATTTTACATAGAATGGAGAAAGTTTGTATTTTAAGTAGGAGCTTGCATCATAGTATTGATTAGATATTCAAAGTCCTTATGAACCAAGGATTCCGGTGAGATTTCTTTGGGTGACATGCAGGGTACTTACTATTTTTAGCAATTTTGGTTTCGAGACTTGCATGTCAGAGGTGATGGTATATTTGGAATCTTTGTGAGATTTTGAGTTTGACGAGCTGCTTTGAAGCGATATGTGAGAAATATGTTTTTAGCAGTATTCACATGTCAATTTTGATTGCGGATTCAAATTCCTTCTCGAAAGATGAATCTAATGAGTGTGGTTTCATGGGCATATGAGACATTTCTATTTTTAGTTGTGGTTCCATGTTAGATCTAGTCGTGTATTTGGAATCCCCATTGAAAATTGAGTCCGATGAGGGTGTTTTCTTCAACATGAAAAATATTTCTTTGTTTAGCAGTCTTTGTATGGAGGGTCTGACAGTGTATGTGGACTCATGGAAATTTGAGTTAGCTGGGTATAATATTGTGGACATGTAGACAATTTTTTGTTTTTAGTAGTGCCTATTTTTAGGCATACTATATATGGCAGGGTCCCCCTATCTGTTTGGCACATTTTTTATCTTTTCCTATTTTTATGGGGAATACTATTTTCAACATGTCTATTTATAGCAGGGTGATGTGGTAGCATGAGAGGTTGACATGTTTATGGAATGGACAAGTGGCAATGGTTTGTATCTATCGATGAGTCATCAATGATGTGGCAAAATGCATGGACCATCTCCTCTCCACTAATGCACATTTCTTTTTCTCCTCTAAATCAAATTTCCCAAAGATATTTTTATCTAAGTGTCATTATCCCAAAAAATTCCCTGAAAAATATTTTTTAGCTAATTCGAATTATCCAAAATCTCCCCAAGGATATTTCTACCTGCTGTATAGTGTTTAGCGCTTCCCATGTGTTTCATGACATGGACTAACTGCCTCTCGTGGATCCTAACTCTGTTGATTGTAGCGGAGACTAATGCCTGTGGGTTTCGGTCTAACGACAATTGTGATTCCAACTAGTGGTATGAGAGCGATAGGTCTCAGGTTCAAAACTCACTTGGCTCGCGCTGACGGGGAGATTGTTGGACATTGGGTTCAGCGCTCCCCATAACGTGACATGGACTAATCATAACTCTGGTGATTGTAGCAGAGACTAATGCTTGTAGGTTTTGGTCTAACGGCAATCATGATTCCAACACTATCCAAGTCGGCTTCCCCAAAATTTCCTCATGGTTATTTTTATCCCAGTTCAAAAATACAAAATTTACCCAAGCATATTTTTATCAAGTTGAATTCCCTAAAATTGTGTTCAAAGATATATTTATCTCACGACAACTCAAGATTACTGCACTGGAATTCAAGCATCTCCCACTTCTCTCAGTTTTTTCATCCAGTTCAGTTTAGTTAGATGGCGAGTTGAGTCTACGTCCGTGACTCGGTGTTCATTGGTTTGCCTTTGTGAGAAGTTTGACCTCTTATTTTTCCTAGTGTGGATTGGAGGAATTAGAGGAGGGGGAGGGTTATAAATAATGGTGGAAGCTATGGTTTCAAATCGAATTGTCATGAGCAACAACAACATTACTCTCTCTCTCTCTCTTGTCTCCATCATTCATTTTCTCTTATAGCTTTTAAGTTATTGCGTCTGAATATCATTGTCGTCAGTTCTATAATATTCATCTTGGTGCAACCAGCTTCTTGGACTTTCAGAATAAAGGTTGGTTTTGAATCTTTGATTTATTCTCACTTTGAGTTGTTCAATGTCTTAATGTTTAGTTTATGTAATATTGTAAAGGTTTTTGAGCCATTTTCATTGATTAAATCTGCCATTTAAATAGACTTTCTGTCTACTTAATTTTCCATTTAAAAAGGCTGATGCCAGAGAGTTTTCCACCATTTAAAACACAGAAATTTACAAACTCATTTGGCCACTAACTTTCTGGTCAAACAACAATTGCATTGGTGTTTTTTCTATATTATTTTGTAGATTTTAGGGGAAATAGTGGATGCTAGACTATGGACACCCCCTGTGGTTGGCAAACAACAGTCCAAACAGAGAGGGAAATTTGCATGTGACACTAAGGGCAAATTTTCCTATATGTTGCACAGAAATTTCTTATTCCAGATTCGTTAGATAATTTAATTACTTGAAGTGGTAAAAATCTATGCTAACATTGAGTTGCCACATTTGTATTCTAACTGACAATTGTTTTTGAGGGACAGGGAGATAGATATCTAACACCTATTATTTCGTTATTCATATCAATCTAGATGATATCATGCTTTATTTCCTATATATATATATATATAAATTAGTATTGATGCATGCTTGAAGCCATGCCAAATTCCTTGTACTATTTGTCAGAATAGAAAACTTTAGTTTCTTACAATTTAGGAATATTTCGCACCTTGGTGGGTTGCTAATGCTCAAGTTTTTGTGTATATGGAGAATAAATGCCTTTGCCTCCAATGCATATATATATATATATTGATGCATGCTTGAAGCCATGCCAAATTCCTTGTACTATTTGTCAGAATAGAAATATTTAGTTTCTTACAATTTAGGAATATTTCGCACCTTGGTGGGTTGCTAATGCTCAAGTTTTCCTATATGGAGAATAAATGCCTTTGCCTCCAATGTCCGAGTGTGTCTGTACATAAACAAATAGCAGAATAAATGAAAGTTCAAGTCGAGGAACATCTAAGCTTTGTATTATGTAGTAGTATGTCCCTTCTCTCCATTCTGTTACCAGTACATCTCTGCATATGTGCATTTGAAATTGGGATCTCTGGTAGATTTCTGGATACATGGTTCTGCAAGCAGGTGTGCATATTTTGTATAGGATTTTTTCTAACTCTGATTTGTGCTGTCAGGCATCTAAGGCATGGATGGAATGGTTGATGAAGAAAAGGAAGGCATTTGAACAACGGGGGGATATGGCAGTAACAGCATGGGCAGAGAAACAACAACTAGAACTAAATCTAAAAGTTCGTCAACTTTCCCGTTCAAAGGTATGTTGCATTTCATTGTCTTTCTCATTTGAATTTAAGTTCTTATTTTGTTTGCCTTTTCAGCTGTATGTGAATTCATTCATTCCTTCTATTCACTGCTTTATACTATAAGTTAAATGCCATAAAATAATATCCTTCTAATTCAAGTCTTAAAAGTGGCCATGCAAAATGTTTAAATATTATCAGTTATCGTAAATTATAACTGACAGGAAAAGACAGCTACTTTTGGTACAGTAAATACTTGTGAGTTAAATTAGCTTACATATATTGCTGGATGGCGGTGTTAGATGTATGATGAAATATATGTAACTTCAAAAATTGAATTTCTGTCCATCTGGCAGGCAATTATTACCAAATTTTGCAAACTAAATAATCTAAAACACATCCAGCAGTAATTTTGAAGACCTGCACATGCCACGCAGATCTAAATATACACATAGGTGTTGACATGGTAAAACAATTTTGACTATTTTATTAGAACATCATTTGTAAAATAGGGACTAAATCGCTCTTTGAATTCGTTAATATCTTTGCAAAGTACGCAAGCAACTTAATCGGTGATTCAAATACCAAATTTTTGTATAGGCAATTTCAATTCATTCCCGTAAGAAAATGTCTGGAAAATAATTGCAAAATGCCAGGCCCATAGGCCATTTTGAACTATACAATTTTCACATGGAAAATAGAAATCACGAAAAGTTGCATGTGAGACTTGTTAGAGGGAAATTTTGCACTTCTTGAGATAAATTCCAGAAGCTTAGGTGCGAAACCCACTGCACCTCAAAGGGGGCTGTTAAATTTTCCAATGCCAGATCTGATTTAAAACCCCTAGCAATTTATTTTATGTCCAGAAAATTTATTCACCCCAGTAAATTATTTTCTGAAAAAATGCTGAATAAAAATACATTAGTATTTTGACTTGTAAAATATTTTCAGCAGAAACATGAGTGAAAACCAATCACAAACACAACAGAAATTTTTTCCCTCCAATTTATCCTTCATTAAATTTCTCAGGAAAAATAAGGGTTCCCATAACAGGGAAAATGGACCTCAGAGGAATACATAAACTATATAGCAAAATGGAACCTAGAAATCTCGGCCCTTATATAGCAAAATGGAACCTAGAAATCTTTGACCCTAAAAGTTTTGGCCCTCTGAAGAACTCAGCCCCTGGGAATTTTTGCCCCCTGGAAAAACCATCTTCCCAACCTACAATTCAGCCTTCCTCTCTCCTAGCCCTGTATGACCAGTGCATTGGAAGAAAATCTCACCCTTCATGTCGGCTGTACGCCCCCTGTGCAAGCCTTCAAGCTGAGTTTTGGCTTCCTTGCAAGTTCGGCCTTCTCTCTCCTATATCTTGTCCTCTTCACGTTTCTCTCATAAGAGTTTCCTTGCTGCAACTTTTTCTTCTCTTTAGCCTTCAGTCTATCACTCCACTTGAGAAAATCACTCTCTCAATGATTAAATGTGTCTTTCTCCTCCCTTACGCTTTCTTTTATAATTATCATTGAGCCAAAACCCTAGCCCTTAATCTCCATTATGATGGATGGCTAGGATTAAATCCTAATCCACTTAGATCAATGGTAGAGATTTGATCTAATTCACTAAAATGATTAAATCCCTTTTCCTTAGAAAGCTTTAGCCCATTTGCCAACATTAATTTATTAATTATTCAATGTGCTTTTCCCCGAGTTACGCTTGGGAAAGAAATCATAAAGTCACTTACCCAACATGAACAAGTACTTAGACAATCTTGGACTACTCCTAAATGCTTGACACCTGGGCTATGCATACGCACCTGTCCACTGCTATATCATCAACACTCCTCCTAGTGAGGAAAGTATACTATTCCACCCCCATCTTATTCTTGTAGAAGACAAACTTCCCCTTCACTAGAGGCTTGTTGAGAATGTCTGCAACTTGCGTATTTGTGGAGATATATCGGAGCTACAACTCCCCTCTAGATCTTGTCTCTGATGAAGTGATACTTGATCTCTATATGCTTGGACTTGTCATGAAACACTGGATTGTCTGAGAGTTTTATGCAACTTTGATTATCTCAATGAATCACTGTGGGATCCAACTTGAAACCAAATAACCTTGTGAGCACATTGTGAAGCCAAATAGCCTCACAACTCGCCAAACTCTCTTTGCTAAACTAAGTGCCATAAAAGAGTGCTTCTTGCTAAACCACGAGACCATTGTTGATCCCAAGCTGAAGCACCACCTTAAGGTGCTCTTTGTGTCCATTACACTCCTAACAAAATTTGAGTCTGTATAGACCTGCAACAACATTCCACAACTCCTGACATACCTCAACGTATACTCTATTGCACCTTGTAGATACATGAGCACGCACTTCGTTGCATCCCAATGAACCCTCGGCTCCACCACAAATTGACTTATGGTATTTACAACAAAGCATATATTTGGCCTAGTGTTGACCAGATGTTTCAAAGAACTGAGTAACTTCTTGTACAATGTGGGATCCACCAACTCCGACTCAAAGAATTCAACTTCTTCAAGTTGGTATTCATGGGGTAGACATAGGCTTGTAATCCACCATTTTGAATCTACTCAAGATATCAACTACATATTTTCCCTGTCCCAGGAAAATCTCACCTATCTATGGCTGCACCTCCAATCCCAAAAAATAGTGCATCATGTTGATGTGTCGCATCTTGAACTTCGAAGCAAGATCTCGTTTGCACATCTCTATGAGCTTCTCTGACCTTGTAAGAAAGAGGTCAGCCACATAAAGAACCAAGATGGTGTATCATGATATCATCACCAACTAGTACATAGTACAGGTTTGCATTAACCTCATCCTTAGTGAAGGTCATGCCTTGCAGATACCCATCAATCCTTGAGTTACCATGCCCTCGGTGTTTGCTTGAGTATGTATAGTGTCTTCTTCAACTTGCATATATGAAAATCTCTCCCATGCGCCTCAAAGCCTTGGCATTTCTCAATGTAGACTTCCTCTGGGATCACTCCATTAAGGAAGGTTATCTTCACATCCATCTGATGTATCCTTCACCCCATCTCTGTAGCAATAGATATAACAACCCTGATAGAAGTATACTTGGAGACTAAGGCTAACGTGTCCTCATAATCCACTCCCTTGCTTTGGGAAAACCTTTTCATCACAAACCTCGGCTTGTATCTTTTAATATTGCCATCCACAACATACTTGATTTTGTAGATCAACCATTGATTTCCCTTTTGGCTTGGGTATAATGTCCCACACATCATTCTCCATGATGGAGGCATACTCCTCTTGTTGATTTGGGGTAGCATCAAATGTGCTCTAAGTCTCAAAATTTGTGGACAGGTTTAGACACATGTATTCCAGATAACCCATAAATTGTTTGGTGAAATTCCACTCGATTTGTATTCTATTAAAATAATTAATTATTTTTAAAGGGACCCCAAGTCTAAACTTAGGAAAATAAAATAATTAAAGTGAATTAATAGAATATGGTTGTGAATGTTCTTGAAAAGACGAATCAAGTCAAAAATTAATCTTAGCCATTGATTAGAGATCTAATTCGGGTCGTTGAAGTTTCAACGAGAAGACTAAGAATGGCTTGAAGGGTCATTTGGAAAATACATTTGGCGGAGATCAGAGATCGATTTATTTAGTGAGCAGTGCTCAAGAAGAAAATTTGATCGTGAGATCTTTTGCAGAGAGGGGCAGTAATTCCGGTTGGAAGGATTCCCAAGCCAGAGAGTGCATAGCAGCAGAGACAGAGAGAGCCACAGTAGCAACGCAGAGCCAGTGACACAATGCTTACATAGTTGCTGCGCAGAGGCTGAAGGGAAGTCATTTTCTTGCTGAGGAGACAACATTGGGCTAGAGACAGATACCAGAGAGATTTTCCGGAGGCCAGAAGGCTTCAGTTTCCAGCCAACAGAGAGGCCAACTCAAAGACAGAAGGGCAATCGTATTTGTGACGTAGAGACTGCATGGGTGACATAGTGGCAGCGCATAATCTAGTTTTGATGCTGATCAATGCAGGGTTCCGGTGGAGGAGTGAGGTTTGTCTCATAAGATCTCTTTTGTCAGTTTCTCTATATGATTTGACGGATGTGTCAACCATAGATTTGTACTCATAAATATTTACTGCATAAGATACATACCCTCAGTTGCTCCACTAGTTTTCTCGCATTGGGTTTTTCCGAGGACATTAGTCCAAAAATAACCGTGTCAAATGTGTGTATGATCTATTCTTGTTCAGTTTTGTTTCCGCATTTTTATTTCTTCTGCAGTTTATGTGTGTAGGTTGCAGTGTGATGTATTCAGTGTTTGTTGTAGTAAACTTCAAATAAATTGTTAAGTTAAAATTAACATTTAGGTGAATATCTTCCAGTTGCTGTAATAGGATACCAGAGGTTAACTGAATTTTCACACCTCCACCATGGCATCCCTCCAAGCTCCCTGGTCTGATATCCTCCTCAAAAATGGAAGGCTCGAAATCATCGATGTCACTCATAAGCACCATATACTTGGAAAACTTTTGTGGTGGTCTACTCTCCCTGAAAATCCTCCTAGGACCCTCCACATGCTCTTGTGCATCTCTTAGTGTCTGCTCAAGCCATCTTGACATTCTCTTACTAGAACTAGAAGGAAACTTTGAATCCTGTTGGTTAAGGTTGTCATTGATGTCAATATGGCATTATTGGAGATGGCAAATATTCTTGTGATACATGAACCTCATGCAAACCCTAGGTGCTAAGGTTGCCCTTACATTATGAAGATGTCAAGCCATTAATGAAGAAGTCTAAGATGCCCATGATGCCCTAAACATGAAGATTGATGTATAATCCCTAAGTGCCAATTATGTGCCTTATATGCAAGCCCTTGCCCTAATAATATGATGTCCTTGCTCTTGGTGAATCTATAGCCCTCATCTATATGATGAAAAGCCCTCCTTGATTGATGCTCACAGTGACCTAGCTTTTAAAGATATAAGGATGCCTATCCTAATGGAGAACTTATGTGAAGAAGCCCTAAACTTTGTCCTAGACATTTAACAATATGATGACATGGATTGATGACCACACTTGAAGCCCTAATAAAAATACGCTAACCCTCATTCTAGTCCCATTGACCATATACATGAAAAATCCAAATAACCCCAAGGACTGTACTAAAAAATTCTAAACAGTCGTAAATAAAATTATTATTTTTGACATCTTGAAGACATCATTTCACAATGGCTCATAGAGGACTTTTTTACCTTTCCAATGAGCCCTCACTCATCTCCTAACTCCTAGTAGTCTAAGAGAAATCAAAATTTTAAGTTAATATATCCTATTTTTTAATCTAGCCGACCTAAGGTCAGTTATGTAATTCGGCCTCCCTCCATAAGACATGTCCATTCATTTTAATGTCAAACTCATATAAATAGGAGGTTCAGACTATCCACTTGACCAAGCAATTTTTGGTGAAAGACATAGAAATTCAGATAGAAACTATAGGAGGTTGAGGAAGACTTGAAGATATTTTATTTGGGCTAATTCTTCTTACAATGGTGGACTGTCACCTTTAGAACTCAGAATGAAAAGGAAATTTTTTCGACAACTTGAGAGGATTTTTGTTGATTTACGGTAGCATCGGATGTGCTCTAGCCTTGTGATTTTGTATATAGGCTCAGAAACATGCATTCCATAATACCCAGAAAGGATTTTGGAAAATTCCACTTAGAGACTGTTTAATTAAATTAATTAATCGTTTTTTTTTATTGTTTTCCTGAGTGTAAACTTAGGGAAATTGATTAATTAAAGGGTATTAATTAAACTAAGTGTGAATCTTCTAGATAAAGTCATGGATCAACTCTCAGTTAATCTTAGCCCTTGATTATGATTTAATCTTGGCCATTGATGAGTTAGTGAAAGATTATAAAGGAGAGCTCGATGGGCATTTGGAAAACACATCATACGGAGAAAGAATCTAGAGATCAATTTCTTCAGCCGAAGGAAGAATCGAAGTGATTCTCGATTGTAGAGAGGGGGAGGTGAAATCCTCAGGAGGAAGAGTCTCTGAAGCATAAGGAGTACATGGAGAGAAGAGAGAAGGGAGCCACAAGCAACAACGCAAAGATATCCACGCAGGTGTTACGTTGGGCCAGTGCAGAGCAGTAGAGGGAGTTTCAATTTCAGTTGAAGAGGCAGTTGAGTGTTCATCCAGTATCTAGAGGACATTTCTGGAAGGGGAGAAAACTCTAGTATCACCCAGCAGTGAGCACTGAAGCAATCACAACAAGCAACAGTAGTAGTGACACAGTGACAACGTGGGGGACGCAGTCACTGCGCTGAGATCACGCAGAGCTACTCAGTGTGGGTGCAGGTTAGTGCCGAAACTTGGTGGTAAAGTGAAAATTCTCTCACTAGTCTATTCTTATAAGATTTCTTCAGGTGATTGATTGATGATTACAATCACACATTTGTACTTAGAATTTCCGCATAATAAAGAAACCCTCAGATCTGCTGCACCAGTTTTCCCACATTGGGTTTTTCTAGGGACAATTGTCCAAAAATAATGGTGTCTATGTGTGAATACTTGTGCTATTTCTTTCATATTGATTATGTATTGTGAAGTCTACAATGTATTTTATTTTGATATTTAACACAGTGAAATGTTAAATAATTGTGAATGAATGCAATAGAAGAAATATAATCAGTAGCTGCAGTAGGATTCTATATTATAGATTTTTCACATGGTATCAGAGCTGTTAGATCCAAAGGAAGCAGGGTTGAGGAGCAAATTGGGCAAACCAAAAGTTTCAGAAGGGACGCAGCACAGGGAAAAGAAAACACAGATACGTATGGCAGGCTTAGATGTTTTATCCTCAAGGTTAAAAGAGGATTGTGGATGCTTGTCAAGTTCAACATCTGCAGGAATCTGGTATATTGATAGTGGGGCTTCAGCTCATATGACTGGAGTACGAGAATATTTCTCAAACTATAGGGAGGAGTAGATGAACTTCCAAATCACTATGGGGAATAGCACAAAATGCACTCCATTTGGGAGAGGAACTATAGTGTTTCAGACGGAAGCCGAAACCAGTGTCAAGGTCATAGATGTACTACATGTGCCGGGGCTTGGGATTAATTTAATCTCAGTATCCCAGTTGCAGGACAAAGGGTATGACATACACTTTATCAGGAAGAAGGTATATGTCAAGCACCCAAGTTGGAAGCAAACAAAGCAGATCGGAGTTAGGAGAAACATACTACACAGGTTGCAGCTTGAATCTCTGATGGCACTAATCAGTAGTAATGTTGAAGACAAGACAGGGTTGAATGGACTTTGGCATAGAAGAATGGCGCACTTGCACCATGGTGCATTGAAGATGCTCAGAGAGACAGTTGTTGGGGTTCCTGTTCTCAGCACGGAGCATGATGATGTATGCCAAGGATGTGTACTTGGGAAGTACGCTAAAGCAACCTTTCCCAGAAGTGAGAACCGGGCAACAAGCATATTAGAACTGATACACTCAGATATCTGTGGACCAATGTCCACTAACGCTCTCAAGGGTGGCAAATATTTTTTCACATTCATTGATGATCACACTAGGAAGACCTGGATCTACTTCCTGAAGACAAAAGATGAAGTCTTTGCAAAGTTCAAAGAATTCAAGGGTCTTGTTGAAAATATGATGGGGAAGAAAATCAAGACATTGCGTTCAGATAATGGCGGAGAATACATAGATGGAGACTCCATAGATTTCTGCGCAAAGGAGAGCATCAGGAGGGAGTGGATTGCGCCATATAATCCCGAACATAATGGTGTGGCAGAACGGAAAAAGAGGACAATTGTAGGCGCAACCAAGGCCATGTTATTCGACCTTGGATTGCCCAGATATTTATGGGTAGAAGCCTGCAACACGACAATGTACATCCAGAACAGGAATCCTCATAGAGGATTGAGGAAGAAAACTCCTGAAGAAGTTTTCACGGGGAAGAAATCAGAGGTAGGGCACCTTCAAATATTTGGTAGCATGGCATACTGTCATGTACCAAGCGAGAAGAGAAGCAAGTTTGCTCAAACTGTAGAAAGGGGGTATCTTGTAGGATACAGTGAAAACTCCAAGGCATATAGGTTCTATATTCCTAGCAACAAGAAGGTTGTGATAAGACGCGATGTTAAGTTCATGGAGGATAGAGCTTTTTAGAAATCGCGTGATATGCCGATAGAGGATCAAACTGCAGAAGTTCCCTTGGTCAAAGAGCAGTAGGGGTAGCAAGAAGAACAGACAGAAAGACAAGCTTTAGTACCCAGTATGGGTACTAAATTTTCCATAGAAGAAGATTCAGAGGATACTCAGTCTGAGGAATTGCCAAATCAGGAGGAAGAGTTGAGAGAGCAGCCTTCCACTAGTGGTCGGATCGACAAGGAAGCTCAGTAGATACTGAGGGACGCAGAAAACTTCATTGGGACTCCCAGGAGTGGGAAGAGGCAACATAGACAACCTGACAGGTACCAGGGTTTGGTTGCTCAAGTAGAGGAACTCTCCATCTTCCAGGAAGTGGTTCAGCACCAGGTATGGGTAGATGCCATGATAGAGGAGTATGCTTCTATCATGACAAATGATGTCCGGGAAGTTGTGCCCAGACCTCAGAGCAGATTAGTTGTTGGATCACGATGGATCTACAAGATCAAATATGCTGCAGATGATAGCGTAGAGAAATATAAGGCAAGGTTCGTGGAAAAAGGGTATGCTCGAAGGAAGGCATTGGCTATGAAGAGACCTTCGCACCAGTTGCCAGATATACCTCCATCCGGATCAATGTTGCACGAAGCGGGGACGAAGCGGGGACATTTTTTGGAAGCGGGGACGCGGAAGCGTCATTTCCAAAAAATCTAGGAAGCGAAGCGTCTCGGAAGCGTCTACTATATATATCTTTTTTTATTTTTATTTTTTTGCATTTATATTAAAAAAATATCCAAAATACCAAATTAATTCTAGAAGATATGGAAGCATGCATATTTGTACATAAATCAAAATAGATATGACATCCATTGTACATTAATGATTAATTTTTGAGCATCAACCATTTAGATGCATCAACCATCTATAATCTAGATTCTTCTCCTCTTGTCTAGCCTTTGCCTCTACCTTGATTATCTAGGGACATTAGTCAAAATTGCCCAATTTTGATCAAACCCTAATGCAAGCCTTAAAATATGGGAGAAAGAACTTAACATGCTTGATTGATTATTTTGACTTGATTGAAATGTAATTTTTTGCTAACGACATGAAAAATGAGTTCAACAATTAACACCACCAACACTAGGGTACATATAGGGCTTGGTGCTCTTGATTAAATGCTAATCACATACCCTTGTACATGATATAATCTAA
Organism: Pinus albicaulis; assembly: GCA_034641835.2. Taxonomy (NCBI): domain Eukaryota; kingdom Viridiplantae; phylum Streptophyta; class Pinopsida; order Pinales; family Pinaceae; genus Pinus; species Pinus albicaulis. The sequence goes on from CM076574.1 coordinate 1,201,079,228, forward strand.
TGACATGCCACCATACCATTGATCTTGAATTCCTGAAAACTGTTAAGTCTGCTGAATTTTGAATAGGATATGAAATTCTATTTTCTCCATATGAAGTCCGATCAGGCTGGAACCACTCTCAAACATCCCGAGTCATTTCATGGTAATGGTAATGAAAATGTCACTTTTACTTTAAGAATTTAACATTACCATGAGCGAGCATCTAAGAAACATCTAAGGAGGTAAAAGAGAGCTTATATTTTTTTCAACTCAGCACTAACTCAGCACTAACTCACCTACTAACCCAACCAAAGACAAAAATAAAAAAATAAAAAATAAAAAAAATTGTTTTTTTGACCTACATTAGTCGGATCCGTACGGCGCTGTACGGAACCGCTGGCGATCCGTACGGATCCGTACAGCGATCCGTCGTACGATCCGCGGATCCGCTGTACGGAATCGCGGATCCGAGCGTATGGATCCAAAAAACCAGGGATCGCAATTTTTTTTAGGATCCGCGGTTCCGAAAATCGGATCCGCGGTTCCGGGTACGGATCCCGTACGGTTCCGTACGAGACGCGGTTCGGGCCTTGGAGCCGGGGGGGGGGGGACGTTTCCTGCAACATTGATCCGGATTGTCATATCCTTAGTAGCACAGATGGGATGGGAGATTCATCAAATGGATGTCAAGACAACGTTTTTGAATGGAGAGATTGAGGAATAGGTATATATTGAACAACCAGAAGGTTTTGAGACTCATGAAAAGAAGTCTCATGTATGCAGATTGAAGAAGGCCCTGTACAGGCTCAAGCAGGCTCCGAGAGCATGGTATGGTCGAATAGATAGCTATTTGCAAAAAATGGGGTTTGTCAAGAGTGACGCAGATCCCAATCTTTACTATTTGCTGGTAGAGGATGAGCCATTAGTATTAGTAATATATGTAGATGATCTATTTCTCACTGGATCATCTAGGCTCATCAAGGATTGCAAACGAAATATAGAAGTAGAATTCGACATGAAGGATTTGGGGTTGATGCATTACTTCCTAGGATTGGAAGTCTGTCAGAAGAATGGAGATATCTTCATGGGGCAGGAGAGGTATGGCGGGGAAATTCTGAAGAGGTTCAGAATGCAGGATTGCAGGCCCATGGCCACACCCATGATCACCAATTGGAAAAATATAGATGCATCAGAAGACGCAGAAGTAGACCCCACCTTATACAAACAGCTCATCGGGTCATTAATGTATCTAGTTAACACCAGACCAGACATTTGCTTTGCTGTCAACACTCTTAGTTAGTTCATGGTGGGCAGTAGCAAGGCACATCTTGAGGTATGTACGAGGAACAACCGGATTTGGTATAAGGTATGGTCGAGGAGAGGATGTCAGACTCAGTGGATTCACAAACGCAGATTGGGCAGGAAGCTCAGTAGGCATGAAAAGTACCTCTGGGTATTGTTTCAGCGTTGGATCAGGAATGGTGTCCTGGTGCAGCAAGAAACATAAGTCAGTAGCATTGAGCACAGCTAAAGCAGTGTACATGGCAGATAGTACAGCTACATGCAAAGCCATCTGGCTTCGGAAATTTCTTGTGAGTCTATTCAGGAGCAGGATGGAGCCGAATAGCGTTTACTTTGACAATCAGAGTTGTAACAAACTCTCTAAAAATCCAGTATTTCATGATCGATCCAAACATATTGACATCAGGTGTCATTTTATTGAGACTGTGTTCAGCGTGGGGCAGTACAACTCCAGTACATTCCCACAAGAGAACAGACAACAGATATACTCACTAAAGCGCTGGGGAGGATTAAGTTCACTTATTTCAGAGAACAATTGGGTATGAATGAAAATCCATTTCAGTGGTCAATGGATCTTCAATGCAGTTGAAAGGAGGAGTTGCAGTGCAGTAACAATTGGCAGCAACATGCAGAGTCAACAACAGTACAGTTGCAACATTTGTGCAGTGTTGGTGAGCAACATCAACATCACAACAATAGACGTTATAGAAGTCAGAGCGGCATATAGAGTTGTATTGCTAGAGCACTTTCCTTGCTAAGAGGGAGTGTTGATTTATGGTAGCATCAGATGTGCTCTAGCCTTGTGATTTTGTATATAGGCTAAGACACATGCATTCCATAATACCCAGAAAGGATTTTGGAAAATTCCACTTAGAGATGGTTTAATGAAATTAATTGCTCATTTTTTTTAATGTTTTCCTAAGTCTAAACTTAGGAAAATTGATTAATTAAAGGGTATTAATTAAACCAAGTGTGAATCTTCTAGATAAAGTCATGCATCAACTCTCAGTTAATCTTAGCCCTTGATTATGATTTAATCTTGGCCATTGATGAGTTAGTGAAAGATTATAAAGGAGAGCTTGATGGCCATTTGGAAAACACATAAGACGGAGAAAGAATCTAGAGATTGATTTCTTCAGCTGAAGGAAGAATCGAAATGATTCTCGATTTCAGAGATGGGGAGGTGAAATCTTCAGGAGGAAGAGTTTCTGAAGCATAAGGAGTACAGGGAGAGAAGAGAGAAGAGAGCCACAAGTAGTAGCGCAGAGATAGCCACACAACATTTACGCTGGGCCAGCGCAGAGCAGCAGAGGTTCATCCAATATCTAGAGGACATTTCTGGAAGGGGAGAAAACTCTAGTCTCACCCAGCAGTGAGCACTGAAGCAGTCACAACAAGCAGCAGCAGCTGTGACGTAGTGACAGCGTGGGGGATGCAGTCACTGCACAAAGATCACGTAAAGCTACTTAATGTGGGTGCAGGTCAGTGCCGAAACTTCCTGGTAAAGTGAAAATTGTCTCACTAGTATATTCTTATAAGATTTCTTCAGGTGATTGATTGATGATTACAATCACACATTTGTACTCAGAATTTCCGCATAATAAAGAAACCCTTAGATCTGCTGCACCAGTTTTCCCACATTTTGTTTTTCCGGGGACAATTGTCCAAAAATAACGATGTCTATGTGTGAATACTTGTGCAATTTCTTCATATTGATTATGTATTATGAAGTCTACAACGTATTTTATTTTGATATTTAACACAATGAAATGTTAAATAATTGTGAATGAATGCAATAAAAGAAATATAATCAGTAGTTGCAGTTGGATTCTATATTATAGAATTTTCACACAGTGGTGGACTGTGGATTTGAATCTATATTATACCATCTCTTCCAGGTCAAACTTATTGATCTGTAGGTGAGTTGCACTCTTCTCGAAACTATAGTGAACCAATGAACATAAATAAGACCTAACCACAATTTTAAGATTTCAGATCCATTGGAATAATCAACACTTCGTATCTGTGGTTGGTGGAGCTCGGATCACCTACAGTTGTGATACCTCTTCTCAAACCTGCACTTGTGAACTAAGCTTACATTAGAACCTAAACTCGGATAAGGCAACATACCTTGATGCATTAATACTTTGAATCTGTAATAACCTATAGGAGCTTGGATTTGTGACAAGTTGCAGTGGAAGGTAAGAGCTCGAACATATGTTTTAAGGATTCAGTTTATTGAATTGTTGTAGCTCGAAGTGCAAGCTTGGACAGTCAACCACAAGCTCGGATTTGTTGTAGAACAAACCTCAGACTAGGACCTGAGCACACCGTGACAGTCATAACCTCGGTGCTCAACATCAAAGGTAAACCTTAGACCTGTCCTCATTTACAAGCTCGGTGTGTGGGAAATTAACTCATATTGTGAGGCTCAGATCTAAACTTGGTACAGTTATCTCAGGTTAGTCTCTTGAGAAGACCAATAAACATGTTACACCTTGAAACAGTGGTAGACCTATCTGAGTGACAGTTTCAAGATTCGAACAATGTCTATAGAAGACAGTTATTTATACAAGTGACTCAGACTTGTGTGAAGGATTACTGATCGTGGGAAGATTGAAGCTTGGGTCTGAAGTTTATTGACCTGTGAAAAGAACAGTCACCTGGAACCTGTGATGTGTGGATGAGTAGCTCTTGAAGAACCTCGTGGATCCTTTGAGAAGACTTAATATTGCATTTGAAGGAGTCTTATTGAAGAATTTGCTTTCTCGTTGAAGATATTTAGAAAGCAGTCAAGATCCTTGTGTAGAAAGTTTTGGGCTTTGCTTGACACATCACCTAACATTGTTGAAGATCTCTTGAAGTCTTGGAGACACCCTTGGAGGTCATGATGCATTGAAAGTCATCATGAGGTGAACTTGAAGATCTAGTTTGGGTAATATGAAGAGCAATGGTCAATGGTGACACCTTCTAAGAAGACAAGGTTGTCATTGATGAAGTGATTTGAAGAAGACATTGCTGAAGATATTTACAGGGCTCGTTGAAGAAGATATTGGGAGCTGTGAAGAATCATCAAACTTATCTTGACGAATTGAAGGTAAGGGTTGGAGCCTCATAGAGACAAGGTTGGTTCCTTTGAAGATAGGGTTGGAGCCCTAGAGGATAGGGGTCCTCAAGAAGAACAGGTTGGTACCTGTACTAGAGATAGGGTTGGAGCCCTTGAGGTTGGAGCCTCAAAGTGACAAGGTTGGTGCCTTGGAAAGATAGGGTTGGAGCCCTACAGGTTGGAGCATCATGAAGTCCAAGTTGGTGGTTGGCAAAGTACAGGTTGGTGGCTGGAAGGATTGAAGATTGTTGTCTTCATCTAGGGTTGGAGCCGTACACTATATTGTATTGGATTTATTGTAAAGAAGATATTATTAAAAGTATTTATTCTTATTGTTCATTTTGTGTTCTAATTATAAGTGATCTAACTGGTAAAAATAACAATTGAAAAGAAATATTGATTCACCCCCCTATCAGTATTTCCAACAAATCCTCCTCCTGATTTGAGAACCGAGTCACAAATGCTGGTGGTGTTGGTCTCTTCGTAATCTTTAGACTCTTTATCATCTGCCACTATTGGAAGGGGTTTATGTGACGTCCTAAAGGCTTGGATCTCGTCGAACTTGAAATCCTTGCTCATCGCGATGTTCCTTTACGATGGAATGTACACTATGTACACCCAATGTCACGTGGTTTAGGTTCGAGTTCAAGTTAGAGAACCATTAAGTTCGATTCGAATTCAAATTTTCTAATAAGGTTCAGATGAGGTTAACCATTAAATTTGAATATATATATAATTTAATATAATATTTTCTCAAATTTAAGATATAGCCCAATTTTTATATTCATATTTCAAATTTGTAATGTCTATAATACAAATGAAATTTGCCCTTTCTTCTATATATATATATATATATAACAAAATTTAATTAAATTTAATATATAAATTATTATAATATTAATATGTATGAAATAAATAACTTATAAAACTATATTAACGAGATAATATATTCAAATTAAAAGATATAAAAAATAAAATAAATTTAATATATAATTTATTCTAATATTAATATACTATTTTTTTTAATATATATAAAAAAATATGTATCTGAAGCTAATTATAAAACTATCCTAATGTGATTCGAATTAAAAAAGGGATAAATCTCCTAACCTACCAAAGCGTCTTCCTCTCTTTGCGAGTGCAGCGCCGTCGATATTCTCTTAGCATATATTTTATGTACATTGCCTCTTGGTGGTATGATAGCCCTCATACAACATAATAAATGTATGTGCACGTTTTCATCGTAGTGATCATAAAATTTGAATTTAAATGATTAGAATCAAGATCAGATATGATAGGGATTTTGCAGAATAATAATCGATTGCTTCTGTACGATATGAAATAGCTGGCTCTGGTGCAGGTAGTTCTGGAAGTGCTACCCCTACAGATCCAAATTTAGATAGTAGACACTGGAACTTCTAAAACTAGGAGATCTTATTGACTATCATAAAAAAACTCTTCATCAACATGCTTGACGACCTAAACCGAGTTAGTGGGGAGACTTAAATTTGAATTTAAACAAGCCTTTTAAAATTCGAAGAAATTGGAACTCCAAAACTAAAATATGACAGTTGTAATGCGAAACAACGTAGATGGAAAACCGAGCATGAATTGAACTTTATCGAACCTAATCCGAATTTGAAGATATTTTTGTGGTTCGCCGAATTTCGAACCTCAATGTTCAAATTAGGCGAACCCTGTGACATTGTGTACGCCTTTGAAATCTTGTCGTAACCCAAAATTATGCCCTTATGTGATGAGGGATCTAGCTTCATCCTCTTCTTTGAAGGTATATGGATGTAAATTAGACACCCAAAGATGCAGAAATGACCCACCTCCAGTTTAGCCCTTGTAAGTACCTCCTTAGGAGTATTGTCCTCCAAGACCTTATGAGGACTCTGACTTTGAATGTATACTACCATGTTGCATGCCTTTGCCCAAAGGATCATGTGCAGATCCTGATCATGAATTACAACCTTGGTAGCTCCAAATTTGGTCTTGTTCTTTCTCTTTGCAACCCCATTTTGCTGAGGGTTGTATGGTACTATCAACCCCTGCTTGATTCCTGCTTGTTTTTGCTTCGATTCTCCCTAGGGGAAAAGGTCCTAACCTCACCATTGGGAGAACATGAGGAAACTATCAGGCAAGGTACCCATTGTCACTTTTCCATCCTTGCCTCTCACATCTAGGTTGAGGTATGATTTCCTATCCTAAATGTGATTCCCTATTTCTAACCCTAAGCTTGTTGTTTAGTACGAGTGAGAGTATGACTTGGATTAGATGTTGACTTGTTTGAAATGACTTGGTGGAATATTGATTGTTGACCAGTCATTAGTGCATATTAATGAATTGTTCATAGCATATCAACCATATATCTTAATCAAATGATCATGCAACATAATAAGAGATCCATTCATGAACCTTCGAGACCTTATGAGGACTCTGACTTTGAATGTATACTACCATGTTGCATGCCTCTGCCCAAAGGAACATGTGTAGATCCTGATCATGAATCACAACCTTGGTAGCTCCAAATTTGGTCTTGTTCTTTCTCTTTGCAACCCCATTCTGCTGAGGGTTGTATGGTACTATCAACCCCTGCTTGATTCCTACTTTTTTTTGCTTCGATTCTCCCTAGGGGAAAAGGTCCTAACCTCACCATTGGGAGAACATAAGGAAACTATCAGGCAAGGTACCCATTGTCACTTTTCCATCCTTGCCTCTCACATCTAGGTTGAGGTATGATTTCCTATCCTAAATGGGATTCCCTATTTCTAACCCTAAGCTTGTTGTTTAGTACGAGTGAGAGTATGGCTTGGATTAGATGTTGACTTGTTTGAAATGACTTGGTGCAATATTGATTGTTGACCAGTCATTAGTGCAGATTAATGAATTGTTCATAGCATATCAACCATATATCTTAATCAAATGATCATGCAACATAATAAGAGATCCATTCATGAACCTTTGATTCAATCCCACATATAGAATGCAAATGCTTGATCAAATAATGAAAATTAAGGATTTTTGAGCAAGAAGTGGCTAGTAGAACGAGTATGCCTCGTGCCATATCTGTTATATTTACTTACATGGTGCTAGAAAGAGAGAGTAATCTTCCTGAATGTTGTTTTCGGTGCACTATAACAATCAGGAAGACAAATGGTTGGTTTTAGGAGACCTAGGGGGGACTTTTGATATAGTCGAGGCATGTGGAAGTAGCATCCGTGTTCAACTCCATCTAATGCAATACTACTCGAATGGGTACCAACAAGAGTAACCTGGATCTTCGACAAGGCGAGCCCTAAGCTCAATGAATAGCCTCTTGAAATCTCAGGGTTTCCCTGTGTATGATTCCCAAGTCATAGTTTTACTTGTCTAACAGTAGATTGTACTATTATTTATAGTTGTTGTAACACGTCTCTAGCCTAAATCTCTAAGGGGATTTTCTTGCTTACAAGTGTGTGTGAGACTATGTAATGTGTTCTTCAACATATACTGTTATTGCCATTCATTCCATTGAGAAGTATAATTGCTTGAATCAAATGATAAATCAAAATCTCAAGTTAATGCTCCAAGTAACCTTTCAATCATTTAGAGGCATGCAAGTTAAATGTACTTGAGACATTTGATAGAGATCCCATAAACATATCACCATAAATTAACCATGGAAATTTAGGAAGCATTCTCGCAAAATCTAGTAGGCCTAATGCAAAGACTTACCAGGTGAGGGGCTTACTTTCATACAAATTGAGAATGTCAAAGGAAGGAATAATTCCATATCTCATGGAAATTTTCGCAATACGAGTCAACTCCTGAAGTTGGGAGAAGTAATGTTTGATAGAGAAATACTCACTATGGTACAAAATGCTTTACCGATAGAATGGAGAGGTTTCACTTCAAGCATAGATGGGAGAGAAGAAGCCATGCCATTCCAAAGTCTAGGTAAGATAGAAGAATCAAGATTGAAAACAAGATCAAGTGTGCCATGTCCAGGAAGATTCAGTAAATTTGGTCCTCAGAATAAGAAAAGAAGAAATATGGACAAAGTACGATGCTTTGGATGTAATGAACTTGGGCATTATAAAAGAGATTGTCCTAAATCTGAAAAGGACAAGAGAAAAGGGGAAGAAGCCCATATCTCAGATATGAGGGAAGAACTTGAATCAAATAAATCTAAGAAAGAAGATGCGAGGGATGTTTACTATGATTGAGATCATCTTCTCCTTTAAGTGATTTCTGTTGGTTGTAAATTAGTATAATAGGAAGCTATGTATATTGATGACATCATGATAAAAGCATGGTAGGAGCTCTTGGTGAAATAGCTCCGGGAAAAACCTCTCTGATAACATTATTGATGGAAGGTAGTCATCAAAGATCAAGGTTCATCATGGAAACAAAACTCTGGAATGTGATGACATATTGATGGAGCAGGTCAAGGGAATGAAGCTCTTCATTCTAGAAAAAATGCTACATGATGACTCAGGGGAAAAAGGTATGAGGTGTATATATATTTATATGCTAACACTGGATGCTGTGAAGTCATGTCATATGGTTGTAGGTAATGGAGTTCTATATTTAGAATTATGATCTATGGAGGAGAATCTCTCACAATGCACTGACAGATGAAATCAACATAATATGTCCTCATGTGGAATATGAGGTGGTTGTATATGGACAAAGAACTGTAAATTGGAAGTTCTTGGGAATGAAGATGTGCAAAAAGGAAGAGATCATGAAGTGCAACCATGTCAAGAGGCAGTTATCATCTGGAAGCCAAGAAGATGTGACTAGGAGATCTCCTGGGAGGATATGTAGACTCTGACAGAAGTCTGGTAAAGAAGAAGTCCCTTGACAAAACATATCTTTAGGAGATGTGTCAATCTGAATAGAGGGTGTCGATGCCTACAAGAAGATGTCATGGTGAAAGATCATCACTGAGGTAACTTTTGATTTATAAATTCATATGTATATGTTTATCTGGATAAGTTTATGCAGGTCTGCGAATCATGTGGAAGGATGTAAGATCCTTGGAGATGATTCGAATGAAAGCAGCATGGCATAAAGGTGGACCAGATGAGAAAGACTGATGAATCACTTTCTGATGGTTGACATGAATCGTGACTGAAAGTGATGGATGATTTGTGCCCTATGAAGCCAAAAGTTGAAGATTCCTCAATATCGAAATCCATGACATCGAGGGGAGGAAATCTTTATGAGCAGCTGGGTGTCTCACCATTGCTGCTGTAGGACCCTGGTTGAGAAGGAGCCTAGTGGTAAGTTTCTTACTTGGAAGAAACTTGAAGTATGTCCTTCCTAAGTTGAGAGGGAGTGACGTATGTGATTCTCTAATACATGTGTCATGCACTAGACCAGGACTAACATCCGCAAGTCTTAGTGAAGGCCATGTGGAGAGAATGGATAGACACATCATTCTCGTCTTCATTTGGAAGACAAAATGGAGGATTGGGTAATCATCTGGCATTCGATACTCTTTGAGAATGGGGTAATCATCTAGCATTCGATACTCTTTGAGAATGAGATAGGGCATTCAAGATAAGAGTAGTTGAGGACCGATATTCTTTGAGGGATGGCTACCCAAGAGAAGAATAGTACAAGAAGGTCATACTCTGGGAACACCTATGTGGAGTATGTACCTTGGAGAGACAATGACTATGGTGTCTATAAGTCATGTGTCTCGCCAACATTTTAGTCCATTGTCTCGTTGAGAGATGGGGCTATTAGTCAAGGCCTTGCACTAGGACAATGTTGGTTGATATGATGCTATACAGATGCGATTACCAATCCGATTCTTCTTATGAGATTCTTCAGTTTGAAAGTGACCATGTACTTGTATGAATACCTCCCTAGTTAAGAGGGAGTGTTGAAAAGTGTAACTAGGATCGGTCTTCATATTGACTATGTAATTATGAAAAGAAGACAAAGATAATAAAATGTATTTGTTGTACTTGCTTCATGGGTTTCATGAGCAAGAATTTTACTATAGGTTAATAGACTTCTTCTTGATGTCTATTTAGGGTTTGTCTTCTGTTTATAAATGTAAATAGAGTCATGTATATGAAAAGCATTGTCATCTTTAAAAGCTCGAAGACCTTGTCATGAACCTTGTAAAAGAAAGGCTCTAACAACCCTCAAGATAGCTCTCCTTCAAACGCTGGAAAAGATGTAATAATGTTGGCACTATATGCAGTGAGAAGTCGGCCTCATAACAATCATGTCGGCTCCCAGAATAGTCACATCAGTTCATAAATTCAGGTCGGCTTATATACAGGGGCAAACAACTATATATACCCTAGTAGACTTCCGCAGAAATTACAGAAAATTGTGGACATCTCTGAGTTGAAGTGCGGATCTAATTGCAGACTGAAGTGCGGACTTAAGTGCAGAATGAAGTGCGGATTTAAGTGCAGACTTCAGTGCGGATTTAAGTGCAGACTTCAGTGTGGATTTAAGTGCAGAGTTCACTGCAGATTTAAGTACCAATTTTAGTGCGGATTTTGAGGAGTTTAAGGACTGGTTAATATACATATATCCTTGTTATATCTGAGTATCATAAGGTGCTGCAACTTATTAAAACAAAAGTGTGGATTATCCTGAAGCAGCTACAATATTGAAGTGCAGATCTGTCAAAGTGCAAGGGCAGTGTTTGTGTATTGAAGTGCGGATGTGTCCAAGAATCATTTGTAGACTATTCTAAAGTAAAATTGCAGATAAAAGGTGACATTGTTGGAACAATGGTCTGGGAAAAAGGAGAAGTGAGAAAGTGACAGAAAGTAGGAAAGTAAATCTGTGATTTACTTTTCTAACTGTAGCTTATATATATCTCAAGTATCCGAAGAAGGAAGTGTTGATGCAGAACAATGCAAGTTGGTGAAGGAAAGAAAGATCAACATTGAAGGACATCAAGGAAGGAAGGACAAGGTCTTGGATGCATATATAGGTCAAGGGTCTATTTCTTGGTCATGGTACTTGTCATCTGAAAATCTATAAGAAGAATTTCTCATTGGTTTTCCTCCCCAAGAGGGAGAGGTTTTGCCCTAGCTCTAGGAGCCTAATCCTTGTGTCTTGTGTATTTTGATAATTGACTTAATGAAAGATTTAATAAGCTAACATAGAGAAGACATAAGTAATTCAAGTAACTTCACAAGTAATTATCACGAAGAGAATTTTGAATTAATCACTAGCCCTCCAAATTCTCAACCTAGTGGGTCATCCCTATAGGAGAATTTTTCTCCTAGATATGTCTTCAGCTGACAACCATCAACCCCTTGTAGCCACTTGATAGCTCTTATGTGCTACTATTCTCCGCCACCCGAGCCAGCTATTGTGTATCCTCGGTCATCTGTCATGATTGTATGTTTGAAGGTGGACCATCCAACCCCGAAGGTATGATTTTTCATTATGTAATTGGGTGTTTATACTTGCTTTTCTTGGGAACACTTGGGCATGGATTATTGGGCAACTTGGAAGAATGAAGGGTCTGGGTTGTAGTCTTGTTCCTTTACCTTAGCTTGGGGGTTAATTTTGTATCCTAATCTTGTGGGATCTCCTTTATTGGCTACTAAGCTTTAGGAGTGACGCTACATTTCCCCTTTTGGGTCCACATTTGTTTGTTGGGTCCACGAGGTGTTAACCTTCCCCCTCCCCTTGTCCACATCTTGGGTCGGGCTTGGAACAATGCGCTAGAGGTTGATGTAGCTAAAAAGAAGGATAAAAGCATAATATGGCCACATACAACAAGAAATGTACCACAAAATGTGAAAGATGGCCGAGATAATAACATTTAGTGCGTGGGAAAAAGCCAAACATGAGCTCTGCCCCCTATCATTATGGCCATCACCCTGGTTCCTAGGGCCTCTATGAGTGTCCCTTGCATCATTGAGGAAGAAATGAATGCCCCAACCCCTGGTGGGTGATGAATTTCCCCACCTTAAGGGGGTAATCATTGCTATATCTTACACATCATGCTCTCATTTCCTTGAGCCCGGAGCAGTAAAATGAAGAAAAATCAATAAAAGACAAAAGACAAATGAAGAAGGGTGGAAAAAAAGGGTTGGGGTAACTCATGTACCATGATTGCTCCCTCCTTAGTTCATACACCCAAGGTGCGGCTGCTCTTCATCATGGCTACCCTGTTGGAAAATCAGGAAGGAATTATTTTTTCTTATATTGGTAATTACTTATGATACTCTTATGTTCTTATTAACTTTTTTGGGTTCTTATTTTATCTTTGTTTCATCAAGCAATTATCAAAAACAAAAGATGAAGATCAGGGACACTAGATGTAGGCAGACAGCCACGAAAAAACCCCTATATAGGGGAAAACCCAGTCAATAACTCTTCCTTAAGTAGATTCATATGACAATGAGACAACCAAGACCCTAAACCAACAAACCTTCCTCCTCCACCAAGTCAGCCTTCTATGATGCATCAATCTTCAATCTTCTCTTCTTGTTTAGTAGCAGCTTCAGCCCAACAACATCTTAGAAACTTCGATCCCAGTTTCTGCAACTACTACAGAAATTTCGACCCCCAGCTTCAAAATTTCGATCCTACAATAGAGACAAAATTTTGGACTTAGCTTAATCTCTATATCTTCGCACATGTGAGAGAAAGGTAGACCAAAAACTTGATTTTCTTCTTCCAATTTTGCTCCTTTTCCTGCAACTTCACACTCTTTTCTACAACCAGTTTACCGCAAATCGAACTTGATGAGTGTGTGTAACAAATGAGGTCGAATTGCTCCAATACATAGGGTTCTAATTAGGTCGAATTACCCTGTTTGAGGCCGTCTTGATCTTCTTTGATGACGACTTGGTGGAGGAGGCCAAAATGACCTATTTTAAAATAAAATAATTTTCTTCTTTGACAAATAATTCCGAAGAAGGTGCCATCAGGCTTACTTAATAACCATCAACCCAAAGATCTAGGTGTGTAATGCAAGGTCAGAGCTCTATGACCAATGCCACCCTCCCTACTTCGGGATCTAGACATCAGACACATGTAGATGTCCTTCTAGGCATTTTGTATTACACACAATGCCTCAACACTCTTGATTATTTAAATTGGTAACATCAAATCTCTCCGGATCAAATAGATCGGTAACATCAAATAAATCAAGTATGCAAAACATGCTTCCAAAACTTTGACCTTTTGAGGAGAGATTTACCTGTACAGACACAACCCCAATCAGTAACAAACTTTCAAATACACATAAGTAAACACAAACCTTTGGGGTCTTCAATAATTTTGATGCAATTTATATCAAGTTATTCATATGCAACTAGTCGAAAGCTTTTCTTCTTTAATTTCTTCAGCAACACCAAGACATTCTCAATATACATTCTCCAATTTCTTCTTCAAGGTATCCACCATGACTATCATAATATGCCCTCCCTCTCAACTGGGGAGATATATCCTTTCTTTTATCTAGGATCCCTCTTAACTGAGGGAAATCAACTACTTTCTATAACATAGGAGAGTCTTTCATCGCTGCATTCCTTCTTATCAAAGTCATCTTGATCTTATCTTTCTTCATCATACTTAAACAAACATCTTTAGTATCTTGAAGATTGTGTACTAGCAACACTTTAATAGCAAGTACAACAAAATACATATATAGAAGCATGAAGTTAACTATATCAAAATCATGTTAATAATGGAAGCATTAGACTTTAGACATAAAATACCTAAACTTAGTTAGATTCATATTCAACAAGAGACACATACTTCTATACTTCAACTTCTTACTAGGGTTTTGTTATAAACCTTAGATCACATCATTAAAACTTAAAGTAACTCAATCAAGATATCAACCTCAATATTACTATCATAGATATGACATAGTCTACTATGATATATTGCAAACCCTAGAATCCATCTTTAAGACATTAAGCCTTAGATATCAACAGTCAAAACCAATTATAGTACGATCTAAGGTTTCAACAATATGACCAACTTCTACTAGAGTTTGTAGTAAACCCTAGATTTTATCATTACATTGGAAACAATATCACCATATCCTAGAATATAAAACTTCTACTAGGGCTTGGTTACAAACCCTAGAAAAATTATGAGCATCAACAATTAGTTTAGCATATATATATATATATATATATATATATCTAGGATTTCATAATCATACACAAGCATATCACATCAATATCTATTAGGTAAACCCAAGACCCAAATATCAATACATTAAAGTTAGATATATAACAATTTTGATCAAGCTAGGGTTTCGATCAGACAGACAAATATATACCTAGGGTTTTGTTCCTAAGAACTTACTATAGATATTATAAGGGTTTTGCTCATAAACCCATATTTACCAAAACCCTAAAGGTCTATGATTTCAATACATAAAATAGCAAACCTTAAACGACTAGGGTTTCTATAATAGAGCCAAAACTTGAAACATCAAAAGAATAGTATTTTCTAGATTTCTTCAATAACCCTAGGTAGACTATGGTTTCATAATTAATATCGACACAACCTTAGGTTAGGGTTTTACAGAGAACCTTTTAGGGTTCTACAAAAATGATAATTTTAATGAGGGTAGATTCAATCTATTGATAAATCTCCCTAACAAGAATCTTTGTGGTTTAAAGGTCCTAGACATAACAATGTTAGTAATGTAAAGCAGATTATTAAAAGAAATGAATAAACCTCTAAGTCACATGACACGAGGACACGAGACACGAAGGACACGTAAATACAAGTATTCGACACTAGACACAGTGACCCCAGAAACAGGGCATGAGGGACACGTTTTATATATATATATTAACAAAAATATTGAAATATAGTGCCTAATCCATATATATATGAATCATGATGATATCTATTTAGTATTTAGTATACACTATTTACTATTTAGTAATTTACTAGTTAGTTTATTAATTTACTACATCAACGATGTTCACAGTTCAATGTTCATTGTTCGTGTTATAAATTTTGTTATTAACTTCAAACCAGTTCAATCATGTTCAAACTTCACATAAGGTAGTTTATAAATTATAAATTTATGTGTTCAAACTTCACTGTTGACCATAGCGTTAATCGAGCTTTCCCTCCCTCTAGACCTTGAAGGTGTAGTGAGCAATGAGCACATGACGGGGAAGCAGGCTTTTTATTTCAACACACGATCTATATGTGGTCACTGGTCATAAAATGTGGTCACTAGTGTATAATAAAGTTAAATTCCATAGGCTATAACACAACTTACAAAAAACTTAAGTTCTCCAAACTCTCAGCAAAGCACATGAACACTCGTCTCCTACATCTCCAGGTCCAATTAATGTGAAGTTGTGAACTGTGCTCTCAATATGAAGTTGTGAGCATTTTGCTCGAATATGATGGAATTCCTCACACTGCACAACAAATTTGATTTTGGCAGTGAGCAAACTCAACTTCGGCGACGAAAAATGACCAAAAAAACCCAAAAATAAACCATGTTGCAAGTTTTAAATGTCACATTTCATGGGACACGTGTCCTAAGAGCCAAAAACGTTAGGGCACGTTTTTGCCACATCCAAAACACGTGTCTCAATTGTAGGACATGAAGAAAAACGTTTTTGACGCGTTTTAGGGCACATTTGGTGTCCGACACGTAAAATACGGGACACGAGACCCTGAGGGGAGTGTCCTGTGACTTAGATAAACCTTTATTATGAAGAGAACAAAGCTTATGGTCTAAGACATACCTTTGAGTTGTTTCTTAAGAAACCTTGTAGGACATCAATTCTTGAAGAGCTTCCTTTGCAATAGAACTTCTACCATGCTTTATCTTGTAAGGTCTTCTCCATAACCCTTGAGTATTCAACAAGCTTTCCTAAACAAGGAAAATATAAAGAAAGGTTATTAGCATATAATACTAACACATTTTGGTAAGGGAGGAAACCAAACATAAAAAGATAATACAAGGCGTAAGATACCTAGATTGGGTAAAATGGTGAGGGCTCCTCTTAATCCAATCTTGAGGGATACCTATAACTTTATGAAAACAATTCAAAAATGTTCTACCAAAGCATGTTAGACCTATAAGTACTAGAAATCAAAACATAAAGGAAAACAATTCAAAACTTAGAATAGAGGACTAAGAGAGATAAGAGAGAGAGGACTTGTAGTGTAAATCCTTGATTTTTGATTCTTCAAATTTGTTCTTCTTGGGTGATTCTTCATCGGCAATATTTGCTTGATCCCCATCTCTCCTTTTATTCCTTGGATTCTCAGGACAATTGTTTCTATAATGACCCATTTTGTGACAATTGTAACATTCAATCTTGGATATGTCTATTTTATTCCTTGGCCCTTTAAATTTCTTAAAGGGTTCCTTTATTCTTGTGATGAGCGGAATATGCATTTGAGATTTCCTCCTCTTCATTCTATTTGTTGCTTACTAATGATATTCTGGCTTCTTCTTGACTACATGCGTTCCATAATTGTTCGAATGTAGGAGTATCCTTCCAACTGTTGATTCCTGATGTAAAGGCACTCCAAGATGTTGGTAATCCTAGCAGGGCAGTAATCACAAGCTCCTTTTTGGGTACTATTTCATCTATTGCCTGAAGTTTATCTTTGATTCTAGCTATCTTTACAAGGAAGGATGCCACAATGCCATCTTTTTTCATCTTCATAGTTTTTAGTTAATTCTCGAGGCTTGCAATTTGACCAGTGTTCTTGATTGTGAATAATTTGGATAGGGCCTCATACATTTCTTGAGTGGAATCTATGTTGGATATATTTGGAATAAGGTTTTCCTTTATTCTATCCACTATTAGACCCATGGCCAATATTTCCATTTCTCTAAACTTTGCTTTCTCTGCTTCAATTGATTCATTTGTAGGCTTCTTTACTTTTCCTTTGATTAGATCCAAAACTTTATTCTTCTCGAAGATGAGGTCTATCATCTTTTCCATGCCCTGTAGTTGGAGGCTCCTTCTAGTTTGTTTTCTCCCTTCAATGAGTTAGACATGGTTTTTTTAGATAATAGGTTTATGCCCTTATATGATCCCTTTTCTTGATGACCCTTATTCAACTTCTTAAGATTCCTTATTCTCCTTTTAGTAGATCTCCAGGCTGCCTTTTTCTTCTTTCTTCACCTTAGCTCTAAAACCATGTTGTGAAATCAGAAAGGTAGAAATATTTTCTTATGTTGATAATTACTTGTGGTTTTCTTATGTTATTAACTTTCTTGTGTTCTTCTTTTATCTTTGTTTCATCAAAAAATCATAAAAAATAAAACATGAAGATTAGGGACACCAGATGTAGGCGGACAACCAAGGAAAAACCCTTATATAGGGGAAAACCCAGTAAAAAACTCTTAAATAGATTCAAATGACAATGAGACAACCAAGAGCCTAGACTAACAAATCTTCTTCCTCCACCAAGTCAACCTTCTATGATGCAAGAACATTTAGTCTTCTCTTCTTATTTAGCAGCTTCAACCCAACAACATCTCAAAAACTTCGATCCCAATTATTGCAACTACTGTAGAAATTTCGACCCCCAACTTCAAAACTTTGATATTGCAATAGAGACAAAATTTCGGCCTTAGCTTTAGCTCAATATCTTCACACGTGTGAGAGAAAGGTAGCCCAAAAACTCGATTTTCTTCTTCCAGTGTTTCTCCTTTTCTTGCAACTTCACTCATTTTTGCAACTAGTTTACTACAATTTACTGCAAATTGAACTTGATGAGTGTGTGTAACAAATGAGGTCGAGTTGCTCCAATATATAGGCTTCTGGTGAGGTCTATTTACCCTATTTGAGGCCGACTTGGTGGAGGAGGCCTAAATAACCTATTTTACAACAAAACAATTTTCTTATTTGACAAATAATTCCCAAGAAGGGTTCTTTACAATATGACATGAACAAAGACACTTGACATAAACCCTAGAAGTCTACAATGGAGACCTTGACCTAAAAACAGTTGACTCAAGCATGAAACTCATGCTTTAATAAGTTAATTTATATAATAATAAAATTTCTTTTTTTTCTTTTGATGAATACATTTCATTATGACTCGAGTACAATTATGAAGATTGAACCTAGTTACATTCTTCAACATACCCTTGTACCATGGCATGTGGCTTGGAGCCTTCCCTTTTCCCCCACTCCGTTCCATCATCATTTCACATGACACTTGCTACATGATGGGCGTACCTTGGACTTTTCATTCCCTTCAAGGTTGAAACGACCTAATAGGGTCCTTCATTAACCCCTCTTGCCAAGGGAGGTAAAACCAAGAATGTCTAAAGCCCCAAATTTGGAAGGGAAACCCACTATGAAGTGTCCACTTCTGCCCTTGATTAGCAAGCTGATATGCTCAATTGCACTAATGAATCATTGTATTGGAAGGTGAGGAGACACATTGGATCTTATACATGATTGTGGGTGGGTTTTCATCTTGGACTTGGCCTCCCTATACGGGATCCAAGCCCTCCTTAGGATCACAATGGCACTTCTAGGGTGAGCGTTGAGAGCCATGCGCCTCCATTCATGTATAGCATTGATTGCCACACCATGGGCTTCTTTATCACCATCACTTGCTTGCTCGTGCCCCAGTTATATAGAGACGATGATGCACTTGGACCACGTTGGCCAGCCGATTACACATTGCACTCGACACTTGGCCGCTGATCCAGGGTCTAGAGGAGGTTATGTCTTTCCTAGGGAGACATGGGAGGGCATGTGTCATCTTCTAGCCCTCATTGATGGAGCATTGACTTGATTATGAGCCACGTGAAGACCCATGAGACCCATTTGGAACCCACAGAGCCCAAATAGGGGCTTGGAGATTTTTTGCAGCATATGGAGGGCATCTTCCTCTTATTCATTATTTTTCAGGGCCTCACTCATATCCTTAGCACATGAGGCCTCAACGCTGCCCGTCTAGGCCTCCACATCAGCCTTGCGTGGGCTTAAGGGGGCTAATGCAACTTTATTATTGAGCTATCATGGTTGGATTGTAACCATGGGTGGGTTACTACACATTTTAGGCATTGGAAGGGCTTTGTCTTTTCATTTTTGAACTCATAACTCATGTATAAATAGATGAGATCTAGTCTCATTCTATCGATGACACTTTGGATTTTCGGTTAGCTCATTAGAGATTTTTGGCCTGCTATTTGTGGAGTAATTTGGATGATTTGGATGCATTTTGATGTTTGGAAATTTTCGCTCTCTCTCTTGGAGCTTCTCTTTGGCATTATGATGGATGGATATATTCTTCGTTGTCTTGTAAGTGCTATTTAAATGCTATATTTCTGATTTTGATTAATGTCTAATGCATGGAATATTGTCTCATGGTTTTAATGCACCCTAATTAATAAAATTTTGTTTAAACATTGAAGCTATTGGGAATTTTGGATGTGTTACTCATGGATAATGAATGAATGAAAGTTCCTAGGGAATTCATTACATGTGCATCATTGAAACTCCATTAATAATTGTCAACGAAGTGTAAATATCTAGTTGTTTTGTTGTTGCTTCCATTTAGGGTAGTGAAATTCCTTCTAGGTCTCCTTGAAGAGTGAGTTTCCATATCAAGATTGTCTTTGACTCTAATTCTCTCAATTGGTAGGCACTGGTCTTAAATCCTTGGTGATCACTTTATAATTGATAAATCATACTTCTTTCACCTCCTTTCCACCTCTTTTCCTTGTCACTATAAGGATAAGGAGGCCTCCCTAGGGCTTGTTGTGATTTGCATTAGAGAAGAGCTCTTGCTAAAACGTTTGGACAACCTACTGCGCTGGTGTTTCCTCTACTCCTCCAAATTTGAGGCAATTCTCACAGTGGATTCTCCACAAAATTTGATGCCCTTGCTATCACATCAAGAGGGAACCCTAGGTGCTAATCCTTCAAGTTTGGGATTTATTTGAAGGTATTTCCTTTTGTACTTGTTGGGGTAGATCATTAATCACTTGTTCTCCTCTCTACCTGGACCTTGGATGAACTCATATCTCGCTAAATATTTCAACCCTAAGTCTCGTGTAGCCTTCTTTCAAGGGGTTTTTCGTGGATAGTCTCACTAGCTTCTCCCAAAGGTTGAGGCTTTATTGAACCTTTCCATTGAATGAGCCACCTTCCCTCACTTCAAACCTACCATAGATATTCATCTATCAAAAGTGAGTGCTACTGGGAATCCTACCATTGGTGAAAATCCGAGAAGAGAATGGGACTTAAGCTGTGGTGATAGTGGGCCTCTATCCCAGGTATTGTTGTGCCCTCTAGCTTTTTCCTATTTACAAGGCCTGCTAGTTTGTGTAGCGATAGGCGCAAAGGTGGAGATAAAGAGATCCTTGCTCTTGCTAGGCAAGCAAAGAAGGGCAAGGGTAAATCCAAGAAAAACTAGAGTGGGGGAGCATCTTCACAAGGGAATATCAAGAAGGACATGAGTAAAGTCAGGTGCTTTGCATGTCATAAGTTCGGTCATTATGTTGGACAATGTCCAAACAAGAAGAAAGGTAGGGGGAGAACCACAATAGATGCATCTGCATAGATGGATGAGTTGGTTGAAAAATTCAAGGAATTTGCTCTCTCTGGCGCCATTACAAGACGAGTGTGATTTGTGGACAGTGGGGCATCTCGTCACAAGAAAAGATCTCGCGATATCTTCACCAATTTGGTCAAGGAGCACAAAGATCTTCATGTGGAGTTTGGTGACAACACCAGGCATTTAATAAACGACATTTGGCAACATACAATTCTAGCTAGACTCATGGAATCTTATGGAGTTGAAGGAAGGGATGTATGTACCTATGTTGGAGAAGAATTTACTCTCTGTTTTGGCCATGGAGGATAGAGGATTTGAGGTCTGTTTCATGAGATGTTAGGTATCTATTTGGCCGAAAGGAATTGATCATAGCAATGTTGCGAACATCGCGATTTTTTCATTTTTGAAAAAATCGCCAAAAAGTTGTAAAAATCACCAAAAAATCGTGATAAAATCATAAAAATCGCGATAAAATCATAAAAACCACCAAAAAATCGTAAAAAAATCATGGATGCTTTATATACTTGAAAATTTGAAAAAAGAAATATTTTTTTAATGTTTCTGATCTTTTGCCGATTTTTACCGATTTTTACGATTTTTTCATTTTTTGGACTCTTGCTGATTTTTTCTTGATCGCGATTTTCGCAACATTGGATCATAGCGTGAGGCGAGTGATAGGCAGTGGAGAGAGAAACCTGTATCTGTTGATAGGACTAGTGAAAACCCTAGTACATAAAAGTGACAACCGAGTGAGATTTGGCACAAGAGGATGGGACATCTACACAATGGGGCTCTACCACTATCATGGGAGATGGTCACTAGTTTTATGGATTTTTGTATAAAACATGATGGTATGTGTAAGGGATGTGCGCTTGGCAACCAGGCCAAGGAAACATTTCCTAGTAGAGAAACCTTGTCCAAGGATGTGTTGGATTCGGTGCATTATGACATTTATGGTCCTATGTCAGTGGAATATATCCTGAAGGCCAAGAGGATGTGGTCTTCAATTGGTTTCAAGAGTTCGAAGCTCTTGTGGAGAACGAGACTGGGAAGAATGTCAAGGTCTCGAGATCAAACAATGGGTGTAAGTATACCTCTAACGAGTTTAAGGATTTTTGCAGGGAAGCAGGAATCAAGAAAGAGATGACATTGCCCTACAATTTGCAACAAGAAAGAGATGACAGTGCCAGAGAGTAAGAACATGAGCTAATTGGAGCAACCAAGGCCATGATCCATGATCACCATCTTCCTATGTTCTTATGCGCAGAGGCATGTAATACGACTGTATACTTGCAGAACATGAGTCTTCATAGGGAAGTGGATGACAATGGACATGATCTTGAGGAGGCTTTTTTAGGAGTGAAACTAGAGGTGAGTCATCTTCACATCTTTGGTAGTCTAGTGTATGTCTACATTCCTCCAAAGATGCGGACTAAACTGAAGCCCTCATTAGAGAGAGACAATTGTGTTGGATACAATGAAACTTTAAAGGCCTATAGGGTCTACATTCCAGGATAGAGGCAGATACTGGTAAGGAGGGATGTCAGATTTGAGGAGCGTAGGACCTTTAGGAGGCCACATGGTATAGATCCATTAATAGTAGAGGATCAGGGGCGAGAGGCTTGGAAGGTGGAGCAAGGACCAAGAACACTAGCAGCAGGATCATAGCCTTCAGATCGAGAGGAGTGAGATGTTCCTTTGAGCTCTGTCAAGAGGAGGCCGATGGCTGAGTAGACATTGAGAGATGTTGATGAGCATGTGGAGGCTCCTAGCAACAGTTTTAGGGAGAGTAGATCACCAACTAGATTTTCCGATTATTTGACCTTGACGAGCAACATCAGTGAGTTCGAGCATTTTAACTTTTAGGAGGCAACAAACCAATAGGTTTGGAGGGATGTCATGGTGGAAGAGTATAGTTCCATCATGAGGAATGATGTTTGGGAGATTGTACCTAGGCTTGAAGGGAAGTCAGTGGTCACTTCTCGATGGATCTTCAGGATCAAGCATGCCGTAGATGGCAGTGTCGAGAAGTACAAAGCAAGGTTTGTTGCGAGAGGGTTATCCAAGAGGAGGAAGTAGACTAGGATGAGACACTTGTTCCTGTTGCTAGATATGCATCTATCAAGGAAATCATTTCTATTGCTTGAGAGATTGAGAAGTACAAAGCGAGGTTTGTGGCAAGAGGGTTCTCCCAAAAGGAGGGAGTAGACTAGGAGGAGACATTTGCTCTTGTCGCCAGATATGCATCTATTAGGGCAATCGTTTCTATTGCTCGAGAGATTGAGTGGAGGATTCATCATTGATGTGAATACTGCCTTCCTTAATGGCGTGATTGAGGAAGAGGTGTATATTGAGCAGCCTCATTGCTTTGCAGTTCATGGGAGGGAACCTCATGTATGTAGATTGAAGAAGGTCTTATACGAACTTAGGCGGGCACCTTGCACATGGTACTATAGGATTGATGGGTACCTACTTGGATTGGGCTTCACCACGAGTGAGGCAGACTTCAACTTGTGCTATGTACTTGTTAATAATGAATTGCTCAGCTTGGTCCTCTATGTTGATGATCTCTTCTTGACGAGATTGAAGAGGCTTATTTGGATGTGCAAGGAGGACCTTGCTTTGGAGTTCGAGATGAAGGACATTGGTTTGTTGCATTACTTCTTGGGATTGGAGGTGTAACAGGAGCCAAGAGAGATCTTCCTTGGGAACAAAAAGTATGGAGTTGAGATTCCGAGGATGGAGGATTGCAAGCATATGTTACATCTATGATCACCAACTTGAGGAAGCTAAGTGCTTTTGAGGGAGAGTTGGTGGATCCCACCTTGTTCAAATAGTTGATTTGGTCGTAAATGTATTTGGGCATCACTAGGTTGGATATTTGTTTTGCAATGAACACACTCAACCAGTTCATGGTGGAGCCTATGAGGGTTCATTGGGTGGCAGCAAAGCATGTGTTTAGGTATCTTTGTGGTACAGTGGAGCATGGATTGAGGTATGTCAAAGTTGGTGGAGTGGATTTGCAGGGTTACACAGATTCAGACTGGGCAAGGAGTGCATTGGAAAAGAAGAGTACTTCAGGTTGTTTTTGCTTGGGATCAACGATAATCTCATGGTATAGTAGGATGCAACACTCAATGGCACTTAGCTCAGTAGAGGTTGAGTACATAACTACGAGTTTGGTGAGTTGTGAGGCCATATGGCTTCGCAAGATGCTCACATGATTATTTGGTCTTGAGATGGGGCCCATTATGATTTATTGTGACAATCAACATTGCATTAGGCTCTTTGAGAATCCAGTGTTTCATGATAGGCCCAAGCACATAGAAATCAAATACCACTTCATCAAAGATAAGGTCTAGAGAGGTGTTGTGAGATTGCAGTACATCTTCACAGAGGACCAGGTAGTTGATATTCTCACCAAGGCTCTAGTGAAGATATTATAGAGACAAGTTGCAGGTGGTGGAGAATCCCTTCCTTGCTAGGAGGGAGTGTTGATTTTGTAGTCTTGGAAGGTCTTTTACATTGGATTGGTGTCTTAGCATGTAGTAGATATTTGATTTCTTTCCTAAGGTTAACTTAGGAAATGTACAATACTTAATTTAATTAATTATTGTGGACTATTAGGCTAAACTTCTAAAGACATATAATGAAATTATTTAAGTGACTTAGATATAATCTCAATCGTTGATCTCAAGTGAGGCCTAGGATTTAATCCTTGCCATTGATCATTTTCGAGATTAGGGTTAGGGATTTTGGCTTAATGTAATTATAAAATAAGTCTAAGGGAGAGGTGAAGACACATAATTGTTGAGGAAGCGATTTTCTCTAGAGTGTGAGGCTTGACTAGACTAAGAGAAGTGAGGAGAAGTGCAATAGGGAACTTCAGGAGAAATTTAGAGAGGCCGAGTTCAGGAAAGAGATGTTGAGATTTTGTGTATTTGGGGTAGCATCAGTTATGCTCTAGGTCCTAAATTTTGAGGAAGGACTAGAGTTCACCTGATCTACAAGACCCATAAATGGATTTGAGAAATTTCATCTAGTTTAGGAGATATTAAATTAATTAATTATTTTAATGTATTTCGTTAGTTAAAAATTAGGAAAATAAAATAATTAAAGTGAATTTAATTAAACATGTGATAAAATTGTCTTAAGTCACACAGATCAAGCTTTCTTTTAATCTTAGCCATTGATTAAAGATTTAATCTTGGCCGTTGATTTGTCAACGAGAAAAGTATAAAGGAAAGGCTTAGGGTCATTTGTAACAGACACAGAGGCAGAGCACTGAAGCTAAGCTGAGATTCTAGGGCGGGGTTGCTAAGAATTCTCAAGTGTTTCAGTTGCAGAGAGGGGAATTTAGACCAAGGGGATGATCTAATCCCGAGGGATCAAGAAAAACAACGCAGAGGAAGGCAGCAGCAGCAGCAGCAGACGACACCAGTAGTAGTAGCAGACAGCAACAGCAACAGCAACAACAAGGACAACGTGATTTTCAGGAAACCCTTCAGGGGTTACGCAGAGACCCTTAGGGGCAGCGAAGTGACTGCGTCACCCAGTCTGGGGTAACGCAGTCCCTTCCAGTGACAATGCTGAGCATTTGGAGGCCTTCAGAGGCTGACGCAGTGTCTTTTAGGGGCAGATCTCGGGTTTCTAGGCCTAGATCTTGCTGAGTTCTGTAAATCCCATTTGAGGGTGTGGATAAGTCAGTATTGTTGGTCTTAGACCAGCCAGGTGTTGCAGATCTAGAGTTTTCTCTATAGGGTTTTCTAGATCTAGAACCCAGAGTTGTGTATTCAGAAACATTCTTAATAATAGAGCCCTCCAGTAGCCAGAGACCAGTTTTCCCACATTGGGTTTTTCCGGGGACAATTTGTCCAGAAATAACTGTCACTTTGTCTATGTGTGGATGTGCTTAGTCTAGATCTGAATTGGTAGAGATCTGTTATGTGTTTTGCTTTGATATTAACTTGAAGTTATTCAGTTGATAACTTGTATAAGTAGGAGAAGCTTAACCGGATTAACAGAGATAATTTCTGCATAAGAATTAAGATTACGAAATTTCTACATGGTATCAGAGGAATTGCAGATCTGGAAAGGTCACCAGCTAAAGCATCTGAAGGATCTAGCTGCAGAAAGCAGTTGGAAAGGCAGCAGAAAAGCAGATCTGAAGGGATAGCGCAGTTTTCAGGAGGAGATTCACGCAGAGGGAAGGGTGACGTTGTCCAGCGCTATGTCCTAGCAAGCCCACGCAATTACTGTGCAGAGACAGCGTAGAAACAACATTGGTTGGGTTTGAAGCCAGCTAGTGTGATTCAGATCTGAATTTGTCAGATCCAGAAAAAGTCTGCAGAAAAGTTGCAGAAATTCAGAAGAGTTGGTGGGGTTAAACTTTTGAAGTTTTCAGATTTTTAAACTTAGCATAAGTGACAAAGTTTGGGAAGAGATCAGCTTCTTAGAGAGTTTCTTGCCAAAGGAAACTTGTAGTTTGGTCAGAGGATCAAAGAAGAAGCTAAATCATAGTTGATTTGGTAGATTTCCAAGGAGGGAAATCAAGAGTCAGAGGGAGCAGAGGGTTCCCAGTTCAAAAAGGACCCTAGATCCAAGATCTCTAGCATAGAGAAGAGGAGCTTCGACACATTCTGAGCAGATGGTTCCTCATGGACTGCATGATCAAGATAGGTTAGAGGGCCTCTCAAAAATTTTGGTGTGGAAAGCGAGGATCCTGATTGTCCTTGAGGCATATGGTCTAAGAGACCATGCAGAGCAGACCTAGCCACGTCGACATATGCGGATCTCCTACGGAAGCATAGAGAAGCTGCTGGGCATTCCAAGTGGCTGATAATGGACAGTATCAAGGACCATATTGTACCACACATAGCTGAGAAGAAGATAGCTAATAAGATGTGGAAGGCCTCGACTTCCCTATATGAGGGAAAATCTGTCCAAAGGAAGATGCTATTGGAGGCCCAAATGAGGTCATTCATGATGACCAAGGGAGAAGACATCAAGCATTTCCTCTTCAGATTGCAGTCAATCAGGGATCAACTGATTGCAACAGGTGCAACTATAGATGATGCAGTGATAGTCAGGATTTCCCTCAATGCAGTCACGGATGAGTGGGAAACCTTTGTCCAAAGTATCTTGGGCAGAGCGGACCTCCCAGATTGGGACAACTTGTGGTCGATCCTATGGCAAGAAGAACTACGAAGGTTCACTAAGAAGCAACACAACCCTGCGTTGAGCAAGGTTAAGAAGGAAGAGGAGGAAGATGCAGCCTTGGCATCGAAGAAGAAGCGGAAGAAGAAGAAGGATTCTTCAAATATCAAGTGCTTCCAGTGTGGCAAAATGGGACATTTTGCCAGCCATTGCCCAGAAAAGAAGAAGGACAAGGAAGCATCTTCTTCCAAAGCAGCGGTGGCAGATGATGGGTCAGGAGATGATGTAGCCCTGAGTGCTCATGAACCACGGAGGTGGGTTGACATGGACATGTAGAGGAGCTACATGGAAGTAAAGCGAGATCCTTGAGTAGCTCATCTCTTGGATCAACAAACGAGCTACAACAGCCTTAAGATAGTAGCGGGACAAGTGGAGCAATGGGTGCATAGATGATAGATGAGGCATAAGTAGAGGCAGATCTGGAGGCTGGGAGGAGCAGCGTAGATCATAGCAGCGACAACGTAGAAGCACTAGCAGCGCAGAGGCTGATATGACTTCAGCAGCGCAGTGCAGTACTGCTTACGTAGTGCAAAGTTGCAGTAGCGCAGAGAGCTTCAGAGGGACAGTGCAGTGCAGCAGCAACGTGATAGATTTCAGCACAAGGAGCTTATGTGACTTCAGTAGTGCAGAGAGAGTCTGATTACGCAGACAGAGCTGTAGTTGTGCATCGTTCTTTAGATGCCAACACAAATCTGTAGCCTATGGAGCTTCAGTGATGAGGATGCAGGGCATCTGACTTGTTTGTCAAAGATTGGGCAGGAGATTCAGTTGTTTCTCTCAACAACTGAAGTTGCAGTGTAGCAGATCAACAGTGGCAGTGCTATGAGCAGCAAAGGTGCAACATATTGAGAGGGAGCTACAGTACAGTGGTTGCAGTGGCAGTGGCAGAGTCATGGGCAGCAGTACAAAATGGCAGTAGTAGTGTAGAGTTGAGTGACAGGAGGCCAAGCTTCAGCAGCACAGAACCAGTGCCCAAAATCATGTAATGCATAAGTGTGATGTATTGTTAGAGCACAACCTTGATGCTAAGAGGGAGTGTTGAGATTTTGTGTATTTGGGGTAGCATCAGTTGTGAACTTGATCTACAAGACCCACAAATGGATTTGGGAAATTTCATCTTGTTTAGGAGATATTAAATTAATTAATTATTTTAATGTGTTTCGTAAGTTAACACTTAGGAAAATAAAATAATTAAAGTGAATTTAATCAAACATGTGATGAAATTGTCTTAAGTCACAAGGATCAAGCTTTCTTTTAATCTTAGCCATTGATTAAAGATTTAATCTTGGCTGTTGATTTGTTAACGAGAAAATTATAAAGGAAAGGCTTGGGGTCATTTGTAACAGACATAGAGGTAGAGCATTGAAGCTAAGCTGAGATTCTAGGGCAGGGTTGCTAAGAATTCTCAAGTGTTTCAGTTGCAGAGAGGGGAATTTAGACCAAGGGGATGATCTGATCCCGAGGTCTAGAATACACAAGAAGTAGAGAAGAGATCAGGAAAGACAATGCAGAGGAAGGCAACAGCAGTAACAGACGGCAGCAACAACAAACGGCAACAGCCACAGATGGCAGCAGCAGCAGCAGCAAACGGTAGCAGCAAGGACTGCGTGATTTTCAGGAAACCCTCCAGGGGTTACGCAGAGACCATTAGGGGCAGCGTAGTGACTGCGTCACCTAGTTTGGGGCAACACAGTCCCTTCCAGTGACAACACTGAGTGTTTGGAGGCCTTCAGAGGCCGACGCAGTGTCTTTCAGGGGCATATTTGGGGTTTATAGGCCTAGATCTGGCTGAGTTTTGTAAATCCCGTTTGAGGGTGTGGATCAGTTAGTATTGTTGGTCTTAGATCAGTGAGGTGTTGCAAATCTAGAGTTTTCTTTGTAGGGTTTTCCAGATCTGAAACCTAGAGTTGTGTATTCAAAAATATTCTTAATAATAGAGCTCTCCAGCAGCCAGAGACCGGTTTTCCCACATTGGGTTTTTCCGGGGACAGTTTGTCCAGAAATAACTGTGTCACTTTGTATATGTGTGCATGTGCTTATTCTAGATTTGAATTGGTAGAGATCTGTTATGTGTTTTGCTTTGATGTTAACTTGAATTTATTCAGTTGATAACTTGTATAAGTAGGAGAAGCTTAACCGGATTAACAAAAATAATTTCTGCATAAGAATTAAGATTCAGAAATTTCTACAAGAGGAGGGTTGAATTGTGGAGGAGGCCAAAATATCTAGAGGCCGATTTTCTAAAGTGCGTAGGGGCCATATGAGGTGAAAAGAAAAGGGGTTGATTTTCTGGTGATATAGGTCTAATTCTCTAGGGCTGAGTTTCTTCAAGAGGGTTGATTTCTAGGGGCTGATTTCCTTCAGGCCGATTTTCCCAGCAAGCTCGAGTTTCTAGGTTACCAATGATTGTACTTTTCTATGTATTCTATGTGGGTCTAGGTCTAGATATTCCCGAGAGATTTAATATGTAGGAGGATTGTATTGGGCAAAAATTTGTTGTTGTAGTGTGATTGATCACTCCATTTTTATTTCCGTTGCATTTATTTTTTTATTTAATATGCCAATGTGTTTATTTATCAACAATTTTAGAAATATTTTTTGGGTTTTGATAAATTTTTGAGGTAAGTCAAATCTAGTATAGAAGATAATTAACAATAGCCTTATCCTAGTTTATGTAAAACCATTATCCATGAGTGACTATATAGAGCGAGCACTTAGCTGCTTGAGTTATCTTCCCTCGCCTTTATTTTTCTAAGCCCCCATATTTGCCTTTTTTCTTTCTTAATATGGATTTTTTAACAAGCTTGATTGATTTATTGTGTAATAATGATGATATAATACCCCTTTAATGATGAGCAGTTTATTGTTTCATTTAAGGGTGGGATGTTCTTTGAGAGTTCCTTATATTTTAATAGGTGTGATATGCATGGATACTCTTGAGAACAAGTGGCTATACAAAAAGGGGTAGATCTCAAGCTATAATTGGATTTTGATTGCTTTACATCACTTGCCATTCTTTTGCATTTTGATATTTGCCTTGTGCTTTTTCTTTTCTTACAATTGGGTCAACATCGAGTATTTCCAACCCCTTATTTTCATAGGACAAGGCTAATAGGGAACTAGTATGAGCGACTAGCAACAATCAATCAAAATATGGGATAACGAAATGAGGGGAATGACGAGAAGTGTTAAAAGTATGAATAACTTGGAACACTACCATCACCAAAGCCTTCTATTTGTGCCCCTTCTAGACAATGAAAGAATGAACCTAAGGAATCTCACATTGGACTAGGGGTAAATGGTAACCACCAAGGTGAAACAAGGAAACAAGTGCACAACCAACAATGGTCTATAATCCAATTTCAGCCCGTGATCCATAGTAGAATGCCTTAAACATTAAATGAAAGCACTTGAATGCAAAAATGATCAAGGTACCTCACAATAGATGATCCACCTTCATTGGATGGGTAGGCGATAGTCTAGATCAATAAATGTATTGATTGGAGAATAGGAGAGAGGTAGTTGAGGCTAGCTATTTGTGGATCATAGTAGGGGCTACTAGCTAGCAAGCTGCATCATAGGAGAATTTTTTTTCTTTTAGGGTTACCCATGTATGTAGAGGGATAACAATGCCAAATAGTGAAATATTATTATGTATTGATTTATAATGCATATATTGATTCCTTAATTTGCCTCTTTAGAAACAATCATTTCCCTTGGGAAAGTGAGGGAATGATCATTCCAACATCATGTTCATCTAAGATTAGACTTCTTGCAAATATATTTCTCAAGTATGAACGCCTATTTTATGTTACACTTTCTTGGTAAAAGTCAAAAAATGCCACGACTTGATGCTTTTGTGTGTGATGTGTGACCTGGATACATTGCAGAGTTGATACACTTCATCATTGCCCATACAAACATATTAACCGAAATAGGGAATACTTTTGTTTAGGGAAGATAAAACCAATGTTTTAAAACTCCGACTCGGGTTCGGAACTAGCCGAGGGTCGACTTAGAGTCTGACTCCGACTTGGTATCGACTCGACTGGGTTGATTTCAATGCCTCGGTCTTTGTAAAAAATACATTAAATATATTTTTTTATTTATAAAAAACCATAATTTTAAATATTTTCATTCATTTTTCCAAAGACAAAGCATTAGAATATAGAGAGAAGACAACATATGATCAAAGTAGGGTCATGAATATATCCATTATATCAAAATGGCACCCAGTGCACTGTCCAATACATGTAAATTGTAATATATAGAGATCAGAACAAAAACAAAACCAAGGAAGCTCTAAATGGCCTCTACAACAAAACATCACTAGTCACTAGTCACTACTGGCTACTGCTAGAGAAGCCAACATCACTTGGGTTAGATTCTGACTCAGAGTCAAACAGGGAAACCCACTCCTCCTCATCATGATCTCCAATTGCAATTGTAGAAGTAGTAGCACTAGCAAGGGCAACAACTGTATGCTAAGATATACGAGCTTTGTGCTTGCGTCATGGCTAAGTAGAGGAAGTGCCTGCAATTGGAGGACTTGGGGTTGGGGCTAGAACTAGTGGATCTGCATTTAACTGAACATTATGTTCAACTAATGCCTCCATCTATAAATCCAAATCAAGACCAATATCCTCATAAGAATCAAACTCTGTTGGATGACTCTCCACTACCCAATCTAATGTTGGATCAATATCTTCCAACACAATGGGATCTGTATCAGGTCTTTTGTTCATCAATTGGTTGCGTCTTAGCCGGAGGTTGTATTGGACATAGAGTAGATCATTTAACCATTTTTGTTCCAAACGGTTTCTCTTCTTCATGTGAATCCCCTCAAAGACAGCCTAATTGCGCTCACACCCAGAAGCACTCCAAGTTTGACTCAAAATACGGATTGCAAACTTCTGCAATTGAGGACAATGGCTACCAAATTCCTCCCACCATTGTGCTTCAAAAAACATAGTTGTGTAATGAATTAGCTCAACAAATTATATCCAACTTTCAAATTATAAACAATGTAACAGAATAGGAATTTGAAAATTGAAATTGTTTGTTTACCTGGCTCATCTGCTTCCCTTGCAATCCTTGCTAGGTTCTTGCCAAAGGTACCTGTAGCTCTGCTGAAACAAGTGATCTGTCGGTGTATCTCTAGTTGGTCACTCTCCTTAGGGACCATGAGCTCAAGGCACTCAATCAATCCATCTCAACCAGTCAAAGCTTCTGCCTCCAAAGCTTTATAATGATACCTTGGGTTTAGAAAAAACCCAATTGCATGTATAGGGCGATGGAGTTGATTTTTCTATCTTTGATCAATGATTTCCCAAATGGGCCCATACTTAGCCACTCTATCCTTGTATGTTGTCTTTATTTGCTCGTTTGCTTGATCCATATCCTCATAAATGAAGCCCATAGCCAATATTTCCCCATCCACCAAGCGCAACACCTTAACCAATGGCTCAACAACCTTCACAACCTTTGCTGCCTTTTTCCAAAATATTTCTTCATTAACTTTCTTTCTCACATATTTTCGATCATGTTTGCCAGCCCATTGGCATTCATCCTATTCATCACTGGAAAACACCCTCTGCAAGTTTCTATGTTGGGAAAACATAGATTGCAATTTCAAAAAATGAGTTGCAAATCTAGTGATGGCAGACCTAAAAATATCCTTTCTCCTTGTGTGTTTCCTCGTCAAGTTCAAAATCCATGAGTGATTGTAGATATATTTTGTTATGCTTTTGGCATGCTCTACAGTGTTCTTGATCCATCTATTTTACCAATATCCTCAAGCATGAGGTCTATGCAATGTGTAGCACATGGGGTCCAAAAGATGGTTTTGTGATTTTCCTCTAACATTTTACCAACAAGAATATAGTTAGAGGCATTATTTGGGATGATTTGAACAACATTAGCCACCCCCACCTCTTCAACAACCTCATCCAAAAGATGAAACAACAAGTGTGCATCTTTCACCGTATTAGATGCATCAACTGATTTTAGAAACATGGTTCCCTGTGGGCAAAAGATAAGAAAGTTTATAATGATACGGTTCCTTTGATCAGTCCATCCATCTGACATGATGGTACATCCTGTTTTTTCCCATGAGCTTATGAAATCTCTCAAATATTCATCAATGGACAAAACATCTTTTTGCAAAAGAGATCCCCTTAACTCATGCATAGTAGGGTCTTTGAAGCCCTTTCCAGCAACAAATATGGCATCAAACATAGGTTCATAATATGGTGAACGAGAAGCATTGAAGGGGATATCAGCATCATACCACCATCTAGCTATGTAATCACATGCAGTTTCTCTCAATTCTTTCTTCCAGTGGTCATCTAAAGTGGGCTGCATTTGACCTCTATTAGCTTGAGGACCATGTGCACTATCAGAGGGAGGAGGGTGTGAAATAACTTTTGATATCACCCTTATTTTTAATTTTACCCTTACCCTTTCTTGAATAGACTCCAAAGAGGGAGGAACATAGCGAAAGGAGTTGGATGCATCAGTCCAAGGGATAGATGAAGAGCCCTCATAATCAAAATTGGAGTTGGAAGCCATCATGTGTTTTATACTTTTCTTTCTCCCAATTTCAGCCTCTATTTCTTTTTGCCTAGCCTTCTTTTCCTCAAACTTCTCAAAATTTTCTAGCAACTCCTTGCTAAGATCCCCAATTTGTTCTGTTGGTGCTGCACATGGAGCAATTTGGCCTCTAATACCAACCAAGTGTTGTTTCAACCTATGAATGCCCCCTCTACCGCCCTTAATTTTTCTATGACAAAATTTGCAATGCATTTGATTATCAATCATCTCAGCATATGCCCAAGCAACATCTTTCATTCTAGGAGCCATTTTCTAATTTTTGGACTTGGAAATGAAAGAAAAAAAATCAGAAAATGAAAAAAAAAAAGAAAAACAACTCTTCAATGTTCATTTCTTTTACAAAAATTACTCTTTTTTATTTCCGGATTTGCAAAATAAAAAAGGAACAAGCAAAGGCAGATTTGAGAAGTAAAAAAAAAAAGACCTCTAGGCTCTAGCCTCCTCAATGCTTCTCCAACAAACCAACTCTTCAATGTTGTTCTAATGACTGTCCAAGAAGCTCTTCACTGCTGCTCCAATGATTGCCCAAGAGACTCCTCACTGCTGCTCCAAAAACCAACTCCACAACTCTTCACAAATTCCTCACAAATGCTCACACAAATGCAATGAGATAGCTATGAGGAAATGTGAGGGGGTTGGATAACTTTTATAGGCTTGGGAGAAGTTAGATGGACATGAAAAAAAAAAAAAAAACCAATTTCAAGTCCATTTTTCCTCCCTTTTTCTGTCGCGGCTCGGGTTTGACTGGCTTGACCGAGTTAAGTTGGACTTGGCTGAGCTGGCCGGTTTGTTACCGAACTGGCTGAGTCGGTGATCGGCTCGGTTGGTTCGGTAGCAAACCAACCTTTGGCTTGGTTTTTGTAACGAGCCAGCTCAGGCAGGGGTCCGACTCGGTCGGCTCAGCCGATTCGGAATCGATTCGACCGGTTTTAAAACACTGGATGAAACCCCTATCTTCTCAACATCTAGTGACAAGACACTTTCAGTTCATGATATTGACTATGACAAAGTCTATAGCTTGTTTGCAAATAGCTTTTTCTCCTTACTCTTTCTCATCTTCCCTGGCGAAGCAAAACGTAAAACAACTCCATGGCATTTGTGGCAAGTACTTGATAAATTGAGAATTGCATCGTTAATTCTTCATCTAGTGGCATGTGGGAAGTTGACTTTCTTAATGTGTAGGAAAGTTGCACAATTCAGAGTGAAACTTCATGCTATCTCAAGTAGGAACCCTATGATTTTTCATAGAGTTTCATCATCAACTGAGGCAAATAATCCTCAACTTTATGGATTGTTGTTGATTTAATTGAAATATTGGAAAAACTGAGAAATAACTTTGAATGATAGATTGTTTCTTATGCTACAGTTGGAACCACAATCACAAGTGGACTAAAAAGTGTACATGAATCTGAAAATATGATAGACAAATACATTTAAAAGAGGTACATGCCCATAAAGTTAAGAAAAAGTTTGTGAAGGCCAAAATAATCTTACAAAAGAAATAGACAAGGGGAAAGGAATAATTGAGGTTAGGGACCATTGTGTTGACGAAAAACTTAATCGATTCAAATACTTGGAGTAACAATATGTTAGTTAAACACCATTGTTGCAAAAATCAGACTTTGGTGATAGCTCGCCAACAGTCTAAAACAAAGTTGTGAAAATAAATTGGCGAAATTGCCAAATAGCACTCTTGAAAGAAATCATGAAATTTAGGAAAAATAATAAATCTGGAAAATAATTGGCAATTAATCAATTGCTGAATGATCTACCATTTACTCGTCATCTTACTGATTAATCAGTGAGTTTTGCAACACTGATAAATACAATGAAAATGAAACATACTGCATTTTTTTTTTCTTAATCTAAAATTGGGAGTATTTTGTGGCTATGGGTTAAATGCAATTCATCCAGATACAGAAATGCCAACTGATGTTTGATATAATAAGGTTTGTGTGGGAACCTAATTGATGTGAGTCCCATTCTCTAGGAGACAAAATATAGAGTATTCTCATACTCCAATGTTATTGCATTATTCTGACATAAATTAATATATCTAGCTAATTAGATATATTCTTGATATCAAGGCTCTTTGGTCTTGTTTCTGATTTCATGTATTCAGTGTGTTTACTGATCTTATTTTGCTTGTCTCCAGAGTGATCCAGATGAAGAGAGGAGAATCCTGGCTCGGGAAAAAAAGGCTTCCTTGGAGAACTTTTCCAGTACCAGGAAGCGACACACGCTTATTTTGAAGAAAAGAGACCTACTGAGAAAGAAAGCAGAGGAAGATAAGAAAAGAATTCTTCGACAACTTTTGGCATCTGAGGGGCTTGAGCTTGACAGTGATGAAGAAAGAAAGGACTAAGGCTAGAGCTTATCAACTTGCACCGTCAGTTTAGAACTTGCTTGTACGATAAGACAAAGAAGAGCAGTTGGCTTGTTTCAGCAAGTCTCATTATTTGAGGTCTTTGTATGAAAGGATGACCATTTAACAATGTCATTCAATACAATGTATTGTAATTTCCTATCAAGGCACGAGGATTGGTCTTTATTACAGTCATCATAAGATGACCCTAGAATTGTATAAATGAAAATTTGTATCCAGTTATCTACATTGATGAAAGGATGGCCTTTTAACAATATGTCAATCAATGCTAATGCCATGTGTCTTTATCTCAAGCATAAGGATTAGTATTTATTACATTTATCACAAGACAAATTTAACATTCTATTAAATTTGTCTAGTAAAGGATAAATATTTAACATTATGCTATTCAATACTATTGTCATGTGACTTTATTGCAAGGCACAAGGATTGGCTTTTGTTACACGCTACCATTGTACTAAGATTGTATTAAATGAAAATTTCTATACCATTTTTTGTATTTAGGAAAACTCAATTGCATGTAATAAATGTTTCATGACTTTTATTAACATTTTGAAAATGACGATTACAAGGAGGAATTGTGTTTGGATATCTTAAATATAAGTTTAATATTATTTAACAGGTTTATCTTAATTTATAAAATATTCATCTCAAACAAACAATCTTGGCATGAAACTAATTATATCACCCTTAAAATATGAAATGCATATAATGTTAGTTTTGTGAGTATATTGTTAAATATATTCCTTATTTTATTTTTCATTATTTTTTTGTTAATTATCTTCTATACTAGATTTGGCTAATAGAATATTCCTTATTCTATTAGCCAAATAATAATAATAGATCTTCATTTTAAACTATTTACTTGATAACATTTATAAATTTGACATTATAAATTTAAAATTTTGAATTAAGTTATATTTTTTTGAGAAAAATATTATTATATTCCATATTATGAATATACATGTTTTGGTTGTTGATGGACTTGTTACCCACCACTCGTGGGTAGTGTATGTGGAGATTTTTTTTCTTCTTGATGGTCCTTCGACGACAGCTAGTAGCCCCTTGTAGCCACCAGATAGCTCGATGTGTCATCATCTCTGCCACCTAAGCCAGTCATGTGGTCCCTCGCCCACTTGTTATGATTGTATGTTTGAAACATATTTTTAAAACCAGGCTGGTCCTAATAGGATTTGACTTGGTAGACCGAGCTAGACCCTTGCTCGGGTCGACTGGGTAGAAAAACTGGTACGGTAGTCAATCTGTTACCGAACTAGTTGAGCCAAACACCCACTCGGCCGGTTTGGTAACGAACCGACCAGTTTGGACAAGCTAGTCCACTTGGGAAAAAGGTGGCAACTCAAACTTCAAACTCAATTATTTTTTGGTTTTTTTTTTTCTTAATGCCTCTACCTCTCTCCCAAGCCTATAAAAGTGACCCAACCCTCTCACATTTCCTCACAACTATCTCATTGCATTTGTGAGCAGTTTGTAAAGAGTTGGAGTTGGTTTTTGGAGCAACAATGAAGAGGAGCCATGGGTTTCCACGTCTAAATCCGATTCAGAGTTCGAGCTAGATGATCTTTTTCTTCTCTAGCAGTAGTGGCTAGTGATGCTTTTGTTGTACAGACCATTTAGAGCCTCCTTGGTTATGTGTTTTTGTTCTGATCTCTATATATTACATGTATTGGACAATGCATTAGGTGCCATTTTGATATAATAGATATATTCATGAGCTTACTTTGATCATATGTTGTCTTCTCTCTATATTCTAATGCTTTGAGTTTGGAAACATAATGAAAATATTTAAAAATATGTTTTTTCATTAAAAAATAAATATTTAATGTATTTTTTACAACGACCGAGTCATTGAAATCAACTACGCTGGGTTGATACCGAGTCAGAGTCAACCCTTAGCTAGTTCTGAATCTGCGTTTGAGTTTTAAAACTATGGTTTGAAGGTGGGCCTCCCGACCCCGAAGGTATGGCTTTCATTGGTATAGTTGAGTAATTTTCCTAACTTGTCATGGGTACTTTTGGGCATGGATTGGTGGGGGGATGGGGATTTGACGAAAATAGTGGCTTGACTCTATACTCTTGTCTCTACTACTCGATTTCGTGGTTATCCTAGTCCTGTGGGATATTCTCTACTGGTCATTAGCTTTAGGGTTGGCACTATATCAGAAATACTGATTTTGGTTGCGAGATACCGGTTCTCGACACCATATGTACCACTCCCTTCCACTCGTTTTAGTCCCATTCATCTAATTTCTCATCTGGGTCCACATAGGGTTAGCCTCCCACTCCCCTTATCTGCACCTTCGGTTTGGCCAGGAACGATGCCTAGAGGTTGATGCAACTAAAAGGGAAAAGAAAAAGCATAATTTGGCCACTCTCTAGAGGAAATGTACAACAAAATGCAAAAATGGCTGTGACATACAAATTTAACATGTGGGCAAAAGAAAAACATGAGCTCTACCCCTTATCCATGACCATCACCCTGGTTCCTATGGGCTCTAGATGATCCCCTTCCATCATTAAGGAACTAATGGTTGTCCCAACCCCTGGTGCGCGATGAATTGCCCCACCTTAAGGGGGTATCCACTGCAATATATTACACATCATGCTCTCATCCCATGGAGCCCCAAGCAGTTGTGAATTTTTTTTTATCAAAGGAAAAAGACATATGTAGAAGGGTGGAAAAACAAAGGTTGGGCTAACTCATGTACCACGATTTGCTCCCTGCTACACTCATATACCTAGGTGTGGGCTTCCCTTATTATAACTACTCTTGTGCCATGACATGTGGTCTGGATGACTCCCCTGATCCCCACTATGTTCCATCATTATATCATTTGCCACCTACCACCTGATGGATGTACCATGGACCTGCCACCCCCTTCGAAAGTTGAAACCACCCAATAGGGTCTTTGATTAACCCCCTTATTGAGCTTGGAGACACTTGTACATGCTATTACCCACTATGGAAGGGCATGCCACCATGAACTGCCCCATTGATTCCATGACTTGTATGCTCTTTTACTTGATTATTCTAATGCTTTATTGTATTGGAGAGCAAGGGGATGCATTGGATCTTATGTAGGATTACAGGTGGGTCTCCATTTGGGGCTTGGTCTCCCTATATGAGGTCCTAGCCCTTCAGAGGACTACGTTGGCACTTGTAGGGTGAGTGTTGAGAGCCATGGGCCTTCACCATAGCAGAGAGTACTTCATGGATACCCAACACGACTCATTGATTGCTCATGTTCCACCTTTTGGATGAGGATGATGCACTTGGTTCATCATTGCCCAGGCGGCTCCACACTTGCACGATACACTTGGTAGATGTTCTAGGGTCCAGATGAGGGTGTGTCTCATTACAGGAAACAAAGGGAGGGCCTATGTCATCATCCTAGCCCGTACAGATGGTTTACAGGCATTTTCGATCCACTTGGGGATCCATGAGGATGTCCTTCTGCCGCTACACCCACTTGGGAGCACCACAATGACTTGCTTGGAAACAAGGGGCCAACCCCTACTAGTTTGAGTTGTAACATTTTAGCGTCGTTGCCGGGGAGGGAGCGGGTCAACCTCCCCAGTGAGTCATTGAGGAATTGATTCATAGACGACATTTCAAATGTTCCTCCAATGATTCCATTCATTGACCAAATCCCTAGTCTGGTTGAAGGTGACAACATTCGTCCCATAACTAGGGCCGTTGCAAGAAGGGGAAAATGAACTCCATCACCTATTAGAACTACCCTTCTCCCTGAATTTGAAAAAGTCAAAGATCCTACCCCCAAAATTTCCTCAGATTCTAGTACTTACCAACCTAAAATGACTAGAAGTGAAAGGTGTTTGGTTACCATATTTGCCCCTCTAAACTTGAGTGATGATCTTAAGCCTTTACCTGAGAAATATAATAACTGGCTTCCCAAGTTCAAGGGTGATGCTACCATACGTTCCCATGATCATGTCAAAGAAATCTATTGGAACATTTCTCCTTCGATGATTTTTGATGAATATAGGATCATGATGCTTTTTCTTTGTCTTTGGAAGGCCAAGCAAAGGAGTGGTACTTTAGTCTTCCCCCAGGGTGCATTGACAACTCTGACCAATTTGAGGACAAGCTCTTGAGAAGATGGTCATGTGGTGTGCAAGGGACTTTCAACATTGAGAAGTTTTATCAAATAATCAGGGGGAAGAAAGACATCAAAGAATTTATCAAAAAAATTGATAGGGTAGTTAGAGAAATTCCCGATCATTTGAAACCCCCTGATGCTAATATACTTGACAAGTTCATCAAAGCTATGGGGGGGGCATCTAACATATGCTCTAAGGGATAAGAAACCTAAGACTTTGGCTGAGGCTAAAGAAATGGCCAAGTTGAACAAAATGTACGAATTTCTAAAATGGATGTAGATGAACACACTAAGGCTAAGTTTGAAGTCAAGAAGGGAAATTCCAAAGATGAACATGACCAAGCCCTTCTAGTGCTTCTTAAGAAGATGGAAAAACTCAATGAAGAAATGGATTCACGAGATAGGTTATACAGAACAAGCTCACCGCCTTGGAAAGGGCCCAAAAATCAAGCTATATCTCGAAAGGAAAATCTTTCCCTATGAAACAAAATGAAGAAGATAAACCAAGCTCTTCTCAAGTTCCCAATACTTTGGCTCCAACAAACGTAGTGGAGCAAGATTCATCCTCCGAGGATGAACAAAGTACTGAGGATGAGAGTGATGACGAAGAAGTTGATGAGCAGGCTAATATCGTGGAATCTGAAGCCTTCAACATTTTGCTTTGGGGTTCATATACTCACCCCCCCATCAGTGAGGTTTCTATCAAGAAAGAAGAAAAAGAGCCAATCCTAAACACTGATGATAGTCAAAGATTCAAAGGATTCCAATATTCACAAAAAAGAAACAACGAAAACTCCATAACCTCTAAAGAAGCCGACAAGAATGACCCAACTCCCAAGAAGGTCCCTCACAAAGAACCTCTTCTTAAAGAACCCCCTAAGAAGGATCCCTCGGAGAAAGATAATCCCAAGAAGGATCCTCAAAAGAAAGAACCCACCAAGAAGGATAAGGGTAAAGAGGATGAGCTTGATATCGATTTAGAGACTGCTATAGGGAAGATGATCGTGGAGGTTCCATTAAAAGAGATTGTGAAACTTCCTCGACAACAATGGCAAGTTAAGAAATCCCCGGTGTTTAAAGAGGAGGAATTACCAGTAACATTGCAAAATGTCTTCCTTCTTGATTTAAACCCAAGACATGAACCATTCCTACTCACCTTAGCTATCAATGACCTATTACATAATTGCATGTTAGACTTAGGGGCTTCCGTAAACATCATGCCACTAAAGGTCATGAAACAACTGGTTTGAGCATCACTCAAAGGTATAGAAATGTGTGTGGTTTTAACTCCCAACTGTTGAAGTAGATGGCCTCATAAAATACCTTAGGGTTTCTTTGGCTATGAACCCCGATATATCATTACTTATGGATGTTGTGGTCATAAATATCCCTAATGTTTGGGGCATGTTGTTATCAAGGAAATGAGGAGCCATCGTTGGTGGTCAACTTCAAATGGACTTATCATACGTCACCATTCCCCAATCTGATGGGACCCCTTTCATCCTCTATAGAGAGCCTGCCTACCCTACTCATGTGGTGAATCTGTGGCCAATCCCATATTATAGGACACAAGAGGTTGAGAAGCCTTCACAAGAAGTCTGTATTCTAAAGCAACCAAATCACAAAGCAAACAAGAAAATGGAATCCTAAGAAGAAATACATGGTTGGGGATGTGTTCTTAATAGATAAAATCCAATACCCATCAAGATTCATGGAAAAATCGGGGAGGATTACTACTACATTACCAAACTTAACAACGAACTTTGGTCGCAACAAGTCCAGTTGAGTCATATCAACCCTTTCCTTGACACTTGACATTGTATTATATGCATGTTAGAGTAGGGTGCATTGCATGCTCATTTTCTCATTAGAACTAACATCATATGATATTTTCATGATAAATTAGTTGCATTTAAATTAAATTTGCATTTTATTTTCTTGTTGATTTTTATGGCCTAATACTAAGCATGAGTGATCATAAGACACCACAAAAACATGTTGCCCTGTGTGTAACATGTCTGCGATACCAAGAGATTGTTGGTGTTCTAATGACCTCCCATTCGAGTAACTTCACGCACCTCTTTGAGAGATCATATCCCAGTTGGAGCCAGATGTTACCCACCACCTATGGGTAGT
Organism: Pinus albicaulis; assembly: GCA_034641835.2. Classification (NCBI taxonomy): domain Eukaryota; kingdom Viridiplantae; phylum Streptophyta; class Pinopsida; order Pinales; family Pinaceae; genus Pinus; species Pinus albicaulis. Next base: position 1,201,121,625 of record CM076574.1, read on the forward strand.
GTATATAGGAGAATTTTTTTCTCCTAGATGGTCCTCCCTCGACATCCAACAACCCCTTGTAACCACTAGATAGCTCGATGTGCTATCATCTTCACCACTTGAGCCAACCATGTAGTCTCTTGCCCACTTGTTATGATTGTATGTTTGAAAGTGGGCCTCCCGACCCCGAAGGTATGGCTTTCATTGGTATAGTTGACTAATTTTCCTTACTTGTCTTTGACCCTTTTGGGCATGGATTGGTGGGGGGATTCAGAGGAAAGAGTGGGATGGGTTTGTACTCTTGTCTCCACTACTTGATTTCATGGTTAGAGTTTCTAGTCCCGTGGGATCTCCTTTACAACCCATTTGCTTTAGGGTTGGACTTACATGGGAAATCTCGATTTTGGTTGCGTGGTCTCGCTTCTCGACATCATATGTACCACTCCCTTCGACTCGTTTTAGCACCATTCATTTATTTTCCCATGTGGGTCCACATGTGTCAACTGGGTCCACATAGGGTTAGCCTCCTACTCCCCTTGTTTACACTTGGGTCAGGCCTGGAACGATGCCCCAGAGGTTGATGCAACTAAAAGGAAAAGAAAAAGCATAATTTGGCTACTCTCAAAAGGAAATGCACCACAAAATGTAAAATATGGCCAGGACATACAAATTTATCATGTGGGAAAAAGCCAAACATGAGCTCTACCCTTATCCATGGCCATCACCCTGGTTCCTATAGGCCTTAGATGAGCCCCTTCCATCATTAAGGAAGCCATGGTTGTCCTAACCCCTGGTGGGCGATGAACTACCCCACCTTAAGGGGGCTTCCACTGCTATATATTACACATCATGCTCTCATCCCCTAGAGCCCCGAGTAGTTATGAAGAAAAAGGTATCAAAGGAAAAAGGCATATGAAGAAGGGTGGAAAAACAAAGGCCAGGGTAACTCATGTACCACAATTTTCTCTCTCCTACACTCATATATCCAGGTGTGGGCTTCCCTTATTATAGCTACCCTGGTATCATGGCATGTGGTTTGGATGATTCCCCTGATCCCCACTCCGTTCCATCACTATATCTTTTCCACCTACCACCTGATGGATGTACCATGGACTTGTCACCCCTTTTAAACATTGAAACCACCCAATAGAGTCCTTGATTAACCCCCTTATTGAGCTTAGAGACACTCGTACATGCCGAAGCCCACTATGGAAGGGCATGCCACCATGAAGTGCCCCATTGATTCCATGACTTGTAAGATATTTTACTTCATTATTCTAATGATTTGTTGTATTGGAGGGCAAGGGGACGCATTGCTCTTATGGAGAATTACAGGTGGGTCTCCATTTGGGGCTTGGTCTCCCTATACGGGGTCCTAGCCATCCAAAGGGCCACAATGGAACTTGTAGGGTGAGCATTGAGAAGTTATGGGTCTCCACCATAGCAGAGAGTACTTCATGGATCCCCAACACAACTCATTGATTGTTCGTGTTCCACCTTTTGGATGAGGATGATGCACCTGGTTCACCATTTCTCAACCGAATCCACACTTGCACCATACACTTGGCAAATGTTCCAAGGTCTAGATGAGGGTGTGTTTCATTGCAAGAGACAAAGGGAGGGCTTATGTCATCGTCCTAGCCCTTACAAATGGTTTACACACATTTTTGACCCACTTGGAGGTCCATGAGGATGTCCTTGTGCCCCCACACCCACTTGGGAGTGCCATAGGGACTTGCTTTGAAAACAAGGGGCCAACCCCTTGTACACTATCTTTGGATTCCATCTTCTCACCATGGCACATTTTGGACTTCATTAGGCATTCTCAAAGGTCCAAAGACTCATTTTATTGATCATTACACCCTCTTGAGAGGCTTATTCTTATGTTATTGAGCTATCATGGTGGGCTTGTCACCAAGGGATGTTTTATTGCACATTATTTTATTATTTGGGGTTCAATTAGGGCAAATTAGGAAAATTGAACTCATTAGAGATTGTATAAATATATGAGAGGTGATTCATTCTCTCATCATCACTTGGATTGGGTTTAGTATCTACTTGAGAATTTCACATTTGGATGTACTTCTCTTGTCTTGGAGCTTCATTATTGGAATAATTTGATGATTGTATATACTCATTTGTACATGTAAGTGATATTTTTCATGCTTATTCTTGTTATTTACTTTGTCACATGAACTTTGATTGGATGTTCGCTAAGTCTGAAATTCACTGCTTTCCTATGCGAAATTGTGGAAATTTTGATCTTTTGTAGTGTTGCATCATTGCATGGGCCATGTATGAATGAGTGAATGTTCCTAGAGATTGTTTTGTTAAAATGTATCTTGATAAGTCATCAATTATTGCATATCGAAGTATAAAGTCCTTAAGTAGCTGCTCCCAGGCCCTAATGCCATGCAAAGTTACTTGAAGGCCTCCTTGATTGGGTAAACCTCTTCCAAACAACAAATTCTCTTTGACTCCATCTGTCCCAAAGGATAAGGCACTAATCCTTCCATAGGCGATCACTTTTAAAGCATATTTTCTCACCTCTCCTTCTCTTTCTATGCCTAGCCTCCATAGGTCACCTAGGGCATCAATTTTATCCCTTTGTAGCCATAAAAAAGTTCGATCTCTTGTCCACAACTGCGCTAAGGTTTTCTCTAGAGGCCCTCCAAGTTTCAAGAAATTCGGATAGTGGGATCTTGAGATATACTAAGCCCTAGCTCAAGGATTGTTTCTTGCCCTAGGTTTTGCTTCACTAGTATCCTCATTTAGATCATTGCACTCAATTCTCAAAAGAAAATTCGTCCTTTGATCCTCTTCTCTTCCATAATTAGGTCAAGCCTCTCCTTGGTTGGTTTACTCCATATCCTTGACCTAATTCTGGGTCCACTTGGTCTTTTGTGGTCCTGCAAGGTTACTATAATTTCACAAAGATCATATAAAGGCCAATCCTCCACAAGGATTCTTGAGTCAAGGATACATCTGGACAAGATACATTCCCAAACCCTAGTCTCAAGAACCCTCCTAGCCTTTCCTAGCCTTTTCTTGTGAACGAGCCTTAGGAATCACTCCTTATCCTCCTATTGATCCATCCCTCTAGTGATTCCCCTTACACCGAGTCTACTCCCATCGGTGAAAGTCCATAAAGAGCAGGGAGCCTTAGCTGAGGTGACAGTGGGCTATCGCTTCATTGTTTCCCTTGACCTAGTAGTTTCTCTATAGGATCCCCTCCTAGGGCCCCTGCTAGTTTGAGCGGAACAAGACTCTCAAACAACAAGGCTCAAAACCATTATAAAGATATACTCATTATGAGCTCAACATGTCACATGAGCGAATTGAACTTGCGTAAGGAGGATAACAACATTGCTTCTAACCACTTGAGTTGCATCCAATTGAATTAAATTGAGTTATATATATGAATTTGCGTCCTAGAATTTTTGAGTTACAAATCTGAAACTGAATGTTTATATTGAAGTATAAGTAAAAAATAAAAGCCAAAGTTAGAATGTCAAGTTTAAAATTTGAAACTTCAGTTTTAGATTTTATGTGTTATAAAAGTGCTTATTGTAAACATGATGAGTAATGGTTCAAAGAGAAAATTAAAGATTTTTGTGATGAGATAATCATCATGGAGGATCATGTTGAAGTAGGAGATATTATCACTTCCATGGAACCCTTTGCCATATTTGGTACTCAAATGGGGTGTCATATCAGTGAACATATTGAAATTTCATATGGAATTATTTCAACACCAGATCATTTATAATTTATTTTTCTTTGGGATATCAATCCTTCCTAGGTTGTGATAATACTAATTAAATTGTTGATCTAGTTTATAACACATTTGCTCTAAGTACGAAGAATCATCTTCTAGAAATTTGTTGTGGTCATGATATGAAGGAAATAATGACTAAATCATTATCCACGGATATGAATCAAATTTGGAATCTTGAAAGGTGATTATAATTGTATAAAATTTCATGTTTTGCCATGATCAAAGTAGGCAAAAATACAAAAAAATGTTAAATTTACTAGGGCAAACAACTAGAACATATTTTTTTCTCTAGATAACTACTTTTAATGATTAGGTCCACATAAAAATTCATTCAATTTCAATAGGCAGTTACACAAAAAAAATATCAACCAATACACATGAAAGAGTAATAAAATAGCCATGAGACAATGAGACAAAAGAGACAGAGATTTAGGCCCGAGACCAGGGGAAAACCCACAAGGGGAAAACCCCAAAAAAATTATTCCTTATGAGAGAGAGTGTGTGTGCGTTCTAGATACATCAGTACATCAAAAATAACAATAGCAAGATGATAGCCAAACCAGTAACCAAGATCATGATCAAATGGCAAGACAAAAACCAAGCTCCTAAAATTTCGACCCTTCTCATGTTGTTCCCTACTTCGATGGATCAGGGCTTAATAAGCCATAGATCGATGTCACAAATGAGGATAATACCTCACCTTTATACAGACTTCCAAAGGGGGTCGAATGGGTGCTTCTTGGGGCCCAACCGACCTAAATAAGATGAGGCTGACTTGAACAATTTTGGAGAGAAAATAATAAAATAAATTTGCAATTTTAATTTACTTTTCTTCCTTTTATTTTTCATTGATGGAAATGCCTACCATGGCTACACATTTCAATACTCCCTCTTAGCCAGGGAGGTATTTTCTGGTTGCTCGATAGATCTCATCTCGGTTGAACAATGATGTATCAATCCACGACAAATGATAAGGGATAACAATTTACCACAACCAAATTCAGGGCAATCACGTTTGAGCTTGGTAAAGATCACATGCACCCTACTGGTCTCAAGGTCAAGCTCCATGAACTAAAAGAGTATATCATAGTTCTCATCTCATATGTACATGTCTCAATATAATGAAGGGTGATAGCAGCATCCTCATCTCATCTCAGAAGAATGATCACAATGAAGTAGGGGAGACCGATTTACCACAAGCAAGTCCATGGAAGTCATAAATGACCTTGGTAAAGATCACATACCCTATTTCCACTATTTGACCCTCACCTAACTTGATCCTTCATAATCAAGTGGTAGAACACCTACATCCAACACTTAAGGGAGACCAATTTACCTTAACCAAGTACACGCACCTAAGTCTCCTCACCCACTAACCAGATGGGTGGCAATCCCGGAAAGCTTAACCAAGTCCATGACCCTTGGTCAATAAAGACACAAAGGTGACTTGCAGGTAGGATGCATATCAGAGCATATACTTAGCCAAGTCCATGGCTCTAAGGAGTACCCTCACACCTAAGAGCCTCGCTACTCATCCCCCCTCACTAAGTCCATGGCTAGTCAAAATACTGGGGGAGAGCACATGCTCAATGTTCTCGATCAATGGTGTTCCCTCTCAAGGAGGGATACATTCTCCTGCACTCCAAGCTACTCTATGAAGAATAATACTTCACCCTTGACAAAGTCTTCATGAGAAATTTTGTAACCTGCTCATCAGTCGAGATGTGTGGGAGCCTCATTTCTCCTCTCTGTCCCATATTTCTGGTCTAGTGGTACCTGATCTCGAAGTGTCTCGACCTGTCATGGAACACTAGATTCTCTAAAAATCTGATCCTGCTTTAATAGACATAATATATGAAGATCGAATCCGGAACATGATCAAACAACTTTACATGGAGCTTCCACAACCATACTGCCTCACAGATAGCCATACTAGCTGCAATATACCCTGCCTCAGTTGTACCTGAGAGTGACAAATCTCTGCTTCCTTCTCATTTGGGAAATCATGGTAGATCCTAGGCAAAAGCAACACCTTGATGTGTAACACTCTCAAACCAATCACATAATCATCAACAAACGAATCATGAACAGAAAAGGTAGTCGTGGAGGACTTTGACACTTTATCAAACATTCCAACAACATCCAACTATTCATTCAGCTTCAACGTGGGATTCTCACAAAAGAAAACAATCCAATAGATAATAGGTGGCTTCTCATAGAAGCAAATATCATCACCCTGCTTGTCACCAAAAAGTGTGCCATAGACAAATCCATTAGACAATAAAGGACTTCTCACATAGGCAAATATCAACAACCACAGTCGAATCCAGTAGACAATAAGTGGCTTCTTATAGAAGCAAACATCAAGAACTAGCTTCACGAATAAGCTACATTTCCAACTTCAGAAAGATCGTCCATATCATTCAGACCAATATCAAGTCCAGAAAGAGTTAGCAGTTTCATGCATCAGGTGGCTCAATGAGCCAATTAGAGAATTGATCAAGTCAACAACAGAGTCCGCTACTTCAAAATTTCATCAAGCAAGTGTCCATGGACTCATAGTCCATTATGCCTAAACCTAAGAAATTTCACCGGGCTCGTGCCACACTTTCAATCTTTTAATTCTTCAATCAACTCCCTCTTACACTGGATGAAGAGGACATCGGTCCTTTTCAGAAAAAGTCACAAGCTCTTCATTAGCATATTTGGATCAACATGCTTTGATCAGGTTGATCTTGACTACTCCCTCTAAGTCCAAAAAGCTCATCAAATCATAGGTCTTCTTGCCTCTGTTCTTCCATCCTTCTTCATCTTCTGCCACTACCTTGGTAGTCTTCATTATGTACCTACAATCCTCACTAAGAGGCAATGGAAGAACAAATTCATCCAACAAAGACAAGAGACTAATAATAATTAAAAGAACAATATTAGAAATAATCAAGAAAGTACTTTTCTCTTGAGTGTATGTCAACTCCCTCTTGATCTTAGTTCTCTTGGATCCAGTTAACCTCATTCACATCATCAACAACGAGTCCAAGTCCACATCATTAAGGAGTTTATCATTAAGGGGACTATATCACCAAGGAGTCAATGTCCTCATCAAGAAGTCCACATCATCAAGAAATCCACTTCATCTATACAACAATAGATCCATATCATCATTGAGTATATATCAACAATGTCATCAAGGAGTCCCTATCATCATCATATCATCAAGGAGTTCACATTAAAGAGTCCATATCATCAAAGAGTTGACCCTCAATTTGTCCACATCATCAAGGAGTTGATCTCATTTACATCATTAAGAAGTCCACATTATCAATGAGTCTTCATCATCAACAAAAGGTCCACGTCATCAAGAATTTCATGTCACATAATCAAGGAATACATATCATCTCGTCCACATCATCTTCATCATTAGGGTTTCTCTTTCAAGTGGAAAAAATCAGATCTAGGATTTGGTCCATAGGATTTAAAATTTTCTTTTCCAAATCCTACCTAGGGTTTACAAACCATAGACAATCCAATGTCAGTAATGAATACAAACCACTGATCTTGATAACTCCCTCTTATTATTTTTACTTCTTTCATCCAACCTGCAAAACAACCTCATCATCAAAATATCAACATAGGAGCCAGGGTTTCAAGCGGAAGCAATCAATCCACATGCCGCTAATGACTTTTCAGCTTTAGGCAAGTGTTTAACCCTAATAATTTTTCAAGGGTTTATAAAACTTGGATAAGTAATACTTTAAGCATTTTTCCTCAAATCAAGGATCCTTCAAAATCATCAGTAGAAATTGTTCCTTTGCAATAAATTTCATCGACCAGAACTTTAGCCATATAATCATGATCAGACCTGCTAAGTGTCGAGACTTCATCTTGCAATCTTCTCCAACTTCATTAATTTTGATTTTAATATCATCATAATGCGAGATATGACCCGTGTTAATCATGTTTAACTCCTTACTATAATACATGTAATTTCAAAGGAGAGTCTTGACACTCTTTTGCAGATTTGCAATTTGAAACATTGAGCCATCCATCTTTGTTGACTAGTCAAAACCCTTCCAGGTGACCGTGACTTATTAGAGTCAACTTCTGTGTAATATCCCGGATGGGATATTTTAATTAAAAAATGCAGAAAAATAATTAAACTCCACAATATGCCATAAAATCACTATTTACTCAACAGAAGATTGCCATGTAAAATAAACATATAAGCATTGCAATCTATCAACACATCAAATAAGAAGAATCTCAGCATTTTATTATAGATAATAACTGGGGTTACAAATACATCTAACCCAAAGAAAGAGCTGAGACGAAGAACTGGCCACCAATATGAGCTGTTGCACTGCGCTGGCCTCAAAACTGAACTGCTGCACTCTCTCTCCGGGAACAGTTGTCACTGAACCCACTGAAGATGATGAAGCACAAGTTGAAGATCTGAATGATCCTCACACCAATCCCTAAAGCTTTGTGAAACTTCTGAGTAAAGTCTCCTCAAGAGAGTTGGGTTTTTGTTCAACACTCACAAATCACCCGAGGGTTTCCGTCCTAGGGCTACGGCTGAAGTCGAGAACCACGTCTTGCATCTCTCATACAATAAAATGATATGATCCAAATATATATCTCAATGGCCTCCTCCCCTTCTTTTATGTATCTCTTGGAGCCTTCTAAAGCATTATTTTATTATTATTTTATTCATGGAGCACTTTTCCCTCTTATTAAAATATTCCTTTTTAATGCAGAAGAGGGTAAATCGGCTACCACGCCTCCTCTGGTCACTGAAACTCGTGTCCAACCGTCCCACCATGTAGGTATCCTCGTCCCGGTTCCAATGAACTATTACATTAAGGTGTTCCATCATGTATTCCTCCCGAAATTCCACCTTGAGCGTAATCAGCTCAGTTAAGCCTAGAAATAACTCAAATTTCCACAAGTTGTCAGAATGCACCGAAACGAAAGCCAAATTGCTTGGATGATGGAATATATCAAGCGAATGCCACCCGACCGCATATAAACTCCTCAAAACTCCTCCAAAAATCCCCTGGGCCCGCTGATGACACCTACTCGTACCTATGACTAGTCTGCTTCTAACTCTGGAAGTCCATCCTAACCCTGTCATAGGTGACACCAAAAAATGGAATATTACAAACTTCCTCCCCAAGATTGCTTGCCCTCAAGCAATCCAAATATGTGGGCCACTTTGTCGGCCTGATGCAACTGAGACCCAATGCCTGGATCCCATACAAACCTCTTGGTGCTACTATGTGCTTGTGTCAAACCACCCGGAATAGACCCCTCAACGCTGGAATCCCAAACTGATCTCTCACTGTACCTGTCATCAAAAAATCCTCCCGGATCGCCACTCCACGATGGCCAATCATCGCCGAAGTACCACGACTTGGACTGCACACTGCCTCTGGCTATAACTGATGCTCTAAGAGGTGAAGACCACGTCCCTTGATGCGTTGTATCTATGATGGTGTAAGCTGCCCCATCAACTGTGTACCAACTCATCACCTCTATCCAATCCAACCCCTAACTAAATCCAATGCTGATCCTGCTCTCCTGAAACCGGGATGGGATGCTGAAAAAATGTCGATCTGTGCCCCACTGCCAACTGGAATTTGTATCATCTGTCATGTCTAAGGGCCCCTGATCTGCTGTGCTCCCTACGAAGAATATTGTACCATCAAGAGGGTACCAACTCATGATCTCCCGCCAATCCATGCTAGAAGAAGAATCCATTGTAGCAACAACTGCATATGGAACACGCCTAGAGTGTTGTCACTGGCCCGTAATCAACTCATACTGCTCTACCTTGTCCGTCAACGAAAGCTGCATGTAGAAGAAAGCCCCTCTCTCTATAATGGGCCAAAGTGGGCAAGATATGCTGCAAGCCCCATCTATGTACTCCTAGAGAGTGCTACTCCCTGAGGGTACTACAGCGCTGCTGACTGCATATGCACCTATATGCACCTCATCAATGTGTCGGCCCACAGATGGATGCTCCACCATCTCCAACGACTCCTCCCACTCCTGATCAGGAATGTCATGCTCCTGATGTCTACTAGACCCCTGCAGAACCATCCCATCAACCTCCAACACCTCTAGAGGATATGGATCTGAGACTGCTATCACTGTACTCGATGTCTGTGCATCTGACTGCTCCAACTCAATGGCTGACCCCAATGTTAGCCGCATATCCATCACAGACTCAATGTGGGCGCCCATCTGGCTCTCCCCCAAAGGAATATCATGCTTGATGTGCATAGTATCCTCCTCTGGTGACTCAGTCTCCATCATATGCTGCTCTAGCTGAATCGTCACAAGTGATTCATCACCCAGAGTATCTCCCGTAGAGTCCCCTGACTTCTCACCCTGCATACTGGAACACAGTTTCGGTCTATTGTCATCATCTCTGCATGACTGCTCTCGCTCCCCAGAAGTGTCCTCAAATGATCCCATGGACTCATCTAAAGAAGAGTCCTCACCCTGGCATATAGAAGGAATGCCCTCCTGTCCTGCCTCCACCACATCATCTGCATCACTCAAACATGAGTGATCAACCCCCCATGGTCCTTTGCAAATGAAGCAAAGTCCCTTCCTCCTCAGTTCATTTCTTTTGCATGATCCACCAAACTGGAACAACTCCTCCCTGGTCAACTGTCTCCTGAAAAACTCAATGTTCTTCTCAAACAACCCTTGGGCTAATTCATAAGTAGTAGGTGAGACCAATTGCTCTCTCCTCCAAATGCTCAGCAACCTAGTCTGAAACTCCCAGCAAATGGCCTCACGGACTCCCATACATGACGACAGGATGGACTGCATGTGTGCTATGACTGTGTCAAAATGATGTCTCCTAATGCTGAAGAAGCATTGGAACATCTAGGAAATCAAACCTTCACACTCAAATTCAAACATGATCTCATGAGTCTAGGTCATGGCCATGATTTCTAAAACCTTAAGCTTCCTCCCAAATGTAGAGCCTGCACAGTTGTCCAAATCCCGAAAGGTTCCTACTATTAGTCTGAAAATTATTTTCATAATGTCATCATTGTAAGGAGGGAAGGGTGCTGTTATCCTCAAAATATCACTGAAACAAGAGGCAACTATAAGCTTGACTCTCTCACTTGGATGTTCCAAGAATCTAGCTTGTACCAATGCAAGCATAAATGGCTCCAAAGCCCAATTTAAACTCCAATCAGATTGCTCTACCTTTGAAAGGCAGGATTCTAGTTTCTCCAACATGGGAAAGTCATTTTCTGATCTTTCACTCTTTAATTCCATCCCAAGTGCATAAAGCCAATTTCCCACTTCTCTCTCCTTTTGTAAATTCCTCGGGTGCCTTTGTTGGAGAAAATTATGTACCTCCTTGGAGAAGGGTCTGTTGCTTTGTTTCAAGGAACTAACTTCTGCATTGTTTAATATTTTTGGTCTTTGGTTTAGATCACAACCCACTGAGGCACTGCTATGTTGATTTAGGAGTTGTTTTAAAAACTTCATTGTTTCAACGACATATATGAAAGTAACGGTGGTTTAGATGGACTTGCACAAGGCAAACTACAAGCATCGGGTGATGAGTGCAAGAAAATCCAACCACTCCAATAGCAAGCTCCTCAAAAAACTGCACTGCTGCTCCAAGACTACGCTACTTCCTTACTTTGGCATCTGATTTACCCACTGAAAACTGCTCAGAAAATTCTAGGAATTTGGGAAGGTGATCCTTGTCCAAAACCCAGAAAAAACCCAGAAAGGGTTTCCTCTAATTCCAACTTCAAAATTTGACCCTTTGTAGTTTGACCCTCTTCCAATTTCGTTTTCTGGCACTGTAGCTGCTATTGTCAATCATTGCTCTCCAAAATCTTAGCCAACCTCCTCAAATGGCTCTCCTATCAATCTCCCAACACCCCAACTCTAAAATCCCACCAATGAGCCTCCTCCAATGATTTCTTAGGCCCTTCTAACCAAAATAGCTTATAGATGAAAGTTGGTCTCCAAGATAATCTGCTGCACAGCTATGTTGGCCCTCAACTCTAGAATTCTGGCCAAATTTTTCGTTTTTCGAATCCATCTATGGTTTTCATAATAAAATTCGTATAGAGTGGCCAACACAATTTTTTCTGGGAATAATCCTGAACCATAATAGCTGCAACTGAAAATTGGAAACTCGCAGGCTGATCCAAGATTGAAGCTCTGATACAACTGTAATATCCTGGATGGGATATTTTAATTAAAAAATGCAGAAAAATAACTAAACTCCACAATATGCCGTAAAGTCACTATTTACTCAACAGAAGATTGCCATGTAAAATAAACACATAAGCACTGCAATCTATCAACACATCAAATAGGAAGAATCTCAACATTTTATTATAGATAATAACTGGGGTTACTAATACATCTGACCCAAAGAAAGAGCTGAGACAGAGAACTGGCACCAAGATGAGCTGCTGCACTGCGCTGGACTCAAAACTAAACTGCTGCATTCTCCCTCTGGAAATAGCTGTCACTGAACCCACTGAAGATGATGAAGCACAAGTTGAAGATCTAAATGATCCTCACACCAATCCCTGAAGCTCTGCGAAAATTCTGAGTGAAGTCTCCTCAAGAGAGTTGGGTTTTCGTCCAACACTCACAAATCACCCAAGGGTTTCTGTCCTGGGGCTACAGCTGAAGTAGAGAACCACGTTTCACACCTCTCATACAATAAAATGATATGATCCAAAGATATCTTTCAATGGCCTCCTCCCTTTCTTTTATAGATCTCTTGGAGCCTTCTAGAGCATTATTTTATTATTATTTTGTTCATGGAGCACTTTTCCCTTTTATTCAAATATTCATTTTTAATGCATAAGAGGGTAAATCAGCTACCACGCCTCCTCTGGTCACTGAAATTCGTGTCCAACCATCCCACCATGTAGCTATCTTCGTATCAGTTCCAATGAGCTATTACACTAAGGTGTTCCATTATGTATTCCTCCTGGAATGCCACCTTGAGCGTAATTAGCTGAGTTAAGCCCAAAAATAATTCAAATTTCCAAAAGTTGTCGGAATGCACCGAAACGAAATCCAAATTTCTTGGATGATGGAATATATCAAGCGAATGCTACCCAACCACATAGAAGATCCTCAAAACTCCTCTAAAAAGCCCCTGACCCCGCTGCTGACACCTACCCATACTTGTGACCGGTCTGCGTCTAACTCTGGAAGTCCATCCTAACCCTGTCATAGGTGACACCAAAAAAAGAAATATTACATTCTGTAATGAGAGTCCTTCTATGTATAGGAAGAGAGCTCAGTGATCATGTTAAGTTTTGATCGAGATAATACCACTCGCATATCCATGAAGATGGTGCCTCAGAAATTTGTTGATCAGGCTTGGACCTTTTGTTCTTTGATATAATCAGATCTTCTTTAAGTATATACAGAGGAACTCAGACATTATTTACTTATTCAATAGCTTGAACAAACTTATGTATCTTGGACTTAAACATTGAGTCAAGAAAGGCAATGTAACTCAAAGTTTCTTTCACTCGTAGGATCACTGATATATTTCCAGAGTGTTCGGATCTCATACCATATGTTCAAGAAATCAAACAAGATAGATTTGTCACCTTCGGATAATGGGCATCCCATCTTTGCACGTGTCAGAACCTTTGTCCTTTTTATATATATATATATATATATATATATATATATATATATATGTTGTAGAGATTGCCTAATTTCACCCAAGAATAACACTTAGACATGTTACAAAAAACACAGATAAAAAATTCAACCTAGGATTTTCAAATCTTGTATCGTAAGGATTGAGTTTGGACTTCACATCAAAATCTTGCACATCCATAGACCTATATTAAGGAACTTTAACACGGATGAATTTGAGGACCTTCGATGCATGCTTCAGTCTTCAGATAATTCAACTCGGATATATTGTATGAAAATTATCAACTTGATCACCATCATTTAGACTAGATTACAGTCTTCGGATCCTTCCATTGTGCCACAGGACCGCAGAGAGGATAGTAATCAGAGGAGGATAGTTGTGTTTCTGAAACCACAATATAACACTGGAGTTCGGAGAGCCATAGGAGTTCGCTCAAGATGCCACAGAGATTTTTCGTATACAAACTCATCATTATAGGACTTATATCAGGTCAGATCACAGGAGTTGGATCTCCTGACAGCTCGCATAAAAAATACCACAAGAATAACTCAGATTAATAGCGTCAAGTCTGCAAAAAGTTCAAACTTAGGTGCCATATCAAAAGCTCGCTTGCATAAAATATAAAATATTGTCTTGCATACACCAGAGGATACAGGTTCAGACCTTTGATTTTAATATGACAGGTACGACCTTCTTGCACGTGATTTATAGAATTTGGCCCTCTCTTGCAAGATTATTTGTCACATAGTTGCTTTGCTATAGAAGATCACTTGTCATAGGAGAAGACTTCATTCACTGCTCTTCAACGACGGTTCTTCAATGCCCCCAGCTTCGATACCATGTTAAATTTACGAAGGAAAATAGCTATAACATATTTTCTTCTCCATATAACTACTTTTAATGATTAGTTCCACATAAAATTTCATTCAATTTCAATAGAATAGGCAGTTACACATAAGAAAATATCAACCAATACCCCATGAAGAGTAGTAAAATAGCCCTAAAACAATGAGGCAAAAGACACAGAGAGATTTTTCCTCTCCATATAACCACTTTTAATGATTAGTTCCATATAAAAATTCATTCAATTTCAATTATTAATGTGTTTAATAATATATTATTATTCATAATTGTTAATAGGTTTTGTAATTTATGTAATTATTTTAATAATGTATTATTAGTAATAGTTAATGTCCTTTATATTTTAATTATTTTTAATCATTGTTAATGCGTTTCATAATTTATTTATTTTTAAAAGGTTTCTCGGATATATCACAATATTATATCTTTTTGAAATATCAACCAATACACATGAAGAGTAGTAAAATGAAATTAAGAGTAGTAAAATAGCCCTAAGACAATGAGACAAAAGACACAGAGAGACTTAAGCCCGAGGCTAGGGAAAAACTCACAATACACATGAAGAGTAGTAAAATAGCCCTAAGACAATGAGACAAAAGACATAGATAGTTTTTAGCTTGAGGCTAGGGAAAAACTCCCCAGGGAGAGTATTTAAAAAAATTGGGGAAACTTATAAAGCAAAATCCAGAAAAATTCTTCTTGATAAGAAAGAGAGTGAAAAGAATGTTCCAGATACATCAGAAGTAAAATGATAGCCAAACCAATAACAAAAATCATGATCAAATGACAAGAAAAAAACCAAGCTCCTGAAATTTCAACCCTTTTTGAAGTTTAGACCCTCCTATTGTTCCCATCTTCGATGGATCAGAGCTTAATAAGACAAAGATCGATGCTAGAAATGAGGAGAATACATCACCTTTATATAAATTTCCAAAAGGGTCGAATGGGTGCTTCTCGGGGCTCATTGGGCTTAAACAACATGAGACCAAGGAAAAATATAAATATAAATTTGAAATTTTAATTTTTTTTCTTCATTTTATTTTTCATTAATGGGAATGCCAAACATGGTTACAATTTAAAAAAACAAAAAATTGTAAGATGAAAGAAAATTTTGAATATCATTGTCGAAGTAATGCATGTAACTAAAGAAACATTAAGTATATTATTTATGAATATAAATTAATTGATTACATTGAGTGTATTTTATACAAAAAGATTGGATCCAATCCAATATCTATTCTTATCATATCTAAAGTTAATGGCGATTCATAATCATGTCTCAGTCATCATTTGACCAAATTTTGGTTATGCAATGGAAGGTGGGTAACCAATTCAAGTACATCTCTCACATTGGCAATCCATTAATTTGGACAAAAGTAAATTCAATTGACCATTTGGTATTGTTATCACCCAATTTTTTTTCTAGAAGCAAAAGTCCTAACCTTATTAGAGGAGCACCATCAAGCGAGCCACCCACTATCACTTTGGTGGCTGTGCTCCACTATTTAGACTAAGGAATCCTAACCTAGGGGAAACTCTATGGTCAATAGAAGCTAAATTGTTGAGTGTGGAGTGAGAAGGTTTGAGTTTAAAATTAACAAAAATCGCTCACTCAAATTAGCTGACTTACTTAAGGTGTAACTCAAGTAATTTTCAGGAAAGTGTGAAACTAGATTTCCATTTAAGAGACAAAGTTTAAAGAATGCTTATGATTGCTAGTCCAAAATGCCTGATGTATATTGATACATGTTGAAGTAGAAATACATACATCCTATGATAAATATTTTGAAGGTGATCAAAATGATTATATCCCTGAAATTTAGTTAATCACGAAATATCATATGAGCCAACAATGAAGGATGAAATGATGGTGACCAATTATAAAGTACTATACAACAAGTTGGATTGACCACCATGAAACTTTAAAATGTTCCATCATGTCAATAAGCTCAAGTTCTTTAAACTTCAAGTGTAGTACCATTTTAGGAGTCTTGCACACTTAGGATACTTCCCAATATGACATTTAGTGAAACATACACCAATGATCAATTAGAGTTTGAAACCATTAAGATAACGAGATGTTGATTAATCATGAGATGCAATGGATGTAAAGTTTTGAGTTGGTTGTTAAGTAAACATATTCAATATTGTACATACCAGAAAGATTATGCACTGCGCACTTAAATGATTATGAAAACTCTCCTATGTTTGTGAACTTCAAGGTAAAAAAAAAGACTGTTGTTATTAAACACTAAACTTAGTTAAGTTAAAAAAAATAAGTGCTCGTAGTTAGATGATATTAATAGCATAATATTTTGGACATTTGATTAAGTTCAACATACAACTTCACCATTAGGAAATTTGATGTTGGAAATGATAACTCATTTATGTCTCAAGAAGGTCATCCAACACATCAATTATGCATCCTTTAAGATAGTGTGTATCAGCGTTAGGTTGCAAATAAAGTGTTCAGTGAGAGCCACAAAAGACATAATGTGTAACCATTAGATAGAAAATATAGTTTGCAAAGTTAAACTATAGAACATTAAGGAGTTTAAATTTTGTGTGCCATGGCGAAACCATTATTTCTTAAATTTTCTATGGAATTAGTGTGTTTCTAGCCAATAGTGTTGAATAAAAATGACATGTTTCAGTGGAAAATTACAATCCTCAAGGGGTTAGGAAATTTGTTAGGATCGATGTATGTAGATTCCAAATGACCACATTTCAAAAGAGTACAAGATTTCAATGTTTTTTAAGCACGTATTGTGAATTATCAAGTTTGCAAAGTTATAAAGTCTTAGTTCGAAATTTTATGTTTGTAATACTAAGGTTAAGTTATTTTGGATTATCCTCGTGACTTGCATAATTCAGATTTCTTAATTTGATGCTCACCAAGCAATCTTCCAAGATGTTTGGGGACTGCAAACATCAAAGATTAGAGGGAAAATACTCAAGGGTAGTTTACACCCCATAGCTCAACCAATAAAGGCAGCGATCTCTCATTCTTCATTGCCCCAAACCCGTATTTTACATTTACATCATTTTTCCATCACACTTGTGGCTATGCTCTCTTTACTCCCACTCCTACTACACGAAGTGAACCTATTTAACCTATAGGAAGTTCCCCTTTGACTAGGAAACTTTTCTTGAGTCTAAAGTGCAGGGGAGATATGGTGAGGTGACAATGGCCAACCTCCTAGGTTCCACAAGGCTAGCACCCATGTTTGGGACTTCCAAAAAAGTTTTTGGTTTATGTGTTATCAATTATCAATTTCTCTCACCCTTAAGAAATAATTCTATCAAGAATTTATCACTCCTAGATAATATGCAAGAAACATAAACTATTGAATTGTAGAAATAAATGAAAATTATAAACATTGGATACTTAGAACTAATTCTATAGGTTTCCAAATGGTAAAGAAAATTTAACTAATAAATCAAACAAATATTCATTGAAAATACCTAATAATTCACTCAACTATATAATATAGCATAACAATACTGAAACTCTTACTAGAATTTTGAAACAAGTAACCAATAATAGAATAATCCATGTTAAAGAATGAATGCAAAAACATTTTCAACAAATCAAAATGCCTGGAATCCAAACAAAGTTTTTGAATTAAGCTTTGAAATAGTTCATTGCCACAATCCTTGTAAAATCACCTTGAAGAAAAAAATCATTTCCTAAAGATCAATCCTTTTATTTATATGGAAGAAAAACACATTTAAAAATACTATAAAGCAAAAAAATAAAAAATCCAAAATACTTGCATGCTACCGTGACTCTGGTGGACTAGGTGATTCAACATCTGCATGTTCAACATCACATCTAGCCCATAGCTTGAAGAATTGTTCACATAGATGCAAGTGATGGAACAAATGTTAATCCATGAGTAAAATAAGACTTTCATTCTCATTCTTGAACCACTTAATGCTTTTTTCTAATTTAGGCATTGTAAATCCCAATTTAGCCACCATCTTATCTTCATCAATAATATATTTCTAAATGTGGTTGTGTTGCATTGAAGTTATTCCCTTGATATTATCCCCACTTTCATTAAAAAATCATTTAAACTCAACTGACACCTCTTGTATCGATGAAAATCCCTTGAGATGATTAAAACTAGGAAAACAAATTTTAGATATGGTGTCATCTATGGAACTCCACACTTTTAAGTAGTGACAACTCATCATTGACTTGGTTTCTTGACACTTCAATCAATTTCCCTTAATATTGCACTAACCTTTTCATCTTGGCTAACCCTTTTTTTGTTAGAATCATGGTGCCATGTTCTTCCTTGCCACAAGATTTCTCATTTCCTTAATATAATATGTATGACCCTATACTTTAGCTTGTTTCTCATTTGGCCTTTGAATTTATTTATATAACAATGGAAACTATAAATTTTCTTCTTGAAGTTCCATCACTTTGGCTATGAAATCCTTTTTAACATAATCATGCTTTTTATCCTCTTCTAGAATATCTCCTATGAATTTACTAATAATATCATGGGATATTTTATAGTAAATTGCTTGATTTCTTAGAGATGAAATTTCTCTCCTCATGCTCTCTAGTTTTCTTTCATCATCTTTGGCTTTTTCATGAGCAACATGTGAAATTGCTGCTCCAACAAAGATCATTTGATTGATTTTTTCTCTTTTAAAATCAAGAAGAGATTCTTATATAGTACATAACATAACCCTATTAAATGGATTCTTCTCCTCTTCTGGGTTCTTTTGACAATGTATTTCCTCTAGAAATTATAGGAATCAACCCCTTTCAAATGATCTATAATTGGTTGATCACCCCATGATTTAATATTCTCAAGGATTCCTTGGGCACACAAAATTTCCATTTTTTATTCCTTTCCCTTGACTACTACTTGTGTTACCTACAGGTAGTGATTTTGATCAGTTGCTTTAGGGCCACTCTTCTCAACACCGTCATAATATTTAAGAGCATCATCTTTGTCCTTATCATCTAATTTAGGGGAAATCTCTTCATCCTTATTGGAAACAATGATTTCCTTTAGTGGAATTCAAGATTGTTGATCTGATTTCTAATTTGATGTATTCTTTTCTATGCTCAATTATTTTGCGGTTGTATCATGTTGCAAATTCTATTCATGTATTTTATATGTTTTCTCTTCTTTTAAACTTCTTCACCTTATATCTTTTGTTTTTCTAATTTATCTTTTTGTTCCTTAACACTAGATATTTCCATTCTTATTCTACCTTCTTATTTTCTTCTTCTTGATGAACCTTAGCTTTTTCCAACTTCCTAACTCTTCCCTATTCCTCTATCTTTGAAAATATTTATTTTCCTATTTTTCTTAGAAAGCCTTCCTTTTGGCTCCCACATCCTTCTAACTAGCATATTCTTGTTTTCTTATTATCTACTTTGTTTTGCTCTCGATTTCTTGCTCTCATTGTAGCCTATATTTTTCTTCTTGAATAGCCTTTAACTCAACTTCTTCATTTCATGTGATTTCTATCAGCTTTCCGACTTCTTCAAATCCCATTTCAACGCTTTCAATAGTTAATCCTCTATTTATTTCCTCTATCGTCTCATCAATGGACCATGTTTTAAAACCATTATATGAGGATTTTTTCATCTTTCTAACACCTCATCCCAATCATGAGCATTTTCAAAAAACAATTAATCTTCCCATAGTTTATGATTGTAATTCCAAGCTATAGACATTTGATCATAGTGCTTAGAAGCTAGGCCCTTGGGATCATTATTTTTTAATTTATCAAGTGTGAGCTTGTACTCAAGATGACTAGCTACTTCTTTCTTTGCGTACCTTGGATCCTTTATGAAGTACCGATCTAGATTAGAACTATAAGTGATAAAGATATATTTCTTTACTTCCTTTATTAATGAAGCATTGAATATTTGAAGAATTGTCTAATAATATATTTCATCTACAACAACCATATATGGTACATACATAAAAAAAATATGAGGTGTTGTAGTTGAACAAAAAAATGCTTATGTAAGCTATCCCTTCTCCCAAATACCAATTACTGATATAAACATATGATATTCTTTGCATCATCGATCAATCTAGGACACCTTTTATAAATAATGATTTAAAAATAATCATGTTAAAAAAAACCATAAATGGTTGTATATGACCTCTTGTATTTATTATCCCATAAAATATGAAAATAGGCATGTACAAGAGCCTCCAAAACATGTCAGTTGAGGATAAGGGCCAAAAATACATTTATAGCACATACAACATCTAATAAATAAGAAGCCATATAAAAGGAAGCTAGAATAATAGGCTTTTCCTTTGTGTTATGAACTCTCTTAATCATAATATTAAGTTGGTTAGAAAAAATGGCTTTCCAATTAAATAATTCTCCTATTATGGTTATTTTTTAAGCTAGTGGTAACCATGCATTTGTGAACCATGAACTCTCTTTCTCTCCATATAGTCGAGATAGCAATTACATAAGATAGATACACATATGGTTATCTTAAGGCTATGATATGATAGCAACCATTGGTTTTGTGGAAGAAAGTTTTATCTTTCGTGCACCAACTTGCTAAAATATTTCCTATATCATTCTTGTCATAAAAATCATTCGCGATGAGCACACTCAAAAACCCTAACCCTAATTGTTAGGATGAATTTTAATTGCAAACATACGAAAAAAAGTCCACTTTAGCTGTGCATAACAAACAACCCTAACATCAAAGATGGCTGCAAATTTCTTTAGGTCTGAAGTTAGTTGACCCAGATAAATGCTAAAAAATCTAGATCTATACAGTAAAAGATATTAAGCAGTAAATAAAAGGAAGAGTTGCTCAATGCATCCAATAGACAAGACAATAATATTTTTAAAGAATTTTTGTATTTTTTGACACCTGGTAAGGGAACATAGAAAGATGTTACCAGTCCCCCTCAATGGGATGGGTTATTGTAAGTCCTCAACACTTCAGATCTAAGATCTCTCTCTCTCTTGTTGGTGTAGAAAACCCAGACAAAAAATGGAACTCAGAGGGAGCTCACAAGAAAAATGGTAGCAAAATATGACAATGATGGAGGATCAAAGTCAGACCAAAAGTATAGATCCAGAGTGATCTTTAGGCAACAAAAGGTAGTGAGTGAATGGAAAAACCCTTCTATTTATAACAAAATATTGAGTTAGTATAGATATTGGTGCATAATTAAAATATTATTAACCAAATCTAGATCCAACTTTATGGAATATTTTATTATATTTGTTGGAGGGAAAAAGAATTTGAATTTGGTCAAATTCCTTTATTTGTAAATAATAAATAAATAAATGATTTATTTATTATTTTAAGGATGTGGTTGAGTAAACTAAATAATGATTTATTCAATTATTTATAAATGATTTAGTCAAATTTATCAAGGAATATTATTTAAATAAGGTTTAAATAATTATTCCTAGAAAATAATAAGATAAATAATGATTTATTTGATTAATTTTCCTGTTTTGGGTTAAGTTGTCGCAACAAGAGGAGGTTCTTGTTCAGGTGGCTGAGGCACGGTAGTAGAGGGAGGGGTCATGGGGATTGGTTGAACCAGGGTCAAAGAAAAATAAATTTTGGGTTGACTAGGTGGGGTAGCGGCTAGGGGATCAATGTACTAGACGGGGATCCCCAAGGCCAATTTAGGAAGGGATAAGGTAGCCATAACAGGTACTGGGAACACTCCATGAGGGGGAGCTAGAAACGGTATCTGACCGGAGGGGAAATGGCCGGGCAAGACAGCTCCGAGGTGGTTTAGGCCAGGAGGAACCATTCTAGGAGGGTAGAGAGGTTCATGGATACCAGCTGTAGGTGAAGGGCCAGGAGGAGAGGGTCTAGAAGGCTGAGTCGAAGTGATAGGTGCAGGTTGCGGAGGGCGGGGCTGCTGACTAGCTGAATCATGCCGCTTGAGGGAAGCCTGAGACAATTGCATCATGCAAACATTTGACAACCTGGGATCAGAGACAAGAGGGGGAAGACCAGGGAATGAACCAAGCAAAGAGGAGTCTTTGTAGAATCCGGGTGAGACATTGGTCAAAGGTTCGACAATTTGCTTACTGGCCACTGAAGATATGATGGACTCAGCGGAGGTCTGAGACTTCGGTTCGTAATATGTCAACTGGTCAATGGTGACTATATTTCCATTATGGGGAAAGGACATCTTGTGGTGAACTGCAAATGGTACAGTAGACATCACATAGGTGTAGCTACGACCCAAAAGAAAGTTGTAATCTAAGGGGAAATCGATGACTTCTATGTCAATGCAAACAATCTTGCACGTAAGAGTAATAAGACAATTGCGGAACAGGCCAATGGGCTGGGAAGAGTGGCCATCCCATGCTCGGAGGGTGATAGTGGAAGAGGCCAACTCAGGTGATCCGAGTTGCTTCCAAACTGAAGTGAACATCACACAAGTGGATGCTCCCTCATTAATGATACACCGGGAGACGTTGGCATTCTGGATCTTGATGGGGATTTGGAAGGCGAAGAAAGCAGGAAGGGGAGGATGTTTTGACCGGTCAACATCGAAGACGATCAAATGATCATCTGAAGTATCTATAATGCCCATGGAAGTTAGTAGATATTTTCGTTGTGAAGGGCATGACTGGAGGAGTTCCAACATTGAGATGGAAGCATGAGATTGCGCCAAATCATCTACTATATTATACAAATGGGAAGCTTTGCCAGAAGTAGCATTTCGGCGTAATGGTCCCTTGGGGATCTTGTTATGAACCTCTACCTTAGGCTAGGGGATATGTAAAGGAACATTGGTTGTCAAAAGAGGCTCTGTAGAACCTGACGAAGGGGGCTCGGGGGCAGACGTAGCGGGAGGCTTGTTATACTAACAGGACCGAGTTTGAAGGTTGAGGTCAATGGTAATGGGTTGGTCAGATTTCATCATGAGAATCTGGTAATTAAAGGTACCAGATGGAGGAGGTTGAGTGGCCGCCTGACCTTCATGTGGTTGGGTAGCCACGAATCCTTGCTGAGGGAAAGGATTGGTAAACACAGCCGGTTGGATAGGTGCAGCATTGGGAGGAGTTGAAGGGGATGCTTGTTGTCCTCGCGATGCTGCTTGAGTCTCCCACATCTGACGCATCTGTGGTAAAAGAGGACAGTCATGGGTGTAATGACCATAGACACCACAACAAGAACATGGCTTATTCGTGCGAACAGGCCTATCCTGCTTGGGCTGAGTGCCCTGTTGTTGGTTAGCAGTTTTAGGTGCATTCCCTTGGGGATTAGGTTCTAGATTACCTGGGGCATATTGATTTTGGGTTCCTTTCCTCTTCTTTTTGGAAGTAAGAGGATTAGTCGCACCCTGATGTGCATACACCTACCCCTGAGAGGGCGGTGGCTGTTGTTGCGAGGGTTGAGAAGGCAAGGGAGGCAGGGGTGCTAATGTTGGAGGAGCTGGAGCACTAGGCTACAGATACGGATAATAAGGAGGTTGGGAAACATTGTGGTAAACAGGTTGGGAAAAAGGAGGAGGCATGCCGTATCTTGGATACATGCTACCGGGAGGGGGAAAAGTGCTGGAGGAGCTGGCCCCTCCCTGAGGGAAACCATATCCCATGGGAGGATGAGCATATGGATGAGAAAGGGCTCCAACGATATCGTCAGAGACATGGGATGCCCCCGGTGCGTTGGCATTTCCGGGTCTAGGGAGATCAGGTAGGATGGTATAAACATAACCAGATTGGGCGTAGATCATGTCATATTTTAACGCAATCTGGAGAGTAGCTTCTTCGGTTTGAGGGAAATGCGATGCGACATATTTTCCTATAGAAGGTAAAAGGGATCTAAGGAACCAGTCCATGTAGACATGGTCTTCGAAGGTAGGGGCTTGACATAGGCTCTTTCTTCTCCACCATTCCTTGACATGATTGGATAGGCGGGTCGCAGACGATTGACGGAAAGAGGTCAAAAGTTTGGTACCAGTGTTATAACGAAGGGGAAGCTGGAAATAAGACAGAAAAGCTTGGGCAAGTCACAAAGGTGGTATGAGAGGAGGAGGCCTGATCGACATACCACTTAGAAGCTTCGCCAGTAAGCGTACGTTGGAAAAACCGAAGACGGACAGAGTCATCAGTAAAGGAGTTAGACGAACACCACATGTGGAAATGTCGAACATGGTTTGTAGGATCTTCTCCAACAAGACCTTCAAACTTGGGGATGTTGGAAGGGAGCTTGGTTGGCATAGTAGGCCAACTAGCATCATGGTGTATAGGGTCATTGATCAACTGATTAAAATCAGGAAGACTAAGGCCTGCCATATTGGGGAGTAAGGGAGCAGCCGAGATAGTCCCTGTTTCGGTTGCACTAGTAGTATTCCCAGCATTAGGGTCGGGGCTACCACCAACGTTAGGTCCTGAACCAGACATGGTGAAGGTGACAAGGGGAGAATCGGGGATGGAACTAGAAGAGTAACCCAATGAATCAGAAGAGGAGTTGGAATGCGAACTCGGTAGAGGACTAACTCGAATCCTACGTGGAGGAGTAAGTCTTCCTAATGGAAACTGAGGATGAAGGCCAAGAAGTCTCCGGGATAAATGCCTTGGGGGCGCAATGATGACAGAAAAAACAAGGATCACAAAAGGAAGAGAGACCAACAAGGTCAAGGAGGTGCAGGATCAAATGATTACAATGTCGAAACAAGGGCAAAGAGGTGCAAGATAAATTGATTACAATGTTAAAGTCTTTGCTTGGCGTTGTTAACCAGACGCTTCTTCACTTAGGGTGTGTGTGTTAAGTGTGTTAATTTTAATTTTTAAACCCAGAAGTTTTGTAGAGAAAAAGAAAAAATGTGTTGTATAGCTGTAAATAAATCTGCATATAACAGTAATTAATGAAACTGAAATAATAGAAAATAAATAGCTAATTATGCATGAAGCCAAACCCAAGGAGGCAGGCCTCTCAACAACTAGTCTGTGGGTGGGAAAAAATCTAGTTAAAACACACCAAAATAGCCGATGGATATAAAGTTGGGAGGGACAATGATCTAAAGGTCAGATCTGCTGGAAATAGGTGCTAAAAAACAACAAAAAACCAGAGGGAAAAGTGTTGTAAATGAGGTGGCGAAAGGCTACAACCTGGAGGGAAGTGGAGGGGACCCTAGAGGAAGACCCAAACAAAGCTGAAGAGAGGTGTTTTGGATGGATGAATAACCAATCTGAAATGAATATGAAGGTAAGGGATCATATTTGAAAACTGGTTGAACACACTGAAATTTCAGACGACCTGCTTCAACTAAACTCCTCCTAGAAAGGTGGAAGGGTATTGAAGCCCTAGGGGGCTAGGTTCCTCACCCCAATGAGTAAAACAGAGCAATTATAGGTCCAAAATGGGCGGAGACAGAGGTCAGACAACCCTGAACTGAGGCCCCGACAAACCTAGAAAAATCTCAGAAAAATTCCCGCAAAAAGTTCAGGTCGCAGTTTTTGACCTGATTTATATAGATGTCACAGGTTTGGGGCTTTTTTTTGTGCCCTGAAGGTGTAGGTCGCAGGTTTTGGCCCAAAAAGTGTGACCTGCACTTCTGGCACTCTCGGGAGCAAGTTTCAGAAAAATTTGTCGTCTCAGCGGCAGCTGATGCCTATCACCTGCGCAATAGGTCCAAAAACACACGAAAGTTAGAATTTTTAATGTTTTAGGGTTTTATAGGTTAAAAACAACGTCAATAAAAGCAAAACAAGAAGCTGAAGAGAAATCCTAGGGTTTGAAGCAGTTGGTCATGCAGGGATATGAAAAACGATATAGGTCATAATCGTAAACCCTTTTGAAGTCGCCAGTTGTTAGGATGAATTCTAATCACAAGCGTACGAAAAAAGTCCACTTTAGCTGTGGATAAAAAACAACCCTAAAATCAATGATCGCTACCAATTTCTTTAGATCCGTAGTTAGTTGACCTAGATAAATGCTACAAAATCTAGATCTATGCAGTAAAAGACATTAAGTAGTAAATAAAAGCTAGAGTTGCTCCATGCATCCAATAGACAAGACACGAATATTTTTAAAGAATTTTTGCATTTTTTGACACCTGGGAAGGGAACATAGAAAGATGTTACCAGTCCCCCTCAATGGGATGGGTTCTTGTAATCCTCAGCACTTCAAATCTAAGATCTCCCTCTCTTGATGGTGTAGAAAACCCAGACAAAAAATGGAACTCAAAGGGAGCTCACAAGAAAAATGGTAGCAAAATATGACAATGATGGAGGATCAAAGTCAGACCAAAACTATAGATCCAGAGTGATCTTTATGCAACAAAAGGTAGTGAGTGAATGGAAAAACCCTTATATTTATAACAAAATATTGAGTTAGCTAGATATTGGTGCATAATTAAAATATTATTAACCAAATCTAGATCCAACTTTTATGGAATATTTTATTATATTTGTTGGAGGGAAAATGAATTTGAATTTGGTGAAATCCCTTTATTTGTAAATAATAAATAAATAAATGATTTATTTATTATTTTAAGGATGTGGTTGAGTAATAATTAAATAAATAATGATTTATTCAGTTATTTATAAATGATTTAGTCAAATTTAACAAGGAATATTATTTAAATAAGGTTTAAATAATTATTCCTAGAAAATAATAAGATAAATAATGATTTATCTGATTAATTTTCCCTTTTTGCTTTAAATATGACCAGGAATATTAATTAATTTGTTGTTTAACTAATTATTCCTTGAAGAAAATCAAACAAATGTGGATTTATTTAATATTTCCTCATAGGGTTTCCTGTTTAGACCATAAACAACGTAATAAATAAGGATTACTAGTTATTTTTCATAGTGAAAGAAATTTTACTTAGGGTAAAATTGGTCTTACATGGTGTACTTTGGTCCATCTAATATTAACAGGTTAGATGACCAAAAAATGGTGTAACACTAACTACATGTGTTCTCTCCCTATATAAGAGGTCCAACCCATAGCTCATTCTCACATTCGTAATTTTCTTTGGAGCTGTGCACACTCTTTGAGCACAAGGAGATTTCTTAGTTACAAGTGTGCCACTTTTTGGGTAAGTTTCTCAACTGTATCTTTCGCTTTCTTTTACTTTTGCATGTGTCATTTTTTCTTGCTTTTTCCTTTTCAAATGTCACTTTTTCTTATTTTAGCTCTTTCACGTGTCACTTCACTCTTGCATGTGTCGTTTCTAGTGTCTCTTTGCATTCCAATACCTTTCACATTAAAATCATGATTATTGTTGTATATATGAAGGCATGCATGTTAGTATTTTCATTCTTATGGGTCTCTTTTCTTGTTTTCATTCAACACTTAGTCAAATTTCAAGCATATATTAGCCTCCATGATCTCTTCACCCATGCATTTCTCTCTTCCTAGTAGAAAGTTCTCTAAAATTTCTCACTACTGATGTGGCATGCACACATCAAAGGAACTTGTCTCTATGCAATTACGCATTTCACACTCCTAATCAACAATCTTGATCTCCTTGTTTACTGCTCTCGTAATATGTGCTCAACCTAGTATTAAATTATGCATTGTGCATGCTATGAAACCAACTCACAAAATAGAAGAAAATATAGATCAACGACTTAGAAATCAGCCTCTTCGAGGGGGAAACCTCCTTTACATTACATAAATGAATAATTGTTGGATGATACACATAAAAAAACCTCCTTTCTATATATAAGAGTCCAGGGGGTCACAATGTAATCCTAGCTAACATAACCATAACAATGTAAGGGCACAACAATAACAATAGTGGGCTTCTATGGGGCGCAATAATAATAATATGGGGACTACATAACACAAGAATAACAATAAGGGGGCTACACTAACTGTTAGTGTCAGTTTTTGCTACTTGTCACCAGTGATCAAATGGACTCTTAACATGTTCTAATAGGGTCCTTAAGTCACATTTTTGTTATTCCAGTAGCCTGTCATCATGCAAAAATTTGGTCATTGGATGTAGATATAGGTCTATTTTTACTCCCAAAGTTTTACTAATTGTTGGTTCATTTCAACTCTTAACTGAGTGCACCATCATTCAAAAGTTTTCATCATCATTACATTCATCTTTATCATGGTTTCATTCAGTCTTGGGTCTCCATTAGGTCTTTAGGGTTCCAAGGTCATCAAATCATCATTCCATGCATAAATTCCACTAAGTGGAGGAGTGACAATAAAGTAATTTCATCAATAAATTTGATTTGAAAGAAAAAATGTAATTTTATGTTCTTAATTTGTAATAAGTACTTCATAATTCCAATAATTTTCAAATCCTCAAGTTCCACTAGCAAATGTTCAAGGTTCCAGGAAGAAGTTCAATGTTCCAAAGCCACCAAAAGTTCAAAGTTCAAATGATCAAGTTCAAGGCTAAAATAAAACACAAATGAAAGGTTGATTTTGAAAAGGAAAATGTGGGTTCATGATCATTTAATGATTACTCTCAAAGTTTAAAAGGCCCTAAAAGACCAAAATACATTCATTTTTACTCTTCAACATCGAGCTCCCAACTTTCCCAAGTCAAAAATCAAATTTTTTACTTCAAGAAATCAAATTCTGGTACAATGTTGCGCTTTTCCTTAAGGTGCTTCGATTTTATGTGGAGCACGTTGTGCTTTTCTAGATCTCTCTGCACTTTTCTCTTGCTCGCCGCGCTTTGTCTAGTGAAACTGCGTTTTCTCTCCTGGAGGCATAAAACCAAGTTTTGAAGGCTTCTGAAGGTTGTCAGTGTGTCAAGCATCTGTGGACAAGTAAGTTACATTCTACAAACCCCTCCTTGCATCTCAATCTCATAATTTTAGTGTGGAAATCCTCCATTGACCTCCATGATGTGTTTTAGTGGTTAAGCCCTAATTTTTAAAGTTTGGAAGGTAAATTTACTTTCCTCTACTTTTTTTTACCTCCCTAAAACTCTTAATCATCCCCCACAACCCTCACATCCCTCCATTCCCCAGTGGAGTCGCCATCTTGGAAACAATACTGGAGAATGGAGGGATGTGAGGGTTGTGGGGGATGATTAAGAGTGTGAGGGAGGTAAAAAAAATTCTAGAGGAAAGTAAATTTACCTTGCAAACTTTGAAAAATAGGACTTAACCACTAAAACACAACATGGAGTTCAATGAAGGGTTTACACACTAAAATTATGAGATTGATCGGCAAGGAGGGGTTTGTAGAATGTAACTC
Source organism: Pinus albicaulis (assembly GCA_034641835.2). NCBI lineage: Eukaryota > Viridiplantae > Streptophyta > Pinopsida > Pinales > Pinaceae > Pinus > Pinus albicaulis. Next base: position 1,201,151,103 of record CM076574.1, read on the forward strand.
ACTTGTCCACAGATTATTAACACACTGACAACCTTCAGAAGCCTTCAGAACTTGGTTTTATGTCTCCAAGAGAGAAAATGTAGCTTCACTGGACAAAGCGCAGTGAGCAGAAGAAAAGCGCAACGATCTCCAGAAAATCCCAGTTCCTTAAGGAAAAGCACAACGTGCTCCACAGAAAATGACAACGCCTTAAGGAAAAGCGCAACGTTGCACCAGAAATTCGATTTCTTGAAGTAAATGTTTGATTTTTTACTTGGGCAAGTTTGGAGCTCGATGCTAAAGAGTAAGAATGAATGTATTTTGGTCTTTTAGGGCCTTTTAAACTTGGATTGTAATCATTAAATGATCATAGACCCACATTTTCCTTTTCAAAATCAACCTTTCATTTGCTTTTTCTTTTAACCTTGAACTTGATCATTTGAACTTTGAAATTTTAGTGGCTTTGGAACATTGAACTTCTTTCTGGAACCTTGAACATTTGCTGGTGGAACTTGAGCATTTTCAGCTACTTGGAATTCTGAAGTACTTATTACAAATTAAGAACATAAAATTACATTTTTTCTTTGAAATCAATTTTTTTGATGAAATTACTTTATTGTCACTCCTCCACTTGCTGGATTTTATGCATGGAATGATGATTTGATGACCTTGGAACCCTAAAGACCTAATGGAGACCCTGTATTGAATGAAACCATGATAAATATGACTGTAATGATGATGAAAAATTTTGAATGATGGTGCACTCAGATGAGAGGTGAAATGAACCAACAATTAGTAAAACTTTGGAAGGAGTAAAAACAAACCTAGATCTACATCCAGTGAACAAATTTTTGCATGATGAACTAATGGAATGATAAAAATTTGACTTAAGGACCACATTAGAACATGATAAGAGTCCATTTGATCACTGGTGAGAGGATGAAAAAAATGACACTAACATTGGCTCCAGCTGGGGATGACAGCTCCTTGGAGGTGTCAAGAACACCATAAACCAAGTAGCCTAACCATTGGGCATGGAGTAAAAAGCTAAAAACCAGACTTAATACTGAAATATTGATATAATAAACTGACTCAAAACTGGATTGTCTTGAATTTGACTAAACTTTGAAAACAACAGAAAACCAGTGAAACTTTATGGCCTTCACCTTGGGCTCCAAGCTCCAATGATTCTCCGCTTCACACTTTGCAGAAAAATTAAACTGATATATACAATGGAATTGGGAAATTTTCAGAAATTTGCATCAGAAAAGATAATGCTTAAGGAGCCTATCAATGACTAGTCCTCCTAAGAAATCCTCTCCATTCATCTCTTCTAATAGGAAAGCATGTTGTCCGTGAGAGGCTGAAATCTTGTATGGTCCTTTCCACAGGTTCTAAAATTTTTCGTGCTTCCTTTTTTTCTCGTTTCTAGCATCCCAGCAGAGGACCACATATCCAATCTTGAAATCATCCACCTTTGTCTTGTGGTCATATACCTTCTTTATCTTTTCATGAATCTCTGAGGTGTTCTGAAAGACCTCATCTCTTGTTTGTTGAAGATGGATCATCTAATTGATCCAACATTGTACATCATTCTCTTCACTTCCCGCTTCTTGTAACAACTTTATAATCGAGGCTGCAAGTGATGTAGGAAAAACAGTATCTACTCCATATACCAATTGAAAAGGAGACATTCCTATTGATTTTTTACTACGCACCCTGTTTTCCCACAAAGCATTAATAAGCTTTTTTTGCCAATTCTTCTTGTTTGCCTCCAATATATTCTTTATAATATTTATCAAGGATTTATTAAAAGATTTTTCCAATCCATTACCTTGCGGATAATATGTGGTTGACTGCCCCAATTTGATGTTGTACATGTCACAAAACTCAACCATTTTCTTCGACTTGAATGCAGCCACATTTTCTATAATGATCTTATGAGGATAGCCAAAACGAGACAAAATGTTAGTCTCCAAAAACTGAATAATTACCAAATCTGTTGCTTGCCTTGTTGGGATCGCTTCGATTCATTTGGTGAAGTAGTTGGTGGCCGTTAATATCCATTTATGTTGTGTTGATGGTGAAGGGTGAATCTCTCTGATAAAGTCAAGGCCCCACTGCTGAAAAGGTGATTGCACGGAAATAGGCTGCAAAGGTAATGGAAGAAGTTTTCTTTTACCTTGAAATACCTGACACTCATGGCAACTCATCACTATTTTATATAAATCTGCAAAAAGAGTTGGCCAATAATATCCAGCCCTCAACACCTTATTAGCCATGTTTTTCAAAAACATGTGACCTCTGCAATATTCCTTATGGAAATAGTTCATTACCTCTTTAGCTTCAGCTTCTACTAAAAAATTCACCAAGACACCTCCCAGGTATTTCCAATAAAGAGCGTTGTCCAAAATGCGGTATTTGTAAGACTTCAACTTTAATTACCTACCCTTACTTTTAGACATGCCTGAAGGAGGATTTATATGCTAAAGACATTATATAATGTCGGAATACCAAGGAGATGAGAGAAAAATATCAGATACCTATATGAGAGTGTCATCCTCTTCTTCATCAGAAAAAACTAAAATGAGGTCGATATCTAGAGCATGTAAATTTGATTCAGCCATGAGCTTGGCTAATCCCTGACATCCGATAAACTTTGTGGGCTTGATCTCAAGGTCATACTCTAACATTTCTACTATCCACTTCCCTCTTCTACCTTCCGGATCAGTCTACATAAGAAAATCCTTTACTGCTACATTTGGGACAAAAGTTAGAATATGTGAATGAAGGATATATACGGGGAAGTCCTTCAATGCCTTTACGGGGGCCAAGGCTTTCTTCTCAATTATGTTATATCTAAGGGCTACATCCCTGATGGTATGACTGAAGAATGCAATGGGATACTCGATCTTATCCTTCTTTTGCTTCAAACCCATAGCTAAGGTATGTTTAGAGGCAAATGAAAAGATAATAAAATCAGTGGAGTAATCGGGGTTGACTAAAACTGGGGCTGTAGTTAAGGCAAACTTCACTGAATTAAAATAATTTTTGGCATCCTCGTATCACTTTACCTCATTTCATTTCTTTAGCATGTTGGTCATTTCTCAAAAATGCTCAGCCAGATTTGGAATAAATCTCCTTAAGCAGTTCATCTTACCATTGAAAACTTGAATCTCTTTTTTACTGCTTGGAAATTCAATTTGCAGAATAGCATCAACCCAAGAAGGATAAATCCAGATACCATCTTTGGAGATGATATGACCGAGAAGATTGCCCTCCTCAACAACAAAAAGACTCTTTTTTGGATTAAGAGAAATTCCGAATTTCCTGCATTTCTGAAATACAATTCATAAGTGATACAAATGTTGATCATTGGAATGAGAGAAAACTATCAAATCATCAATATATACAACTAAGAAAACATCCTTCTCATCTGCAAAGGCCATTTCCATCGCCTGCTGAAAGGTGGCCCCTGCATTCTTGAGCCCGAATGGCATCTTAGCATAATTAAATGTGCCCCAAGGTGTCTTGAAGACAATTTTGTCTTGGTCCTTCTCGTGCACTAAAATTTGATTGTATCCCGAATATCCATCAAGAAGAAAATTTCAGGAAGCCCCAACCACTCTCTGCAAGATATGATCTGTTTTGGGAAGGGGATAATTATCCATCAGAGACACCTTATTTAAGTTACTACAATCAATGCAAATCTTGATTTCTCTAGTTTTCTTCCTTACCATAATTAGATTTGATATTCAGTCAGAAAATCTGATGGGAACAATAATGCCAACCTTAAAAAGTATGTTCACCTCCTTCTCTATCGACGACAACAACCTTGGGTTGATTCTTCTCAGCTTTTGGCTAAAGGGCTTTTGGTCAAGTTTGATTGGAATGGTATGCTAAATGATATTCTTATCATAAAATTTCAAGTTTGCATAATCCCAAGAAAATACATCAGAAAATTCAGACAATAAAGCAATGTACTTTTCTTTTACGTCGGGATATAAAGACTTGGAAAATTTGACCATCTTAGGCTTGTCTGTTGTTTCGATGTTCACATCCACAACACCTTTCTTGGTAGGAACCAAGGTCGGTTTCCTAGTAACATCATCTTGATCAAACAGTTATTCCAAAGGTATAAGACCTCTTGGAATATTGCTATCCTTCAACTGTAACACATCAACCTGAGTGGCTTTGATGACTTGATAATATTTGTCATAAACTTCATCAATAAAAGAATTCTCGAATTCACCTTCATTTTGCATAAAATTATTTACTTTCATCCCAAAACACATGCCAATACGGGAAGTTGTCAGGGATAGTGGGCCGATGTTTAACATGAATTTCAAATTTCTTATTAGAATATATGGGAATCTTGAAATTACTTGCTGTTGTAGCAAGTGAATCTGCCATAATATTTTGACTTCTTGGTACTACTGACAATGTATATTAAGGAAAAATATTTAGGATATCTAGTACAAAATTTCTATATGCTCTCATTCGTGGATGCTTGGCCTAGTATTCCCCTTTTACCTGTTTAATCACAAGCTCAGAGTCGCCATAAACTGAAATTATTCTTGCGTCCGACTTTTTCAGGGTTTTGAGGGCGGTGATCAATGCCTTGTACTCAGCCTTATTGTTAGAACAATCGAAAGCCAAATTATATAAGCATAATCTTACACTTTTTGGAACTTTACCTAGCTGATGAAGAGGACTATGGATCCAAATTTCGATGGCTACCCCATCTTTCCCTAAGGCACCATCAAAATCCATGGTCTAAAGATGATTTTCATCATCCAGATGTTGGAAATATGTATTATGTTTTGTCTCATATTTTCGGGCCACTTCTTCAATTTGTTATGAACCTTTTTATGACTTATCTGATGACTTATTTAAAGAACGAGGAAGATTTCCTTTTCCCTCATCTAAAACTTCTTTGAAACTATTGGAAATTTCTAGAATTTCTTCTACTTCTATGGGCTGACTATCTACACCATTCAAACCACTATCATTAAACAAAATAAATGATTCAAGATCTGTATGTACAACATTGATAGGATGATTGTTGGGTTTCTCTTTGCTGGTAATCATGTATTTCATCTTCGTTTGCCGGTACAACTTCCTCAATTGTTTGAAAACCGAGATGGTGGCATACGAGAAATCCAATTGCAAAGTACCTCTCAACTTTGTTCCCTGTTGGTTCTAAAGAGAAAATCCCTTGGTTGTGGAAAGGGATCAGTGCTTAAGAAATTTTTAGAAATATATGTCACAAAATTAATTATATAAGGTGGTCTTTGTTCAATCCATTTGGAAATTTTTTTTTTAAAACCCTCAATAATTTGATATAATGAAAGATTCTACAATGCCATTAACTGTTGATATTCGAATGAAAAGAAGAACTGTAGAGGAAAATTAAAATGATATGTTGTAACACAAAATCTATCACCTTAAATCTCAGAATGAATTTATGAAGAAAGAACAGTTGGAGTGAAGGAGCACTTATTAAGGTTATTTAACTCTTACTCACAGATGCAATTAAGAGACCGGCAACTAATTTACTTCACTTCATTCAAAGAAGAAGGACACAAGATGATACAGGAAAAAACAAATCACCATCAACAATTTCAAGAAACTTGATGCTTCTTTCATTAATTTCTTAGAAAAGTAAGTACAAAATTGTAGTCTTCCAGAGGTTCAAAACTCGGAACCTTCCTCATTCTTACTATATTGCTTAAATACATACAAAAGTAGTTTGTAACTGGTGGAACTTCTTGAAACTACTCAAACTACCTAAACAGTCTAAACTACTTATTAGATTACAATTGAGGGAATCATTACAGCCTCAATATTTCAACAAAGAAAGATAAATAAAACTTGGAATATTAATCTATTTGCTGAATATGATTTGTTGTTGATGCATTTCCCTGAGGTGTTGATGTAACTCTATGGGGTGTTAATGTGTCACCTCGCTGATTAGTCATCCATGCCTTGCATTTTTTCAATATTTCAATGTTTGTCTCAGGAGAATTGACCAACTTCTGATACTCTAGTCTGAAAGCAATGATCCTGGTAAAAGTAGGCCTTTCCAAAAACAAGGTATTAATCATCCATAATAATTCAAAATGTCTATGCAAGAAATTGACAATTGTGGCTCCTTTTAAGACTGCAGTTTTCTCATTGGTATTATCAATCTTGATTTTTTCTCCCACTAACAAAGTCTCATATGAATCCCAAGATAGTAAATTTCCTTGCCGATCCCAGCAAAATAGAAGCCCAGCTCTGGTCCTTTTGTCGAACATGGTGTTGAATTTATCCACAACTTGTTTGATCTCTATCAATTTCTTCTCTGTTGATTTCCTGCAAGCATTCTTCACAATCAACTTATTGATTTATAAAACACATAATGTTATATATTTGATTTCATGCTCCTCTAGCTCTTGATCTGTCTTGGAATTGACAAAGTCAATAATTTTTTTTTCCCATAGATATATGTTAAACAACTTCTGCTTATCAACAAGAATAAGCTCTTGTAAATCTCTGATTATGTTTTTTTCCTCTAACACTATAATCAGTGATTCCCAAATAGTTTTCATTACTTCAATAATTTCATTCCACACAATATCCTTTGCTTGAATTAACGACATGTTTCCCTTTAATTTTTCTTTAGGACTCTTGATTTCTTCATAAGCTGTCTAGAAATCACATTTATATTTATTAACTTCTCTATCTTTGGCATGTATTATCTTCATTGTTATATCAAGATCACTATGAGTTTTCTTGATATCAACCTCTGCCATCTTCAATTTTATGCTCAATTGGGAAAATCTAGCTGTTGGATCATCATCTCTAGATGAAAAAACTATGGTGCAAGTATGTGATTCAACCTGACTCTGCATATTAACCATTGTATCCTTTAATCTAGAAATTTCTTCATCTTTCTGCAACAGCTGCTGTAAAAGAATTTCCTTCTTATTTTATACCTCTGCCACCACTGTTTCCATTGGATTCTCTCCAATAGGTAGCTTTATCTTTTTCTTCAACACATTAATTTCTAATTCTGCACTTTGTAATAATTTTTGCACAGTTGATCTATCATTGGGATCCACTCCAATTTTTACAATTATTTTCTTCAATTCTTCATTTTGAGTTGAAAGAGCCCTGTAATTAGCCTTCTCTAACTTTAGCTACTTTATTACTTTTCCCAACATATTCTTAGCCTTATAAGCATCTGCACTAGTTTGAGTCAAGTCATCAACAATCAATTGACCAATTTGCAGGTGTAAGTTAACTTTATCAAGTAAATGGATATTTTTAGTATCAACAGTTAGATTTACAGTTTTAAAACTGCTAGATGACCCTACTATCATTTCAGATGGGTGAGAGAAAGAACTTTTCAACTGAGCCCTTTCTAAATCCATAGTACTCAACAATATGGTTTGATCAGGAGTAATCTGATACTCAGCTTGAGCCTCCATGCTTACTCTGATCTTCTGGTTCTTTTTCGCAATCTGGGCAAAGGCCTGCTTGATTAAGGGTACCTGATCATGAACAACTTCATGTCTTGATGGTGAAACTGGCACATTTTGAATATCTCCTAATTGAATTAAGAAACCAGGCTGTGTTTTTGTTATCTTTTCAGTTAACTTAGCTCTTTTGTCGGCTCTTTGTTCTTCATCCTCAGAATCAACCACCTTGTCTTTACTTCTTTTACTTACCCTTTTAGAGATGATTGGAGTCTGAATGCTAGTACTACCAGAGCCTGCAAAACCTTGATTAGCTAGATTCTCAATCTCAGGCTTACTGTCATAACAAAAGAAGAATAACCATTTTCAACTCTCTTGTTAGAAATCACCTTGTGTGGATCATAAGCCCATTTCTCACCTAATAACAAATGCACGCCTTCTAACATTCGGTTTACCTCACTCGCTGCTTGTCTCATATTTACTATGAATGGTCGAACAGTCATAGGCAACTTAAATAGATGGCCTTTCTTCATTGGGACAAATGTATCTGATCTACATTCAAGCTTTGTCTAATAAACTCCAGGGTAAACATTCTCATGGGGACAAATATGGGTAATCTATAAGGCTCAATCCCAGCTCCATACAACCTAATTTCTGAATAATCATCATACAAAAACCAATATCCAAATTTTCAATTAACACTATATTGAAGAAATTCCTGGGCCTTCGACAGAAAAAATGGAGGAGTAATTCCATTCCAAATCTTATAGGAAATTGGCATGAAATAAGTAGGAAAATTAAATACCCATCCATCATTAGGTTCATTTCTTATTACATCTATCCAAAACAACACTGATTTCCTTTTCTTCTACATATTGATATAAGAATAAGTAAGTAATTAGTTAGGGAAACCCGAAAGACCCAATGAGGGACAAGCTCATCAGCTGAGCATTAATGTTCTCTTTCTAGTAGGAAGGAATATCTAACACCACATTGGGCTTCATAATTACAACAAATAACCCAAGAACTGAATTGTCAACTTGAGCAACATCCTCCTTCCCAAGTATCTTAAAAAAAAATTGCAGTACGGGCTTGAATTCTGCATAAAAAATCTCCAAGGGAAACTCTTTATCATCTAGCCAAAAACATCCTGCTTCCGGCTTTAGAAAGAAAACCAGCTGTGTGAAATCCTACCCTGCAAGACTGTCATGTAGTGCTATCAATGATTCTTCAATAAATTTGACATAAGACTCTGACTCAGGATAACAAAGGGCTTGACGAATTAACAAAGATGTGACTTGAAGAACACTTTATCCTAAATTATTCATCACAAAGCACTTGCGAGGGTACAATGCGAATACTAGCCAATGTACGAATTTTGGAAAAAGATGGGTTTTCGAGACACATGTAGCCATAACACCAGACTTGACCATGGCTAAATAGACGGGATAATTCTTCTCATTAAATAAAACTTGTTGTTAAAAAGGTAGGTGCTCAACTGTGCACAAGGTATCCTTGACATATTGTTCAGTATCCATTAGTGGGATGTGGCTGGAAGAGCCAGAGAGGGATGATTGTTTAGCCATGGATTTACTCAGGGTGGCAACTGTACAAATGTGGAGGTGTGAAATTAAATGACTCAGACGACTCTTGAACAATTGGGGCTGAAAAACGACAAGATGAAAAGTAGAACTTTAACACATTTTATATATGGCACGAGATTTTGGAAATGAATGTGAATTCAATACATGACTTGACAGATAACATACATATGATGTGACATATGGACTGGCTCATTGTTGGTGACGTTAATTGCCCGCGTCATTGGTTGTCTACGTCATTGCGGGAACACTCTGGAGTACAATAGACTCATCGGAGGTATGCCCTCGCAGTGATCGTGAACCGTCGATCATTGGTCAACAAACTCTCGACAGGGTCAATTGCGGAGGCACCCTCGGTGCTATACTTCAGGATGTTTGTGCTCGTGGGTTTCCGCCGATCCAAATGAACAATGTTTCTTTTAAACCCCACTCGATGAGTTACACGGAGGTTAACCCAATGGTGAGACCCACATTCACATTTCTACACAATATGTTAACTGGTCAACATAAAAAAAAATAAAATAAATAAAATAAATAAAATAAAAAATAAATAAAAATAAAATAAAAATAAAAATAAAAAAATAAAAAATTTCGGCATATAGAAAGTTTACATTTTCCTATTTTCTAATATATATACATTTTTTTGTGCTTTGAAAAATATTTCGAAAGTAAATGTAAACGATCCATAACATTTGGCTCCACTTGGGGATAATGTTTTTTGCCATGAAACACTAAGAACCGCAAACCAGTGCCTTCACCTCGGGCATGGATTCAAATATTGTTTGGTGACATATGAACAATGGACAATCTGGTATTTACAATGATGAAATGCTGAATTTTAATGTTGGAAATAATGCTTCAAATGCTGCCTATTCACAGGCAGTTGTACATATTATCCATCTAAATATTCTAGGATGAAAGTGTTGTTTGACCAGGCTTTAGTAATTCTGTATGGACCATACTAGAGAGGGTCAAAATTACCATGCTTCCCTTTATCTTCCCTTCTGGTGCCCCATCTTAGTAGTATATCTCCTGCTTGAAAGAGGATTTCTTTTTCTTTCATGTTAAATATAGACTTCATTCTTGCCTGATAAGTAATCAAGTTATCTCTAACTTTTTTTCTACTTTCACTTGACTCAATCAATTTATTCACTCTTCTCACCAGAGCATTAGGTTCTTCCTGAGCTTCTTGAAGAAAGCAATCACTAATTTGGCCAACTGACTAAGAAACAATGCTTGAGTTCCATAAGCCAACTCAAAGGGTGATTTTCCAGTGGAACTCCTGGTAGTTACTTGAACTGCCCAGAGGGAAAATTTTAACTTTGAATCCCAGTCTTTTTTATTTTCAGTGATTGTTTTCTTCAGAATCCTAACCAATGTCTTGTTTGAAGACTTTTCCAATCCATTCCCTTGTGGATGGCATGTTGTGGAATGTGATAAAATTACATTATATGCTTGATAGAAATCGATGAATCGAGCATAATTAAATACCTGAGAATTATCAGTTACAATCTTGACTGGGCATCCAAACATGCTGAAAATGTTCTCCTCCAAAAACTTCATCACCACTTGATCATTTGCTTTTTTGGTGGGTATTTCTTCAACCCAATTTGTGAAGTAATCAGTGGTAGTTATAATCCAATTGATGGTGGATTGATTTCTCCAATAAAGTCCAGTCCCCACTGTCTGAAAGGTTCTTCTATGAATATTGGAATGGAAGGTAATGGAGAAAGTCTTTTCTTCTCAGTAAACAATTGTCATTTCTGATAGCTTCTGACCAGTCTATATACATCCGCAAACATGGTGGGCCAATAGAAACATGGCTTGAGGATTTTATGGGCTGTGACCTTCCAACTATAATGCCTTCCACACATAATTTCATGGTATTCCTTAGTAACTTCAATGGATTCACCTTCAGTCAAGCACAACAGAAAGATACCATCAGGATCTTTCCAGTACAATTTTGCTTGTACTATGGCATATGCCTGAGATTTAATCTTGAGGGATCTATACTTTGATCTATTCAGCAAAGTTGGACAAGAGAAGAAACATAAATAATGAACTATATATTTATACCAATCTGAGCATAAATATTTGTATTGAATACCTGGTTTGGACTTCTTTTGACCTTCTTCATTTACAACTTCATCTCCTGGTGCTAACAGACTGATTCCCAATGCTTGAAAATTTGTCTTTGCTAACAAATTAGCCAAACCTTGCCCCTTGATCAATTTTGTAGGTTTAATATCTAGATCACACTCCTGAATTTTTGCTATTCATTTCCCTCTCTTTCCTTATACATCACTATGAACCATCACATCTTTAACAACAAAATTAGGTATATATGCAGTTTTATGGGACTGTAACACATAATTTCTAAAGGATTTGAGTGCTTTGACCAATGCATACACTTGTTTCTCCAAAATTTTATATTTGAGCTCATCATCTCTGAGAAATTTGCTGAAGAATGCCACTGGTTGTTCTTTATTTTCCTCATTTCTCTGTAATAACACAACAACAATAGTAGAGGGGGAAGAAAATGAGAATATCTAAAATGCCTTTTGATAATCTGGACTAATTATAACAGTAGCTTCCTGGAGAGCCTCCTTTATTCTAGAAAATTATTCTCTTGCTTCTTTATTCCATTGCACTTCTGCTTTTTTTTTCAACATATTGGTTATGTTTTTCACAATTTCTGCATAATTTGGCACAAACCTTCTCAAAAATTTTATCTTTCCCAGAAATATTTGAATATCTTTCTTGCTTCTGGGTAAAGGAATTGTCTGAATTACTTCCACCCTTGCTAGATCAATCTTTACCCCTTGCTTTGAAACTATGTGACCCAATAATTTACCTTCTTCCAAAGCAAACAAGGATTTTTTGGGATTTAGTGACAAACCAAACTTATGCATTTGTCAAATTTTTTTTGTAGATGTTCCAGATGTTCATCATATGACCCTGAGAAAATAGTTACATCATCCAAATATATAACCACATACTTGTCACCAACAAACGCTATATCCATGGCCTTATAAAAGGTTTCACCTGCATTCATAAGTCCGAATGGCATTCTGGCATACATGAAAGTGCTCCAGGGGGTTGTGAAAGTTGTATTTTTCTGATCTTACTTATCCACTGCCACTTGATTATACCCTGAGAATCCATCAACCATGAACATCTTGTAGGCTCCAGTCACCTTTTGTAAGACATAATCCATTTTAGGTAAAGGGTAATTATCCTTTAGAGATGCTCTGTTCAGGTTCCTGAAATCCACATACAATCTTATCTTTTCATTCGTCTTCCTCACTGGAACCAGATTAGAAACCCAATCAAAATTTCTGAGAGGAACTATGATTTTTTCTTGTAGCAATTTCTTCACTTCTTTTTCAATTGGAGCCAACAATAATGGATTAATTTTCCTGAGCTTCTTTCTATGTGGTTTAATTCCTTCTTTCAATGGAATCTTATGTTGTATTATGCTTTTATCATATGTTTTCAGGTCTTCATATGACCAAGCAAACACATCCATGTACTTCTTGAAAAGATCAATATATCTTTCTTTATAGTTTTGGACACACCTTTGAACACTTTCACCATTTTTGGTTCCTGCTGAGTTCCCAAATTACAGTTTTCCATTTCTTCCTCTTGATGTATTTTATCCGAATCAACAAAAAAATCATTAGAATCAAATAATCATTCAAGAGGAACTAAACCTTTAGGGAGCACATTATATTTTAATTGGATAATGTTATGATCACCTATTGACTGTTTGAGGAGTCTTATCTCTAATTTCTGCTCTGTTTATTCTTCTTCTTGATCTATCTCAACATCTTCAAAATTTCCAATCATTGTCAAGAACTTATTTATCTTCTCATCATCTTCAAACACCTGCCAATGTTTCACATTGTTAGGGACAAAGGGTCTATGTATAATTTCAATCTCATACCTTAGCCTTGGATTAATTGGAGGCTTGAAGGTGATGGCTACAACTACTAATGATTCACCCAATCTATTCTCCTCCCTTGGAATAAAATGAATATTGAAGGCTTCAAAATAGTTCTCTATCAAGTCCTAAACTTCATTTCTATATGATATTAATCTTGGATGCTTGGTCTGACAATGATTTTTAATATGTCTTATGATCAATTCAGAATCACCGAAAATAGAAATATATTGAATTCCCATCTTCTTAGAAATTTGAAGAATCATGATCAAGGCCTTATACTCAGCTACGTTATTTGTTGAATCAATTTCCAACTTAAAAGAAAAAGGCATGCAATTACCTTCTCGTGATATCAGCAATAATCTAGCTCCTGTGCCATCCTTGGAGTAGGCACCATCAAAGTAGCAGTTCCAAATATTATTTGAATGCAACTCATTATGTACATCTGCTGAAGAGATTTTCTTCTCCATGTCTTCAGCAAATTTTGCATCTTCTTGCAGCATGAAACATGAAATATCTTCTTTTTCCTGACTATAAATAGGGGAATTACTTGCATCTTTCTTTGTTGTGGTTTTCACAAACCTTGTTTCTTGTACAATATCCTTTCTTCCCCATTAAAAAAAAGAATAATAGCATAAGTGAAATTTAACTTTAGAACTCCTCCAAAATTTTCTCCCCAAGATCTTGACAAGAGCATTCCAAACCTGGCTGGAATGTCAGCAACAACTACGTCCATAACAATACTTTTTTTTGGAATCTGTGCCAAAGGCACTACCATGTCTTTAATTAACCCAACACATTTCACCCTCTTGGAATCAAATGAGTATAGATCCCTGTAAGTTTTAATAATCTACAAATTCAATTCCTTCATGACATACAATGGAATACGATTATGAGAAGCCCTTGAATCCATCATACAATTATGGAGAATAAAATCATGAAGAAGCAGTGAAATGTAAAATGAAGGAACAAAAGAATCTAATTCTTCTACATGAGCACCAAAAGTGACTATTGGCTTTTCTTCTTGCAGGTTCACAATATATTCAATCTGTGAGAGATTAATGAATTCTGAAATTTCTTTTTTATAACCTGGCGTTTTAGCTAATTCAAGAAGAGGCACCTGAATCTTGACTTTCTCCAACTCCTTTGTTAAGCTGAAAACCTGAGTTTGCTTAACATTCTTCTCAGGTTCTTCTTCATTCCTTCTAGGATTTAAATTTTGTTCAAGCACATGAACAAATTTCTCCAAAATATCGATATCAACTGATTTGTTTTGGGAAGATTCAGCCTGCTGCACTTCTGTTATGTTTATTGGATTTACAGGTTTCTTCCCTTTATCTGCTTGTTTTACTGAGTCCTTTTGTTGTGGAGTCGCCATTGGAGGAGGAGTAGAATCTTGTTGTTCACCTTCATTATCCTGCACCCTAGATCTCTTTATAGACCTCAAATCATACTTTTTATGTAACTCAACTTGCATGAAATTTGTGAATTTCCTATAGTATTCATTCATCTCATCTTGATTAAAAGATACTTCAGCTTCAGCATATTCTCTTTAACAATATTCCTCTTCATCATATTCTCTTGTGTACATAGCAGATATTTGATCTTCATCTTCTTTTTGGTAATCTTTTGCTGACTCTCCAGGTGCTGCTTCTATATACAATGGTGCTTGAACCTGATCTTGATCTTTTCTTTCCCTCTGCAAAATTTGTAGGGGTTGTTTTATGAATTGAGGATTAAATCCTCCTCTGTTTTGTTGCACTTTTCTTTAGGGGGTTTTACTTTCAAATTCCATCTTAACTAAATTATTTGATAATTTTTTATCACCTTAGACATATCTTCAATTCTTTGATCATGTGATGATTCTTCCTTTTCTTTTCCCTTCTCTTGAATTAACTGCTTTTCTCTCACCTTCACAGCTGCAGTCATATTGGCTTCAATTTCTAAAGCATCCGTATGTATTTGTTCAAGAGTAGGGGATTTACTTTCTATGAGTGTGAAACTGAAATCAGCTTCAAAAGCCCCAGCAAAAACCACCTTTTCTCCAAAAGGAGGGGGTTTCATCTCTACAGGTAAGCTATTATACAATTTATTGAATATTTTGACGAACTCAAAAATATTCTCATTAGGTTTTCTTTTAATTGCATTGAATTCTGTTAGTGAATAACCATGATCTATTTTCTCTCCCAAACTCTGAGTGAATTCATTTTCTAACTCTTCCCATGTATTAATAGAACCATTTGGTAAACCTTTGAACCATTTTCTAGCCTCTCCATCTAGAGATTGAACAAAAAGTCACATTACAACATTAAGATGTTCTACATTCAAATTTTCAACAAAATTACAAAACATAGGTAAATATTGTTCTGAAGTTACTTCATCTTCTCCAGTGAAATGAGGAAGTAATTTAAGATATTCTTGAGGCATTGCATTCATTGGTTTTGGAAGATTAAGTGGTGCATATCTATTCATCAAGAAAGTTGGTGCTGCCATATTTACACCTAGATTAACTGTTCCTTGGGTAGATGCAGTTGATGTACCAGATGTGAAAGTGAATGGGGGTGATGGTGATAAAGTGGATATGGGCGTAGGCTGATGAACAATGGAAGAAGGACTAACAATTGGAATTCGTTGACTTTGTGTAAAAGTAAAGGAAATAGACTCAAAAGAGTGTTCTTCCAACTTAGGTTCTTGAAAATGAATGGGTGTGAAAGGTGAATCTTGTTCCAAGAAATGATGTAATTTAGAGATATCTTCAAACAAAGGATTATGAGAACTGCTACTAGGAGCACACAATGTAGGACTAGGTGTTGAAGGGGTTTTAGGTTTTTGAACCTTTTTAGAAACTAATCTTTCAGGGTCCCACAAAGCAAGGACTTTCTGCTGTGAGGTATCTGACCTCGTGTGAGGCATTTTGAAAGCTGGAATTCTAAAAATAACAAACACAACCGAATATTTACTCCTCACTGAACAACCAAAGGAAATAATGTGAAAAACCCAGGTAAAATGAACTTTGTTTTTTCATCCTCAGAAACAACGCCAAAAAATGTTGGTTCTTAAGAGACAATCCCTTGGCTGTGGAAAGGGATCAGTGCTTAAGACATTTTTAGAAATATATGTCACAAAATTAATTATATTAGGTGGTCTTCATTCAATCCCTTTGGAAATTATTTTTTAAAAACCCTCAATAATCTGATATAATGAAAGATTCTACAATGCCATTAATCGCTGATATCTGAATGAAAATAAGAACTGTAGAGGAAACTTAAAATGATATGCTGTAATACAGAATCTATCACCTTAAATCTCAGAAGGAACTTATAAAGAAAGAATAGTTGGAGTGAAGCAGCACATATTAAGGTTATTTAACTCTTACTCATAGATGCAATTAAGAGACCGATAACTACTTCACTTCATTCAAAAAAGAAGGACATAAGATGATAGAGGAAAAAACAAATTACCATCAACAATTGCAGGAAACTTGATGCTTCTTTCATTAATTTCTCAGAAAAGTAAGTACAAAATTGTCGTCTTCTAGAGGTCTAAAACTCGTAACCTTCCTCATTGTTACTGTCTTGCTTAAATACGTACAAAATAAATTTGTAACTGCTGGAACTTCTTGAAACTACTCAAACTACCTAAAATGTCTAAACTACGTATTACATTACAATTGAGGACATCATTACAACCTTGACCTTTTAACAAAGAAAGATAAATAAAACTTGGAATATCAATCTATTTGCTGAATTTGATTTGTTGCTGATGCAATTCCCTGAGGTGCTGATGTGTCACCTGGCTGATCAGTCATCCATGCCCTGCATTTTTTGCAGATTTCAATGTTGGTCTTGGGAGAATTGACCAACTTATGATACTCTAGTCTGAAAGCAGTGATCCTGGTAAAAGTAGGCCTTTCCACAAACAAGGTTGTAATCATCCATAATAATTGAAAATGTCTATATAAGAAATTGACAATTGTGGCTCCTTTTACGATCACAATTTTTTCATTGGTATTATCAATCTTGCTTTTTGCTCCCACTAACAAAGTCTCATATAAATCCCAAGATAGAAAATTGCCTTGCAGATCCAAGCATGATGGCAGCCCAGCTCTGGTCCTTTTGTCGAACATGTTGTTGAATTTATCCACAACCTGTTTGATCTTTGTCAATTTCTTCTCTGCGGATTTCCTACAAGCATTCTTCACAATCAACTTATTGATTTCTAAAACACATAATGTTATATCTTTTATTTCATGCTCCTATAACTCTTGACCTGTCTTGGAATTGACAAAGACAATAAACCTTTTTTCCCATAGAGCTCTGTTAAGTAACTTCTGCTTATCAGCAAGAATAAGCTCCTATAAATCTCTGATTATGCTTTTTTCCTCTGACACTATAATCAATGATTCCCAAATTGTTTTCATTACTTCAATAATTTCATTCCACACAATATCATTTGCTTGAATTAAAGACATGTTTCCCTTTAATTTTTCTTTAAGACTCTTGGTTTATTCATAAGATGTCTAGCAATTAGTTGTATATTTATTAACTTCTCTATCTTTGGCACGTATTATCTTCATTGTTATATCAAGATCACTATGAGTTTTCTTGATATCAACCTCTGCCATCTTCAATTTTATGCTCAATTGGGAAAATCTAGCTGTTGGATCATCATCTCTAGATGAAAAAACTATGGTGCAAGTATGTGATTCAACCTGACTCTGCATATTAACCATTGTATCCTTTAATCTAGAAATTTCTTCATCTTTCTGCAACAGCTGCTGTAAAAGAATTTCCTTCTTATTTTATACCTCTGCCATCTCTGTTTCCATTGGATTCTCTCCAATAGGTAGCTTTATCTTTTTCTTCAACACATTAATTTCTAATTCTGCACTTTGTAATATTTTTTGCACAGTTGATCTATCATTGGGATCCACTCCAATTTTTACAATTATTTTCTTCAATTCTTCATTTTGAGTTGAAAGAGCCCTATAATTAGCCTTCTCTAACTTTAGCTACTTTATTACTTTCCCCAACATATTCTTAGCCTTATAAGCATCTGCACTAGTTTTAGTCAAGTCATCAACAATCAATTGACCAGTTTGCAGGTGTAAGTTAACTTTATCAAGTAAATGGATATTTTTAGTATCAACAGTTAGATTTACAGTTTTAAAACTGCTAGATGACCCTACTATCATTTCAGATGGGTGAGAGAAAGAAATTTTCAACTGAGCCCTTTCTAAATCCATAGCAGTCAACAATATGGTTTGATCAAGAGTAATATGATACTCAGCTTGAGCCTCCATACTTTCTCTGATCTTCTGGTTCTTTTATGCAATCTGGGAAAAGACCTGCTTGATTAAAGGTATCTGATCATGAACAAATTCATGTCTTGATGGTGAAGCTGGAGCATTTTGAGTATCTCCTAATTGAATTAAGAAACCAAGCTATGTGTTTGGTATCTCTTCAGTTAACTTAGCTCTTTTCTTGGCTCTTTGTTCTTCATCCTCAAAATCAACCACCTTGTATTTACTTCTTTTACTTACCCTTTTAGAGATGATTGGAGTATGAATGCTAGTACTACCAGAGCCTGCAAAACCTTGATTAGCTAGCTTCTCAATCTCAGGCTTACTATCATGAACAAAAGCAGAATAAGCATTTTCAACTCTCCTATTAGAAATCACCTTGTGTGGATCATAAGCCCATTTATCACCTAATAACAAATGCATGCCTTCTAACAAGCCTCATATTTACTATGAATGGTCCAACTGTCATAGGTAACTTAATTAGATGGCCTTTCTTCATTGGAAAAAAATGTATTTGATCTACATTCAAGATTTGTCTAATAAACTCCAGGGAAAATATTCTCATGGGGACAAAGATGGGTAATCTATAAGGCTCAATCCCAGCTCCATACAACCTAATTTCTGAATAATCATCATATAAAAACCAATCTCCAAATTTTCAATTAACACTAAGTTGAAGAAACTCCTGGGCCTTCGACAAAAAACATGGAGGAGTAATTCAATTCAAAATATTATAGGAAATTGGCATGAAAGAAGCAACAAAATCAAACACCCCTCCATAATTTGTTTCATTTCTTATTACATCTATCCAAAACATCATTGATTGCCTTTTCTTATTTGAATCTACAATATTCAACCCCAAATGTATAAATTATTCTACATTTTGATATAAGAATAAATAAGTAATCAGTGAGGGAAACCTGAAAGACGCAGTGAGGGACAGACTCGTAAGCTGAGCATTAATGTTCTGTTGCCAATAGGAAGGAATATCTAACACCACATTGGGCTTCATCATTAAGGAAAATAACCCAAGCACCGACTTGTCAATTTTAGCAACATCCTCCTTCCCAAGTATCTTCGATAAAAATTGCAGTATGGGCTTGAATTCTGCATCAAAAATATCCAAGGGAAACTCTTTATCATCTAGCGAAAAATTTCCTACTTCCGGCTTTAGAAAGAAAACCACCTATGTGAAATCCTCCTTGCAAGACTGTCATATAGTGCTATCAATGATTCTTCAGTAAAATTGACATAGGACTTTGACTCAGGATAACGGAGGGCTTGACATATTAACAGAGATGTGACTTGAAGAGAACTTTCTCCTAAATTATTCATCACAAAGCACTTGCTAGGGTACAATGCGGATACTAGCCAATGTAGGAATTCTGGAAAAAGATGGGTTTTCGGGACACATGCAGACATAACAACAAACTTGACCATGGCTAAGTAGAGAGGAGAATTCTTCTCATTAAGTAAGACTTGTTGATAAAAATCTAGGTGCTCAACTACGCACAAGGTATCCTTGACATCTTGTTCAGTATCCATTAGCGAGATGTGGCTGGAAGAGCCAGAGAGGGATGATCATTGAGCCATGGATTTACTCAAGGTAGAGACTGTAAAAATGCAGAGGTGTGAATTTAAATGACTCATATTACTCTTGGACAATTGGGACTAAAAACCAACAAGAGGAAAAGCATAACTTTAACACATTTTATAGATGGCACATGATTTTGGAAATGAATGTGAATTCAATGCATGACTTGACAGATAATGGACATATGACGTGACATATGGACTGGCTCACTGCTGGTGACATTAATTGCTTGCGTCATCGGTTGTCTATGTCATTGTGGGAGCACTTTGGAGTACGATAGACTCATTAGAGGTCTGCCTCTGCAGTGATCGTGAACCGTCGATTATTGGTCAATGATATCTCGACAGGATCAGCTGCAGAGGCACCCTTGGTGCTATACTCTGGGTTTTTTGTGCCCACGGGTTTCCACCGATCCATATCAACAATGTTTCTTTTAAACCCCACTCGGTGATTTACACGGAGGTTAACCCAATGGTCATACCCACCTTGAAATTTCTGCAAAATATGTTAATTGAGAAACATATAAAAAAAAAATTAATTTTCAGCATATAGAATGTTTAAATTTTCCCATTTTCTAATATATATGCTTTTTTTTGTGATTTGAAAAATATTTCCAAAGTAAATGTAAATGAGCCAGAACATTCCCCAAGATCTCGACAGCTACATACCAAACCATGGTGTTATATCAGCTACCACCACATCCATCAAGACATTCTTTGTTGGGATTTGTTCAATGGAAACTACCAAATCCCTTATGATACCAAGACAACGAACTCTACCAGAATCAAAGGAATATAGATCATGGTAGGTACGAGTTATATCTAGGCCCAATTTCTCCATAATGGCCTTCAACATCAGGTTATGGGAAGCTCCAGAGTTGAGCATGGAATTAGGAAGGATTCATTGATGAATTCTCAGACTCAAATAGAATGGGGGAACTTCACTATCCTCTAACCGAACATCTATGGCTAGACCAAAAATGAGTTTAGGTTGGTCATATTCAACATTTACCTTATCAAATAAAGGATATACTTTCAACATTTTGGCCATGCGAGATTTATATTGATTGTTTTTGACAAGTTCAGTTAAAGGGATAGAGAATTTTAACTTATATATTTTAGTTTCTAAGCTAAAAGGAATGGACTTATCTACCTCTTTAATGATGGTGTCTCTTTTGTCACACTGATCCTTTGTTGTAGTTTCCTTCTTCTGACTTTCTTTTTCTTTTCTCGGTGTGCTTACAAATGGGTGATTGATCGTGCTCTGATTTGTAACTGCATGCTCCTTTCCTTTTCTCTGATTACCTTGAGGGTTTTTCTTAGGTTGAGTATGTTTTTGTTGGGATGCCTACTTCTGAATAGGATTGACTAGGACATCTCTACTTCTCAATGAGTATTTCCTCTGCTATGAACTGAGTGCATTTAAATAATCCCGCTGATAATCATCGGAATCAACCTCCAACTCATGATCATTGGAAAGTATGTAATCTTCATCCTTAGGAAAATCTATCTTCTCAAGATATTATTTATTTTTTGTCAAAAATATAGGTTGGCCATCTACTGTAACGAAGTGATTTTCTTCCGTAATCTGATCTTCTTCTTCTTCAACCCCTTGAGCATAATTTTGCTGCAAGGATGCCCGAATCTGTTGTTGTTGTGTTGGCTACTCAAGAGCCCTTTGTTCTCTTTGTTTGATCCTAAAATAAGGCTGCTACTGCTGTCCTCTGAAGTTAGGATTTCTGACTCGTGCTTCGAGCTGTTATTTTGTAATGTACATCCTGTCAACCATTCTTTCCACTGTCCTTATCAAAGTATCCAACTTTACTTCAGAGGATGAGGATGTTTCTTCTTTGATGGTTACCTTTCTCTCACCCTTCATCCTTGAATTTTTAATTGACAAGGTTGCTTCCACACTGAATTCATTCCTTTGCATATCTTCTAGTGTTGTAGGATTTCTCTTTCGGAGCTGGTATGCCATGTCTGGATCAAAGGCATCCAAATAATGCAAGAGAGCCAAAAGTGGGGCAGGTTTTATCTCACTTGGAATTGAATTGTACACTCGGTTGAAATGAGTAGTGAAATCCTGAACTAATTCATTTGGATTCCTTTTCAGGTTTTCATACTCAGAAAGAATCTGCAAGGGGTTCTTCTTCACCTCCCATCGGGCTATGAATGCATCAGTCAGCTGGTTTGGAGTGGCTATAGAATTTTCATTCAAATATCTAAACCAATTTTTAAATCTCCGGAAAATATTTGGGCAATTATTCTCATCTAAGAGAGGGAGTCTCTGGCCATAGCCTTGTGGTAAGGCATTGAGTTGAGAAGGTATAATCAGGGGTGAAAATCTGGCCATGAATCGTGCTAAGTGAAGTGAAGGAGTAATAATGGAAGGGATTGACTGAGTTAATGAAGTAGAAGGTGTAGATGAGGAGGCAAAAAAAAATTCAGACTGTGTTGGAATGAATAATGACTCTTGCTAATATTGGATGATGGCTTTTTTGGATGTGTATTGAAGTTGATTAGCTAGCTTTTCAAGCCTATCAAATTGACTCCTGAATTTTCTATCAAAGTCTAATTCAGATTTAGGTTCTTTAGAAAGTAAACTATCTTCAGGTTTCAAGGAATCAAAAACTACCTCAGATAATGATTTTACTTCAGATAGTCTCAATGGGTCAAATACTATCTCAGACAGTGAAGTTTCAGACTTTGATCGAAATAGAGACAAATAAAACTTCAAATCAAAAGGTATGTCTTCGAGGGAAAAAACTTTTGCAGGTAACGAGGAAGATCTTACCAATGGAGAAGGATTTGACTGAAATTATGAGTGACAGGATCTCTTATTTTGAACAAGTTTCTCTGGATCTTCAACTAGATCAACTAGATGAGGATTTGGATTCGATCTAGTGTATCTTCTCAAAGCCAAATGTTCTCTGTTTCCGCAACTCGGTTCTTTGCAACTTTCAGATCAGCCTTCACGAAGACTAAGACCTATCACCCACAGGTCTAGAATTCGATGAAATTATGGTACAACTAGGGAAGATCTGTCACTTTTGTTCCCCAGTGGAGTCGCCAAAGATGTTATCACTCCACCGGATCTCTGAAGGCTGAGAAGGAGACTAACAAAGGTAACCACAGACCACTTTGACCTAGTATCTAGCCCTACTAGGCTGAGAGGGCTCTCTCAATTAGATTCACAGCCAAATTGATTGGATCATGAATATTTTAGGCTAGGTATAGTAGGCTTTAGGGTTTTGATTGATTTGGATTTGGTGCGGGATGGTAAATTAGGTATAGGAAGAACTAGGCCAGGGCTCTGAAAATCAGACTTGCAGAGATGTGATGGGGAAAGGTAGGCACACACTTTAGCACTTTAAGGTATCCTGGTGAAAATGGTAGACTGATTAGGTGAAAATTATTCTTATCAAGCTTAGAAATAAATCACATAAGACATGGAAATAAATACGGAAGGTAAAATACTTTAAAACAGATGAAAACATAAGAAGAAACACTGCTAAAACACATACCACATGAATCCCACCAAAATAGCTGAAACTCTGTCTATTAGTTCCTACAAAAATCAATTAATACATTAGTGTTCAAAGATCAATTCCACAACATCCAACCCTTGCAGTGACAAAGAAAATGAAAGATATAGACCAAAAAAAACTTTTCCCACTCTCAGAGGTCGAATCCATGACTTGTGGACTTGTTCCCAAAAATCCTCAACTAGAATCCTGATGACTAGGGAGGTCAACAAACTCTCCCTTTTTTGGTGAAACCAATTCACTTGACCCAAAAATACTAATTTACTTGATGTATCTACCTCTATTAACTATAATAGAAATAATTACATTTGATTTACACAGTTACATCAGTAAAATTTCATGAAATTAATTAACCAACTGAGAACAACTCGAATTTATGAAGAAAACGGGCAACTAGAAAAAGCGTAGCGTGAGTGGAAAAAGCGCAACATGAGTGGAAAAAGCGTAGCATGTCCTTGAGAAAAGCGCAACGTTACCTTAAAGATAAATTTTGACTGACTTGATCAAGTCCAAATTGAGCTCAAGGTAGCTCATTGGAAATTTGTTCTTGTCTAGTTATCCAAAATGTCCTCAAGCACTGAAAATGATGGAGTTAAGCCCTTGAAACACCACTTTTACCAAAACTGGTAAAAAAGCGCAGCATGTCGCTGAAAACACTGGAAGAAAGGTGTTTTTTATGATGTTTTTTAGCTTTTACACCTATCAAAATCTTAGATTTTTTATTTCCATGAGTCAAAATGTGATGTAGAAACCATTATCTATCCATCCCAACTGAGTTTGCATCATTTGGAGGCCTTTAGAAAAAGTGTGGTGTGGCCCACGCTGCGATTTTTCTAGAGGCCTCCAAATGATGCAAAAATAGTTGGGATGGATAGATAATGGTTGCTACATCACATTTTGACTCCTGGAAATAAAATATCTGAGCTTTTGACAGGTGGAAAAGCTAAAAAGCATCATAAAAAACACTTTTTTTCCAGTGTTTTCTGCCACACACTGCGCTTTTTGACAAAATTTTGGGAAAAGTGGGTTTTCAGGGGCTTAAATCCATCATTTTCAGTGCTTGAGGACATTTTGGACAACTAGATAGGAACATATTTCCAATGAGATATCTAGAGCTCAATTTGGACTTTAGAAAGGCAGTCAAAAGTTAGCTTGAAGGTCATGTTGCGCTTTTCTCAGGGGTACGCTGTGCTTTTTGCACTCATGCTGCGCTTTTTCCAGTTGTTTGTTTTCTTCATTCGAGTTTTTCTCAATTGGTTAATGAATTTCATGAAATTTTATTGATGTAATTGTGTAAATCAAATGCAATTATTTCTTTTATATTTACTAGAGGTATATACATCAAGTAAATTTGTATTTTTGGGTCAAGTGAATCAGTTTCACCAAAAAAGGGAGAGTTTGTTGACCTCCCTAGTCATCAGGATTCTAGCTGAGGATTTTGAGGAACAACTCCATAAGTCATGGATTCAGCCCATGAGAGTGGTAAAATTTTGTTTTGGTCTATATCTTTCATTTTCTTTGTCATTGCAAGGGTTGGATGAGGTGGAATAGATCTTTGAACACTAGTGTATTCATCGATTTTGATAGGAACTAATAGACTGAGTTGCAGCTATTTTGGTGGGATTCATGTGGTATGTGTTTTAGCAGTGTTTCTTCTTCTTTTTTCATATGTTTTAAGGTATTGTACCTTCCATATTCATGTCCATTTCTTAGGTGATTGATTTCTAATTTTGATAAGCAAAATTCATTGATTTCAATGCTCTGTTTTGGAGAAGTTATCATAGTTATGTTTCACTTTCTTCTAATATAAAGAAATTCATGATTTCCATGTTTGTTTTGAAACCCTATCAGTCTACCATTTTCACCAGGATACCTTAAAGTGCTAAAGTGTGTGCCTACCTTGCCCTATCACATCTCTGCAAGTCTGATTTTCAGAGCCATGACCTAGTTCTTCCTAGACCTAATTTACCATCCAACACCAAATCCAAATTAATGAAAACCCTAGAGCCTACTATACCTAGCCTAAAATCTTCATGATCCAGTCAATTTGGCTGTGAATCTCATTAAGAGATCCCTCTCAGCCTAGTAGGGCTAGCTACTAAGTCAAAGTGGTATGTGGTTACCTTTGCTGGTCTCCTTCTCAGCCTTTGGAAATCCGGTGGAGTGATAACACTAACAATAACAATAAGGAGATACACTAGTATTATAGGGACCTAGCATTCCCATCTCCTTAAAAAAATTGTTTTCCTCAACTCTTGAGTAGTTCTAGATGCTTCTGTATAAAATTCTCATCCTCCCATGTCGAATCTTCAATGAGTAAGTTCTTCCACTTAATGAGATACTCTAAAATTGATCGATTTTGTAGCTTTCGAGTTCCTGTTTCCATGACTGCTTCAGGTTCTAATATGATTTTTACTTCTTCGTCAAGTTTTGGAAATATTTTTTGAACTGGGAGCTTGTCACCTATAACCTTCTTTAACATGAAACATGGAAAACTAGGTGCACTCATTAAGATGCAGGAAGCTCCAATTTGTATGCCATAGTACCGATATTTTGTAACACTTTGTAAGGACCATAATAATTTGGTGATAATTTAGTATCCTTCTTATCTTGCTCGAGGGACATTTTTTGTATGTTTGTAGCCGTAAAAATACCCAATCGCCTACATCAAAACTTCTTACACTGCGATGTTGATATGCCTGTTATTTCATTCGATTTTGCGCCAAGGTGAGGTTATCCATTAAGAGTTATAGAACTTGTTGATGCTTGATGTGATCTTCCACTGCTTGAACCTTAGAATTTTATCTTAAATATGATGTGATGGAGGGTGTATGATATCCATAAAGTGCCATAAATGGGGTCATTTTTGCTTTAGTATGGAAGGAAGTGTTATACCACCATTCCACCAGAGGTAACCACTTGACCCATTGTGTTTGTTTATCATATACAATGCAACAAATATGTCCTTCCAAACATTTTTTGACTATCTCAGTTTTCCCATCAGATTGAGGATGATATGATGAGCTATGATATAATTGAGTAAGCAAACAAGAAAATAATTCCATCCAAAAATTCTTGTAAAAATGGGATCTCTGTCGCTTACAATAATCCTTGGGCTTCCATGTAGCTTTTGAATTGTTTCCATAAATGCGGTAGAAACTGTACTGTCTTTAAATGGATGAGATAATGCACACAAGTGTGCATACTTGATAATTATATCGATTACCGCCATGATGACAGTCTTTCCTTCAGACTTGGGTAATCCTTTGATAAAATCCATTGAAACCTCCTCCCAACGTTGACTTGGAATGGATAAAGGTTGTAACAGACCTAGGGTCTTAATTGTCTCAACTTTATTTTGTTGACATAACAAATATTTTTCCAAAAAAATTTGAGTATCAGATTTAAGGCCATCCCAAAAAAAATCCTTCTTGACTATGTAGTAAGTTTTTAAAAATCCTAAGTGCCCTCCTAAGGGAGAGGTGTGCAATTCCAAAAGAATATTTTGTTTGATTTGGGAATTATTACAAAGATATAAGCAATCCTTGTACCATAATGAATCATTTTTCCAGCTAAATATTTCAGATGTACTGGGATATTGCTGCAACTTTTGAATAAGTGTCCACACCTCTTCATCATTGTTCCATTCATCCCTTGCTTTGGTTATCCACTTAGGTTGGATAATAGAAATGGCACAAAGCAATGCTTCCACATCCTCATCCTTTCTTGAGAGTGCATCTGCAACAACATTTTGCTTCCCTTTTTTGTAGATGATTTCAAATTCATAACCCAACATTTTTGTGACCCATTTTTTAAAATGGAATTCATCAAACCTTGAAATGTGGAAGGTGCATTAGTAAGGCCAAAACGCATGACTAGAAATTGATAATGAACCTCATGAATTTTGAATTATGTTTTCAAAATGTCTTCAGTCTTCATTCTAATTTGATGATATCCATAGCGAAGATCCAACTTGGTGAAGTTTCTCCATGTAATTCATCAATGAGGGGGGTGGAAAATTTATCTTTAATAGTGAGATTTTTTAGCCCCCTATAATTCGGACACATACACTAGGAACCATCCTTCTTGTGCACCAATACTACTGGAGTAGAGAAATAAATTTGACTAGGTTGAATTATACCAACCTCTAGCATTTCTGCAACCATACATTCAATCTCACTTTTTTGAGGATAAGGATATCTATAAGACCAAATGTTTGGAGGAACACTTCCTGGAATCGAATGAATAGCATGATATTGATCATGAATAGGAGGGAGTCCTTTGGGGGTCTCAAATACCTGGGAATGACTGTCCAAGATTTTTTGGAGATCTAGAGAAATAGATTATTTTGATGTTTGAACCTGTAGTGAGCATAATTATGCAATTATGCCTCTTTTTTCTTTCTTTAGAAGCTTTTTTCATGGAATTAGAGTTTATTATCCTTCCTGGCTTCCCTGTGATACCCCGTAATTCAACTTCCTGATCCAGGTGGATATTGGTGGTCACCCGCCTATTCCACTTGGGGCTCCACCATTGTCTATTTCAGTTTTTCAGTTTCAGCACAGTTTACTATTTTTAGCAGTTTTTCGGGTCCTAAACTTCCGGAGCCGTTTTGAGGCCCTAAACAACGTTTTTTGGGAAAACGGAGAGCAACATGGGTCCATGGACCGATGTTGCTTGTTCCAAATTTGTAGTCCTCGGATAGATCTTTCTAACGAGGTATGGTACGCGTCAAACGGAGATCGTATGCCAAAGTTACGCCCCTGGGAAGTTGAAACACCAAATTACCCAAACGGGGCCCATAGTTTTGGCGCTTCATCTCCTAGGGTTAGGGTTTTGGCTGTTTAGGATTTCCCATTGTTTCTAAATGATAAATAGGCCCTCGAGCCTCATTGTAACTCAGTTCAGAGGCCCGTAGCCGCCACATCTCTTCTCAGAGATAGCTACCAGCGCCCTAGCTAGTTTTATTTCCATTCTGTCTGTAAGCAAATTTCAGTTCTTTGATATTAATGAAATGAAGTGTTATTTCCGCCGCATCTCTGTATTTATGGTTATATGTTTATTCTGTTGCGTTCCTGCATAAATCCGGATCAGTGGTATCAGAGCGGTCTGCTTTTTCTCGATCCTTCTTTGCATGTCCCCAACGAGGTCGGGGCATAAGGGGCTAGGGCTTGATCTGGTGGAACCTTTGCAAGATCAGCCTCGCAAACCTCGACGGACGCCCATGGGGGACGAAAAGAAAGATGAGGGAGCAGGAGATCCTATCAAAATATTGCTCGAGGAGGCCCTCGAAAAACAAAGGAACGCGATGATGGATAGCTTTGCTCAGATCCTTCAACGGCTGCCCACCGGCTGCGCATCTGCATCCAGTAGCCACTCTGGAGTTGCGACTCCCTTTAAGGTACAAGTAAATTTTGACATTCCCATATTTGAGGGTCAAATAGACGCAGATGCCGTAGATAGATGGTTGAATCTATTAGAAGGATATTTCTCTGTTCATGACTTTTCAGACCGGGAGAAGATTACTTTTGCACTCCTCAAAGCTACCCCCCATGTTAAGGACTGGTGGGAAACCTACTGTGAGAACAAGGACCAGACAGAACCCTCTCTGTTCTCGGCCGTACCAACTTGGAATTCTTTCCGAGACGCCGTCAAGGAATAGTACTATCCTGTGGGGAGCTATGAGGACAAGTACATACAATGGACCACGCCGCGACAACAAAGGGATCAAGATGTGCATGAGCTGACGAATTTGTTCCATACCCTGCGCACAAAGTTGGGTATCAAAGATTCAGAGAAACATCTGGTGCTAAAGTATCGCAGCTGTCTGCACAAATACATTAAGGAGGAAATGGAGTTCCTTGACATCTCCTCGCTTGGTACGGCATACCGGTATGCTGCCAAGATTGAGCAGAAATTCAAGCAGAAGAAGCGAGACTTTGGATCTGCGAATCAAAAGAAAGGGAAAGGTGCTTCCAAACCGCAGAACAAAGGACCGAGCCAAGGCATGGCGGCTAAAGACAACTCATCGAAGCCACAAGAAAAGAACAGCACCGCAAAGCCAAAGAAGGACACGGAAAGTGGTGTGAGTTCCATAAGAGCTCCACTCACAACACAAGTGAGTGTCGGGCCAAGCAGTCGCTAGTGGCCGAGATGAGGGCTTCTGAGTCAGATGCATGCTCTGACTCTGAATCAGAACCTGAAAAGGCGAATGAAAAAGGGAAACAGATTATTGATGCGAAGCCCAACGCCACTGTTGCCACTACAAAGATCCAAAAGGAGGAACCGGAAGATCCAGAGGAGGAGGAACGTCTCTTCCACTCCCAGATGTGGGTAAAGGGCTCCCCGGTACAGTTCATCGTCGACAATGGGAGCCAAAAGAACCTCATTTCAGCAGACGCCGTGAAGCGGTTGGGCTTGCCGACCACAGCTCACCCACATCCATACACCATCGGGTGGCTTCACCAAGGACGAGATCTCCGCGTCAGCCGGCAGTGTCGCCTTCCCCATAGCATCAAGCCCTTCACGGATGAGGTACTATGTGACGTTGCTCCTATTGATGTTTCTGATGTATTATTAGGACAACCATACTTGTGGAAGCGTCATGCTTTGTATGAGTCTCGGCCTCGTGCTGTTATTGTTACTTTGGGAAATAAGTTGTACAGGATACCAGAGGTACCACCTCCTGCCGCTATCTCTTTGGTTACTGCAAAACAATGTAGTAAGCTCATTTCCCAAACCAGGAAATTCGATGATCCGCCCCCAGGGCAAGAAGAAGACTGTGGCCACGACCTCCAGACAGGGCTCCTCTGCACAACAAAAACAAATGGATAAGGTTGTGGAGGAGTACGGGGACATATTCACCTCACCTACAGGGGTTCCTCTGCACTGTCAGGTCAAGCACCCGATTGATCTGACCCCCGGTGCGCCGCTACCTAATGGACCGATCTATCGGCGCTCTGTTCTGGAGAATGATGAAATCAAGAAGCAGATTCAGGAGCTGTTGCAGAAAGGTCACATCAGACCAAGTTCATCGCCCTGTGGGAGCCCGATCGTGTTGGTACAGAAGAAGGATGGGACGTGGAGACTCTGTATTGACTATCGGGCGCTGAACAAGATCACTGTCCGGAATAGGTACCCAATCCCACGGATTGATGACCTTCCGGACCAACTCAAAGGTGCAAAATATTTCAGCAAGATCGACCTGAAGTCTGGGTATCACCAGGTACCGATTGAACCCTCCGATGTGTGGAAGACTGCCTTCAAAGCCAAGGAAGGCCTTTTCGAATGGCTGGTCATGCCTTTCGGGTTGACGAATGCTTCCGCCACCTTCATGAGGATGATGGATGACATCTTGCGGCCATTCACCAACTCATTTGTAGTGGTGTACTTGGATGATATTCTGATCTTCAGCCAGACTTGGGAAGAGCACCTTCACCACATCCGACAAGTCCTCCAAACACCGCGGCAACACAAGTTGTGTGCCAATTTGGAGAAGTGCACTTTTGGCATGACCCAGGTTCAATATCTGGGATACATTATTGATGAAAGGGGGGTGCATGTGGATCCAGCCAAGATACAAGTCATTCAGGATTGGCCAGCCCCAACCACTATAACAAAGCTTCGCAGCTTTCTGGGTCTTGCTAATTTCTATCGGAGGTTCGTGTTGGGATTCTCTCATATCACTTGGCCCTTGAGTCAAGTTACCAAGGGAGGAGCGAGAGAAAATTTTTTTTGGTCGGAACCTCAACAGAAGGCGTTCACAGAATTCAAAAACCGCCTCTGTTCTGCCCCAGTGCTCACTTTACCAGACTTGCAACAGCCATTTGAGATCGAGACAGATGCCTCTGACTATGCTATTGGGGCAGTTCTTACTCAACAGGGACATCCAGTGGCATTTCACAGTGAGACATTGTCTAACACAGTTCGCAAGTACCCCACATATGACAAAGAAATGTACTCCATTGTGCAAGCTTGTCAACAATGGAAGCATTACATTTTGGGGAAGGAAACAATCATCCACACAGACCACAAGCCCCTGCAGTTCATACAGACACAAGGGAAGTTGCAAAATGATCGCCATCAGAAGTGGTCTACATATCTGCAACAGTTTCATTTGAACATCAAGTATAAGAAGGGTAGCACCAATCATGTTGCAGACTGCCTCAGCCGACCACCGATCGTGGCGCTCACCACTGTACTCAACGCTTGTGGGCACGAGACTTATGATTGGCCGCTTCTCTATGAGAGTGACCCAGAATTCGGCCAAACTTACAAGGCACTCCTGGGGGGTACGCAAGTTCCAAATTTTCACCTCCAAGATGAACTTTTATGTCACATGGGACACCTTTGTGTTCCTTCAAGCGAGCGTGCCAAGATGATATGGGAAGCACACTACAGTCGAGTCGCTGGGCATTTCGGGGTCGAGAAAACATTAGCAATCTTGCAGAAGTATTTCTATTGGCCGAACCTTCGAAAGGATGTCGAGAAGCACATCAGTTCCTGCACTGCTTGTGCCATTGCCAAACCGACCATCAAGAAGCAAGGCCTATATACTCCTCTACCTACCCCTAGTCGACCTTGGGAATCCATCTCCATGGATTACATGTCGGGCCTACCTTCTACTAAGAAGGGAAATGACTGTGTTTTTGTGGTCGTCGACAGATTCTCGAAGATGGCCATTATGGCGGCCTGCAAGAAGAATATCACAGCAGAAGCCACTGCTAAACTCTTCTTTGAACGAGTGTGGGTGCACTTTGGGATCCCACAGTCTATCATATCAGATCGGGATAGTAGGTTCCTCAACACATTTTGGTCCAGCCTCTGGTCGATGTTGGATACCAAGCTCACCAAGTCCACAGCTTTCCATCCCCAAACAGATGGCCAGACAGAGGTCGTCAACAGAATGATTGTACACATTCTGTGCATGTACAATTCAAAGAATCCACGCACATGGGACGAGAGCCTCCCTTATGTACAACATAGTTATAATCGGGCTCTCCACAGTTCAATCGGCCATAGCCCCTTTCAGGTGGGCTTGGGATTCCAGCCACTATGTCCCATTGACGTAGCTATGCCATTTGCAGTTGCTCAGGCCAATTCAGCTCATGTCCAGTCTGAAGTTGACAAAGCCAGTAGCTTCATCGAGCGCATTCAACACATCCGCCAACAGGTTCATGATATATTGGACAGAGCCAATGCCAAGTACAAGCAACGCCATGATCAACACCGGGTGCCACACAACTTCCAGGTGGGTGACAAAGCATGGCTACATTTGCAGAAGGAGCGCCTCACTGGACCCCACCGCAAGCTTCGCCCGCTCCGATACGGGCCGTACACCATCACCAAGGCTGTAGGGAACAATGCATTTGAGCTCAGTATTCCACCATTCCTTGGTCTGCACCCAGTCTTCAATGTGGATCGCCTTCGTCCTTACTTCCCACCTCTACTAGACACCTCGGACATTGCAGAACAACTCACACCAACTGAGTTAAATCCAGACTGCATGGAACAGGCCACCACAGATTGCATCATGGACATTGCAAATCAAGAACACTTGCGATGAGTGATCCCGCCCTGTCGGGGTTGCTCAAAGCGGCCAACTCTGCCTGCGAAAGTGGTTCACCGGAGACCGAGATTCGTGCGAGAATTTCCTCGTCTCAGCGGAGGAACTTAACGCAATAGACCATTGCTTCCTAAGGGGAGGAATGATACAGGTGGATATTGGTGGGTACCGCCTCTTCGCTAGGGGCTCACACGTGTCTGTTCGGTTTTCGAGTTTGACGCTCGAGTTTACTATGTGGGTTTTCGGGTCCTAGACTTTCGGAACCGTTTTGAGGCCTAAACGCAGCGTTTTTGGGAAAACGAAGAGCAGCATGCGAGTCCATGGATCGATGTTTCTCGTTCCAGATTTGTGGTCCTCGGATAGATCTTTCTAACGAGGTATGAGTACGCGTCAAACGGAGATCGGCCATGCACAAAGTTACGCCCACAGGAAGTTGAAACACCAATTTACCCAAAACGGGTCCCATAGTTTTGGCGACTTCATCTCCCTAGGGTTAGGAGTTTTGAGCTACAGCTCAGGATTTCCCATTGTTTCTAAATGACCAAATAGACCCTCGAGCACTCATTGTCGCTTTCCGGTTCGGAGGCAACAACGAGCATACATGCTCTGCAGGAGAAGATAGCTACGGTAGCATACTGGCTAGTTTTATTTCCATTAAATACGTAAGCAAATTTAGGTTCTTTGATATTAATGAAATGAAGTGTTATTTCACTTTGACATCTACTGTATTTATGTTTATATGTTTTGATACATTGCGTTCTAACGTAAATCCGGATCACTGCTTTCCTTCCATCAAGAAAATTTCTTGAGAAATTAAAGAGATACCGTCTCCAAAAGATTGTAGCATTCAGGCTCCTAGTACAACATCAACACCACCCATTGGGATGGAGGGCATTTCGGACTATGGCATATATATTCCCCCATTGTTAGTTTGATGTTATGGAACTTTCCGGAGAGAAATTTATAGTTCCTCCATTGTGCATCATCTTGACACTTTGCTGGTGCTTTCGGGTATAGGAAAGCAATTCAGTTCCTGTGAGCTACACTTCTGATGAATAAGAGTCATGGGTGCTACTGCAGAATAAATCGTCACTATTACATTTTTCTTCTTGATACGTCCTTCTATTTTAAGAGTTTGAGGGTGGAAAATCCTGCACGATGAATTACAATATGTGGTCGGATTCATTTCTGCCTTCTTGTAGGGTTGGTTCCTGGTGTATAGCTCACTCTCTTCTTTTGAGTTTTCTTGTTCCTTCCTACCAGCGCCTCTTCACCGTCTACATAAATTAATTTCTTCTCAACTCTACTTTCTGTGACCTTTAGTGTATTTGTTATAAAAATGTGGCTTGGCACTTTTTTTCTCTTTTTGCTTCCAGTGTTGTGTGTGTAAACCTTGTGGGTTGTGGAGGCCCATGGGTGTGTCAACACTTCCATCTTTATGTTGTGAGTGGTAGGCTTCCTTGTCGCCATAATTTGCTTTCAATTTTTCTTGCTGCCCTGAATGCCTTCTCCTCGATACGCGAGTTTCCCAAATGCGAGAAACTCATGTTGGATGTTATCCTTTAAAATTCATATGAAGACATCAATCTCATGTTTCCTCTATAATATTAGTTACCCTTATATTCATTTTTATGTAGATCCTACAATGTGCTGTCCACCATTGAACCATTTTGTTGAGATTTATCAATTGGCTTCAAAGAAAGGTGTTGCAATTTGTATCCTCATAATGTGATATCATTTCCTCATGTAAAAATTGACCAAGTGACATTTTACGGAAGCGGAGGTCATTGATACCATACAAATGTATTGCGGTTTATAAATATAGAAATTTTAATACCATACCTTTTGTGTGTGTCACATTATGGAGATCAAAAATATTTATGCTCACATATGTAGTATCCATGTTTCGGGATCCTTGCCATCCATAATTCCTCATATATGATCCAGAAATTTTGTAGTATCCATGTTTCTTCTTTATGTTGCTCTTCTGTGAGTGCAAAATTTGGTACACTTGGTCCCGTGATTTTGATATGTCATGTTTGCACTGTCTTCTTCTTCATGTGTCATAATAGAGTTTTCTAAGGATTTAATGGGTGTGAAATTATTTTTGGGAGGAATTTCTGTCTCTGTACTTATATCTATGCTTCAATATGCCCATGGAATCACTTCAAAATTCTTTTTTCAAACAAAAGTTATGCAATTTTACGAAAACAAATACACACATTTTTCTTGATTTTTAGGAGGTCGATATTGAACTTTCGATTTAACTCTGATGATTTTGGGTCCTCTGACCTCTACAGAATTCGGTCCTTTCAGTATCCCTCTCAGTCATTGCCTTTCCAGTCCATAGGTAAGGTCCTAATTGGATTCTTTAAAGCCACAAGGTTATGGTGATCTCAGAAACTATTGAGAAAAAAGGTATGAAATTTTTAGATAATGTTCATCTTGATTTCGAATCCACTTGGAAAACATTTGAGCTTCTAAAATCCTCATGAAAAAAATTCTGGTGAAAATTCCAAGGTGCTTTTGCCATCATTTGCGACAGTGAAACCTAGAATCCAAAGGCTTTCGATGCCAAATGTTGTGGCTTCGGGCTCCTGAGAGCCAGATACAGAATGGATCAACGACTTAGAAATAAAGCCTCTTCTAGGGATAAACCTCCTTTACATTACATAAAATAGACAGTTACTTGGAAGATATAAATGACAAAACCTCCTTTCTATATATAGGATTCCAAGGGTCTACCAATATAATCCTAGGCGTCTCTACGATGACATTGGTTGAGGCTTCTATGGAGCACGATAATAAAAATATAGCTACAGCAGAACACCGATAACAATAAGGAGGCTTTACACTAACAATAATAATGCAGGTGATACACTAGTATTATAGGGACCTAGCGCAGCACTCCTAGTCGAGACTGATGCAACACGCTACTCATTGTTGATGCGACCTACTACTCGAGAAGAGAAGCCTCTCTTACAATAATTATGCATTTCGCAACTTCGAGACCCTAGGAGCAAAAATTTGTCTACTTGTTGATTTGAAATTAACTTGAAACTAAGCGTCTCTTTCCTTGCATTGTACACTGGTGCACTTCTGAGTGGACCGTAAGGTCACACTTTTCATAAAGCTTGCATGCTTGTGCTCCAAATACGTAAATTCGCTTTTTTCATGACTGATAAAACCTAAAGATAAAATAAGTAGTTTTGTGGGACCAATTTTGTGTTCCATGAGGTGAATTTCAACTTCCGAGTGCGCATATCCGAGAGAATATTGTTCACACCATATTCCATCGATACAATTACTTGGAAGTCACACACAAAGGACTCACAAGGGAGGCTGCTAAAAGTAGTGTCGAAGGTTTTCATGGAAAGATACTAGAAAAAGTACCCATTATGTCGGATACAAAGTGGCTGCATTGAGCAAGTCCACCACCATAACATTAAGAGTTGATATACAAATATTTTATTAAGAAATAGTTCCCAAAAGACTTGGAGACAACAAAGTATACATCAATATCGATATATTCATAGTCCATAGAGTTTGCTGCTTGAGATATCCAACTTTTACCTTGTGCGATAGTGATGAGATGGATAGTGCAACATCTAGAGCTCAAGAATATGATTTACATGTGGTGTAGAAGTGGGTAAGAGCTCACTGCATATTAGCCCACATGATATTCACTCTTATAGAATATTTCAAGCCTAGAGGAGTATTTAAATTCAATATTCTACAGCTACGAGTCTCATTTAAGTAAAGGGTGTTCTTAAGGAACTTGTGGTGGCAGAGAACCAATATTAAAATTTCGCTTAAAAATCTTCAGAGAATTCACCAGGAGAAAGTCAACTGAGAAGTACATCAATACCCTCATGGACATGTGTTGCATATTGTATGGACATGAAAGCAGAGTTCTTTGAAGAGGGATGTATTTATATGCTCAACCTAGTTGTTTCAAGAAAGAAATATCGTGATGAGAGTGGGACATACTATCCTAGCTGGCGCAGATGAATGTGTCAAAGGTGAAAAGCGTTACAAAAATTTAGAAAGCATAAGTTCTATGTACACATACCCACCGTTTGATCGGGACTTTTCTCCGAAATTGTTTTGTAGGTCTATAGTGGAAAGTGGGCCGAGAAACAAAGCCTTTGTCGACATCCATTGCTAGCTTCTTTCAAAAGTAAACTATAGGGGATTTTGTGAAAATTATTGTCGACTTTCGTTGTCATGCTTTATCTGGATGATACTTTGAGGGTTTCAGAGGCACCTTTGCATGGTAGTCAGGGTCTAGGCAGTTATTGTGAAAAGTTGTGGCTGGGATGGTTCTTCTCAGCCCACACACATCGAGATTCTTCGAATCTACTATAGACTCCACATTTTGATGTCAAAGTATGTGGTAGAAAAAAGTGGCCATCGCGAGCGATTGATTGCCGAGTTGGAGGCTTACGATTGTCACAATAGTTGTGAGGGAAGAAAGAAATTCACCTGTGGGTTTGGATTCCCTGCGCACGTCGAGGTCATATGAACTAGAGGGTTTGGAAAGGTGATTAAAGCATAAAGTTGCAAAAACTTAGCCTACCTCGGATCGGTGAGATGAGTTTCCATCAGTCTATGACCCTCAAAGGTGTATGCGAAGTGACAACACGTGGCTTCACATTTCACTTGCTGTATGTGCTTATGACTATTGGGAAGATGAACCCTGAGATTACAAAATGGTATAATTCTTCTAAGAGCGGTTGGACGGTGGTGAGAGCAAGCCCTTCTCCTTGTGGCTCATGTGCGGATATTGATCAGAAGGGACCCAACGAGGAAGTGGTCACTCGAAGATGATCTTTGGGCCAAAGATGAATTTGAGACATGATCCTAAAGGGGAGGAGAGGTAGGGAAATTCAAATTGTATCCACATACCAAGGGAACGATTGAATCGAAGAAGAAAATGGAAAGGAATGGGAAGAAGACGATGAAAATCAAGTAGGAAGAAGAGTGCAAAAAGGAGGAGAAGAGTGTAAAAATAGAGAAGAACAAAGAAAAGAATAAGAGAGGATATGCGCAGAGAGAGAAGAGTTAGAAGAAGAAAAATAAGAGGAAGCACAAAATACAGTGGCAAGAAGAAGCTTTGAAGCGAAAGGGAAAGAAGAGGAATGAGTGGAATATTTTAACGAAAGGAAAGAAAATAGAAGGAAACACGAGGATTTTGCACGGAGATTGGAGGAAGATTTGTAAGAGCCTAGAATATAGATGATGAAAAAGAGTAGGATGACCGAGGTAGATCTCCAGGTTTGACCACACCACATCCAAACATTCAGCCCACAACTCTTCTTGGTGGCCATATCCTATTCAATGAGATGGGGATATTACCTCCCACCTAATGACATGGTCATGGATGTCTCCAACTTTACCTTCGATGAGGTGAAGAACAAGATTGTACGAGAAAGACAAAAGGTACTTAACAAATGATCTTGATCATCACATTTCCCATTAACACATAAAAGGTGGTTATGCATAAAGCAGGTGGAAAAATCATGAGGGTAGTTGTTGCCAGGCAATGCAACGATTTACGGTATCTACACAAAAATAATACAAATGTCTGATGAAAAAGGAATGAACAGATTGGAGAAGGAGTTGGCTATATTACCCAGAGATGTATTAATCATCTCATTTTACGAGAACTAGAGAATGTCTTCCATTAGTGCCTAGCGAGAGGGATTACATACAAATATACTTGAGGAAATCTAGCTTGGTAGGAAGACACATTGGAGAGCGATTTGTATGAGGAGATGATCACTTTACATAAGGTAGTGAAACCCTTGTATAAAGTACATAAAGGGTTGTAGGGAGAGTTTTGAAGAGAAAGTCTTGAGATCGACTTGTGCAACCATATATGTGATCCAGATAATGGAGCGCCAAGTATTTGAATGTACCTGTGGTGTTGGTAGGAGGCATGAACATGAAATGGATAAAGTAGACATTATAATGTTTATGCAACTCTAAGGTAAGCTCAACACTCATATCGACCAGCATTGTGTCAACATACACACAAAATATACAATGAGCTAGAAGGCCTTGGTGTGGATAGACATGACAGCTTTCAGTGGAGCACTTGGGGAGGTAAAATGCATAAATGTTAACGAGGTGAGAACTTGAGGAGTTATTGAACCATATGAAATAGGTGGTCATGCAAGATGAATTAGAAGTGAAAAAAGGCTCTATTCTATAATATGGCAGCTAAACATGTAAAGTTACATGTAACAGAAGTTGACCTCATGTTGTGGAATAATGTGAAAATAGGATGCAAGGCTATATATTGAGATGTGTTGTAGGAAATATATAATCCGAGAGCTACTACGAAAAGGGTCGGATACATAACAACAAAGTATAAAGCCTAGTGTCAACACATCGGTATGGAGTTTCATGTCATAGGTCCTGGTTGCAATTCTACTCAAATGTGAGACACTTTGTATTTCATTGTAATTTTTGTGGAATTTTTCCACAGTACCGGAAAATATATGTTATGTAATTGCCAAAAATTATAAATATGTAAATTGTGTGTGTGGAAGTCCAAAAGAGTCATGTGAGGAATGTGAAGAGTCATTAAGTATTCCAAAGGTCATAGAGAGGAGCTCCAAGAGTACATGAGGGAGCTCAAGAGTCACATGGGAAGGTGAAAAGTCACATCACTTGTTATAAATAAACATGCCTCCGAAAATGGCTTGGACTTTTAGAAATTTATCCATGGATTCTCTAGCTTTAGCCTAGGAGAGAAGAACATTATTTGGAGGAGCATGTGGTAGCTTCATGTTCCATTATCGCCTAGTGATGTGTCATTGTAAGTGTGTGTCTTGGAAATTTCCTCCAATATCACTGAAGCTCACAGGAGCGTAGCGCACTTTGCAAGCATGTATCTTGGGTCGTTGTACGACTATTATTTTAATGTTTATGGTATAGGTTTTTGTTCATATGTATTGGGGACAACGAACTATTTTTTTATCTTTAGTACATCTTTGTTTTAATGGTGTGTTCTTACATTCTTTCATGATCGTTGTTACTTTTTGAATCATTTTGTAGGTTAATTAATGATTCTTTCTATATATGTGTATGTA
Source organism: Pinus albicaulis (assembly GCA_034641835.2). Classification (NCBI taxonomy): domain Eukaryota; kingdom Viridiplantae; phylum Streptophyta; class Pinopsida; order Pinales; family Pinaceae; genus Pinus; species Pinus albicaulis. The sequence continues at coordinate 1,201,191,194 of CM076574.1, forward strand.
TTTATTAGGATAGTAATATTACTTTTGTTCTAAGGGATCACTCTCTCTTTTCTTGTGCGGCTGAGAGAGTACTTTATATACATTGCAATTGGTGTTTCACAAAAGCTAGCATCGACTTGCTTATCTCAAAATTATGTGCATGATCCTCTTATGTTGATAATTGCGACCCAGAAAAAATATTTTGGAGCTCCTTTGTAAGTATCTTTAGACCTTTGTTGTTATCATATATTATGTATTGTGTAAATAATGGTAATCATTCATAGATGTAGCAAGATAAAGTAGATTAAGGGTTGGTTGAGAGCAAGTACAATCACTCCAACTATCTCATCTATGTAGCATGTATACCCCAAAGTATGCTCAGTACGTGCATTGCTTGGACTTCACACAATAATATATTGTCTTTTGTGTATGTATGTGTGTTTCGCTGTTATAGTGTAGTATGTTATATTATTGTAAGTTATGGCTTACAACGGTGGCGTTGTTCCTCCTTCGTTTGGCTTGGTGAAAACAACGACGATGATAGTGTAGAGTGAAAATGAACAAGGAAAATGAAAGGATTAGGCTGCGAAATAAAGATTTGTTTTGATAAGTGTTGACCGGAAAGAGAGTCTGTTGCATGCACAAAGTGTTTGTAAATGTACGGGTCTACGCGAGAAGAAGATCCAGCGAAAGATGATGAGAACACTGGATGAAGAGAAAAGAAAAAGACGATAAACTAAATGAAGAAGTTACAAGTTGAATTCTTCAACAAATTTGAGATTGATATTCATGGATGATGCCAGCTTTGACATTGAAGACATGGACACGTACAAGAAAACAAATATGAATAGTCTATAAAGAGAATTGTTCGACTGAGATCTTGCTTTGAAAAATTGCTACATGTGTAACGAAAGATTCATGAAAGATAAACAAAATATGATTTTGTTGTGATAGAAAGATAAACAAAATATGGTTTTATTTCAAAAATCGGTTGCAAGAAGTTCATTTGGAGGTCATATAATCTGTGCATTTCCTCTGGTTTAATTAAGTTTTATTTGGAATGAACCCACGAAAGAGAAAAATATCGAGAGGTTTAATATGCGAGATTCAACTGAGTTGGTTGATCTATCTGTCGCTCTCCTTGTAATTTGGAAATAGTGTTGGATGCTTCAATTATGTCATGCAAATATCGTCTTAAAATAAAAAGTGCACTTGATGATATTCACCATTTCCATCGACGTAGAAAGCATCCTCCTGCGGTTTGGGGAATTTCGAGTCTTCACACGGTGGACAAGGATTTGGATTTATAAAAAAGTCACTTAGATAAATGTGGTTAATCACATTATTAAAATTTGGTGGAAAGTTTCTGGCTTCATCTATTTCTAGTTCTTACTCAGCAGAATCCATTTCCAAATTAACAAAAATCTTGTGAAATGACCACGGAGATTTCCACAAATCGTGAAACGACCACGATTTAAAATCGGCGAAAGTCCACTGAGCTTGGTTTAGTGGAGTTAGTAGGAGCTAATACGAAAGCTGGCACGTACGCTTTCGTGCAGGGGACCGTTGTGAGAGAAACAGTGTTGTGGATAGTACGGAGGCAACAATATTTCTACTGTTTCAATAGCACCTTTTCAACAGCAATAGCGTTGGTACGAGGTTGTAATGTGTATTCGAAGAAGGTGACACTTTTCTTCACTGCGGTGCTTATGTAACATTAATGATGAAAACGTTTGCAATTAAATTATTGAGGTTTGTGATTGCTCGCGTGTTGGGAGTACGGTAATCATCCCTTTATCCATGGTTTTTGTAGCATTACGTGAGACATTCCCCGCGTTACTGTCCCAGTCGATGTCACTTTGCGCAAAAGAGGACCGGTCGATGCAAAGAGGACCGGTCAACATTGTTGGAAGGAACCCACTTACTGTTTTCATTGCATGAGAAATATATTGAAATAGTCGGTTGTACCGGGAAAGACCGGAAGTTGATGAAAAAATCCAACGACGAAGTTGTGCGAGGGGAATGTTAGGCGTGGGTCTCTTTTAAGGTAAGAAATTTACTTCAATTTGTAGCTTTGTTGATGAGCTTAGCTCCTCTTCACACCAATTGTAAAAAAGCTCAGCGACAACAATTTTTTTCAAGTGTGTCTAGTTGACCCAGAATTTGTCCTTCATAAATGAAATTGCAAACTCGGTGATCGGAAATCTATATAGTTAATATTGTGTACTGACCATTTGCGGTAGCATATCAAAGGAGATCGAACGAGAATAGTTTGTGCTTTTAGTATAGCTAGAATATATATAATTTTATAGCAAAACTGCGGTAACGGTGTTGGATGCCACCAGCAAGTATGCATGGGGTCTCCCTGATATAAGTCCCGATTAGACCTCACATTGTTTGGGCGAGGCGACTAGAAAGTATGGTCGGTGGTTTCCATTCTCTTGAGATTTTTCTTTGGTTGCAAATAAAAGACACAAGAGAAACACATGTAGTTTCAAGAATACGCGAAGTAAAGTTAGCCTATGTGATGTATTCAATTGTAGGGGTGGCATAATAATGATATTTTCACAAAACAAAAAAGTAAAATGAGTCTTTAAGAGAAAATTATTAGTACCATCCTAATAAAGACACACACATAGATTTGAAAAGAATAATTAGTAACCTTGTGAAATAGTTCACAAAGAAATAGGGATCATGAAAACATAAGTGTTACTTTCAGCATTTTGTCACCGTCCTTTCAATCCCTTGTCCGGATTGCATTTGGAGGACTATTCCCGTGGGCTGTGAATGGTAAAATGTCTTGAAAACCCCTTCATGGCATCCTCTTGCATAAGGACAAACATTCTTCGAAGAACATTTCCTCTGGAAAACCCTAAGCGGATGTTTTAGCCTTGGCGCGACTAGTTAGTTCATCCCTCTAAACGCGATGGAAATCCACATTAGAGCGTGCTCAGTTGGCTGCGTCACACTGTGTCTCACTCGCGCCAAGCCCATTGAGGAATTTTTAAAATATGAATGGAAACAGTTCTGGTCCTAACAAACTCCGGAATGAATCATCGAAAGGAAGTTGAGTGGTTTGGCCTCCAGAATCTCCATGTATAGGAAGTGGTTTTCCACCTCTCATGGAACCTTCCTAAGAGATAGTGCCTATCCCATGATTGTACGAGTCCTAACTTCCCTTACTCCCATACATAAAGGGTGCCCTCTCCATTAGCAAGCTACGCGGTTGACGGTGTTGTTGGTTCCATCTCTCGGACTTCATCGTAAGTCTTCCAATGAGCAGAAATGACAAATTCTTCCAATAGTGCCGCTCCTCCCGCTACCAGTTCACCGGTAAGACCACCGGAGATCAACACCGGTTTGGGCTAATCCTGCCGGACAAGACTTCCAGAGGAAGAAGAAGGGCAAAGGCAAAGCCCAAATCCGATGCCCCCAAACCAAAATCGTCTAAACCACGTACTTGAGGATGGTTCGCAACGCGTAAAGCCAAAGTACCCTTGCTCGATATGTGATGGAAGCCACTACACCAAATATTGTCTTTTGACGATCAAGGTTAGTAAACTTCTTAGGGGCTACTAGGGGGACTCGACGGGTTCTTAAGGAAGAACCATTTCCATCTCGGCGAACCTAGATGGTCGAGCCGACCTTAACCATGCGCTATGCTGTTTGGGTCTCGAGGTTTTCATGATGAGCTGGTGCTTTCACTTTGTTTCTATTGCCACGATCGATCGAAGGATTATGCGGATCACGTCGAGGGCGTTTGGAAAAGAAAAGTCGTTGATGGCCCTGCTCCCCACCTACCTACTGTTCCTCTTCGAAAGGTCGAAAGGCCGAGTGCTGCTGAACCCATTGTACGGCCACCTTCCAAAGGTGTTACTATGACAAATATTCCTATAATCCAAAGCGCTGGTGTTGCTTGGCATTACTGACATTGGTGAGGATTTGCTTGCACGGTGCCTTCTACGATGTCTGGGTGGAAGTGCTTTCAGAGTTGCCCATCTCAACGGAAAAGCTGCTGTTGTACTGCGATCGGCGGCATTGACCTGCGCGATTCCGGCCTTCTCTCCTTCGATCTGAGAAATTTTGTCCACCGAATTAACGCATCGGTTGTGCTTGTTATACGAAGTGGGGTATCGATGAGCACGCAGCATTCACGAGTTTATTTGTGACACGAAGAGTGCCTCACTACCTTCATTATGTCATGCTGCTGGCACGAAGGCCAAAGTGGCTCTCAACCCTCACTTCCATCTCCCAATGCCCTTGAGGGCATTCGATGGAGAAGGAATCAAAACCCTTAGGTGTTCTCGCCGAGTCTACGAAGTTACATTACCGAGTAAGGTGGTCAACGTCGAGTGGAGGTGGTGATGCCAAGCTCAGCGCAACCTTCTACTTGGTCGCGGTACGGACACGCCATGCTTGTGCGTTCCGTCCACCCTCTTTCGGCTTTTGAGGTTTTCCACATGAAGCCAAGATTGTTGCTGTGGACCGAGTTTTCTGTCTTTACCTCATCCTCTGGCATTTTCAACATGCCATACATGGACCAGAGTCCTAATCGAGCGGTGTAGGACCCGGTATGTTTTAGGGACCACTGTTCTTGTGGGTTATTTTCCCCCCTCCCACGCACGGAGACACGGGTCGGAAGTCAACATGATCTCTGGGTCGAATGACGTGGATCATCCTTCTCTGAATAAGGTTTGCCTCTTTTTGGAGAATACGATGCCTGCGACCCCGGTTGAAATCAATTGTTGCGAGATCGTTGCGCGCATCGGATCCTCCTCTCGCTGAAAATGCTCCTTCGAGCAACGGCTCTTCGATGTTTATTCTCCAATCCCCTTGGCTCGGCGATGCGGATTCGCTTTGATCCTTTGAGAGAAATTTTCTACGTCCCGACGGTGTCGTCGTAGAACTATGTCTCTCGAAGATCTGCCATTGGAAGCGATGCCGGCATCATCGTTCCTTGTTCATGCGAAACACAGGGGCAGTGTCTACAGTGTCACCGAGCGTTTTGCATCTCGAGGGTTCCCCTCTCGCCTCTCCAAAGCTTGCAGTCATTGACTTATGAGAGTATTTTTGGAAGGAAAATGCGAGAATGACTATTACCCAAACGATGCCTATCGACATCTGCGGTAGACCGTCGTCGAGAACGTCCACATGGGAGTCACTTGTTCTCGGGTAAGAGATTCGAGTGTGCCACTAGCCTTTTCATGCAGAATTCGAGATGTTTTCGTGCTTGGTCTTGTGAAGAGATACACGGGATCGATCCCGAGTGTCGTTGTGCATAGAAATTCCCACCTGCACGGTGCGTAACGGCTCTGTGCGCGACGTACGGTAATCCCGGTCGCATCCTCGAAAAGACGCTACTATAAAGTGCCCAAAAGTTCGAGAAAGCTTCTTAAAGTGAGCTTCATATATCGATCCCTGCGACGGAGTGGGTTTTCGAAATATTGTCCCTATGGATAAGAAACGAGGGCACAATTTGAGTACGTGTTGACTATCGAGACATCAGTCGGGCTTGCCACTAAGGACAACTATCCCACCTTTATAGATCGGATCATCGACGATTGTCGCGTGAGTGAGATCTTTTCCACTTATGGATGGCTTCTCGGGTTATAATCAAATTAATATCCTTCCATCAGAGTAAACATAGAAATCGCCTTCATGCGACAGTGGGGCACAGTCGCCTACAAGAAGCTCCCGTTCGGCTTGAAAAACGTTGGACTACCTGCCCGATCTTAATGCATGTCCTACGCCTTTCAAGACATACGCAATATCGTTCGGCCGTGATATCTGGATGACTGCCCGGATCATTCGGCTACGCGCGAGGCCATCTCGAACATCTCAGCTTAGATTTTTTCTCGGGTTGCGGACGTTACAACATCGAGCTTAATCCTCACTGAAGTGTGTGCTTATGACCAACTTTGGTCGATAATCTTTTGGGATTCATCGTCTCCTGAGGACGTCGCCTTGACCCTCTCCAAGGTCGAAAGCTATTAGTTAGTCTCCCATTGCCCATCCTGGTTGCATCAACTTTAGCAGGTCTTCGAGAAAGAAAATTTCTTGCGTACGCTTTATCCTAGAACTATGTAGAGGTGGCCAAAGGGTTTATGCGACTTCTAAAACATGACATTCCCTTCCATTGGGACGGAGGTTTGCTCAGCAATCTCTTCGATAAAGCTAAAAGATGTATGCTAACGTTAACACTCCAGTGTCGTACGTCCTCCCAACTATCATCGTGACTTTACCCTCTGTTTGGCTATAGCCTTTGGCACAATTTCCATGGTTACGGTACGGGGATGACGATGCTGTAGCCATCTGGTGCATCGTGGTTTATATATACTGTCTTATAATCTCCTCGACAGCGGAAACGCGTTGTATGCCTACGTCGAGAAGTTGGCGCTACGGCTGTGGTCTAGGCCATTCAGCACGTCGCTTCGTACCATCATCTTTTGTTGCGCATGGTAGCAGCGCGATTTACATTGCGACCGCATGACTTACGTTTGTCTTGACGATTGCTAGAAAGTATGGCTAAAGAAATGGATTGTGATCCTTCAAAGATTTCGGTTGGAGTTCTGCTATGCCAAATCAAAAAGTCATTCGGTTTTGTTGATCTCATTTGCTCTCTCTCTACCGACTTTCGTTCAAAGTCTCCAATCGAGATCATGTCTTTGGGTACGAAACTCTCTTCTTAATCGACACTCTCCGGTCCATGGTACGGTGATATCATCATGTGCCTTCGAGACATAATACCTTCCGGTCTAGGGATTGACGAAAGGATGCTGCGACGTCGCGTTCGGCATCCATCAGCACATGCCATGTCGCATTGTCAGGAGCGTGTTACCATATGTCATGTCGGGAGCCGATTACGTACTCGTCGGTGTTTTAGCTGGAGAGGGTTTGAGAAAGTTACGAATGACTGTCACGGTCGGCGCTGCACAGCAGCGTCACCTTGTCCGGTTATGCTACGCGGCGGTCTGCGTGCGGGTTATTTTTAGCCATCTATATTCATTTGTGTTGTTGCGGTGCGGGTGATACATGCGTGCCGGATCTTCCAACACAAGATGCACGCATGCCACCCTCATTACATCCTGTCTGTTCATTATCGTAGCCCTTTTGCCAAATGAGGCATTGATTTTCATCGGCACCTGTAACCCTCACTCGGCGCATGCTTATGTCATCGTTGACCGTGAGATTACTTCACCAAGTGGGCCGACGCATGCCTACATTGGCGGTGAGACGGTGAGACTGACTGCTCGATTCATTTTCAACCATGTGATCGTGCAGTTTCGACATTCCTCAAAGCCATCGTCTGCAAGTCATGGCACTCATTTTGGGACTACACGCAGTGGGCGAAGCGACATCGAAGTTGGGCTTGTGTACGCTGACATTTCCGATGCGCACTACCCTTGGGGAAAAGCGGCCAGGTTGAAGCCATGAACGAGGTGCTTGTCACGATGCTTCAATATTGATACAATTGGTATACACAAATCAAATTCGCATCTCCAATTTTCATCGACTCTGTGGGCTCTCTAGATATGACGCTGGTAAAAGAAACGCGGCTCAGGATTCACACATTTCCGGTTGGTGTGTAGTGCAGAAGCTTCTCTTCCGAGTTGAATGTGAGGATCCTTTCACTAAAGTTGGTTGTGGAATTACTGCTACCACTTCGCCCGGAGAAGAATATGTCTCTTGTCTCGAAAAGATTGGACGAAGATTCGCCGCTTGGGCACCCTGTGGTTGTCGAGACACGGAAAAAAGCGGGTTGAAAGCTCATTTCGAATCCAAACGGTTTCTCTTGTGGTGCTGTCACCGGAGACCCTAGTCTCTCTTGTGGTGGATCAAGCTCACGACAAGCTTGCAGGGAAAATTCCAACCTGTGTGGCATGGGCCCTATATCGTTAAACGTGTGTTGAAAAATGGGGCTTATGGTGGAAGTCGTGTGAAGGTCTGCTTTGTCGTAGCAAAAATAAGTTGTACACGAAGAAAGTATTGCACTTGAAATCAGCTGTTGTGTAGTGTGTGTACCTGGGCATTGATTTCTTCATTTTTTGTTTGTCACGTGTGGTGTGGTAGTGACTTTGTAAGCGTCTAGCGAGTTGGGTGTTCTTGATTGTCCCATGGAGATGTCCATTACTCCTTATGTTGGTTTTACATGAGAATGGTGCCCTCTCTTGTTTTGTCTAAGAACACTGCGTCCTCGTGACACTTTGAGTAATTTACAATCCTGTTGGTGAGTTGAGTTAATTTTACGAGGTGTTTGTCTAGGAAACTTGCTTTACAGAACAATGTACGCGGATGTAGTCTAGTCTTATGTGGAATTACTAAATGAGGTTGTTAAACTCGATGTTCACCGCGTTACTTTTACATATGAGATTCTACGGCTTGTGTTTTTACGGCTCTAATGGTCATTGTTGGTGCAGAAACCCATGCATTTTAAGGCGTGTCTACGTATTCGTTTGTTGAGAGGAATTTCTGATTACATCACATATCGACATATACCCGAAGGCGGAATGAATATACTTGGACGGATGAGGTAGCCAACATGGTATTAGATAGACATTCTACGCAGTTGTAAAAACATCATCATATGTAAGAAAGATCCATGTAGATATATATATATATATATATATATATATATATATATATATATATATATATATATATATATATTGAATGTTTGCGAGCGCATGTGCATGCATATAAAAATCCAAAAAACATACATGTTTGTTTTTAAAGTACATCAAGAGAACTAACATATCTCTCAAAAATATGCTATGCACCAGAAAAAGCCTAGGCATGACTAATCGGCATGGTGCTCATGGTGAGCACGTCCTGCCCGCACCGGCACGCTGCCGGTGAGCGATGGGTGCGACTCGGCACCCCTACGAGGGTGTGCCTCTGGTAAGCCATAGGGACATCGAGCTAGGCGAGCCTGGTTCCGGAACCCACGAGCAATCCCGCTCGCACGGAGTTCTGTGCGAATGCGTCTCCCTCGCTCACCTTGAGGGTCATGAGGCGAGAAGGGTCCTCCTAAACGCCGAGTGAAATTCCGGCCCGGGCCTCTTTGGGCCGAACATGCACGTACATATAGGATCCAGCGGCGAAAACATACGTGTATACCAAAAAATCCTTGAAAATTCATAAAAAATAGAGTCTCCACCGAGCTCCCTCATACCTGTTCTATCTCCTGCGGGGAGCGAAAGGTCGGGGTCTCCGCAATAGAAATCATTACGGCATGGGGCCGGTCCTTTACTATGATCAGTGCCTCGCCGAGCATTCGAAGAGGTCGGGGCGCCATGACATTTGTTGGCCGCGCTTACCTGGCGCCAATGTTGCCCATCCAGAGCCATCCGTGGCTCTCTCAAAGGTGGATCTGGGACTATCGCCACACCAGCCTGGAAGATAGGAAGTCATTCTAGGAAGAACGATACCACGGGTGACCTGTACCCAAAATTGTAGCTCGGTTTGGGCCCTTTTTACATTTGGTAAATTCTCTGTTTGAAAGTATTCATGGTTACGGAAGCGGCCGCGATCAAATCTTTGTTGGGTTCATGTATTACGACGCGCGGTGTGCGTTTGCGTGGCCTCATGCGGTGCTCTACGACCCGCGGCCGCGTATCTAGTATGTGGCACGCTACGAGTCGCTGGAGCGGGAAAGAGTGTGAATGTCAACTTTGCCACTACTTGATCCTTGTTTTGTAGGGCGAGCACCTCTCCCATAACCATCGACATATTTTCACCGGAAGGAGCACAGTGCTGCGGTAGTCGAGACACGGGACCTCTGCCGCTGGCGATCCGGTGATGAAGTAGACATCGGACACGCCGAGTTCAAAAGCACTTGATCTTGAAGCCTAAACTTCTCTTCATTCTCATCCGGGGATGCTTATCAAAATATTGTAACAATTCGAAAGTTGAAGCCGCAGACATAGCGATAAGAAAGAATGTTCAGCCACGGTCCGGAGGGCAGGCATAACATTGCTCATTCTCCGTTTGCAAATTTCGTCTTCTTCATTGTGCTCCTTTTATCATCCATTCAATCACCATTGTGGCTTTATACCTACATCAGTGGTACGCTAAGCGCATTATAGAGATCCCTTGGGCATTCAAAAATTCAATTGATTGGTTCAGTTTTGCATGAAATTTGAGCGGAATATGAGGTTGCTCGGTTAGGTCGCGGCTTGTTTTCGATCGATAGTCCCGCGGCGCGCGGCTTTGCAAAAAGAGCTGCGATAGGCGGCAGGTGCGTGCCTCCGCCTTGTCCCAATGCAACGGAGCTAAATTTGCAAATCCTCTTTATGCGGATGTAAAATCGTAATGGAAAGCTATAGAAATATGGCTTCAAAAACATAGCTAATGGAAGCAACTCTTGCGGAAAGAACGGATGCGGAGAATTTGATGCTTTCTGGATCGAATCCGCGATTGTCCTTGTGAGTCGCGAAATGTAGCTCACTGTCGCTGCACTTTCGAGGGTAAAGTAAAAAGTAAAAATGTTTTACTATTTGGTCATATTTATAACTTTTCGACATCAAATTTAGGTGTTTGAGACTTGTCAATATTTCACTTTGTTTAGTCGAAAAAATGGGTTTACTTGCTTACTGTGCGGCGACGGTCTCGCGTGTTGGGATGGCGACACCTGGTTGTATTTCACTATACTTTTTCGGACACCTGAGTGACACGAAAAAGTCACTCTCTGGAGTCACATGCGTGATTTTCGAGCTCTCTAAAATTGAGAAAATATCGCCGGAGGTCGCTTGTCGTTTTGGAAGCATCGTTAAAGTGGGCCATCGAAGCAATATCTCTACCTCAGAGTATACGTTTACCCCTTTTTCGGGTTGGGATAAAGATTATTTACAAAAAAATGAATACTGGCCTATCATGACTAAGGAGGTTCTCTAAGACATGTTTTTCTACCCTTTTTAGGATACGGCGAGGACTTTATCTACGAAAATAGGAGGCTGTTGGAGTTTTCTTTTGCTGACATGTCTATTCAAACTCTCTAAACATAGAAAGAGACAGAGGTTCTTCCTTTGTCCGAGACTCGTTAAAACACTGATGAAACACTCCAGGATCTCCTGTCATAATGAGCGTTACTTGGAGTTCCTCCTTCCTAGGGCTCGTTTAAATGTGCTAGGATGGATTTGTTCTGAAGAGATTATGTCATCGCAAGCATGTGCTACTCCCCCTTCAAGCTTGTTTTCAAAAATAATTGTACTGCGCCGAAAGTGGTGAGGGAAGAAAATGGAACTAAAGTATCCTCTGTCGTGTTGGCGGTATGTGGCTCTTGAACATGGCACTGGCACGCGATTCGTGTTGGGTTGAGGGACATCTCATCTCATTATCTGCTTGCCTCTCCATGGGTTTGGAAGCAATCTCTTATGATGATCGCATCATCTTGCTCTTGCACGTCTGCGACCTGCATTCGGATCCTTTGATGTCAAATACTACCAAATGCGGAGTGTCCTTGACCGTGATATGTTCGAGAGAAGTTGGCCTGCGCGTTTTCCAGCACTCCCTACGATTCACTGGTGATCTTGATTCACAAACATTGTGTCCCTGTTGTCTGTGTCGATGCTGTGGAAACATTGTAACAGCTCATGAGTCAAGGTCGCTACACCGCTCGACCTGGCTCATTGTCCAGAAGTTGATGCAGAGACTCCCCTTCGAGGTACCTGTGGAGACTGCACATGCCTCGATAGCGAGTGTTCTCGCATTCGATGCAAGGTTTTCATTATTGGCGCTTCGAGTCGAGATGATTAAGCGAGGTGTTCACGCTTGAGCTCAATGTTCGCTTTCACATGGATTGTACCTCATGTACCTTGAGGACCATCGTCATTATTGGTGGTTCTCTCTCGCGTACTTGTGCGAAACTTGTCATCGTGGTGGTAATCGGGGCGATGTTCTTGCATGTTCGAAGCTTCGGCTCACATATTCGCATGCTTGAACTTGTGCTACTGTTCGTCGAGATGGAGCGCGAGACCATGGATTTTTCGACAGTAAACATCCGGTATCTCGGATTATTTGTGGATTATTATCATGTATTACGCATGGTCATGCGATTGGATGGGCGTTTAACGACCATACTGGGTCTGCTTTTTTTGATCTTTATTTCTGCTGAATGCCTACGTCCATACCGCGGATCCTGGTTTTTTGTACACTCCTATTATGGATGGGTACGTGTCCATACCACATATCATGTATGCAGCAGTATCGGTTGTATTTGTCTGCGGGTTTTCCGAAACATTTGTGTTTTCGGTTGGGCGCATTCTCCATAAAGCATTTTCACCCTCCCTCTCTCTCTCCAAACCTCATGCTTTAGTGGGCATACTTTGTTACATAGCATTTTTGTCCACGCAGTCCATAGCCAATCCTACATCCCCACCATTTGGAGGACTATTCACGTGACTGTGAACGATGAAAAGTGATCACGAAAACACCTTCATGGAATCCTCTTGCCTTAAGGATAAAGCATTCTCTGTAGAAGAACATTTCTCACGGAAAACCATTAAAAATGAGATGTTTTAGCCTTCGCAGTGACTGATCGGTTCTGCATCCCTCGCACCAATGAAAGTCCACACTAGGCGCGCCAATTGGTGCCAGCGTCCTGTCGGCCACTACTTTCTAGACCCATTTAAAGGAATGTTTTTAAAAATAAATGGTGGAAGTTTGAGTTCTAACAAACTCGCGAATGAATCATCGAGTTGAGTGGTTTGGCTTGATTTCCATGTATGGGAAAGTGGTTTTCCACACCTCTCATCGGAACCTTCCTGAGAGAGACGCCTGTCCCATGATTATGGGGATCCCAGCTTCCCTTCCTCCATCTGTAAAAAGCTTGTCCTCTGTGTCGCCAGGTAAGACTTCATGAACTTGTGGGAGGAAAAATATGATTTCTGGGAAACTATTGAAAAGCGAGCCGAGAAAGATACCCGTGAGGGAAGCTTTGTCCAGAATTCCCGAACGAGGGCTTCATTTGAGGCAGCCGCTCCCTGCTGCCAAGCCTACTGTAGAAGAGAAGATCATAGCGTCGAGCATTTGGTTGTAATCTCTCCCTTTTTGTCATCATTAATATAAGCGACTGCGATTTTGGTTCTATTCATGTGTTTACTCTTTTATGAAATGCGATAGAATTATATCCTCTCTGGTAAAGTGATATGTAGTTACGTGCTTTAAGTATTCAGTTGTATGTCATCGTTTCTACTTGCATGTGTCGCAGTGTACGAATGGAGTTAACGGAAGGATGCTGCGGTACTGTACGGGCGAGGGCCAGAAGAGCTGAACTTCTTCCTCAACAACAACAATGTAGGGATTTGAGGTAGGTTTTCTTATGTCAATATTTGTCTTTCATGTAACTAGGAACCAACATCTTTGCGTGATTTGATTGTTTGCTAGACCCACACTAGGGCCTCTTTGTTGCCTCTCTATCCGAGGAGGATTTACCGCCTCTAAATATGGCACGAGGTTATTGAGGCATGTCTCTGGCTCAACAAAATAGTTCATTTTCATTATTATGTGTTTGCTTAAACATAAGTTGCAAACAGTAGAAAAAAATAGTCTCACAATCATTGCATGACATGTGCATGAAAAGTGTATGCGACTCCAAGAGCTTCAGAATTATTGAGTGAAAGTTCCAAGATACTACCATTACAATGATACAACATTGGTTCCAATAGTGGAATGTTAAGCAACTACTTTGGTTTCTCCAAAAGCCTAATCTTCTCTCTTGTGCGCTGGCTTGAGAAGCGAAGGTGAAAATTCCTTTTCTTGAGCTATGAGGGTGTTATATATAACCAATGATATGAGGACTTTCCACCTCCCTTGTGACTCTTGAGCTCCTCTCATGACTTTTGGACTTCCATGTGACTTTTCAAAGATCCTTTAGTACTTTTTGACCTTTGTATGACTTTTCACATTATATGGGTGGCCTTTGGGCTTCCACCTCTTTACATTTCTCATTTTTTGAAAATTACATAATTACATCCACAATTATGATGAGCAAAGTATAATGACTTTCAAGTAAATCTTGATGTGACACTTGGGCCAAGTGATGAACGCTGAACTTCATTATATAATGCTTTTTGCAGAGATTCTCTTCTTTCTACTGTATGTCGTAATATGGTGTCACTTAAATACTTCTTGCTTGCATGTGACCTTTTGTCTCTTCACGAGGGTCTTATTGCATGATTTCCTTGAGCGTCATCCTGTCATGTCGAGATACAATACCTGCTGAGATGAGAGTGACTCACTCATGAAGCATGAAAAACCAAGATGACATCATATTCGAAACCTCGTGACCTACGCATTTATTCATGCGATTCTCTAGTGGACTTTCTGCGCTTTGTGTGCAAGATTGAGAGGAGGCTTATGGATTGTGCGATTGCACTAGTTCTAGAAAGGCGATGATGAAGGTATGGTCGGCGTGGTATGCGTACGCACGTAGTAGTTGAGGATGCGGGAGACATGATTGTGAAGTTAAGGGAAGTGATGACCACGATGGGCGCTGCTTGCTGCAACTTGTGATTCCAAATGTGTAGTTTGGGGAATAATGGAGCACATCATGATTGCGCAATCGCTGTAGGTTAGGGATGTTGTGAGGCCAACCTATTGGCGCTACTGCAGTGTGCGGTGTGAGGAAGCTGAGCTGAGAGAAGGAATTGAACAATTTTGAAGGACAAGAGGAAAAAACTTGCCTTTGTGGTTGCGTAATCACAATACTAGTTGGGTATGTCCTGTCCAACAAAGTCTGGTTGATTGTTGGAATTTACTGAGTATTTCAAACACGCGAGGAGAATCGAAAAGAGTCTCCTCTACAACATAGAAGATTTACAAAATTTTTCTTTTATCTTTCGAGACGCGAGGAGATGGAAAACTTAAACTTCTATTTCATTAGCTGTAAAAGCGGTATTACAAAATAAAGATTTCTTCCTTTCGAAGTGGGATTACAAAATGTGCGAATTTGCTACAAATGCGGTGCTCTCGGACTCCTTCTCTCGTGTCTCTCACTAAACGCACATACGGTGCTGCATTTCACTTTCTTGTGTTTTCTGCTTGCTGCCGGGCTTTTTCACACACTACCTACATCAATACTCACATACTATAAAGCCTATGGGCCTTGGGCCTTTTTACATTTTATATGTGAGCGCGGCATAAAACAAAAAACAAAAAAACAAAAAAACTTTTTAATACTACGCACGGAACATAAAACTTTGACGAGTTTAATTATCACTTTTAGACCCCGAGATTTCGGAAACTTCAAAACAGAAATGGGAGTGGAAATTTTTTGCGTAACAAATGGGCATAACGCATGCGCGAGGTTGGAAACCAAACGTGAACGCTTTCCTATTGGTGAGGAGGTGTTGGGCCCCATCGGAAATTCAAATGAAAACTAAGGCGGATTGCGTGCCACAAAAGTCACGTGCCAAATTACGAAAGTGACGACGTCGAGGCCAAAACGAGCCGCAATAAAGATTGATTGGCCAACGAGCGATGTGTTGGCCGGTGGGACACGACTTCTTATCGGCGATGGGCGGATCGGCAAAACGCGGTTGCAAACGACTTGTGGCGAAGCGATATTGCGATGAGCGATATGGTGCGTCGGCGGATCGGCCGGTTGGCGCGAACGGACCTTTGGCAGTGGGTGCGATTGGGATGTTGACACGATGCGTGACGTGGTCGGACCCACATCGCATCGGCGCATCACATTGCGAGACAAAATTCGCTGCGAGCACCTTTGCGGATGAGCGGAATGGTGATCATGCTGCGCGATGTGCGAGTTGCGATGATGGTAGGGACCACATCGCATCGCAGGTGGATCGGCGGAGCGGTTGAGCGGTGGCATGGACATTACGATGTGCGATTGCGATGGTGGTAGGGACCACATTGCATCGGCGCATCGGCGGTGAGACATTTGACGAGGAGTATGAGGCACTATCCTAAGATTTGCGATGCTGCGATATCAAAATATCGCATTGCATCGGGAATTCACATCAACAAGACACTAAAACAAAACATTTGCGATGGGTGATGAATGTGGGGACCAGCTGCATGACGTGGCTCGAAATTCAAAACTTAAAAGACTCAGCGGGTTTATTGGTTGGTGAGGACTTAAAAAGCCCGGAAATAATCACATTTTTCAATAAAACCTGTGGTTGCACTCAACCACACCACGGTTTCTTCAATTCACTACTTTGCAAAGTCGGTTGCTGCCCAGGCACTTAAATTCATCCTTAAAAATTCATTTCCAGCTCTTGTTCGGCGCACGAAGGTGTGCCTCAACCTTCTACGCTCATTGTACTGCGTTTCTACCTTTGCGGGTTTCGCGGGGTGACTTTAATATTTTCAACACTCCCCCTTAAAGTTAGGCTTTGCTGGGTCACTCGATTCATACCCAGGCATTTTCTTAAATGTCAAAACTCTTTTGCTCCAATGGCTTTGATCGATGTACGCAAATTGCTCCCTGCTGTTCTCTCTGAGTCTTGTAGGCTCCATTTCTCCATTCTTCACCAGAGGTTCCATGACGTAGTGAGAGCTTGGCCTCTTATATGTTTAGCTGGCTCATGAAACACATAATTGTTTGACAATGCTATGGCCGGAAGCTATTGTCATAATAAATCGTTGTCCTAACTTTGCATTCTTGATATAAAATCCTCTGACATTCTTCTCATCCGCAGCTCGACTTTGACTTTATTTCACGCTATAGCTACCACATATGTACTTGCTGCTGTGAACAATGCTAGAATAGGATGTACTGTAGAAGCCCATGAAAGTGGCTCACGAGACCCATATGGAAAACCATAACCCGAGGTGATTTTCACGGGTCATCAGTACTTCCAACCCAATCTAGCGTCGGTATATCCAGCAATTCAGAATTTTCTAAGTAGTACATGTAAAGTTTCACTCTTTTGATTCCTTTACATGCCTCGGGATTATTTTGCTCTTGCTTTCCAATGTGCTTCTTTTGGCCTCTCCATAAATCTAGAAATCAAACTAACAACATGCATAATATCGAGGAGCCTAGTTGTGGTCGAAATACATAACGCTACCGACTTTATGCTCTTGTATAAACTAGAGATCAAAATCGTTGCTACGCTGTCATCGTCTGTTGAGTTTTAATCCCATTCTTGCGGAGTAATTGTTGCCTGTACAATCTTGCACATATTAAATCTTTTCCAAAACTTCATTAACATAATTTGCCGAGAGATAAAAATTTGTTTTCATTTTTCTCTACTTCTATTCCTAAGAAGTATTTGAGCAATCCCACGTCCGGTCGTTTCAAAATTCATCCTTCATGGTACGTAAAAATTTTCAATGAGGTAATCATCGTGCAACTCGTGAATATCACATCATCAACATATAAAACAACAATGAGAATCTTACCATCTTTTCTCAACCATGTTGTAGTAATGTGGGTTTCTCCTTCCACGTTCTCAAACGTCTCTCGGTGAATGGGAATCTATCTCTGCCTGTACCGTGCTCTTGGTGCTTGTTTCGACCCATAAAGGCTTTCTTCAATCTTGCATACTTTGTGCTCTTAGCCCTTTTTCTCATAGCCTAGAGGTTGTTCAACATAAACACTCTTCCATTAGATCTCCATTTGAGAAATGTTGATTTTACATCCATTTGGTAAACTTTCACATCTCTGTCTTTGCTGTGAGCATGCCCACTCTCCTTGTTTCCTTTCTTGCAATGCAGACATAAATTTTCCTCTTTGTAATCTCTTCCATGTTTCGTTGCTTATATTGTCTGAGCAACAAGTTTGGCCTTGCTGCTAACTTTCAATCTTACCTGTCAGCATTGCTTTTTGTCTTGTATGAACCGCACTTTACTCCAATGACTTCGTGTCATTTGAGATCAACCAATTTCCATGTTTCATTCTCCATCTATTGCATTCATTTATTCATCCATTGCATCTATCCATTTCTTCATTATTTTATAGCTTCTCCAAAATGAATAGGATCATAAACATGAAAATATAAAGAAAATAAAGATTCCATACCTTCATTTATTTGCTTCTTGCTCATATATTATTTCATTTTAAATTTTTGAATACTAGTTTCCTCTTTCATTTAGTGTACTTGTGCTTTGAATATGAACTCAAAATCTGCTCCATCGTGGTGTGCTTGCAGAGAAAGCACTCTCATCATTCTTCTCAAGGGTGTTCTTACTCCTACTTGTGGTGTCTCTTGCATATCCCTTTTGTTGGTGGAGAGTGGTAGGTTCTGGCAGTGATGGATGTATTTCAGCCATCTCATCCTCATTTTCATCATGAGACAAACAACTTTTGACATTGACTATTTTCTCGATGCTTCTATCCCATGCTTCTTCTGCTATGAATTGCAAATCTCTTGCTTCTAACAAACTTCTTTGTGGATGGAGGTTATACGTGATCTATATCCCTTGGATTCTTTCACGGTATTCAAGGAAGATGCACTTCTCCCCCTTCTATGTCCAAAGTTGCTTTCTCAGCTAGTCTGGAATGTGTGCCTAATCACACATCCAAAACTCTCAATGCTAGGGTGACTCTATTTCTACGCCTACTCCACGCTTCTTAGGACTGTGTTCATTACGCTGTTTGGCATCTATTCAAAATATATCACGCACGGTTTTTCTGTATGCCGATACTCATTTGGAAAATGTTTTGCCTTTAGCATACTTCTCACCATATCCATGATGGATTCTGTTCTTCCTTTTCGACCAACACCATTTTGTTGCGGTATGTACCTAATGTTGTGAATTGCTTAGTAGCATTGCCATCTCTGCGAAAAAATGCTGGAAAGATGTATTTGAGACAATACTCACCTCCTCTCTCGGTCCTGAGGACTTTGATGTCTTTGCCCACTTTGTTTCTCTCACGAAAGAGCTTTAAAGTGGAAAGAAATTTCTCGAGGACACTTCACTTTTATGTTCAAAAGAAATAAAGCCCATACTTTTCTTGTGAAATCATCGATAGAGGGTCAACTCATAATTGCTTTGCTGATGTTGATGATGTTTTAGCATTGCACACACAATACTGAATGGATAATTTATAAAGGGGTGCCTTTGCCCTTATGCTCTTTCTGATGGAAAGTTCTTTGTGTTGCATTTCCCAAAGAGATACGACCTTCACATGGGATTTGTACGGTTTCCTCATTCAGTATGGTGGTTCTCTTACTATTCCTTTTCTGTGCAACAAAATTTAGTCCTTCGAAATTGAGATGTCCAAATCTCAGAAGTGCCATAACCAATTCTCTCCATCTTTCACTTCCTTTTGAAAGACCTCTTGAGTCTACAACTACTACATTCTATTTTCTCTTTCCCTTCGAGTTTGTATTGAGCTTGGTGGAAACCTTTCTATTCTTTGGTCATTGCCATACTGCAACACCTTCTTGCTTGGAGATTGTATGTCCGTTATTGTGCACACATAATTTTTGAGGAGTACATTGTAACCTTTTGTTATTGAGTGCTAGCACTCAAAAATATTGCATTTCCAAGCCAGTTTGCATAGTGTAGCATACGGCTCTAAATTTTTGCTCTCCATTTCTTGCACGGATGCTTACTCTACCTTTTCCCCTTGACGAGAGATCTTAGCATCATTCTTTGTTGTTACTTCAGACATCTTCGTCAAGATTGGAAAACATTGCTATGTTTCCGGTCATGTGGCAGTCTCTTGGCTGTGAATCTGAGAACCATGGCATCATCTGCTATCTTGTGCTACATTACATGTTAACGGCACATTCTTTCGAGGTTCTTTTATTCTTTTGCTACATTTCATTCTGCCTATTATTCATGTCATTTTTATTTTTCCTACATTCATTGGCCTTGTTGCCCATATATGACTTTTCAATAGTGACAGCTGGACATTGGATTTGTCATGCCTTTGTCCCATGAGCTTTGTTGATGTCACCTTGTTGTTACTGTGCATGGCCTTGGGTTGTGATTACTGAGTACTTGCTCCTTCCATGAGTATGATGAGGGGTTGTTTCTTCCTCCTCTAATTTTTGGCTTATGGTGCTATCCTACTTCCTCTTGCAGCTTGAGCCTCTTCCTCTTCCAAAAGACATTTGGGTCTTAGAGCATGCTCCAAATATGGGTTTCTTGAGTCTTCCCAATCTTTGTTCTGTGAGTCATCGGTGATGCATGAAGTTCATCAGCTGTGAACTTTGAGAGGTCATTTGTCTCTTCAATGGTGGTTACAATAACATCAAACCTTGAGGAGTAGGCTCCTCGTTAGTTTCTCCCCAATCATCTTTTCTTCCAAGGTGTCTCTCCATGAGGACCTTGTACTGGGTGACTCATGCCGATCACATGTGTGAAGAATGTGTACTATATTATCGGACTCTTTCATCAGGAGAGAGTTTCAAAATCTCTCCTGAAGCCAATTTGTATATTTCTTTTGTATTCACTTTTTCCATGCTTGATATGCTTGTCTTAAGAGTATCCCATGCAGCTCAACTTGGATCTCTTGGGCTGCTTTGGTATCCTTGAAACACACTCCTACATGTCTTTGTTTGATAGAGATGAAGAGAGCTATAGAGTCCTTCTTCCTATTTATCTTCGATAAATCCTTTTACCTGCTGTGTTAAGGCATTAAAGGCTTGCTCATCAATTGGTTCATCAAAAGCCATCTTCAACAAAGCTCATAAATCTTGAGAGGCAAAGCAGGCTCTCATGGCAGTGGTTCGATAATCATAGTTCTTCCCATTAGTGTGGGTGCAAGGTATTTCCAATACTCATGCTTGTGTAGTCCGGCCATGGCTGCGGACTAGCTAGAAATAAAGCCTTGAGCGTGTTTTTCAAACAAATTATCTTTCCCTCTTTAAAAGACAAAACTACTGTCTCTAAGGGCTAGCACTCTTTTAAACAAAAACAGAGACTACTGTAGAAGCACACATAGACTTGAACTTTTTCTTTAGAAACTGTCTTTCGGAGAATACTGCTTGGTGAAGCTGTACGACATAAGCTTCCTTCTTCCTTCGGTGTATTTGACACCTTCAAAGAGCACTGGATTAGCTCGGATACCATGTTGGAATTTTTGAATATGCACGAACACCACAGGGAAGAATC
This sequence comes from Pinus albicaulis, assembly GCA_034641835.2. Taxonomy (NCBI): domain Eukaryota; kingdom Viridiplantae; phylum Streptophyta; class Pinopsida; order Pinales; family Pinaceae; genus Pinus; species Pinus albicaulis. The sequence continues at coordinate 1,201,212,206 of CM076574.1, forward strand.
AAAAGAGTCTCCTCTACAACGCGAAGAGATTTAAAGGGCTTTATTTTTACTTTTGGATAGAGATGGAAAACTTAAGCTTCCTATTTCATTAACAAAACGGTGTTACAAAATAACATTTATCTCCCTTGAAAGTGTGATTACAAAATTTCTTGGTGCTACTGAAACGCGATGCTCTCAAACCTGTATCTATGTCTCGCAGAGAAACGCACATGCGGTACATATGCTCACGTCACTGCGCTTTGTGTTTTTCTACTTGCTGCGGAAGCTTTTTCACACACTACACAACAATACTCACATCTCTTGTAAGCCTACGGACGCATGCATTTTATATGTGAAAGCGCGGCATAAAACAAAAAACAAAAAATAAAACAAACTTTTAATACTACGCCGTGAACATAAAACTTTAACCAAAGTTTAATTGTCCTTTAGACCCGGGATTTCAAACTTCCAAAAACAAACTTAATTGGGAAATTTCTTTCGCCGTAAAAAATGAGCATAACGTCGGCTGATGGTCGAAACAGTCCTGCAACAGCCTTTCCCTGTTGGTGGTGTGCAGGCCTCGTCGAAATTCTAATCAAAGAAACGGACCGTAGAATTCTATACAAAGATGCACGTACCAAAATATGAAAGTGACGTCAGGCAAAACGAACGCGATAAACGTTGATTGAGCCCAGCACCGTGGCAGCAGTACTGGCGACGGTGCGTGACTCATTCCTCGGGCCGGCGATCGGCGCTCGGCGGAGCACTGGCTTTCGAGGCGGCTTGGACATTGGTGAAGCGATATTGCGATGAGCGATATCGGCATCGGCGGTTGGCCCCGGTTGGCGAACGGCGGGCAAACGAACCTTTGGCGATTGCGATTGTGAGTGTTGCGATCTTTGCGACGTGGGGACCACATCGCATTGCAAGAAAAAAATTGGCGGAAGCCTTTGCGGATGAGCGGGAATGGTGATGTTGCGATATGCGATTGTGATGGTGGTAGGGACCACATCACATCGCGGTGGATCGGTGGAACGGTTGAACGGTGGCATGGACATTGCGATGTGTGATTGCGGTGAGTGGTGAGGGACCACATCGCATCGGTGCATCGGCGATGAACATTTGCGGAGGTATGAAAGCACTTTACTCCCGTTGTGATGTGCCGATATGCCACGACATTGCATCACGCATCGAGTTTCACATCAACGAGACACTTTAAAAAACAAAACATTTGCAATGGGCGATGAATGTGAGGACTACTGCGAGCGTGTTGGCCCAATTCAAAAGCTTCAAAGACTTGGCGCATTTAAGCAAAAATTGGTTGGTGAGGACTTGAAAGCCCGAGTAAGACTGTTTGTTTTTTCGATAAAGGCGTCTGTCGTTGCGTGGCTAGAGCCACGATTTCTTCGAATTCACTCTAAAGTCGACACTGTGCATAAACTTAAATTCATCCTTACAAATTCATTTAAAGCTCCCCATGTACGTGCACGAAGGTGTGCACCTCAACCTTCTGCGCACAATTTGTACTCCGTTTCTGCACCGCTCGTTTCTGCGAGGTGACTTTAATATTTTCAACATTGATTTCAGTGTGACACGAGATCTTAGGAGCGACCACGATTTTTGGTCGGTAAGAGTGCTGCAGGCTTCGGATTTAGTGGAGTTAGTAGGAGATACTTCTCGAAGCTACACATCATTTCAATATGGACACGTGTGAGAAAGATGTTTGGAGGCACTTCAATATTTCTATGTTTCAATGGCACCTTTCAACAACAATAGCGTTGGTATGAGTTGTAGTAATTATTGGAAGAGACTTTGCAACATTATTATCGTCATAGATTATTCTTTTCGGTGCGTGTATCGTTATGTTGAAGAGTTTTGTTATTAAATTATTGAGGTTTGTAATTTCTCGTTTGTTGGGAATACTGATAATCATCCCTTTATCCATGGTTGTTGTATCTTCTGTTGAAGATTCTTATCTTAGATCGACGTCCTTGCTTTGCAAAAGTGGTGGTCGACATTGTTCGAGGAACAACACGGATTTTAATTGGGCGCGTGAAAAATATATTGAGGCAGAGTCGGTTGTGCGGAAGACCAAAGTTGATGACAAAATCAACAACAATAATGGTAACGTGTTGAATGAACAAACCTCAAACTTAAACGACGAAGTCGTTAAATAAATCTCAACGGATGGTAGACGAGCGCCACCATTATTTCCCGAGGATACTGTGTCTTGTTGGGCGGTATATGTATGTCGAGTAACAAAAAAACACGACCTAGAAGCTCATCTACTACGTTGTCATGCAAAAGTTGATAGAAATGCATCGTCGACAGTTTAACGGGGAAAAATGATACGAAATGCATGTATATACCTATATATATATATATATATATATATGTATGCATATACATATACATACATTTAATAAATGTCTACAATAACCTAACCTCTATGCAATAAGTAACCTGACCTAGATCCATCTTAACTCGGGATCTATTAAGCGGCAGAGAGGGATCAAATCTCTCGAGGTGGAAAACCTCTTTTTGAGTTCAAAACTTGAGAAGAGGTTTTCACCTCGAGAGATTGAATTCCTCTCGGCGCTGATAGATGGGAAGTTAAAATGGATCTAGGTAGACTGAACGCCCGTGTGCGACCCGAGGAAAATCTGTCGATAATATGGGGAACTTATGTGCTTTAATTTTATCAATAATATGTAAATATATCTAATATTAACATAACCATTTTAAATATGTTAAATATCGTATGAGGATTCAGTCGAAATGATCATTTTAATTTAAATTTGATTGACGTTACCTCGGTTTGTTGACTTGATAAATATTGTAAGATAACTTTAATTGTGAAATAAAATTTTAGATACGCAAAGTAAAGACGATGTAATAATATTGAATGATAGAAAGCATGAATAATAAGAATGTAGTCAATTACGAAGTCTTCATTGTGATCGATTTCAAACTATTTTCTTCTGCTATTCTTATTTTTCACCCATGTTAGTTTTGTCATATTTTCATATTGATTATTTGAAAAGAGGGCAGGTTGGAATAGTAAACCATTTAAATATTTAGCTCGAGCTGTGTAGTAAACATCATACCTTGTCTCTCTTGCTCCTCCAGCCTTAATAGGTTGAAATACTATCAACACGCAAATCAATGTACATGTCGATAATTTTTGTGACCTTTCACGCTTTGAAATCATTGCACACACACTATTAATCAATGACTTTAAAATTAATGTACTGCATCATATGTCGAGTAGAAATCAACATATACTGTGAAATCAATGCGACTAATGCAAAAAAATAAAATAATAATAAAGAAAACAACATCTGCACTAAAATCAATGGATATAATGACAAGTAATGAAATATGATTAGAAATCAGCATCTACACTCAAATAAATGAGTCTAGTGCAAGTAGGAAAATAGGATTTAAAGCCAACATCTACCGCTGAGAAATCAACGCATCCTAGTGCATGCAATCAAATAGGATTAGAAATCACCATCTGCCCAGAAATAAATGACATTTGGTGAAAGGAATCAAATAGAGGATTATAAATCCATCTACATTTAAATGAATGCATTCGGTGCAAGCAATCAAATATAATTATAAATCAACATCTACATTGAAATTAACGCATCTCTAGCGCAAAGAGAAATCAAATAGAGGTCGAGAAATCACCATCTACTGCTTTGAAAATCAAAAGCATTTAGTGAAAGCGATCGAGATAGGATTATGAAATCACCATCTACATTGAAATCAATCCATTCGGTGCAAAGCAATCAAATATGGACTAAAAATAATCTGCATTGAAATCCAATTCATGCTGGTAAGAAAGAAATCAAATATAACCAAAAATCCAAAATCTACGTAAAATTAATGCATACTAGTGAAATCAATCAAAATAGGATTAGAAATCATCATTTATACTTGAAATTAATGCATTTAGTGCTGGCGAAATCAAATAGGATTAGAAATCATCTACGTAAAATCAATCCATCTAGTTTGAGTAATCAAATATCGACTAGAAATCAACATCTACACCAAAATCAATTCATCTGGTGCAAGAAATCAAATGGGAGTAGAAATCACCATCTGCTACGAAATCAATGCATCTCTTGCCAAAAACCTTCTTCCTGTCTCATATATATCTATATATCCATCCATCCCTCCTTTATTCTTTTTCTCTTTGTCTCACCCCACCATACACACACACACTCTCTCTCACTCCATATCTATACGTTCCTTGTCTCACTCCTTCTCTCCATCTATCTTTTTCTCTTTACCTATACATTTATATCTATATCTCACTCCTATCTCTCTATATCAACTCCAAAAGCTCTCCACTCTCTTTCTCCAATCTATCTATCTATCTATCACTCCCTCCTCCTCCTCTCTCTCTCTCTTTCTCCCTCTCTCTCTCTCTCGCTTCTATCTCTCTTCCTTCCTGCTACGAAACTTTCTCCCTCTCTCTCCATGTTATTTATCACTCCCTCTCTCTCTCTCTCTCTCTCTCTCTCTCTCTCACCTTTCTTTCCCTCTGTGTCTTTATTCTTACCTGCTCTCCCCCTCTCCATATTCATATCTCTTTCCCTACCTCCTCTTCACCCTCTCTCTTCCTTTCTCTCTCTCCAACTTTTGTTACCATATGCCTCTGTCGCTCCGCCTCTCCCCCTTCTCTCCGTATCTCCTTATTTGTCTCTTTATCTCACCCCAAAACATACACACTCCCTCTTCATCTCTCCCCTTGTCCACTCCCCCCTCTCTCTCCACTACTCCCTCTCTATGTATTTCTTCTTCCCTACCTCTCTCCTCTTACTAGCTCCATCTCTCAATACGCTCCCTCTCTCTCTCCAAATCCATGTTTCTATCCCTCCCTCTCTCCCTCCCCTCTGTCCTCCTCTCTTTCAAGTCCCCTCTCCTTTCCTTCCTCTCTCTTTCCCTTTCTCTCTCCTACCTCCTTTCTCTTCCCCCATCTCTCTCTCTCTCTCTCTCTCTCTCTCTCCATCTCTCGATCCATCCCTCTCTCCCCTCCCAAAGTCCATCCTTCCTAGCCTCCTCTCTCCTCCCCTCTCTCCTCCCACTCCTCTTTCAAGTCCCCTCTCTTTTCCTTCCTCTCTCTCCCTTTATCTCCTATGTCCCTTTCATCCTTCCCCCATCTCTCTCTCTCTCTCTCTCTCTCTCTCTCTCTCTCGAAACCATCCTCTCTTCGCTCACTCTCTCTTCCTCTCTCTCTGTCATTTCCTCTCTTGCCTCCCTTCTATTTGACGCATTGTCTTTCTTTCTCTCTCTCTCTATCCTCCAATCCTCTCTCTTCCCCCATCACTTTATCTCACGTCTCCAACTATCTTACTTATTTCTATCCCTTTATCCTTCTCTCCCCCTTTGTCTCCATCCGCCTTTCTTTCTCCTTCTCTCCATCGTGTCTCCATCACTCCTGTGTATCTTTGTCCCACGCAAGCATACTCTCTCTCTCTCCATCTCTCCCTTGTCACTCCCTCTCTGTGTGTTCTTCTTCCTTTCCTCGCCTCCGCCTCCGGCTCCATCTACCTATCCACCTCCTTCTCTCCTCCTTCCTCTCATCCTTTCTCTCCTACCTCCCCTCTCCGTCTTCTTTCTCTCCCTCTCACTCTTTACCCTCCAATCCTCTCTCCTTCTCCCTCCCCTCCGTATCTATGTCTCCCTCTCCCTCTCTTACCCTTCTCTAACTCTCTCACCTCTTCTCACTCTCTCTCTCTTCCGTTCCTCTTCTCCCCTTCTCCTTCGATTTATCTCCATGTCTCCCTTGTCACTCCCTATTTCTCCACCTCCATCATATATCATGATATATCAATATATATTACAATATAATAAAATTTAATATTGTATTAATCTAAACATAATTAAATTTAATAATATTAATATTTTAATATTAATGTTAGGGTTAACAATGTGGCATGAGCTGACTAATAAATCATTTGGTCCGAGAGTATTTGATCCTTATACTTCATATATAATTAGATCTTGATTTCTAATCGTATTTGTTATTATATTTTATTTTATTTACCTTACCTCTTTATACCTCTTTTATATTTAATTATTTACCATACCTATTTTATAAATATATTATTTGGCTCATGGTATTTTAACATGGTATTATTAACAATTTGTCCCATGGTATTTGGCCCGCATGGTATTAATAACTCATTTGTCCGATAGGCTTCACCTAAATAAAGCACCGTTTTTGAGTTTTTGTAAATATAAAGTGGTTTATTGAAGTGAAATATAAAAATCTGTTTTATTTATTTACCATGCCTCCTAGTTTATTTATATTTATATTTATTTACCATACCTCCTGAGTAATATAAAAATGCTGTTTTCATTTATTTACCATACCTATGGTTTCATTTTATATTTTTACGTATTTACCATATATTATTTATTTATACATTATCTCTTTTTTGAATGTTAGTAAACTCTTCATCATTTTAAATTTATTTTTAATAAATTTTTGAATTGTTCATTTATATGTTTATGTAAGTTATTGTTCAAGCCGACATGGCTTGAGACATACTTACACATCGGAGTTATCTTGAGGTTTTAGCAGAATGCGCCTCTCGGCAGCAATAAACTCGAACTCATGGATAATTTTGTCGGTCGAGGTTAAAATTTGTGGTTGGAGGAAAATTATTTTTGTTGATGATGTTACATAGAAGAATTTTATTCATTATTTTGTTATGACACCGCGTGGTTGTCTTTGAAATTACAACTCTTTATTTTTACGCATGACAGGTGATTACGTTATAATAGCATTAATGAAATGAAATTTAATGAAATTTTAATGTCCACTTGCAGTTTTTGTATAGAATTATACGATCCTTATTTTATTGCCTTTTGTATTTTCGGTGTTTTTCTTATTTGTCGCGTAGTCTAAAAAGGCCACATTTTTATGCCAGAATCCAGCATTGATTTTCATTTTGCAAAGATTTGCGCGAATCTTGTTTCACGGATTGATCAAATTTTAGTATTTGATTCTTGTCTGAGGTTTTTGATAGTGTTGAATCCATTTCCACTATCCAAAAATGGACTCCAAACCACTCCAACTACCTGATTTTTGAATTTCATTCTCTTGGATCGAGTAAACAGCATACATCACGGAGCTATTCCATGGGTACAGGTGAACAACTTCATTTAAATTGATGATGAAGACTGGCGACTTTTCCAAAGAAATTTTATTGCTTTGAAAAGACAATGCCAAGAAATCGATGCTAACCTATTTCTATAACTTTCTACGATATCTTTGAACCCATCACATTCCAAAATAAAATGTTTTTCCGATTCCTCTGCCCCCAAACATGCAGAAATATATGTGATATGTCATGTTATCTTTCCTTTTGTTTGTAGACATTTTGGAAAATTTGAATAAAAAAATGGTCGGTGGAGTTTGTGAAGCCGAAGGAATGCCTTGGTAATAAGGCAACGTGGTACAGTGTTGGTGAAAGTGCAATCTAAAATATGGAATTTTATGTACATACGACTACATAACTTTGTATTTTCTAAATCGATTGGAATAATCCACTTGATTGTTCGGTCTACATAAACAAAGCTACCTTTATTGTGCATTATTTGTTCTTTTTAAAGATATGATTGGAGTTTTGTCAATGACCATTTTTGTAATAATAACTTTCAAAGGATTCAACTTCATCGATATGGATAATGGAAGGGCCCACTTTGAAATTGAGGATTTGGTAGAATTAGTTGATCAAGTCAAATGGACCGGCCAATAGCTACATTAAAGACGATGTCGAGTGTATAGGCTCATAGCAAAATGTGGAAGTTCATAGTTTGACGATGAAATTATAAAGAAAAATATGTTTGTTGGTATTGATTGAAGGTGGTTTATTCGATAGACAACATATAGTTGTTGATCGTTAACATTTTAACTTGTTTATGAGTTTTTAATTTATAATAGTTGCTATGTTTAAATTGGGTTAAAGTTGTTGGCAGTGAGATACTTTCGATTTAGTTATTAGAGTCAGAAATTCGGGGGAATGTTAAACATGAGTCTCTTTCGAGGTTGGAAATATATTCCCTTTGTAACTGAGAAATAATTGCTTCGTTGATGAGCTCCAACTCCTTACGACACCAATTGTAAAAAGCTAACAACAAATTTTTTTAGATGTGATACTAGTTGTTAAATTTTCGTCATAAATGAAATTGTAAACTTAGTAATCGATCTATATAGTTAATATTGTATACATCCATTTGCGGTAGTAGATCGAGGAGAATCGAACAAAGTAGCTAGGCCTTTAGTATGTAGTTAGAATATATAATTTTATGGCAAAATTGTGTTGATGGTGTTGGATGCGGCCAACAATAAGGGGGTATCACGATATGAAGTACCAATTAGATCTCACATTGTTTAAGAAGCAGAGCAACGTGAAAGTATGGTGGAGTTTCCATTATCTTAGAAATTTTCTTTGGTTGCTATAAACGACACAAGCAGAAATACATATAATTTCAAGATAAGCCAGTAAGTTAATGCCTTGTGATGTATTCAATCGTAAAGTTTATAATGATTTGTTCCGCGAAAACGAAAAAAGAAAATGAGGTCTTTAGGAAGAAAATTATTAGTACCATCCTAATAAAGACACATGCATAGATCTAAAAAGAATCATTGGTAACCTTGTGAAATAGTTCACAAAGAGAAATGAGGGATCATGAAAACATAAGGCACTGTGATTGCGATGCCATACTAAAACCAACGAAATAGTTCATTTTTCATTATTATGTGTTTACCTAAGCATATGTTGCGAGACAATGAAAAAAATAGTCTCACGAAATCATTCGCGACATGCTAACGAAAAGTGTGTCGACTCCAAGAGCTTCAAATTATTGAGTGAAAAGTTCCAAGGATACACCATTACAATGATACAACATTGGTTCCAATAGTGGAACGTTAAGCGACTACTTACTTCTCAAAAGTCCTAGTCTTCTCTACTGTGTGGCCTGCCTCTGAGAAGCCAAGGTTAAAAGAAGTCCTTTGCTTGAGACATATGAGGTGTGTAATATATAGCAGGCCATGAGATGACTTTCCACCTCCCTTTGTATGACTCTTGAGCTCCCCTCATGACTCTTGGGATTCCATGTGACTTTTAAAAGCTCACCTTTGAGACCTTTACTGGACTTGGCATGCCCTTTTCATGTTCTATGAGTGACCTTTGGGCTTCCACACTCTTTCACATTTCTCATTTTTGTGAAAATTACATAATTACATCCACGATGATACTTACGATGAAATGTAATGCTTGTATGTGACTCTTTATGTGAGCACTTGGGTAAGTGAACATTTCAGGTATAGAATGTTTATGTCAAGCTTCTCTTCTACTCTTACTATCTTTGCTTTCCAGAATAAGTCTTGCACGTGTCTCATCTTGCTTCCCTCCAAGAGCTTGAATGATATGGAGTCTTCCTTGTGATCTTGAAAGTCTTCAAATCTTTTGTAAATAATCTGGTGACTCACTTAATCTTCTTGTGATGTGTTTTCGTGTCTCCAACTTCCCCAAGGGGTCTTCTTGCATGATCTCCTTTAGAATCATCTTGTCATGTCAAGATACAATACTATGCAAATAGAAAGTCACTCATCACAACATGACATATGTTTGGAAACCTCCTAGCCTAAATTATTCTTGCGATTCCTTTCGATTGGACACTGGGTACGGTGTAGGATTGAGGGAGATTAGCTTATGGATTGTGCGGTGCATGAGTTCTAAGGCGTTGATGAAGTTATGGTCAATACGTGGTAGCTGTCATGATGCATAGTGAGTTGAGTATATGGGAGACATGATTATGAAGATAAGGGAGGCTGTGACCTTTGATCGAGGCATGCTTGCTCTTTGCTGATTGCAGAATGCTGCGAGTTTAGAGGCATCTATTGAGCCATAGGATTAGTGATATGTTTGCTGCACGTCATGGAGGTTGTGAGGCCAAGAGTATTGGTACAAAGTAGGATTTCCATCGTAGCCCAGATTGAGGGTAAAATTTTGGGAGAGAGAAATTTCCACGATTTTGAAGGGACGAGGGAAAAAACTTTCGCTTTGTGATTGCCGCCAGTTTGCAATGCTTGGATGCTTGACTATGTGTGACGCATTTTCCATGAGGGAAATGGTGGCTGAATGGTGCCTCGGGCTTTGTGTAATGTGCGGTTCGGGGACACAAGTTGAAGAGTGGTTGGTTGAGAGCGAGAAAACACTTCAAGTAACTAAGTGTGGGATGGGTGGGGCATATGTAGAAACCGGAGCATGGTATGAACATGCAATCACACACTCATAAATGATCAACCATAGAAAAATGAGACACTTAGCACCAAAAATCAACATGCTGCCATTGGACAAGCGACTAAACAAAAACAAAACAGCTACACCTCCAGGTGCGTCGCTTAAGACGCTCTGCTGGGCACAAGTGGTGGCAGGCAACGAAAAAAATGCACATAACTTTGAGTGAGTTTGGTACATGTGTTTATGATCAGAGAGGACCCGTGCGTACACGATTTTCCCTCTTAAGAGCACACTCTGAACTCTACTTTCACAAAGTGTGAAGCACTTCCCTTGCAAAATATAACACTTATTTGGGTTTTCTTCACAAAGGGACTTTGGAAACTTAGAGAACACGCATGGAATGTCTTTTGATTACTAGAAATGACAAATAACATGATTAAAGGAGGCTCCAAAGTTTGAATATGAGGCAAAAATTTGGAGGGTGTGATGAGTGCTCATGACGACAACACTTGTTGACACTTTACTAGTAAAAACTACAGGCTTCTTTGTCCTGGTCTAGCTTTAAGCACAAGGTCTAGTCCTTTAGGAAGTATAGATTCATTGTGTGGATTACCTTTTTCTTTCTATTTAACCCATTTATAGATGTATTCTCCTCTATTCCTTTTTTGGTTAAAAACACATTCATAAATTTTTCCATATCATAATTGTTTTGATCTAGGAGAGGGGTAATATGTAATCGTGAGTTTAGAAATGATCGAAAGTTTTAATTTCATCTCCGGTGTTGCTCCACTGACTTAGTAGGCTAAACGTGGTAGCTCGTGAGAGTCACTACGAGAACACAAGAACTGCTTCACCATCAGAAGCGAGGCACTATTTGGTACCTCGTGGGTAGGTGCTGATTCACCCTCTGCGTGAGAAACCTTTCTCTTCTATCGCATGCTTTTTTTACATTCAATCTGTTCTCATTTGGAATTTCATAGTCGATGTTCTATTTCCAAGGTGGAATAAGGGATCTAGACTTATTGTGAGACTGTGGGAAGTTTGTTCCTGTAGAGACTATTCTTAAAAGTTGCCAAAGTTGTAATTAATATGCATTTCTAGTATTTTTCCACCTTTTCTCTCTATGCTTGTATGGATCAGCATGCAACATAGCATGTCTTTATTGTTACTAACATTGAGTCGAGGAAAGAAAGGTCCTGGGAAAATGACGTGGGTGTCTAATGGATCAAATATTTGTCGTACGAATGGATCATATTTTTCATTGGAGACATCCATTGACCTAGATGTGATTAGACCAAGACAAGAGAAGAGGGGTCGAATGTAAAGCGAAAAAGCATATATGTACGTCCATGTGAGCCCGCACTAGACTTTTCTCTGTCTGTTGGGACAGGAAAAAACACTTTCTCGCAGGTTTTATTCACGAGGGCGACTACAAATAAATACAACAGAAAGGACACAGCATGACATAAGTGAACAAACAAAGAGACAAAGAAATAAAGCCCATGTACATAGATGAGGGACACTGACCTAGTGCTATTGATAATACCATTTGAGATCTTGGTCATTGATAGGAAAGAGAGTAAATATTCATATAAAGATTGAATAAAATAAGTATGGTGCCCAGACTTGTCATGCACAACATAGGGTTTGATCCCATAGGGATTTTGAGTTTAGTGTGTTTTCCTTTCTCTTTGTGGGCTGTCACTTCGATACTAGGTCTCCCATTGAACTCCTTGTTCCGCATACTTTGCCTATTCGAAACCAATACTTGATTCGACTCTAGTGGATATAAAAAAGAATCGCGTCTTTACTGTTTCTACTTGTCGTGGCACGAATTTGTCATTGCGAATTTTTAGTTCTTCTTCATTAGCGGTCGAGCCCATCCAATACTTTTTTATTTCTAGCGAGTTCTGTTATTCAAAAGAGATGTCACTTGAATAATCGGAGTCGAGAGGAGTATACTGCAATAAAGAAAATCATGCGAATTTGACGAGACAGGCTGTTGTTGTGCATATGAGTATTTAGGAATTAACTTACATGGAGCGGTACGAAGAAGAGAGGAACTACAAGAATCATGGGACACGGAGTTCTTCAAAGCTCCGAAACGAAAGAATCGCTACGAGCACCTATCTTTGTGGATGCACTCCTATGAGCGAAACTCTAAAGCCTTCCGGCGTGATCAAATGCAATATAAAGTGGCACTTGCTCACTTTGGGAGGTAGGCAGAAGAAAGTCGCAATCTTAAAAAATAGAAAATCTATACTCGTAAACTTATCAAGTAGCTCCGTGGAAAAAGGCGGAGGCAGCCTTTAGCACGAAAATATTTGCACGCTGCCATGACCATACACTGCGTACCTTGCAAAATGCTATTGAATCTCAGGTTGAAATAATTGAGGGAAAAAGAAGATCCCACGATTGGGTTTCCAGAGAAATGAGGATATTAGCAATAGAATATCAACAACATCATGTCCTCATACAAAATTTCTTCATTAAGAGAGGAAATGTTTTTCCCTAACGGCAATTGATTCGGGTGCTTTAATTGGGTCCATTGCTTTACGAAAATTTGAAGGAGCGTGTTTTCGGATCGAATGGTACATAACATTCCATTCATAGTGTCCTACGGGAATAATGAAAGCTTGAGTTTTGAACTTATCTTTACATACATGCAGTGGCCACTTGCCAAAACACGGTTGAGATCAAACTTTGAAAATATATTTTGCTCCTACAATTCGGGATTTAACAACTCACCTTGTGAGGGTATTGGATAGGTATTATCGGCTAGACAGAACAATTTGAGGGCTTTGTAATTTAACGAAACTAATCTTTGGGGATACCCCTAATGCGGTCGGATCTTTTATTCACATAGAATCCATAGCCGAGTTCCATGGACTCTAGGATTCTCTTGCTTAGTTTTCTCTCGATACTTTGTTTGATCTCTTTTTCGCAAAGGTCGCTATATTCCTTATTCATAGGAATATGTCTGCTCTCACAAGGCCTTCACTTCGTATGCGAGTTTGTATGGCGAGGTTCAACACTGTGTGTGCTTTATGTGCCGAGACTGCATTGGGCTCCCTGCTGAACAACATTCTTTTTCTGTGCATTTTATTCTTAGTTTAGAGAGATTTTGTTTTAGGGCTGGCATGCTTTTTAATTGTTCCCCTGTACTGAATGGTTGATTTTAAATATTTTAATTCGATCAGTTTGGTTTCTGACTTTATCCAACTCTTTCGTAGCACCAGAGACCATTGTGGAGACTCTAGGATTTGGAAATATATGGTATTTTCAGTCTTTTCACGACTTCCCTCGAGAGTAGGGAGCGGTAATATGAAGTATCTGCTCTATTTCCTTTTTAATCCTATTGAACACGCATGTGGTTTCCCATGACTCTACGAAAGGGCATTTCTTAAAATACAGTCAACGAGAATGTTTGCTACGCAAACTTTAACTTAATACAATGCTTGGTCAGGCTTATGCGCGGCATGGAACTTCATATTTAAAGGGTTTTATCTCCCAACCCTACTACTTTTACTGGTAAGCAACTGACCAAAATTTGGGTTCGGGATTACCTTTGTATTGAAAAATATTGATATACGCACTTGAATAAATTAAATTTGTTACGGAAAACATTTCCTTTAATGTGAGACATTTATGAGGACCTTGATGTTGTTGATATTCTATTGCTGGTAATATCCTCATTTCTATGAAACCTACGTTTGCGGGATCTCTTTTTCCTCAATTATTTCAACTTAAGAGATTCGGTGAGATTTTGGTGCGAGAGTGCGAGGAGGTGTATGCGGTTGCATGCGAGAAATATTTTGTGCCTTCGCATTTGCTTTCCTTTTACCAAGCCCGAGGCTACTTGATGTTTAAAGAGTAGATATTTATGTTTTAAGATTGTGAATTTCTCTTACCTACCTCCCAAAAGTGAGTGCGCAAACTTTGAGATTGCGATTGATCACGCTTGAAGGCTTTAGTGTTTCACTCATAGGAGGCATCCACAAAGATAGGATTTTGGCAGAGATGCTTTTATAACGGAGGCTAAGGAGAAATCGATGCTTTGATTCGAAATGTTTCAAGAAGCTTATGCTTTCATTTCTCCTTCTTCCGCAACTGGCACGAATTTGTGAAAGCGAGAATTTTTGAGTTATTCTTCATCGGCCCGGTGCGAGCCCACCAATATTTTCTCTTTTGCAGTAGTTCTGTGCTTCAAAGAATGATCACTGTGAATAATCGGAGTTAGAGGAATAGATGCCTTTGTTGCTTGTTCCTTTAGAATTCGACAAGGTGTTTATCCTACTGCGAACCACAAGACATGGCTTACCTCGAGACTCTTGCGAGATTTGAGAGGGACGATGAGGTATATGTTCGGAGAAAAGGATAACTTATTTTACGTACATAAGAAAGTACGTGGAAGTCTTCACGAGAGGGTTTTGGTGTAACACGGTCGGCCCATAAAGCATCCACCAAAATCATTTTGTCGGTTCCTTTGGCTAGAGTAAACAATGTTCTTGATGATACGAGATTAAATTATTTTTTGGTAGAATCGTCTAAATCGTGTCCCTATAGAGGTAATAATTATGTGAGTGCTTTAAAACAATACCATTTTCTAGTGCAAAATCATAAAGTGTTTTTTGAAGTTAAAAACAAGTTGCGTTATCAGAAAACAAGTGACATGGGGAAAACCAAACTTAAGTTGATAGGATATATATTTTTCTTAAGGAAATTCATGACTTCTGCTCGTTCTCTTTGATTCAATGGAAGCACTACGAATCATACGAGTCAAAGAAACAGGTCTTTAGAAGTCAAAATATGTCGGTGTTTCTTTGATGAATGTGGAAAAATTTCACCAATAATAGCTAATCCCCATTTTTTTAAAAGGTTCTTCCACATGACATGGCTGTGTGTGGGCGACTTTCTATCGTGGCCAAACACATGTTGAAAAAGTAGACACTTACGTGCATAGGCATGTGCATCCTTGAAGAATGTGGGCCAATAATAACTAAGCCGCATGACTTTGTGAGCAATGGTCTCCCTTGCGTAGTTTCCACCGTGGCCCATCATGTAAGTCTTTTAGTACCCTTTATAAATATTTTTCTTCCGTTTATATAAAGCGATACGTATGATGCTTCTGAAAAATATCACCACACACGATACGATATGCCAGTAGATATTTAATTCTAATAGCCCTCCTCTATTTATCGCAGTAAATGTGAGGGCAAGGTAGCTTTGTCTCTAGATATTTCCGCACATACATGTACCAAGACGTGGCTCGCATTTGTGGGAGTAGGTCTGGCTCAATCATTGTGCATCTCCAGTGCATTCATGTTCCCATCCACCAGACTTCCACTTATGGTGCATTAGTGATTTTCTTTTGCAAGATGAAAAAAAGCCACGACCTTTTATTTACATGGGCTGGCTTAAAGTCAAATATGTCATACTCTTAAAGGATTGTCATCCGGTTCATCCTCCACCTCACCAAAATCTTGTTGCTACAAAAAGTGATGTAACCACTAGGTGATGCACAGGAGACAATAACACGACTCTTGCGAAGGTAAGACTTGAAGTGCTTCGCTGCCTTGTATAATGCATATGCATTCTTATCGATGGCACGATAGTTTAGTCCGGATCCTGCACTGGCATAAGATAATGCTTGTGAATGATATGGGTCATACATGTTCCTTGATCATACTTTTTGAGTGAGAATGCGTTTGCCAAGAGAAGTGCTCGAGAAGAAAAAGTATATAACATGAAATCATTACGAAAAATCTGACCTGTACTGAGATTGGGCCTTCAACAATTTCTTGTTTGATTCGGGGAAAGAATTTTCTCCCTTTTAGCCCACTTTTTAAACTACATCACTTCTTTATCATCTCCTATAACGACTGTGACGGTCTATGCATAATATGAGATGAAATTTAGGTGGAAGTTAATTTTCCCCAAGAAGGAGTTGCATGGACGTTTTATTCACGGGAAAGAGAATTTGAGCAGTAGTCTTGAGTCATTTTGGTTCCACTTTATTTTTCTCTTAGATATGATGTGGCCCAGAAGATTTCCCTCGGACTCCAAAGATGCTCTTCTTTGGATTTAAAGATATACCATATTTTCGACATCGCTCGAAAAAATACGCATGCTCAAATGACAAAAAGTGATTAGATATTTTCTTCCCAGAAAATACCATAACGTCATCCCAGTACACCACAAAAATTTGTCCATTCAAACCACTTGAAACACGATGTCCATAGCTTGCTAAAGTATGTGCTCTCGCGTGATGAGTCCAAAAGGCATATGTAGAAGTGAATGTACAATTTGTCTTGAATGTAGTCTTATGGTTGTCGGGGTTCTATTACTATAACTTGGTTGTTTCTAAAAAATCCATCTACTATTAAAGAACATCTATGACCCAAATATTGTTTCAAGTCTCTTGCTCCATTGATGACATGATATTTGGCCGTTATTAAGAAATCCGGTTTAAATTGGAGAAATCAATGCATAGGCGTGTCTCTCCAAACTTATTTCTTATGGGAACCAAATCGAGGAACCCACATATAATAACAAACTTTGGAATATGATCCTAGCATCCAATAGTTTTCTTAGTTCTTTACGAATGAGAGGGTTCGAGCGTAGGATGAGTATTTCCTTAATTTTATGTTGAAAAGGATTCACCCCTTCTTTGATAGGTATACATGTTGGATAATATATGTGCTCTTAAGTTTTCAAATCATCGTACGTCGACATGAACACATTGGCAATCTTGCTTGAGAAATACGGATCAAAATCTTGCCTCTCTTGAGGTTTTACTTTACATGCAGAGATTCACATATTTCATATCTTCTTTGGTACCCAAATTCATTTGTTCATTTTGAGAGCGTGGAGCCTTGACAGTATTTGCGTTAAGCAGATCCCTTAAAATGGTTCTACGGATCGTACAACTTCTCTAGAGATACACACCCTTGGGCATGGGGATTTTGTTTTTTTCTACGAGATGATTACTGCAGAAATTATATGCACTAAGCATGCATATGTCCAAGATCCACTTTGATCTCACACTATTTAACTTTGTGTGAGATGCGAATCTATTCCACTTGTTAATATTTTGCGGAAAAATTAATTGCACACACACATGTGAAGCATCAAGCAAAAATAATCAGTCGCACATATGCACGGTTTTTAACCCGGAAAGCACGAAAAGTGAAAAACCCAGCTATATATTATGTAACATGGAGATAATACTTGACAATCTCGTCAGTCATAAAAAGTGTTATCACGAAGCTCTCGATGCGGTCACAGGTCGTAACACACTAATTAGGCTTAATCTTGCAAATCCATGCTGCGATCTTTGCCACCTACCCGGCGTGCCTCCACTCCGCATGATCTGCTGGCCGAAGAATAGCTGCGAATGAATTTCAAAATTACTCCCATCCTTGGCTTCGCGCAATCCTCGTGGCAACTCCGATGTGTGTGTGATGTAATCGATGCATCACTATGGTCACAGTAGAGTAGTCCATCTTTGCCCTTTCGCCTATCTCTCCTTGCGAATCTCACTTCGAAGCTGCAGCACGCGCGGAGTTAAGCGGTGTATTGTTCGGTTAGGTTAATGAGTTATTATTTGTAAATTAATTAACTAATTTAATTCACTCCACTCTCACTAGTGTATCATTCGGTTAGACTAGATACAACCCAGACTCAGCGGGTCTAAGCGGGATTAAACTAAATACAGCTCCATAACTACTTCTTCCAGCGTGGTCATAACTCTTCCCGCGAGTTCCTAGCGAGGATTCCTCCATGAATTAGCTCCGGTAAACCCTTAGGAATAGCGTAATTCCTTACATGCGTGTGCCACATTACGTACACTGTGCGAAGTGCTCGAGAGAATAAGTTGTTGTTTAGAGTCGAGATTATTATTAAGAGCTAATAATAATCGACTGTGCATCTATTTTTATATTGACGATGTATAAATGAGAATTTGCCCAATATTCTAAAAATATAATTTTCGTTTGTTTTCCAACCCGATCAGCCATGCACAAATAGCATCTTGCAACACGAAATATGATCATCATGTCCACAAAGAAATAGACATAATCTAAAAATAGACTTACGCCATAAAATAGCGCTGTGGGCGCTTAGTGAAGGCGACTCTTTTCACACTAAGCTCATCATCTTGTTGAATCCTACCCAACACTCCTTCTCAACGAGATGGGATTATCCTTCACCTCGATCCACCCGCGCCTCTGTGGTATTCAGAATTTTCTACTCCTGGTAGGGTGCCTTCGTCGAGAATATCTTGCATCCGGTCCTCGAGGTGAAAGATCTCTTTGAAAAGCAACATGATCTTCACGCTTGCACACAATATACGGTGTGGTGATCACGGGATGTCAATGTTTTAGATCTATCACTGAAACACATGATTAGCCGGAAGTTTTAATGCAACTGCGAGTTATCACGATGAATCACCTTGGGATCTACGTGTGAGCCAGAACAAACCGCCGAAATCTTCCTCACGTCGAGGATAGCCTCACGTCGGCTAAACTTGTTGTCATGTGTTCCGACTCGCCCGAGGCCCGAGTGCCACGAGATATTTGTTTCCCTACGCACGCCAGCTTGTCGTGAGATCCGATGCTAAAAATCCCTCATGATGTGCTCTTTCTATACGACTGGAGCGCCACCCGCAATCTACATCACGTGAAAGCCATGCCGCTTCACCTCATCCGTTTGTCTCTGTCACCATAAACCATGCTCGGATGTGCCCACCGAGATATCTCGGGGACCTGACTTTTCTGCCTTCCAAAAGAGCTTGGTAGGCGATAATCATCACTTTTGAAAATTTGTGGTTCACGCATAGCAGCATGTGCGCTCTTGTATTGACTAAATACATGAGCGAACCCACCAAATTGTCGATAAATAGTGGCATCCACTACCCTCTCTGCCCGGTGTAGCATCCTCTTTCTTCCAATTTCACCGGAAGAGGAGTGTTGATAGGCTTGCTGGCCTTGCATGTGAAACTTCTCCGGTATCTCTTGGGCTTGTACTTTGCCTTGAGACACAAACGGTTCACATTCCCATTTGCCATGTTCAATCGAGGAAATAATGAAAGGAGAGCCTAAATCCTTCACTCTCAAACTCCTTTGCAAGATCTGCCTTGCATGAGCGTATAGCTGCTCATCACTTGTTAGTATCAAATCATCTGACATAAAGTACAACTGATCAAAAGCTTACCCTCAACCACAATGCGGTGCGGAGTTGCATTCGCCTCACTCTTGGTGAAGCGAGTCCGGTGAAAATAGTTGTCCGATCGCAGGAGTGTACCCGGCCACGAGGGTGCTTGTTTCAGCCCATACGACGCTCTTTTGAGCATATCGCACATGCGACTCGACTGCTAGAAGATCTCAAATCACCCGGACTGCAGTCCAATGTCCACCTCTTCCTCAATGATCCCCATTAAGGAATGCGGTCTTCACATCCATTTGATGGAATGTGCCAACCCATATGCACTAAGAGAGCAAGGATGGTGCGTATGGAAGAATACGGGTAGCGACAGGTGCAAAGGTTTCTTCCTGGTCCAATCCCCTCCGTACGCAATAAGGCCCTGGGAGGAAAAAATGCTTGCACCTTATACTTCACGACGACTCCCATCGATGGCTTGCTTTGCTTGTAGATCCATCCTGATCCTACAGCCTGATTGTTCCCACCAACCTGTGGAACAATCTCCGACACGCTGTTTCTGCACAAATGGAGTCATGCTCACCTCCACCAGCATCTTCCCATCGTGGGCTACCTATGCTTTAACTTCTTCTGAGAGAAGATGGCTTTGTCACAATACACTTGATCATGAGATCCATGTATCCGGTATATCGGTCGGTATTTGTGTCTGTGTCTTAGCTATGATGTAGGGACTCCTACATTTTGTGCCACATCAAGCTTTTAGTCTCGGCTATTTTGTGTGCGCTTTTCTGCTGTGCGATGTTTGGTTACGCATGAGTGGACTCCTCCCTCCATGAATCTCCTCCTATGGCTGATCCACATCCAGAGGCTCATCTTTGGGAGCAAAGAAGTTCCTCCTCCGCATGCAAGTGTAGCTCCTCTCGGCGACAAACTTCATGGCTTTCACTTCATTAGATTTTTATATCCCGTCGCATAGTCTCGTAGCGGCCACCATTGTTTGAAAATACACCACGATAGTTGTGGGGTGTTTCTGTGTACACCACACAAATGTCCCAATTTTACTGCGGTGACTCAGCTTCTTCTCGACATCCTTTGTCACGTGAGATGTACAACGCGCGTGAGCCAAAAATCTTCAAATGAGAAATATTAAGCTTCTTGCGAAAATGCTTCTTGATGTACTCATGCCAAGTACTCTATGAGAGGACAACGGTTTTGCACACATGCGCAGGTGTTGCATGCTTCGCCCACAGAGTGCTTCGGTAGGCCACTGGTCATACGACATGCCGCTCGTGTGGCACCCACGATTATTTCTATTCATTCTCTCTGTAGCGACGATGCTGTTTGTGGGTTGTGAGGGGCTATGAGTTCTCTTCGAATTCCTTCTGCGCTACGAAGTCTTTGAGTCCTTTGAGATGTATTCACCACCATTGTGCTCCGTGGAGAGCTTTCACACCTTCCGAGCTCCATTCTCCGCATCGCCTTGAACTCACAAGAACTTTGAGGAAACGTTTCACTCTTCTTACGCATGAAGAAGATCCGGCATCTATGAGAATAATCGCGACAAATATCACCGTAATGCTTGTGTTTTTCGTTGAGAGCAGTCGAGAATGGTCCACACAAGTACACGCTTTACGACGAATTCTCTCGGGATCACCGAAGCACGGTTCTCAGCCTACTCGCGAGAAGGTGGTCTTCACGAAACTTACCCATGAGTACATCCCTTGCCGTCGTCCTTGGCACAATGCGAAGTGCCTCTGGGAAGTCTGGTGAAAATTCTTGCGAAAACCTTCAAAGCGCCATGGTAGAAGATGACCCAATATCCTACACGGTGCCTATGGTCAGCCCACTCATCCCGAATCCACCACTTCTTTCCAGCTTTGCCCACCATTGCGGCGCGAGCCATGTACCTCCGAAGCTTGTAGAGATTCTTAATTGAGAACCCCTATCTTCTTGGTTTCACACATTGTTTTATGTCGAAGGAAAGAGTTTTCCCTCACTGAGAAACAACATCATAGCCTCTACGTCTTCCGAAAGCGTTGCGGCGGAGACCAAGTTCTTCTTCGGACACCAGGTCATGCATAGAAATTCTTGACCAAGAGTGGAGTTATCATGGACTCCCTCTCAAAGGTAATGGTCCCAAGTACGGTCGCATCTGTCTTCGAAGCCATCGTCGCCCATCTCTATATGCGTACGGAGGTCCGTCTCCTCGAGTCACTAAACAACTCTTTGTCTCCCGTCATATGGAAAAGACGCACCACTGTCGAATGCCACACCGATCCCATGCGGCTTGAAACCAAGCACATGCGATCGAAGGAAAATCCGGCTCAAATTG
Organism: Pinus albicaulis; assembly: GCA_034641835.2. Taxonomy (NCBI): domain Eukaryota; kingdom Viridiplantae; phylum Streptophyta; class Pinopsida; order Pinales; family Pinaceae; genus Pinus; species Pinus albicaulis. The sequence continues at coordinate 1,201,233,944 of CM076574.1, forward strand.
CGAGGCTAAAGGTACTCTCTCCGAGTGCCGAATCTGTGACACGGCCTTTGCTCTTCTTCATTCATGAATGAGTTGGTGGAAAAATGTCCATGCTACGTGATGAGTGAAAACACTTCCACTTCGGACGAGTCATGCTTCTTGCCTTTAGCACTGATTTTTAAGAAGATTTATTCTTTCACTTTCCTTGCTTTGGCAGCGAAAGAGCAATTCTCTTCATCTTCATTCTTCGATGGGAGATCCATCAGTGCCTGCCTTGTCTCCTCCTGCACTGAAGATTCGACGAAGTCGCTCCCATCGAGTGGGTTTTCTCCGTCGATTGACGAGGAGATCTTCGTGCGTCTTGAAAACTCTTCAGGAGGCCAAGGAGAGCCAAGCTCACCAAGTCTTCTTCATCAACGATGACCACACTTCCTAGCTCATCCTTGCGTGGACAAACTTGGTGAGGGTATTTTTGAATCCGTACGCCTTTCTCCATTTTATGTTTTGGCGTGTGTGTTTCACTGACCAACTATCCTACAGATCACTTCACGGCACGAGACAAGTCTGTCAAAGCCTTTCCACATTAATAATGGGGTGGCTTATCCCAGAAGGGCTGGACACTGATATGGTCCTTCACACCTTCCAACCAGTCACTCTCTACGATCTTTGCACGTCCTTCTTTTGCCACATGCATCGAAGTAATGTAGCATTGCTAAGAATCTCGGCTTAGGAACATACGCTATCGATGAACTCCTTCAATAAACCCGGTATATCCCAATACTTCGACCTCCTCCATATTGTCCTTCCGAGCTAGTGTAATTCGAGCTCCCATCAAGGGCATGCTCCAAAACTACGACTTTGTTGAAAGACATTTCCAATGTATGCTGGATTTCTGCACGAGGAATCTTCTGCGCGCAAAGTCGAATTGTTCACTGGCACTAAACTCACTTCCACAATTGCAATCTTCGATCTGCGATGCTGCGATGCCATGAGAGTATATGCACTAAGCATGCATATCGTCTGAGAATCCACACTGATCTCACACTATTTAACTTTATGCAAGATCTTGAATCTATTCCACTTGTTAATCTTTTGTAGAAAAATTAATTGCACACACATGTAGAAGCACAAACAAAAAGTAATCGATCACACATAACACGGTTTTTTAACGAGAAAAGCTTTGAAAGCTGAAAAGCCCAACTATATATTATGTAACATGGAGATCCTATGTAGAAATATCATACAAAACATAAAAATCTGTCTACAAAGCTCTGGAAATGCTAATTTCGATCAGTCAAATACACTAATCGAGGGCCCTAATCTTGAAAATCCATGCCATGAGTCTTTTGCCACTCGCTTCCTTTGCCTCCCCTATGAAATCTCTGTTGAAGAATAGCTACTGAATGAGTGTGAATTACTCCATCCTTGAGCTCGCGCAATCACATCATTGGGAACTCCAAATTTGTTTGTGTGATGCAATCAATGCATCGCTATAGTCACAACGGAGATAGTCTATCTTTCCCTTTCACCTATCTCTCCTTTGGTCTACTTTGAAGCGCCGTGTAACATGTAGTTAAGCTTGATGTATTGTTTCTTGTTGATTAATGAGTTGTTATTTGTGAATTAATTAACTAATTAATTCACTCCACTCTCACTAGGGTATCATTCGGTTATACACAGGTACAACTAGCTCAGGCGGGTCCTAAGCGAGTTAAACTAAATACAACTCCCATAACTACTTCTTCCAACTCTTGTCTTAACTGCTTGCCACTTGAGTTCTAATTGAGTCACTCCATGCTGTTCGCTCCGGTAAACCCTTAGGAATAGCGTAATTCCTTTTGTTACTGACCTGTTGCCACATGGCAGCACCTTTCGAACTACAGTGCTCCAAGAGAATAAATTTACCATTTTAGGAGTCACAAGGATTATTGTTAAGAGGCTATTGTAATAATCGACGTGCATCTATTTTTAGATTGACGATCTGCAATAGAACTTTGCCCAAATATTCTAAAAATAGAATTTCATCTATTTTCCAACTTACGATCGACCAAATCCACAAATTAGCATCCTGCGACTTACGAAATATGAGTCATCATGTCTAAAAATGAGAATTGCACCATAGCACTAGCGGAGCCCACTTAGTGAAAGCTGACTCTTTCACTAAGCTCATCGTCTTGTGACTCTCCACGAGATTCTTCACGGAGCCTTTTTCATGCAACTCCATTTCTTCATCAGTCACATCCTTGAACACATCAAAATTTTCCATGAAGTCTAGTATATGTTGGTCATCATTGAAAACATTAAAATTAGTAATGTTATCGGGCACATATGGAATGTACATAATATCAACTAAAAATCCACCTTTCAAAGGTGACATCATAGAGCAACATTAGCACCATGTGTTTGTGGCTACATTATATTGAATCGAGGAATAGAATTAATATTAAAATCTTGGAAAATGACATGAGACACCATCCCTATTTTTGGTAATTTCTAAGATTAGGTGACACATAATGCATTGTAGTTTTTACCTGGTTGTAACAATCTCGAGTCACCTATTATCTTGAGAACTTCCCACCTTGAGGTCAATGGATTTATTTAAACCCAAAATGAGTGCTTGATATTTGACAAAATTGATAGTGCACTCAAATTCAAGTGACATGAGATCAAATGTTTGTTCTTTCACAGAGTCTCAAAATACAAAGAGCTCCAGGAACCCTCCCACGTACTTGAACCAAATACAAAGTCCACATGTTAGTAACAATATGGTTGGTTATTACACTAGCATTTATTTACACATATAATGCACCGGAGTTGGATTGAAAGGAAGGAATTCCAAGCTGCGTATCTCGTGGTACAAGTGAAGGTTGTGCAAGATAACATTCGTGATCGACCTCTGAAAACAATTTTCGAAATATTATCTATGCATAGTCGATGGGATAATTAGGGGCTTCAAGCACAGTGATAGTATGTTTCATGAAAGGTTTAATCTCAACTCATATTTTTTATTGTATTTCCCTTATATAAAAGGCATAAATGTGACCAATGTATAGAAAAGTAACCTTGAAACTTGCTAGACTAGTCTCTACTCAAAAAATAACCATAGGATTCTATAATGTCCACAATGACAATATCAATACATTGGTGAACTCTATAATCTAATGATAAATGGATAATAAAATTTTTAATATCACCAACTACCTATACCAAAGATATATCTAACCGAATTATTTTTTCAATTTTCTTTTTCTTCTCCCATTTAGCATTGATTTATTTGAAATGAGATAGAGGCATGACATTTGCGGATACACCGGGATAGACTAGGTAATTATGGGAATTATAGTTAAATTTTTTAAAATTTAAAAGAAAATGTGGGAAAGTGGACCTAGCATTTATGTTAGATACATTAACATGCGGATTCAAGAATCATTGGAATCTTCTTGGATGAGGCTTGAGAAAGTAGAAACCGTTCTACATGACAACGGTTGAGATGCAAACACTTAGATGATCAACTCACGTTGTCAAAGCTAACTGCCTAGTTCATATATGGAAGTATTCGCACAATCCTTCTTCATATATTTATAGTATTGTAATCAATATCTCTATCTTGAGCGGTGTGTTGAAGCTAGGTGGTGTGACTTTGTTTGATACCTCGGGGGGTGATGGACTTGTCTCTTATTATTTCGTGTAAATACTCTTTTGTGATTATGTGTTCCTTAATTTATTTTGAGTGCCTTGAAACTATGATTACTATGAAAAAATCCCTTGAATCCGGATTCCTACGCAGACAAATCGAATTACTTCTTCTATTATGTTTCATAATTATTTCATTACTATGAAATATCGAATATTTCTGAAGTAGTCTACACAAATAATGTTGCGGAATAAATCTAGGTGCTGAAACAATATGAACAAAATACAATGAAAAAACATCCACATGTGACACGAGTTATTTTTGGACTAAGTCCCGGAAAAACCCAACTTGGGAAAAAACGGTGCGGCGAGATCTAAGGGTTTGTATTATTAAGCGACAGATCATGAATACAACTAGGGTGCCAACATACGGCAAACCATTCGGAGAGAAATCTAGACAACAAATATAATTGTGAGATATACCTCACTTTGCAAGTATTTGGATGACCAAAAAAATTGCACGGTGAAGCCTCACCGCCTCACGCGTGATTGCCTATGTTGGAGCGCGTAAGCTTTGTGTGGACAAGTTTGAGGAATTGTGTCACCGCTCTCGCAGAGTTGATATGCACGTGTCTTGAGATTGGATTTTGGCCCTTATGGCTCGAAACCCCGGACCTCTATCTATCTCCGGGTCGATTCCAAGAGATACTATGTTGTTTATGCGTGATTTCTCTGTGAGTTTGCGTCACCTCTTCATAAAACTACGTCATCCCTCTCGTCACGCGCCTCTCTCGAAATGCCTCTTGGTCACCCAACCAATCTGCTGCTTCGCCCTCTCTGGATCTAATCTTTGAATCAAAATCACTTAGCAAACCGCCCTAGTGATTTGATTATTGATCAAAAAGGCATGTCTCCTCACACAAATTCGAAAATGCTTAATGGTTCAAGTGTCACAATGTATTTTTCCATAGCCCTCTCACCCTCCTTCTTATATTCATCTGTTGAACTTTCAACGACCAAGATTAAAACATAATCAAAAGGGCTAAGATTAACTCGAGGTGATCCATGATTTTTCTAGAAGATTCACACTTAGTTTAATTAATACCCTTTAATTAATCGCTTTCCCTAATTTTATGCTTAGGGAAAACATTAAAAAATGATTAATTATTTAATGTAAAACCATCTCTAAGTGGAATTTTCCAAAACCATTTGCAGGTTTTATGGAATACATGTGTCCTAGCCTATATACAAAATTAAAAGGCTAGATCACATCCGATGCTACCATAAATCAACACTCCCTCTTAGCGAGAGAAAATGCTCTAGCAAAACAACTCAATGTGCTACTCTAACTTCGGAACATCTGCCACTCTTGTGCTATTGATCTTTGTTCACTAACAACTGCACAAGAAAAAATGTTGCAAACCTATCATCTAACTCTCGTATGCTCACCTTGCTCATCAGCTACCACATGCTATCGCACTCCTCCGAGATTTTTCAACCATGTTGCTACACTACATGAGCACTAATACGTAGCTGCGTCGCACCACCTCGTGCAATGTGTTGTTGCTGCTCATCTGCTCGCTACTACTCATCCATTGTTGCCTTTGTTGCTATTTGCAACATAAAAACATCCGAATTTGGAAAAGTAAAGCGCATTGAAAAATAAGATTGACTACTGCTGGTTTATGTACTAGCTCTATGAGAAATGCTGGCGTTGTTGCTTTACTCTGCACTACATGAGCAACTGACTGCACACCAGTGTGCTGCTGCATTGTTGCTGCTCAAACGTTGATGCTTTGTTTCTCCCTCTCTGTCTTGATCGAAGCTCTAGTCTAGCACAGCCAGCCGCCTTTGTCTTCTCATCTTTCACAACAATTGTCCATCCAGCTACTATCTTTAGGTGCGTCGTAGCTTACATGTGATCTAAGAGTTTGTAAATACTAAAGGATCCCACCTCCTTGTAGATTCCGGATCTAAAAATCCAATTCAACCCACTTTTCTCCTTTTTGGAATGTGAGTTGACATAGCACAATCTTTTTCTACCTCAATCTTGGCGTCCTCTTTGCTTGTGGATCTTCCTTTTCCTCTTTATCCTTTTTTCTTAAGAGAAACTATGTGGCATAATGTCCCATTTCCCCACACCGGAAGCACTTGATCTTGAACTGAGATATGTCTTATATCGCCGCACGCTGCCCCTTTCGATGCAAGGGTAGTGTTATCTTCTTCCTCCTTCTTGACCTTTGAACTGCTATTTGCTGTCCTCCAAGTGGATTTTGAGGAGATCTCTCCTCAACTCTTCTGCTATAAAGCTGCCACATTTCTTCCCATCACGGAAGTCTTTCTGCTGCCCATTATGCTTTGGACAAAGACATGAGGTAGTCCTCCGAAATAGAGTTCGAGTGAGCCTTACTAGCTGCGAGGTCTCTAGGAGCGGATCCTACCGCATACGATCTGGTCTCGGTTTTCGCCAGATCCTCGCAGAAGGAGTCAAAATTCTCTCCCTTCTTCATCTTGATATTACGCATCCTATCTTCAAGGCACATCTTTCATTGCTAGGAAGATCCTTGGTATAGATTTTCCACTCTGCACATTTCTCTGTAGCCATGGTCTCTTTGCTACTATGTTGAAAGTGCGATATGATCCTTCCTCCATATAGGATCAACCGCTTGGCTCTTTCATATTCTTCTTGAATTGTCTCGGATATGCGCATCCAAGGGTTCTACATGCACTCTCTATGAGGGCCTTAGGATCATGCTCATCGAGGAGAAACTCTATCCTTGATTTCCAAATAACATAGTTGGAGGCACCCTCCAATCTATCTTAGTCACGTAGTCCATTGGCCGGCCATCTCCTCAACTTTGTCGAAATATTCCTCTAACCCTCCGCTCGCCATTAGAATTACGCACTCCTTGAGGGTAAGTCACTACTTCTTCTCTTTGCTAAGAAAAAACGCGAGTTTCTTTGAGTAAAAAACCCTCTAAGGTCAAGAATTCCCCAACTTTGTTTTTCGGAAATTTTCTAACGCTTATGCCAGCTCTTATTGTTGTGTAGTAAACTGCATCCTTCGACTACGCTACCTCTTCTCGTGCATTGAAAAATATTACCCCTTTGTCAACTCTCTTGAAGGAGCTTTTTATGTGCCGGAATTCCTCCTGGTCTAGACATATCGTAATTTATAGGGAGGCTCTCTTTGTCGCTTACGTAGATCCCGTGAATCTTGACCATTGATCGTCTTCTCGTTCACTTTTGTTTCACCCGCACTTCAGACTTGAATAAGCTCTAATACCATGTGAAAAAATCCTGGATCCGATTCCTCTGTGCATAAATCGAATTACTTCGTATTATGTTTCATAATTGTTCCATTACCGTGAAATACCAAAGTAATTTCTGAAGCGGTCTACACAAATAATGTTGCGAGAATAAATCTGTGTGCTTGAAACAATCCGAACAAACCACGATGAAAAACATCCACATGTGAAACAATTATTTTTGGACTAAGTCCCAAAAAAACCCAACTTGAGAAGCAGATGCAAGTAGATATGAGGGTTTGCATTATTAAGCGATGAGAATCATTTTATACAACTAGGGTGCCAACATCAGCCAAACCATTCGGAGAAATCTAGACAAAAAATATAATTGTGAATATACCTCACTTTGCAAGTCTCTAAGTGATCTAAAATAGCACACGGTGAAGCTCTCACGCGCTTTGTGTGATTGCTTAAACTGCGCGAAGCGTGTAAGGTCCGTGTGAGCAAGCTGAGGAACTACGTCACCCCTCTCTCGTAGCTCGATCTAGGTCGTATTGAGACTAGATTTTGGGCCTCCCGCTCGAAACCCGCAGCCTCTAGCTATCTTCGGATTGATTCCCAAGAGACAACACGCATTTTTCTACGTTATTTCACAGAGTCTTCGTCACCTCTTCGGAAAAACCGCGTTATCCTCTCTGCGTCTCGCCTCTCTGCGAAATGCACTCTTGGTCAACCTTACCAATCTCTGTCGCCTCTCTAGATCCGATCATGCGAATCAAAATCACTTAGCAAACCACCGCCCTAGTGATTTGATTTTTGATCAAAAGATGTGTCTCCTCACACGAATTCGAAAATGCTCAATGGCTCGAAGTGTCACAATGTATTTTCCATGGGCCCCTCACCCTCCTGCTATATTCTTCTCTTGAACCTTCAATGGTCAATATTAAATCATAATCAAGGGCTAAGATTAACTTGGAGGTGATCCATGACTTTTCTAGAAGATTCACGCTTAGTTTAATTAATCGGCTTTCCTAAGTTTAGACTTAGGAAAACATTAAAAAAAGATTTAATTATTTTAATTAAACCATCTCTAAGTGGAATTTTCCAAAAACAATTTATGGGTTTTATGAAATACATGTGTCCTGAGACTATATACAAAATTACAAGGCTAGATCACATCCAATGCTACCATAAATAAAAAATTACTAGAGTGAGATATTTCTTAACAAATTGTTTTCTCATATCTTGCTTGGGAACCATTCATTTTCTTGTGAAGTTATATTTATTAGCAGTTGTTGAGGAGGAGCATCACCCGTTGGGGGTTCACTAAACACCTTTTCGATCACTATTGAATATGAGCTCAAATTTGAAGATTGAATAACCTACATTTGGGTTTTCCTGTCAGAGGCGAGGGCTATTTAGTCTCTCGTGTCTACTCGATTCTATTTTGTTATCAAAATTTTAATAACATTTAACCACAACATGCATGTTGTGCTTTCCATTCAGGAAATTTTTCTGTCGAATGAGCCTCTTGATGAAAGTTAAAAATAAGATTTACATGCCCAAGATCTCAACATTTAATATAACATTGGAGCTTTTATGTACAGTATACCGAGTTGATAAAGAAACAACTTAAAAGACTTACTATTAATAGAAGCCTCAATTGACTTCGCTCTTGATTTACGACAATTTTTTGGTTAATAACTTCAAAAGATTTAGTTAAGTTGTCCATATCAAAAGGAACTTTCTCTTTAGATTTTGGAAAAGTCTTGGGACTTTTTTACTAGTGTCTTAGAAGTCCTTTGAATCTTCCTAATCAAAAATGACCCAAATAAACCTTAAGTCCTTCTCAATGGAAATTCCTTGCATAAATTTAAGAGCCAAAATATCCCTTGCAATGCGCTTGACAAATGTTAGTAGGCAAGGAAACAATGTAATAATATTTAGTAATAGAATCATGCAATGAACATCAATGGGGAATTTGTGCAAAAATACGTGATAAATATTTGCTTAAAATATCTAACCTTTTTCATATCCCCCGTCTTAATATTTCCAAGTTCTTTTAATAACATGGTTGGAGTTTGATGATCAACAAACATTTATAAGAATAAATGTTTAAAATCCCACCAATTGTGGATTGAATTGGGTGGAAGTATATGGTACCAAAATGATGCTCTACCTTCTAGAGTGTACGAAAATAATCTACAATCAACATAACCAAAATGTAACCCTAACATTTGTAGATGTGATGAGAAGTCATTAATGTGATATTTGGCCTACACTTTCTTTATCGATGGATTGTACTTTTATAAGTAGATTTTCAGTGCTTTAGTAAGAAATGAAGATTGTAAAGAAGAGATAGAGGCCCTTCGGTGATCCGATCCTAACTAGTCATCAACCATGTCTTCGTTCTCCTCTTCCTCCTCACTTTATGATTTAGAAAGACTCTTCTTCTTCACCATTCAAATTCTTGTAATTATCGAGTTATTCATCTTCCCTCGTTGCTCATCATCATAAAAATGAAAATCTTCCCCCTCTCCTCATATTTTCCCTGACATATGGTGGAAGGTCCCCTTGCTAATGTATTCCTTCAAAAATAATTAGCTAAATCATAAAGTATTGCATTAACCAACTCTTCCACTAACCAAAACCAACAAATCGTGGTGGGTTGTCTCTTTCTATTTTTTCTTATGAGGAAGAAAATATGAGACAAAGAAACATTCCAATAGCTCTGAAAATTATTGAGTAATAGGTAAAAAGTGTCCAAATTTGATCGTAAGTGACTTTGTATGCAAGCTCTATACCACGATTGAGAGGACTCTCTTTATGAGATATGACTTGGAGTTGGACTCAAATGATTGATGCCTTGTATGGAAGGTTCTTTATGTGAATGTTGTGAATTATTACCCATAAAAGGGTTTCTATACTTTTAGTGCCATAACGACTTGTGATGTGATGATGTTGTCAACCATAAGGGGTCTCCCCAATATGAAGTCCCAATCGGACCTCACATACGATTTGGAGTAGTAGCCCCAACTAGGTATATGACCAATTTTCATTATCTTGGATATCGTCGTAATAACCGACACAAGTGAAACACTCATACTTTCAAGATAAGAAAGTAAGTTATCCTTGTGATATATTCGATTTTAGAGTGTGTAATGGTTCTTTCATGAAATGGAAAAGAAAGTGAGTCTTTAAGAGAAAATTCTTATTCATCCCAATAAAGAAACACACATAGATCCGAAAACAATCATTAGTAACCTTGAAAAAATAGTTCACAAAGAAGTAATGATCATGAAAAAATAAGACATACAATTCAATGATGCATACTAAAGCCAATTAAATAGTTTGTTTTCATTAGTATGTGTTTACTTAAAAATATACGAAAAAAATGAAAAAATAGTCTCACAATCATTCATGACATGTGTGTGAAAAGTGGGTCAGCTCCAAGAGCTTGATTATTGAGTGAAAGTTAAGAGATAGACCATTACAAAGATACAACACTAGTTCCAATAGTGGAACATTAAGCAACTACTTGCTTCTCAAAAAACCTACTATTCTCTCTTATGCCTAGCTATGAGGGTGTATATATAACAAATGAGATTATTTTTCCACCTCCCCTTCTAACTCTTGAGATCACCTCATGACTCTTGGGCTTCCATATGAGATTTTCGAAACTCCTTTGAGAAATTTGGATTTATACATGTCTTTTCACATTCTAGGAGTGAAATTTGGGATTCCACACTCTTTACATTTCTCATTTTACCGAAAATTACATAATTACATCCACAATGATGTGAAAAAATATAATGAAACATATGAATTTTGATGTGACACTTGGGAAAACCATGACCTAGTAGGGTAATGACATGGACTTAATTATATAATTCTTATGCCAATATTATCCTCTTTTTTCTATCTTTGTATCTCCAAAATAAGTCTTTCATGTGTCTCATATTCATCCTCCAAGAGCTTGAATGATAGGAGTATTCTTGTGATCTTGAATGTTCAATATTCTATCACAATATAGTGTCCTTTCATCTTCTTAATTGATGTTCTATTGCTCTCTCAGACTTCACAAGTGTCTTCTTGCATGATCTCCTTGGAATCCTCCTTGAGCATCATCCTCTCATGTCAATATACGGTACTTGCGGATGAGAATTCAATCATGACAAGATGGCATTAGTCCATAAATATCCTAGCACTAGAATTCTTCATGCAATTCACTTATTGGATCTCGGACTAAGTGTAAGATTGGGGAAGAGGCTCGATTGTAAAATGTATAGTTTGCGAATGAAGTGATGGAGGTGATGGTCACTATGACTATACGTGTGCAATAGTCGAGGGATTTAGGAGATAGGGCTACACGATTGAGGGAGATAGTGACACGATGATTTTTCTCATTGTGATTGTGCAATGCGCATTTCGGGAGAAGATTGAGCCACATGATTGCGCAATTGTGTAATTCGAAGAAAGAGCGTGACCGATCTATAAGTTGAGGCCCCGCACGAGTCGTAGTGGAGGAATGACTAGGAGAGAGAATTGTACGAGTTTGAGGGATAGGGGTAGAATTGTGCTCATCGATATTTGTAGAGTCAATCCTTGGAGGCGAGTAGCAAGTAGCGAATTTATAGGAGGTAAGGGTGATTGAATGAGGGCACGAAGTTTGCGTGCTGATGCACAATTTAGGGAGGCATGTTGAAGAGTGGTTGGTTGGGTGAAAACACTTTAGAAATTGAATAAGTGTGGGATCATTTCGAGGCAAAGATGAACCCAAAACACAGTTTTGAACATGACCACACACTTATAAATGATCAAACCACATAGCAATGAAACACTTAACACTAAAAAATCAACATGTAACCATTGAAATGGCAACAAAATGACACTTACCTCCAAGTGCAACACTTAAGATACATTTGTGACACAAGTGTAGACAACAAAAAAAATGCACAAAAAATTAGGAATGAGGTTTACTACATGTCCCTATGATATGTGGATCCATTAGTACCAAATTTTCCTCTTAAAATGGGCTAAAACTCTATTACACAAAGTACGGCACTTCCCTTGCAAAATATGACACTTAGGTTTTCTTCACGAAGGGACTTCGAAACTTAGAGAATAATTATGGGATGTTTTTTATTACTAGAAACGATAACTCACATGGTTAAAGGAGGATCCAAAATTTGAATATAGGCCAAAAGTAGGATGTTGTCAGCAATGACAACAATTATTTTTTTTATAAAAGTACATTACAAAACATTCAAGGAAAAGAAAGTTGAATAATAGAACATACACATAAAGAGTTGAAGTGCTAAATATGGTGACAACATTATGCTATATTTTCTAATCCCCCCAGTGATGAATATTAGTAGAAGTGATCTTGGATTGTGAAAGAGTTGAGAAGCAGCCGATGGTCGGTATGAAGACATTTCACTTGTTTTATGTTTAATTGGAAGACTCCTAGGAATGGCGATCACACATTGGAATCGTCCATAAAGAGCATGAATAGGATGCCCCGGACTGAGAGAGGAGTTTTCCTCGATAGTTACTTGTTGAGTTGTAGTACATAAGGTTGAGAATACTCGCATTGAGAAAGTGGACAATGAAGATATGAAATAAATGGCCACCATTCAAGAAAAAGTCACAATAAGCCTTGTATGACAGCATCTTCATATCCAACTGGTAGTTATTCACAGTTGAGTTACCTATGTAGGTAAGTATGCATGGTTGGTGTACGATGAAAGATGTCTACATCAAGTATTGATATAAGGAATTAATGCATCATTTCTCGGGATGACCAAGACATTGAGGGTGGGAGATGTTGTGAGGGTCTTTAGACCTATGTTGTTATCATATATTATGTATTGTGTAATGATAATAATCCTCGATAAATGTAAAATATAAAGTAAATGAAGGTTGGTTTAGAATGGATACAACTACTCCAACTATCTCATCTATGCATAAATATACCCAAACTCTAATAGATCATTGGTTGGAATTCACTTCAAAATAATCTATTGTCTTTTTCTGTCTATGTATGTGTGTGTTCTTGTTGTTTAATGTAGTCTCGTTATCTCATCGTGAGTTATGGCTCAGCAACATGATCCTATCTCAAATGATGTGAATTCTATTTTGGATTTCATACTAGGAAGACTCCCGTGTGTTGGCGGACTACAACACCATCAACACAACGATAAGGAGCTCTATACTCCGGTGCATCCAATAAAAAAGTGGAAACACTATAAATTGGAATGGAGAAAATAATGTTGCATACTGAAATAGCTAACCACTATAGTACCTACAAATCTATAGTAAGATACAAAAAACAAGGCAGCTACAAGTGGATGGGGATTTTACAATAGTTTCATTTAGTAGATTAGGCATAACAACACAAAAAAAACAAGTCATTCAACATGATTTTAAGGTTACTAACATCAAAAAATCGTAGATTTGGGAACTCTAATGAACTTGGAGCCTTTCACCAATGATACATGCGAGAGTATGTCTAAATGATTAAGACTTCAAGAAGTTGTTTATGGTCATCTAGAGCTAGATTCATGTGCATGATGGTGAAAACATAGCTGAGTTACCATATCCTAAATGGGTTGTCTATAGGTTGGATAAGTTATGTGTTCCTAATGGTGAGTGACTATAGATGATCATAGCTTACACCTACAAAGTTGCAGAGTCAAATTTGGTGTATGGAAGACAATGGGCCAACTCAAGAGGTATGTATGCGACCTAGGATGAAAGAAGTGGTACATAGAGTTCATAGAGGATGCATGCTTTATTTTGCATAGAAACATGGTAAAGAGAAACAAGGTCTATACCATCCCTTTCATATACTCACTTACCCTTGGAGAAAAACATTTCCATGGAATTTGTGGGAGGTTTAACACCAACCGGGAAGGTACATGAGTACTTATTCATGGTATTTAAGAGGTTCAAAAAGCTATGTGTTTTGATTCCTTGTAAAAATTCCACCTATCTACTACGAACGAAGCAAGAAACTTGTTCTTTGAATAAGCTTTGGGTGAACTTTGGGATAACAAGGAGCATATATTCAAATAGGGACTTAATATTATAACTGCTTTGGACTACACTATGGAATAATGGGCACAAATTTGAAGAGGGTATACAAGATTCCATTTCCATAGCGAGATAAAGAGGAAAGCATAAGTAGTCAGACATGAATTTCATACGCTTTTGAGGGGTTATAATCAAAAAGCATCTAAATAATGGATGAACATATGATATATATACAACACTCTTATAATATAGCGGTCCACAATTCTATTGGTAATTCCCCATTTTGAAACTTGTTTTAGATATTGGCTATATTGATCTTTGATGGCATCTGCATATGGCAGAGAGAGGAGTGAGGAGGATCTCACAACGGATGCCTTAAGTGTGAGAAATTTATTAAGAATATCGAGTGGATCCATTTGCAATTATAGGAGACATTTAAGAGTTCATAAGAAAATTTATAATTCCATGCATGACCACACACAAAATAGAGAAGCCATAGCAAGGTGGGAGACATAGGATGACTACAGATTGAACAAGGAGAGGCTACATGGTCCTAAGAAAATAAAGGATATAAAATATGGTCCCTTTGAGATACTATAGAAAGGAGTTATATAAAAAACTTTGAGACGTAGTCTACCCACAATACATGCTTCTTAGATAGGAATGTAGAGAATATGTCACTTTATGAGCCTTCCATCTTTGGATCGAAGACAAGGCAGTAGGTCTTACCTTCTTTAGAGGTTTAGCATTAGACACTCAGAGAATTTAGATGGAGGATATAGTTTTTGAAAAATGTTGGGTGTGTGTTATATTCTTTCCACGAATAGTGTGGACCCACCTATGGTTTTGTGCATGGGTTTGCACATGGTTTTGGGGCATGATGGTTTTTGGCCCTTGGTATTTTTGTAGATCTGGTCACGAACTACGGTTATGTTATAAACTAGTGTTAATGGATTTGGGTTTATGAATGCTTCGACATGTATATATGTTGTAACACTAAAAAGGAATATAATGAAAAATCAAGCTGGTAGTCCATGGGATCCGAGGGAAAAAATCTCTCGTGTATATATTTTTTTATGTTTTATGCTCTCGCTATTGTTTATTTTTAAATACTTTTAAGAATTATTTTGCGGATAATTTATATATGGGGTTAAAACCTACACGAAAGTATCCATGATTACAATAAAGGGGCAACATGACCTTTGGCAATTGGGTTGGATCTAGGCAAGGTTAAATTAACACCTAAGAGAAGGTGGAAGAAAAATTTCCTCACCTCATTCGATGCCCTGAGTTTTGGGAATAAAATCCTCCCAAAATGGGGAGTGTGATATATATGGATCATTATATTATTTTCAACAATATTGATGCTTTTTAAAGTGGAAAAATTGGAGGACTTGGCTCATAGGACCATTTTTCACTAGTGGGTCCAAATTTGAGTGAAATTAGTGTCTAAAATTTTTTGGTAGTTTGAGTCATTAAAAAACATTGTTTTGGGGTAAAATTTTAAAAATTAAGTGTATCACCCTCTATCACTATCCTTTCCAATGACTCAACAAATACACTCAAACAAAGTCCCTATGCAAAAGTTGTGCCACTTAGAAGTTGACCTTTTTGTTTTGACCACCATGATTTAGGAGGATGCCATGTGAGTCCCAATATTTATAGAAAATGGGATATCCAATTTGTCATGATGAAAAAAAATCTATAAGATTCAGTATTATAATTATAATTAAGAGTTTAAGGATTCAGAAATAACCACTACTTACCTATTTGGTTGTGTTATACCAGAAACCCACTAGGAGAAAGGGGTTCCATTCTATATGAGTGCAATTTGTTTGGTGTATGAGTAGAGTATATGAGAGTGTCTAGAGAGAGAGAAAAGCAAAGATAGTTTTTTAATTATTGAATCATAGGCCAAATGTCTCACTCCTTTTAAGACATCCATTTACATTCGAAGAAAGAGAGAGCGAGAGGAAACTCATCTTCTAAGTGGGTTTTCTCTCATAAGGGCTTCCTAGATCATATCTTGCATTTTATTAGGGTTTGAGTGATTGCATTTTTTCGTGTTCTCTACTTTCCACATGTTATATGTTGTATGCATGAAAAAAGTAACTCTAAATCCATAAGACGAAGGAAAATAACCCTCATGGTATAGATTTTGGATTTTAAGTATAAATTTATTAAATTTGTAGCAACGAGTGTCTAAATCGAATATCCATGGAAATTTTCGGATCATTATTTGATGCCTAATTATTGATATGAATAGTATATCTAACCATAAAAGTTTGCTTACG
Source organism: Pinus albicaulis (assembly GCA_034641835.2). NCBI lineage: Eukaryota > Viridiplantae > Streptophyta > Pinopsida > Pinales > Pinaceae > Pinus > Pinus albicaulis. Next base: position 1,201,250,133 of record CM076574.1, read on the forward strand.
ATATTCAAATTTTTGCTAATCCATATTTAATGTGATCTTATGTTTTCCTTTCATGTTTTGTACGAGAAGTAAATGGCACTTTCAACATGGGATTTAAGGAATTCTAGTCCTAGTTATGGCTAGTGTCCATTGTTTTCTGTTGATAGACTAAAGAAGTTATATTCCTACGAAGTGACAAAAAAATCCTTGTGTATAATATTGGATTAAAAAGCAAAAAACAAAATCCTTGATTTAAAAAGGATGACTCAAGGGAAAAATTATTCTTTCGAAGATCTAAGGATAACCATTGAATATTTTTTTCGAACAAATATTGATTTGTTAGGAATTTAAGGAAGAGTTTGAATGGTCTTGAAGCACAGAAAGGTGTTTATCCTTACTAGGCTAAAAGAATAATTTATCATATTGGATGTATATATGTTTGGAATACTAATATTTTGGAAGGTTTTATCTTGTTGGGAGAATATGGATCAAGAAGTCCTCGATGAGGAAAAGCTGTAATGACCCATAGGATTCCTAAAATAGTGACTTGATGAATAGTTGAGGATTGGAGGATCTTGGATGATTATATGGTTAATCGGTTATCCATGCATCATCAAAAGTCTTATGGGTAGCTTAGTTCTGCACGATGTCCTTTTTAGGTCTTAAGCCATGCTAACCCTTTACTAATATGCCTTTCTAAAGAGAAATTTGGGAATGTAGTATTTGGTGTGGAAGTTTCAGAATTATAGGGTTTGGATGAAATTTTCATCAAATCCTAATTACATGACTAACATAGATTCCAATACCAAGATCCATCCCGAAGGGTATATAAATACATCGGCTATCGAGGTCATCCTTTCAACTTTCGACAAATAGGAGAATTCATTGGAGTCCATTAGGTGGTGACCCCATGCTAACAATACTCACACTATTCCTTAATTAATGGGAATTTTAAGAGTTTTCAAGTGATGGTTTGAGAAATTTGGAAATTGGTGTTTCAAACAATGTTTGACACAACTCCCCAACACTAAAAAGAGCCTACACTACTCATTAATTAACAAGGATTGATGATCAGAGGTTTGTTAGGTGATGGGTGTTTTGGTTTTCAAGTATCAATTCATTAGGATATTTATACCATCCTATTGAGACTTTCACCATGATACTATTGAACTCGATAAAGGCCCCTATGTGGCATATGTTGGTGTGGATGTGTTTCTAACATGGAGCTAACATGATATTGATGTGGCACTAACATTGAGATAACATGGCGTTGATATGGAGATGGTGTGGCATTGACTTGGATGGTGTGGTCTAACATGGTCATATAACATGAATTAGAGTGCACAATGACATCAATGTGGTGGCAAGGAGGATATGACATTCATATCGAGTGCTATAATATCATCCTATTGATATTCTTGTATGTTGACCCATCGAGGAGTCAAGCCGTGAACCTATAGAAAAGTTGGATATTGTCTCATTAGCCTATTAAACCATTGGGAGTCAAGCTACCAGCCTTTTGACAATTCATATGTAATTCATTAGCATATTTCTTAATTATGAGTCGATGTTAAATCAATTCATGAAGGTTAGAAATGAGGTATGTAGACAAAAATGATAGTTTAATGTGGGTCGGGCTCTATCAATTGATGGCTCATTATCGAGTTCCGGTGAAAAAGGGAGTAAACAAGTTAATTTGATAATGTATTTCTGAGAGCCAAAAAAACCAATAGAACATTGCATTTAGTGGCGGGAGACAAACCACCATGGAAGCAAGTAGCGAAATGCACAATGGTGACATGTGGGAAAGATGGTGCCACATGTTTACCACATGGAAGGGTATGGATGTTTATGTGGCTTGGGAAGACAATATTTAAGTGGGAATTGTTGATCGGGTGGTTGTCATTGATGTCAACCCAACCGGTATGCGAGGGGCTACCCCGATCTTGCATGGGAATTTTGACTTGACAACTTACTCTGTCCGAGTCAAGGATATTTTGGATGGTTTCTGGGCTTGTCGATACGTTTCCTTTGATATATGGCATGCCACGTAATTCTTAACGGTTTGAGAGATATTTGTGTTTTTGTAAATGTTAGTAACCCCGATTAGTGGGCTAAAACCCCCATGGGGTTGTAGCATGACACTCATCATTGGTTATGGTCATCAATATTCAATAATTAATAATTTTTTAAACTCCTAAAATCTCTCCAACGTTCACTTGTGAAGAACCTCTCAACCTAAGCATTTATATAAATTGTGACCCTCATATCCTCCTGATGCAAGGATTTTCGATACTTAAAATAGGTCATTGTAGAATTATCACTATAATGCGAAGCTTCAAATGCTGAAAAAAAAGCCATTGCGCTAAAATCTTGATGAAGTGCATGACTAAATTTTAGATATTGTTTAGCTATATTTTTCGGAGATATGATGCGAGAAAGTTAGGGTTTTGCGATCTCCTGAATTTCATGTCAAACGGAGTGACCTTGGGAAAATAGTCATAACTTTCTCTCGAGAATTGGATTAAAGGGTTTTGTAAAAAGTGACGAGAAATAGGACATATCGTAGTTTTTGGATATCGCTTACAAGACCAAAGGTTGAAATAGTGACACGTGGCACTTCGTACAAGTTTTCTCTCATGAACACAATCTATAATTAGGTCATCGTAGGAGATTGGGAATAACTATTTCTTGAAGTATCAAATATTGATCAGACCTACGGGGTTGGAAAGAGGAATTAGAGGACTTTACCACATGATGAAATTTCAGACTTTGGAGATCTGAAATTACACGAGATACTATGATTCAATATCAATCTTCTAGAAGGCAAGAAAAAAATATGCATTCAGGATCAGCAAACGAAGGACAACACATCAATAGTCAAGGGTAAGTATGCTACAACAAGGTATGTATGATTAGTGTTTGAATTTTAATTTGAATATCATCTCGACATGTGTTTTCGGGGACTGCTGTAAGTATTTTGTATGTGTGTTTGATTGAGGTTTTGTTCATAAATTTTGAACGTAATTACATTTGAATTTTTGAATATTTCTGCGACATATGGTTTGCAGGCGGTGTAAGTATTTTTTTGTATATTGGTTTGGGTCTTGTTCATTAATGCATTTTTAGGAAGGAAGAAAGCAATAGGACAACTCGGACACATACTAGAAGGAACAATGCAATGTCAAAGTACCATTACTTGAAGCAAGCACAACAATACCTCAATAGTGCTAGTGTTCAGAAGAAGCAGTGTCAAGTCAAGTATCGAGGTTGTGTCAAAAAGTCAAGTATTGTAAAAATAACCATTATAAAATTGTAAAAAGAGTCAATCTTCCTATAGTTGGAGAGGCATTTTTGTGAGGTACAAGTGTCATTGTTGGATAATGTTATGGTTGGGTTGCAGGTCATAGTGTGATTGAGTGATTGGTATAGTTCAATAAAATCATTGTGAATCATATTGTATCGAGGATCATTGTCCCCGGTATGTGTTGGGCCCAGAAATAAGGTATGTTTTCTCCCTACCTTTACTTGAATTATCATACACTTTTAGGAATTTTTCCTCATCTTAACGATGAGAAAGGAGGATTAATGTAAAATCGGGGGCAAATGGACTAATGGTAAAAAGGATGTTTAAACAAAAAAGAATTTGACTTATTGCATCTTTATTCGTAGGACAACAAAGCAATTGAATCGACGATGACCAAAGATAGCCGACGGCAGACGGAGACTCACGAAATCACAATAAACGGAGACTGAAAGACGGAAAGACGGATCCTCGTCCGAAGAACTCAAATAACGCCCACGAGCAGCGGCGTCGTTGTTTGGAAAAGACCATTCCACTAAGTGAAATCACCTTTAAAAAGGCCGAAGATGAATGAAAAGGGAGAGTTGAATAAAAAATTCTCTTTTGTAATAGACGTATCGGGGATAGAACTCTCCAGTTGTATTCATGTCTTAACCTTTGATTTAATAAAGAATTTCGGTTTTTGAATATTCATTTCCCTGAGTTTTCATCACGTTAGAATTTTGGTGGTTTGGGCCTAGCCACCGGGAGTTTATTCGCTAATATCTAGTGTTGTACGTTAATTACGGAGTTTATATTCAGGTTTATCTCCCAATGCATTCTGAGATATCTTTCTACTTGTTAAATTATAAACCTATGATGCTACGAGTTTCCTATTTCATTAAGATAGTTTATCGTTCATGCTTTCTAGCTTAAAATAATTGTTTTTCTGCATTATTCATTAGATGCTTATTTATACTGTTTCTCAACATGTTTATATTTGTTTTTATGAGCTTTAGAATGACTATTTGTTCAATACTATACATCACGAGAATTAGGTCTTTTCCATCATTCATCGTAAGGCGTCTAGTTGTTAATTGATGTAGAGAGATGTTAGCTAGTTAGTTTGCAAAGAGAATTCCATTGCAAAATTAGATAAGTAATTGTTGTTCAATTTGCTTAAATTTGTGTTCCATTTAGTAGGACCGATGTTCAATTCATTAGTGTGTTGTGAAAATCATAGGTTGCACTCGTTGAGCTTATTTAGACGGAATAGTTAGCGACATTTTATAATTCCATTTCTCTTTAAGTTGATTGAACTTGAGAATTATAATCTTCTTCATGATAATATATAGTAGTTTTTTCTGATATCACTTGCATATATTGTGCTTACACTCTTGAAATAGAAGACTTCCCGTTGGCAATTGAACGAGAAGCATACGTTTGCCTATTATAGTCACCTTTGTGAACCGACATTTTCAGCGCCGTTGTCGGGGAGAGTGTTTAAGAGTGATATCCTTCATTTCTTTTATCTCGTTGTTGCGAATAATTGGGTATTAAAAAACGAAGGTAAGAACATCACGTGCCTAGCATAGCGAAATGCTTGCTCTCTAACCCACTTCTCGAGCAGCGTGTGCATGGGCTAGTAGAATAGGTGCTCTTGTTTTATGACTAGGGAAGAAAAGGATAGAAACAAATCAAAATTATCCTCAAAAGTCTACGAAACGCAAAGGACCGGTGATCCTTGGTAGAACAACATATATAGTGAAATCATTAAGAAATTTGAATCCTAGAATCCATAGGACCTAGAACCAATCCTATTCAAAGTCCTCACTCCCATGAGACAACGACCTCACCATCTACAAGCCACGCCGAGATTCAAAGTGAAACGAAGGGTTTGAACAAAGCCTTCGCACATTGAACACATAAGTGCGACCCTTCGAGAGAGGAGATTCTTGCACAGTTTACAAGAAGAGGAAGGAGAAACTAGCGAGTGCAATACAAGTAGAAGCTCGAGGCACCGAATCCCCTAAGAGAGTGGTTGAGGACGGAGACACTCGGTATCCCAAATCGAGGAAGTGTTGTAAATCTTCCTCGCATTCACCACCAATCCCGCTTAAGATTACTCCTCACGAACAAAGAGATCCCCGAAGATTACCTGGCATATTTGATCGAAAATGGAAAATAATCAAAACCAGAAATCGAAGCGGACATAAAAATTGCAATATCCCATTGTTGACAATGCTGTCGCTAATGCCCCTATGAAATCCATTCCCTTACAAAACATCCCCACCTTCCATGGGTTGACCTGAAGATCACGATGCATTTCTATTTGAATTCAATGTCTTATGTAGGGGGTATGACTACACCACACGACGCTCAGACAGCAGATTGTTCCCCTCCGGTTGAAAGGGACTACATTACGTTGGTTCATCGGGGACTCGGTGGAGGAACCATCAATAGTTGGGACCAAATGAAAGAACACTTTTCTAAATAAATATCAAGATTATTCTGGGACTCGAAAATTAAAAGATGAAATCTTCAATATATACCTGCAAAGGCAATGAGAGACATTAGAAGAATATGTCAAAAAGATTTCAATATAATCTACAAAGGTCTCCATATGCTTTGCACTATACAAAGACATCTTAAAAGCAATAATGATTAAGGGAATGAAAGAAGAATGGGTTGAAAAACTTAATATAATGGGAAAAGGGACATCCACCAAGAAGAATATTGTAGGGTTGTTACACGTGTATCGGGTGCTCTCGGGGTAGTATGCGAAATAAGCCAATTGGACGAACTCAAACAAAAAAAGATACGACGGTTCGGTGGCAACGTAAACCGAAAAGCGGAAGTTTGGTAATATTTTTGGAAGATTTTAAAAACTCGACATTTTGGGTACTTTGACAACACAACTTGATGTCCTACAAGCCAAGCAAAAGTAAGCTATAACATAATGGGAAATCGCTGGTCTTTTGCCCACGTTTTTGGAAGAAGCAGCGACCAAAGGAATGCCGAGTTAGACATGATTTAGACCTCGTGCTATCTACACTAAATATCATGTGCCAGACCATTGCTCTTCTCTGAGGTGAAATGTTTATAAGGGCAGAAAGAAGAAACGAGAACCATGTCCTAATGAACACAATGGCGAAATCGAATGGCCAAGCAGCGACCAGTGTACTCAAGACCCGCCTCGATTCTTTTCTTCTCCGCAATTGAACCAACAAAACCACCGCAACAGACATGGAAGAATCAACCACCTTTTTCTACTTTGCCATCTCGGTGCGTTTCCTGTGCACACCTGGCCAACACAACCCTCATCGGGGAATAGTTGGCCAAGATTTCCTTGTTCCCCCTCCTTATTGGAAAAACACCCCATATCAAGCCCAGTGGCTAGCCTCCTCCTTCTCAAACCAAATTCACGCCTCCTCAATTGGCAACGACATACGGGAATGACCAACCTACCAATGGGGATAGGGATTCAAAATCAACCTACGCTACCAGACTCCATGCAGGTCATTTAGCCCTCAACACTGTCATCCAAACCTTCAGTACCTTTCCCAACCCAATCCTAACCCCAACAACGTGTCGGGTCGAAACTGGTTACGGATTGTGAGAAAATCCAAACCCGAGCTAGCAGGCTGATGGCAATGCAAACTGAGGGCGAGATCAAGACGTGTTATCTCACCGAAGTAGGTGCAGACCCACCAAAATTTAAATTTGGAACTCCAACAAAACGCAGACAAACAAATATAATCGAAACATAGGTAGATCAAGAAAGGAAATGGTTGACCAAGGAAAACTGATCTTAGGGTTTCTCCACCTCCATTCCACACGAAGGTTAATGCTTCCTAGACCTATGGTCTCTCCATATTTTGATATTCGAATTGAGAAACCTTTGCATCAAAATCCCTCTCCGCAGGCCATAAAAGACATTCCCATCTATTCCAAGACAATGTAAAGAAGTGTGTGGAAAGAAGCAAGCAAAAAGAACAAAAAAGCGTACCCACTTTGCTCATGTGGTGGGAGCACTATCTGACTTATTGTTGGGTAAGGAAACCCCCATGAAATATGATGACCCAGGTAATCCCATAATAACCGGTGAAAATATCTCGCCACTCCTTTCCAAACACATTGGTTGAATTAGGGGCAGACCATTAACAACTTAAAGACAGGGGACCTTCGAGAAGCTAGGCATATTGGCTTCGAAACCCATAGCTACGTTTTTGGAACTCGCCGACAAGTTTGTTATCAAAGCTAGAAGGAATATTATAGGAAATCCCGGTTTCGTGGACTCATGGGAGTATCTAGTTTGGATTTTTAGTTATTAACCCAAAGAATGGGGTAGATGGACACCCATTGATTCTTGGGCGACCTTGGTTGCGACAGCTCGATGCTTACATAAGTCTAGGAATAGAGCGACATGACCATTGCTAGGGAGATTCCATAAAGAACATTATCATTTACTCACTTGCCAAACCAAGTTTACCCACAGTAAACATTCACAAATATCCACATACATATTGGAAGAAAAAACATTCATCTACCTCGACATTAGTTGAAGCTCTTGAATTTAAGGATCAAACTGAAGATGATGTAATCAATAACTCTATGAATCGGACACTACATTTGGAAACTTAAAATGCCAAATGTTAAAAAAAATTCTTGAAGATGAAACACAAGAGGATCCCTTGGAAAACCTTGATGATCAACATATACCCACAACCGTTGTACGCAATGAGACATACTCGATTGAGATTGAGTTGGGGGAAAATTTTAAATATCAATGGAAATATGGAGAGTAACCAAAGGCAAGAGGCTCACAAAGGTTTTATAGAAGTATCGAGGAGAATTTTATTGGGACTACACAGACATGAAATGCGTAGACCCTCGCGCTATGCACCCATCACATATATACCCGACAAGGAGGCTTGGCCCATTCAGGCAACCTCGTCGTAGGTTAAATCCACATCTAAAAAAGATATTATCAAAAAGGAGCCGCAGCCGTTTGGATGTAGATTTAATTTATCTTATTTTACAAAAAGCGAAAATGGGTCTCCCCTCTAGTAGTCATTCCTAAAAAGAATGGGAAATGGAGAATCGCGTGGATTACGAGAGAACTAAATAAAGCAATGCAAAAGGACCACTTCCTCCATTTTATTGATCGAGGTCCTTGATACATTGGTTGGGAAGTAGTTATTTTCCTTTCGACTGGGTTCGATGATTTACAATCAAATCCAAATAGCCCTCGAAGACCAAGATAAAACAACCTTTACCCGCCCATGGGGTACATTTGCCTACGGTACTAGCATTCGTGACTATGCAATGCCCCAACAACCTTCCAAAGAGCCATACTCACCATTTTTTTCCTGATTTAATAAATGAGGGGCTTGAAATTTAAATGAATGACTTCACCCCATATGGTGATGACTTTGTTCAAGCATTAGAAATGCTAGAAAAGGTATTGGAATGATGTATTGCTACTAGGTTATGTTTAAGCAATGAAAAGTGCCACATGATTATGACCGAGGGAGTAATCCTGGGACACTACATCTCTACAAACTGGAATATAGGTAGACCCGGAAAAAATAAAGGTAATCCTTTTATTAGCCACACCTGTACACGGACGGAGGTACACATTTTCTTTCTGAGGATATGCGAGGGGTATTATTGCGAGTTTACAAATAATTTCTCACAAATTGCCGCACCCTTGTATGCATTGACTAGAAATGTTGAATTCCATTGGTCCGATAAATGTGACACTGTTTTCATATTTAAAGAAAACCGGTCTCAAAGACACCAATATTACGCAGTCCTAACCGAGAGCTTCCTTTTCACATTTCTTCAAATGCATCCGACACGACGATAGGAAAAGTTCTTGGTCAAGAAGAGGACAAAAAGTCCTATGCTATTTATTATATCGAGAAAATCTCACTCCGTTGAATTAAACTACACGGTGATCAAAAAGAGTTCCCTGGATGTCATTTATGCTATTAATAAATCTGGACATTATATAACCGGCATCTAAGTACTCATGTATACCGATCACTGCGCCATTAAATATTTAGCCAATAAAGCCAATCACAAATGGGAGAATAACTCGTTGGTTGTCAGCTTTTTCAGAATTTGACATACCATCAAGGACTCGCTAGGAAAAGAAAATGTGGTCACGAATTCTATCGAGGTTCCGAATACAGATGACACATTAGCGATCACGATCGATCTGTCTGACGAACATATGTTTGTTCGTAGCGTTGAAAAACGCCATGGGTACGCAGACGTAGCAAACTACTTAGCGATGAGGAAATATGCCCGGACATTTAACATCAAGGGAACGGCAAATCGATTGTACAACGCATGCTAGGTTCCCCCGTGTTGGTGGATACCTCCTTCCACACGAGGATTGGCATGAATATACCCGGATGCATGCTGAAGACGAGATTTATGATATCCTACGGGCATATCACGATGAACCTTGTGGTGGCCATTTCAAAAATCGTAGAACGAGGCACAAAGTATTAAAATTGGGATATTACTGGCCTACTATTTTCAAAGATGCAAAAAAAATATGTCCAAGCTTCGTGATATTTTCCAAAGAATGGTACGCCCCTAAGCCAAGCTAACGAAATGCCACTACAACCACAATTAGTGAGCAGATCCATTTGAACAATGGACACTAGACTTCGTTGGGCCATTCAACCCACCATCAAACCAAAATCTACATACTCTGGTTGCCACGAATTACGTAACAAAGTGGGTGGAAACAATGGCCTTATCGAAGAGCCATGGAAGAATCGTGCATTAAATTTATTTTTGAGCTATTTGTGTGATATGGTTTACCATGGGAAGTGATAGATCGATGGAGGGGCATAGTTTGTGGGTAATAAAATTATAGCCACTCTAAAGAATCACCATATCATCCACAGTCATGTCTCCTTACCACCGTGAGCTGAACGGGCAAGTCGAAAGCACCAACAAAGCCCTTGAGGAAATTCTTACTAAAACAATATCAACACATTGCCGAGAGTCGGCCGCTAGACTACCGGAGGCCCTATGGGCTTATCGCACAACATGGAAAAACACCACTCGGATATTCTTCGTATCATCTAGTATTCGTAAGAGAGCCTATTTTCCTATTGAATTCGAATTCAAGACTCTAAGCACGAAACCTAGGAATTAGGGTTGGATTTGACGTAGGCCTAGATTAAAATACTCCCGACAAATAAATGAATTATATGAAATACGGCTATTGGCTCGCAACGCCCAACAATCATACAAAAACGAGTGAGATAAGTGGCATGACAACCTCATCAAAAAAGAAGACATTCCAAAAAAGGAGATTGGGCACTTCTCTGTGACTCTAGATTCCAATATTTTCCTAGGAAAGTTGCAAACAAGGTGGCTCGGTCCCATACGAAATTCAAGAAGTGCACAATAATCGATACCCTCACCTTGACCACCATGTATAGACGGGTCAAGTTCTACACTTTTCGAGTCAATGGGCACAGGCAGTGCACCTCTATCACAAACCTCTCACAAAGGAGTCTTTTTGCCAACAGTGTACAAATGAAACGATCATACCGTCCAAGTTTAGCGCAAGGGGGTGATAACACAACCTCAAGTACATGAGAGTTTTCTACCTTCATTTGTAAATATTGTATATAATCTCCTTGCAATTCCTAGTTTATTATTTTGTTGTACATTCTTCATACTCACAATTGTACCCTCTTTCTCATCATTTTGTGTTTTTATTTCCTTTGTTGTTCAAATTATTTGAACGACTTCTTTTCAATCCAATTGAACGCCTATTGTTCAATGGCGGATTCAGACATACGCATTTTGCGTTTTTATCTCTTTGTTCAAATTCTTTGAACAAATGCCATTGGGGTTCCCGTGATTTGGCAGATTTGGCAATACCAAATGACAAGACAACATCAAACCACTTTGGGATCTCGAGATCTAGCCCTCCCGGATCCGTAGAGGATCTCTCTATAAAGGAAAAAAAAGGAAATCTTTGATGTTCAATTTAAGGTGTTAGGCTAGTTATAGAGCACAAGGGTTTTTATGTTTGGTTGGGAACATGAAAGAAGGGTTTAGTGTAAGGTAAAGGAATGAGTAGAGAAGGATTTTTTGGCAATGGGGAGATAATTCAAAGAGAACACAAGTCCATTGGGCAATGGGGTCATAAAAGGGCTTACTTGCAATTCAAATATCCAAGGCTTTCAAAGGGCTAGTCATCTAAAACGAGAGGATATCTTAAGATGATAGTATGGGATGAAACAATAAGGAAATGAATGGGAATGACAAGGAAAACCTTCCAAGGTGACCACTTCGGAGTAAGTCAAGGGACGGGGCATACCTTATACCTCTGTGATCAAAACTCCCGATGAGGCTAACTTTCCGAAGACAACAATCCGACGAAACCTCCCCGACTACTTTCGACAGATAGAAAAACACTTAAGTTCAAACACCAAGTGAAGTGTAAGATCGCGAGAAAGACTTTTAACCTTCTCTGGCTTTTGGCATTCAAATCAGAGGGATCTTAGAAAGGCCAAGCTCGTTGGAAAGGGAAACTTAGGGGACAGGTCTAATCACTAAATCTCCCTATTCTCCTATTCTTTCAGGGAGAACCAAACAAGAGACATCTAAGAAACAAACTCTAAATTCATACATCGGTAAGTATGCAGCGCGACTAACTCTTTGACTGGTTAAATTATATTGAATTTGTTCTTAGATACATAAATAGCGAGAAAACATAAAGATAAGAATGGTCGTGAAGCATTAGGGTACTTATGACGAAGTATATCCTAAGCTAAAATTATTGTTTCTTATAAGAGAAAATGAAACATGATGTAAAACGAGAGGGAAAACAATAACAAAGAAGGGACACATCACCATTGATTTAGATCGGGATCCAATGAGCATGCTTGTCATATTAGTGAGAGCAAGAATAGTCACATACATTATTGTCCAATAGCTTGATATCATCCGAGAAATCATCTTCCGAGTCCTATTTACAACTACTACTCATAGAACTCTAACTCGAACTTGCTCACAATCGAGCAATTTTTAAAACCACCAACCAACCAACATTTTCAATGTATATTTTCATGAGTTCTTATAGGGGAATGAGTGATAGTAGTGGTATATAGGATTTAAAAGCTTCATTAAAATAGAGGGAGAAATTTCTTCAAAGCCCATTCTCGTAATAATAACTTTACATTAACTTTAAGTACCCTTTAGTCGATTTAGAAGTCTTTGTCGGGGTTGTCAATAACCTCTAGGGTGTGTTCTTGAAGTACTTTCCCCTGGCAAAGATGTCTTGTTTATACTACGAGACAAGTAAGGTGAAGATTTGTCTTTCGTGTCTTCCATGCTTTATAACTCAATGCACGCAGACAGTTTTAAGGACTTCGTCGTAGTAGTAACCGTGTCCGGTGCTTGATGAGGAATGGAGTAGGTCGTGTAAATTGGTCCTTCTTAGGGAAAAGAACGTTATGCTAATATCGGATCTCCGATGCTTTGAAACAACGATAAGACTTGATTATTTTATGGTATGAGATTTATTTAGCTCCTTCATTGTCCTTAGCTATGGATTAGATACTTAAATCTTCGGTATCATGTGCTAATCCCACTAGTCTTCTTCGATACTCTTTAGACTTCTGCGGTTCGTGTTTGTGAATATACGGATGTCACGCACTGGAGGGGTTTTATGTTAAGGTCAAAAATCCCGACCTTCAATAAAACATGTTTTTAACTCTTCTTAGTGATGTCTTCCTCTCGCGCTATATGTCGCCATTACTCTGTGATCGTGGAGACGAGTGAGAATTCGCCACCCTTTGAAACACTCGCAAAAAAAAGAAAAAACAAGCTATAAAAAAACCTGAGAGTAGGGATGGTATGCGCGAGGCTCGTGAGGGTGGAGGAGCGGTGAGGAAAAATGTGGATGCGGCGAAAAATGGGAAGAAAAACACGCGCGAGAAGCGGCTAACCGGGTCCGATGGGGGTTTGGGTGCGACGAGGGCGCGTGGGACCCGGATTAGATCGGGGATGATCTACGGTGGATATTGTTCGATGAAGTCATTTTGGAGCATAGATGAAGGGAAAATGAATGCGGTTGCGATATAACACAAGTCTGATCGATCTTAGAGATCGATGGATGAGATTGAAAGTGAAAATGACATTGAGGAGGGCAGCGGTATGGTAGAAAAAGCGGGAATGGTTTTAGAAAAATGAAATGGGGGGAGAGGTGGTATTCACTTTTGGAATGCGATTCCATACAGCGAGTCACCACGTGGATTTCAAAGCCACCCATTTCGCAAAATTTTGGGACGCTAATCCCTCGGGCATAAAGATTTTGCGAAACGGAGCTTTAGCCATCGGATCGTGCGATGTTGATCGGACGGTGCGGATAGCACGCGACGGGAGGCAATGTGTGTGGGCGGAAGGAGCTGGGTGGGCTCCGGTAGTGATGTAATGTGGCTTGTCGCGTAGTGGAAAGGTGTGTATCGGGGTGGAAAATTAAATAAAAAAGTTGGTTTCATTGGGTTAAATCTCGATCGTAGGATTTTCGAGTGCGGACGAGTCTACAATCTAACATCGGGGCGTAGGGTTTTGAAAGGGGGAAAAGATGTTAGATGGATGGAGTGGAGCGCGATGCAATCTCGCGTTGTTGGTTCTTGTGGATTCAACGGCTCGATTCATTTGAAACCGTAATGTCATGAATGGAAAAATAAACGAAAGGTAAGGTTTTTGAAGGAGATTTAAGTATTTAAGCACTCGATTGCGGGGCTAAGGTTATATGAGACGGAGGGGGGGTAAAGGATATAAGCCCTTGGGGGCTTAACACCTTATAGTGAAAAGATTGTTATTTAGGCCAAAACAAGGATTTTTAAGGCTAGGTAAGGGTTACGATAGGCAAAAGAAGGGATTTTTAAAACCAAATAAGGGGGAAATATAAGGTTTTAAGATGGTTAGGATGATTTAGGGGTTAAATGAAGGGTTATAGAGGAGTTTTCTCGAAGGGAATAAGGATTAAAAATGGGGATTTTGTGGGAGTGAAATGGAGAAAATGGAGGCCTTTTTTAGAATAGTTTCTTTCACAAACGAGTAGGGTTCATTAATGGAAACAACGATGAAGATTCTTTAAAGGATAGAAGACACATGAAGGCTTCAAGAATGATAGATTTTCAAGGGAATTTATCACTTGAAGGCTTGATGAAAAAAATTTAGCCACCTTTGTTTGCTTTGAAAAAAGTATTATAGGTGGTTAACTACCTGCTGTTCAATCCAATTGAACAACTATTGTTCAATCGGATTGAACGATCATGTTTTTGCATTTTTATTTCTTTGTTGTTCAAATTCTTTGAACGACTATTGTTCAAACCAATTGAACAATTGTTGTTCAATCGAATTGAACAACTCGTATTCTTGTGTTTTTATTTTCTTTTTCGCTGTCAAATTCTTTGAACGACTATTGTTCAATCCAATTAAACATGATTGTTGTTCAATATGATTGAACAACCATGTTTTTGCGTTTTTATTTCTTTGTTGTTTAAATTATTTGAGCATATGTTGTTCAATCCATTCAGCATTTGTTGTTCAATCGGATTGAACAACCATGTTTTTTGCGTTTTATTTCTTTCTTCATTCAAATTCTTTTAGCAATTTCGCTACTATTCAATCAAATTGAACAATCGTGTTTTTGTGTTTTTATTTTGTTTTTTAAATCTTTGAACGATTGTTGTTCAAACCAATTGAACGATTGTTGTTCAAATTGTATTGAACAACCATGTTTTCGCATTTTTTTCTTTTTCTACTGTTAAAATATTTGAACGATTACCTAATTGAACGTGATGTTGTTCAAAAGGATTGAATATCCGATTTTTTGTCCCTCTCTTTTAAAGAAACACAATCCTTCTTTCTTTTGTCGATATTCTCTCCTCATTCCACACCCTAGCTATAAAAGACATCTACTAAGTAGGAATTGGCACTTGAAGAAGAGGAAAGCATTAAAATCACTAATATGATGATCCTTTGACACTATAATGGAAATCTCTAACCCGGAAGGCGACATGGTACATCTATACAATGAAGGGCTAAGTCATTCCTGACTCAAATATGTTATCACACAATACATAGTCTTATAACTAGTGATATCTTTCTACACTCTCGAGTAGTATTTCCCTTTGGCATAAAGAAATAGGAATAATGGGTATTAATTGTATTGACATTCTTTTTACTTCTCGAGACTCATCCCTAGCTCTTAAGGAGTTAATGAGCCTCCCTTCATGTATAACGAATAACTATTATGTCTACATGCATTTTTAAAGAGAGGATAGGGGGTCTCATCATGAGCCAACCTATCATTATCATAAGGGTTTAGCAGGGTGACACACCCACAACGGACATCACACCATGGTAATGACCTTATCAACTTCTTGAAGTACAAGAGGTCTCATCATGAGTCGGCTTTCGATCATTCTATTACAATCCCGGTGAATGGCACTTTGTGACTATCCGGCCATCACACCAAACGCACAATGGTCTCTTCATAAAGAAAAAATGCCTACTTTTAAAAAACAAGTACTATGTTTATATGAAAATTTTTTAAGAGAGGATATTGGGTCTCATCATGATCCGAGTCCCTACCTTGCTCATAAGATTTTTAGCAGGGTGACATGCCCACAATGGCCATCACACTAGGGGTAATTACCTTCTCAACTGCTTGAAGGATAGGAGGTCTCATCACGATCCAACCTACCTTGCTCATAAGAGTTTTAGCGGAGTGACATGCCCACAATGGCCATCACACTAGGGTAATTACCTTCTCAACTACTTGAAGGACGAAGAGGTCTCATCACGAGCCGACACCGATCACTCTGCTACAAATCTAGTGAGTGGCACTATGACTATATGGCTATCACACCAGCCAATGATCTCTCCACAAAATTGTTAGAATGACTACTTTTACATAAAGGATCTTGGCTCATTTTTCTGAGTTAAAATAGAAACCCTCTCGAGGCTATGAATGCCTGTTGGTAGCGAGTGGCTCGCTTATGGGATGAGAGTATCTTTCAACGAAATCCAATTACTCTTACATATACCTTATCTCTATTTTCTTCCATTATTAGCATAAACCCACTACTCGAGTCGGTGATCATACTATTTTACCACATAAGTAACTATAAACGAGCTATGCTTGCATTGTTTGAACTTCGGGATGAAGACACCAAACATTATCTATCACAGTCATGCTTCCATCACACCTTACCATTAAATAAGGACATCCACATAATAATAATTGCTATACTTGCTTTCTTCCCCTCTTCGATCACTTCCGCATGAGATACACTCATGATAAATTCCAATTATGACCTTTACACTACATGCGCTCATAATTACTCAATCACTCCTCTTTCCTTGAGCTCCAAGGCCATGGACTCCATTCTCACCTACATAATATGATTATTGAACACTGACATTTCCCTCGTATGCATTCGATTGTTCAAATCTCTCTTGTACTTGAGGACGTGGATGCCCTTACTTCGAGAGAGGGGGTGTAATTATCCATAAATATTAAGCATGCGAATTCTTTGCACAAATTCCATCGGATAAGTTGATAATACCAAAGGATCATTGAAATTAAGATATGAAGCTACCTACATTTATGGCGAAGTCGCAATTTATTTTTCTCTTGCATACGAGTGATCATTCTAACCAACAGGGGCCGAAAAATGACACGGATAGAAGGAGAAATTAGCTCAAGAAAACGCATCGACCATGGGAGGAAACTCTCTCCGGGAATGAACCTATGACCTTCCCAATCTCGATACGCAGCTCGCTACCATCCTCCGGAAAAGTCGGGTGGCTACCATACTTACACAAATTGCGAGGATTTGATATAGAGATAACAATTTAATTCTGCGAGAACCTACGGAAGGACTGACTTTGAATTGGAAATTCTTTGCGAGATTGAGGTACGGACAAACCTAGTGGACACTACGCAAGCCTCCCAGTGTTAATCATCAATAATTTTTACTTGTTTATGTGACTAAATGCTTGATCAAGCATTTCTAGAAACAAAACTCATAGAAGTCTTGTGAGTTCTAGAAATATCATTTACCTTCATTATCCTTAAGAGAAAATTTTCACTATCCTACTACTTTGTCAAGGGACATGGCCATCCTATCACTCTAAGAAGACCAAATCATAGGCTGATGTCCCTCACTCTCAATATGCTTGCCACCTCTACCTATAACACTCTATCTCTCGTTTGCCTAAGCCCTCTATTTTCACACCATGGTTCGCCAAGTAACACAAACTTTTCCTCCACTCACCAAGTGCCACCCAAAGAATGGTGATTTTAAACTCCCTTTCTAAGATTTTTAGATAAATCAAAGTTTTTTTAGTTGTCTAGGATGGTAGTGCATAAAAGTGAGTCTAAACCCCTGTCTTCACCTCCAAACCCACGATTCAAGCTTTTAGCCAAAAAACCTATTCCAAAAGACATCACAAAAAGGCATATAGAGTCTCTAGGGTTATGCATTGTCATGGTTCTAAATTCACTGCTTTCTACTGATATTCAAAGGTGATGTCAAGTAAAAACAAGGGTGAAACTTATCATTGTCCAAAGACATCAAAAAGCCTCCAAAGGTATCTCCTTGACCAAGCATTAAGTGCTGCAGAAAGATAGTTCGCCCATGTTCAAGCATTTCTACGAGAATGCTTTATAATGGTCAACAATAGATCATATGCAAAGTAAGAGGCCTAAACCCATAAATGATATTCCCATAGCATGAGAAAGGATACAAAAGGCCTAAGTTCCCAAGGAGGATCTTGATCTCATAACAAATTGTTGTAAGGTGTTTCCCATCTAAAAAAGCCCATACATGAGGTCCCGAAGACAAAGGTGGCACATGAGCACAAGCGTACACCAACCAAAGAAATCAATAAACAAAAAAGACAGAAAGGGAATCCTCCTTGGTGACCACACATAGAGATTAGAAGATGATTTCGGGGAGTAATCTTTAAGGTTTGTTACCACAACATCATTTCACTACAACAAAGGTCAAATTTAAAAAGAGTATGAGTGTGAAGGCTTCTTGAGCTCCTTAGGAGCGATCCACAGATTTAAAAAATAACCACAAAAGAGAGCTTGGGTGCTACCGTTGAGGTTGTAAAAGTGCCAAACTCCAAAGGAAGTTCAAAGATCGAAAACACTCGCTTTTATGATACCACCAAGAAGCTAGAAATTGACCAAAAAAAGGGCTAGGGTTGTTGTACAGGATAGATTCTTCGAGATCCGAAAAACCAGAGTGCCAAAGAAAGGATGAAATCATATTTAAAGAAAGGGTGCCCACAGAAGGTCACTTTGTTGTTTAAAAAACAAAACCTGCGAAGGGAAAAGAGAGTATTAGCAAAAAAAGAAAAAAGGTCCAAAATAGCCTTAGGAAAGTAGGTTTTATTTTCAAATATTTTCAAAATGGTATAAGGGACGAAATCATCATTTAAATCATTTTTCCTATGCAAAAGTGAGGGAAAAGAGGGCTCCAAGTGCTGAAAAAAGGGTTTCTGCAGCGAGTTCTCGAGTGAAGAAATTATCGCGCTGCACTCCTACAGCACTCGCATTACGCTCCTCGAAATGTCTCCCCGTGACTTTTGTCTATTTGGCGTCGTGCTCTTGTGCGGAGAGCACTGCACACCTATAGAAAAAATCCACGTGTAGCCTCCGCCTAAGCTTCATAACAATGTTCCGAGCCTAGCACAACACCATTCAAAGGTGACCCAACCCCTTCGACGCGCGCTGTCAAAAGGGTATATCGTGCATCCTCTACCAGAGCTACATGATTGTGCATTAAAAGGGTTGGCACGATAGCCTTTTCAGGGCCACCCAAAGGTTGCACAAAGTTTCGCAAGGCTGCGCGAAACATGTTCACAAGGTGACCCAACTCGTCCAAGAGCCGCATGTAGTCTCGTGCCGAAGTTGCCTAGCGTTCGGGGAGCCGCACGCGGTCTCGTGTAGGAGGTGCACTGCGACCCGTTCAAGGGTGACCCGACACTACGTTCGGACCGCTCGAGAGGAAGTGTGTTGTGCTCCCTGCCAACAACATGCAACCTCTTCTCCCAAGCACGTTCGTGCGCCGCACGAATTTTTGTTTAAGAGGCGCCCGACCTACCCACAAGGTGTTTGAGCCAATTTCTTCAACTCGTGGAGATAATTTGAGAGGTATTTGAGTTTTTGCCCTCATTTTCCTATTTTTCTAAGGGTATAATTATAAAGAAAAGTTGGAGGTTGAGCTTAAAGAAGGAAGTAAACCCTAAAATAATATTTGATCTCCACATTGCTTTGAACCATTAACATCATTGAAACTTCACCATCTCCTCTACCCATTTCACATCATTCCACAAAGCGTGTCGGTTATTTTTAAGAGGTCTAGAGGTAGGGTAAAAAAACAAAAATTACTGAAGAAGAGAAGGTTGACGGTGGTGAGCCAAACCAAAGGCCTAAAGGGCAGCAGAGGAAGGGTGGGAAGCCAAATAGGTTTGAACCTATAAGCATCCGAAGAGATGATAACCTTTCCCTACTATATTTTCCTCGTTTCCAAGAATTAGGATGCTATGAATTTTGTAAAAAAGTACAAAAGATCCAAAGTCACCCTTAGTTGACCAAGCTATTTTCCTTAAACCTTCATAACCACCAAGTATACCTAGTCAGGGGTGAAGTTTGAGCTGACCACCAATGCCATCTCCATGGTCACTACGAAATAACTTGCATAGGGGAAAGGTGGTTCAAACAAATGCATCTCGGACCTAGGCCACTATCACGCATTCTTGAAACCAAGTTGTCGTCGATTGCAAAACCATGTTCCCCTTCTCTCATCTATTGATAGATATGCTCTCCTAATGAAGATCATTATGAAATAATTCACCCGTGAAGGTAGGTTCTCCGTAGTCTGTTCCCTACCACATAAGACTCCTCATGCACTTCACCAAAACCAAGTCGCTACATGTGCCCTACTACCTTTGTAAAATTATTGAGAAAATGTCTTCCATCATGCAAAAGAGACCTCCATCTCAACAAATGTCAAGCCTTTTTCATCATTCCCTCATCAAAGTGATTGTCTCACACCAACTTGAACAAAAAAGGAATCCCATGGGAGGTTTTAATAGCCCGTGATGATTTCACAACTCCATAGCCCATCCCTCTGCAAGATCCTGCCATCATCATCTCAAATTCCCTCCTCACACACCTCCATCACCCTCCACTAACCTTGGTTCATCCTCTTCACATGAATCATTTCCTCAAATAGACTCCTTCCTCATTCACCTTCCCCTAAGGAATCAAAAAATGAATAAAGAAGTGTTGAAGAGGAAGATGACCAAGAAGAAAGCAATGGAGGCAAATGAAGAAAGAAGTGTTGGAGAGGAAGATGGCCAAGAAGAAAGCAAAGTGAGGGAGAGGATGATGAAAATGAAGAAATTAGTGAGGGAGAGGATGATGACAAAGAAGAAAGTATTGATGAAGAAGAAAATGAAGAAATCAATGAAGGCAAAGATGAAGAACAAAGTGATAAGGGTAGTGACAAAGAAGAAAGTATTGATGAAGAAGAAAATGAAGAAAGCGATCGACCAATGATGAGAAAAAAAGGCAAAAAATAGTGGGTCTAATGATGAAGAGGATGACTCCAAGGACATAGGTTCATAGGTAGCTTATCAAGAGGAAAAAAATGAGCTACAAAAGACCAAAACGATGAACCTAGTGATAGTCAACAAACAAATGACAGGTAGAAGTAAACGGTGAAGAAGGTGACACCGAAAAATACAAAGGAAATTAGAGGTGAGGCATATGTCAGCGAGTAGAAGAGGACAAAGATGACAAGTGGGAAAAATATGTCAAGAGAAACCAAGAAACAAAATTTGAAAGTGTTTTCGAAAGTGGGCAAAATAATGGAGATCATGAACCAAGTAATGAAGATGATGAACAAGACAAGTAAAGAAGAAACACGACCTAGAGAACTCACCTAGTGAAGAAGAAAATGACCATCACAAGTAAGGGAAAGACTAATGAGGATGCTAAAGACAAAGGGTGACCCTACAAAGAGTGCAAATAGTGATACAAAAGCCGAGTTAGGAAATGAATACAGTGGGTCAAAAGAAGAAGAAGAGGACATGCATAGAAATGAAAATATACGTAGAAATGATGAAGACACCTCTAGCATTGCAAAAACAAAGGATGATAGTCCTAAAGGTCTTAAAAAGTAATGATGTCATAAGAGATAATGAGAAAGCTTATCAAAAGGGCGATCAAGAGCAAGGTGAGGGAGATGCACACACACGAGATCATCCATAAGGAAAAAAGTAGTCCTAAATTCACTTATGATCAAGGTTTGCAAGTGGAACTTGTTGTACCTTTCCCTCATTACCTATCAAAGAGGAGTGAGGCATGTGTTTGTCTGCCTCCAAAGGGCAAGGGCCCATGCCATCCTCCTCAACTCAAATGATTGACAAAGGTAAACAACAAGTGAAAGAGGAAGAAGAAAATCATGAAGAGGAGAGAGAATTTGAGCTCATTCACATAGACGGTGATGAGGAAAATGAAACAAGAATCGCAAAATCCCCTTCTACAAGACATGAATGCATAGATCGTGATTTGGAAGCTTCGGATTAGAGAGAGCTATGGATGTCATTCACTTCTTGCGTATGCAAAACAAACAAATGAGTGGCCGACAAGCCATCTATGAAGCAAGGGCGCTCAAATACTGCGAAAAGAGTCTCAAAGAGCACAGTGAAGTTGGAGGTGTACATGGGAACCTATGAAGAAAGTGAGGATGAGGATGGCCGATCTAGAAAAAGGCCTAGAACTATGGGTCTAAGAAAGGCTTTGACACGAGAAAGGGAGCAAGAATCGGCCCAAGCACAATAATTTCCCCTCACATGAACTCCTTGCCATGGAAATTGAGCATAACGTGGAATCATGGCTTGAAAGCCAACATACATCTTGAGACCAAACTAGAGAAGGCCAACAAAGATTTGAACTTGCAAATAAGAATGACTAAGCACTATAAACGAAGAAACCACTTTTGCAAGGAAAAAAACTCAAAACCGCCCTAAAATGAGGGCCCGACACCAAAATATGAAAAATACCAAGCTAGGGCTTAGTATTTTGGCCCAAGCTTCTCTACAGTCTCAGGGACCCATGAGGCACCTCACCTGCCAATTTTTGAGAGAAATTGAACAAATTTTTGTTTTTTGCAAATTTTGAGGCTAGGAGCGCAACACACCCCGTGTCGCGCTTTTTCCCGGGCATATTCAGGAGGAGAGGTTTAAATTTTTGGATTCCCCATCATTAGAGGAGTATGCTAACACAAAATTTCAGCTCAATTGGAGTTGTTTTGACCCCCCTAAAAGGGTCAAAAACACTCAACTTTTCACCTTTTTGCCCACTTTTACGAGCATTTGTTGCGCTCCTAGAAGTATTGGAATTTTCAATTTTTTGGGAAAGCTGGAAGAGGTCATATTGAAAAACTAGAAAGGTAGATCTGGAAACTAGACTTCAAGGGCTTTCCAACGAGCCATCTCGCGAGCCTTTTCCGAGCATCGGGAAAGGCCTCCAAAACACTCGCAAAAGGCCTATTTTTGTGTCGCGCTCCTAGCATAATTTCGAGTTTGACACAAAGGTAGTCTTTGCGCTCCCGTGGGTGACTAGACGGAATGTGCATTTAGAAATTTTTTCAGAGGAATGTTAGGCCTAAATGTCAATTTAATTTCCATTTATAGTCGGAAAAGATATTTGTTAGATATTTTTAAAGTGCCTTGGGCTTTGCAAAGCCTCAAGGACAACTTAGGATATTTCTTATTGGCCAATAGGCCTCTAGATACTCTTTGTGGTTTTCCTCTTCCTTGCTTGTTATATAAGGCATGAGGATTCATTTTAAACAGTTGTAAACTTGATGTGTTAAGATCAATACATGGTTTTTGAAAGTTGAAGAACAATTTAGTGTTTTGGAGCTTGTAGATGGATTGCCTTGATTAATTGTGATGAAGGCTTGCTTGCTGAGGGATCCATGAGTTTAGTTAATGGTGATGTATCTCTCATATTTTCATGTTTTTCTTGTTTTCCCTATGTCCATATTTCTATTTTTCAATAGCTCATAAAAGTATAGGATGAGAAATGTTACTTAAGGCATCTCAGGTCCTCCTCGTTAGCTATTGTTTTCCATGTTTTCTTCTCACTGGGTTAGCTTAAAGAATTCTTCATTGCTCCTTAGGCCCACCTAAACTTGTCTATTTCATCGTTAGATTAATATTCTAGTTTATAAACATGATTCATGGTAAGCCCACTGCTTGTTTAAGGCTATCTAAACTTTGTCTTGGAATCTCTCTTTGATGTATTGATTGTTAGGTTAAGTCAAAGAGGTCTTGTTTTTGATCTCGCCCTTTGAATATGCTTATCGGCTTTGCCTCGAAGTTCTTTATAGTTTAATGAATGATCTTTAGGGCATTCCCTCTTCATTTATTGATGATATTTGTATCTTATATGTTTTCAAACATTGAAAGTAGAATCATTTAAGTTAGATAAGTTCTCTTGCTTCCTTGTTCCATTGGATTGTTTATCTTGGATGTTTATATGTTTAAAAGTATTTTCACTGAGTAAATGGTGTGCCCTATCTCATGATTAGTATCTTTTTCTTATCAATATTTAAGGCCTCTCTCGTTCATAGTTATTTGATAAAGGATTCTTAACTCGCCCTTTGCCCTACCTTGGTTCCCAAACTTAATGTCCATTTCACCTCACACATAAACTTAAAGATCCATTGACTACTTAGATTTTCCCCGTGATGTACCCGGATTCACTATCAATATATCAATAACTTCATAGAATCCATTTCCCAATTGATTTGATAAACCTCTCACTCCACCTATCCTACTTAGTCATCATACCTAAACCAAAACAAACAACAAAAGTGACACTTAACAACTAGCCTAAAATCAATCATCCAAAGCGAACAAGTTCACATCCTTTGCTCATAATAGAGAGAGCCCTCTCGCGAGTCCAGGAAGGCTAGGTCCCTAGGACTCCAAAAGACTGGTCTAATGTTACCCTGTCATTTGGTTTACCAATATGCCAAATCACGGGACCCTAACATAATGGCGATCACTGGGTGGGACCTTCCGAGTTCATAACAATCTAAATACCCCTTGAGACTCCAGAATCCCTTCATCAAATAGTATCCTATGATTTATAGCTACTTCATCACTATCACTAACACAATGGTGATCATGATGCAACCTATGATGTCGGTGACCCTCTAAGTATCCCTTAGGACTTCAGAAAAACTTTCGTCAAATCATAGAGAACTTAAGCGATAGCCTAAGAGTAGAACCTAGCTTTTCACCATCCTAGAAAAATGATGACTCAACTATAGGACACTATTACATACCCTAAGGGTTGCATATAGAAACTTAGAAAACCCCCAAAACATTTCTAGATTGGCTTTACATCGACGCGGTGGTGGACCATAGACAGTTATCTTCAAAACAACTAAAAATATCCACTGGAGACTCCGAGTAGCCTCCAGTAGGCCTTTTGACTTTACTAGGGTCCATAGAATCCTATAGGATTGTGCTTGAATCAACCCTCGGGAAGTCTAAAATCCTAGTCACACACTATGTGAATTTAGCAAACATAAAAGAGGTAAAATTTTCGAAAGAGTTTAAAAAACTTTCGACCTCTCTAAATTTTGAGTTTGAAATCTAGCTTCATGAAGAATCAATACCGGATCTCATCCGTACCCAAACCCTCCTACTATAGTTGATGACCCGTAAAAGGATTTTGTGGCAAACTTCGAAGCCGGAAACTTAGCTACTAATAGGACCATTCGTAAAGCAAGATCTATACTCGAACATGTTACAGCACTTTGCAAGATCCCTAGTTTGACTTGCACCATACTAAAAACCTTTTCGTAACCAAGTCACAAAGTAGAATCGACCATATCGATCTTGAGCCCATAGACTTGAAGCAGTCCTAGTAGAGAAGTTTCTCCTTCCACACCACTCCGATTTCCAACTTCTCCACCACTTTGGCTCTTTTCACCCCAAGTATGCTCGAGAATCGCGTTCTTGGGTCCGAGTACTTCAGCCACACCCATTCTACACCTCCATTGTGTAAACCACTCCATCTCATATCACGGATCCTCCGCTCGTAAATCCACCATTAGCTCCTATCATGGGTAGCATGGTATGCACCCCCTTTGTGTTACCACAACCATTGGTACCTTTGCCAAATGATTACCGATCCAGTAATCCCACACTTCATCAGGGGTTGAATCCACCACCACCCAACGACATGTAGCAGATAGAATGAATGATGCTTTTGACTACATGGAATTAGAATAGGAAACCATGAAGATGATGATGTTTTCCCAAAGCCTAGGAGGAGAAGCTAAGAAATGGTTCAAAAGCTTAACTCCCAACAACATACATGATCTCCCTTCCTTTACCAAACTTTCATAAACAAATGGGAAATTAAGAAAAACCCTCTTCGAGATCGCTCTCGAATATAGCAATCTCAAAATAAACACGGGGGAAAGTGTCCAAGACTATTGCACTAGGTTCAATAGTGTTTACAACGCACTACTGCCAAACATGAAAACCCCCATTAGGCCTAGCCTTAGCTAAATTATTGGAAGGTTTTGACCCCGAGCATGGGCTATCAGGCGAGAGAAAGAGAGCCCCTAACTTTAGAAGGCATGCAAAAAGGGAGCTATAAGTGTAGAGTCCAACTTAATTGAAAAAAAGAGCTACGCTAAGATCGAAAAAGAGGGTAACCTACAAAGATAGCACCATGCCCTCCACCTCTTCATCCGATTCCAAGATTGACAACCTTCTTAGGACCATGGAAAGAATGATGGATAGAATAAGCATAAACGAAAGAACACCCCCTAGGGACAACCCACCAAATCCCCAAAACAAAAAACCGGAGTCAAAACTTTAGAAGAGACCCACCCCCAAACCAAGCCAAGGGAAAATGATCAACAAATCAGGCCACCCTTCCAAGATAACTATGTTGATGAAGGGAAAAGAGATATTGAACAACCCGAGATGAAAATCATCTAAACTTAATAGGCTCAGATAGCGAGGGCGATGTTTTCCTCACATAAGAAGAACAAGGTTTTTTTCTCCTCAAACCAAGATGAAACAAGCTATGAAGATTCCTAAGACCACTAATTTGGATTAGAAAACGCCATAATAGAAGTCTATAGGCAATATGATCTTAGGAGTAAGAAAAAACCAAGACAACTCCGGGAAAAAACAACTTAGGCATCTGTCTGCTAAGAAAAACCCCCCGAAAATATTCTTAAAAGAACAACAGAGACAATAACAATACCATGGCTAAGAAAAGCTGATCCTAATAAGGATAAAACTAGCCAACCAAGTGTTGACACAAGCTACCCTAGTACCTCTACTAGTGGCCCACGAGAAAAATTTGTTAACCAAAACCCCAGAATCGAATCAACAAATTAAAAAATGTAGAAAAAAATTATGGTTGATAAAAAGCGATATAAATATGTCAAAAAACCCAAGTACCTTTTAGTTTTGAAGGAGAGATCACTAAAATCAAAATAACCATCCCTCTCATCGAGACCCGGTAGCTCAGGATATGTACCGCTCCCGTGTTTTGAAAGTTTTGAACATAGGAAATGATACCAATACTACGAATTTGAAAGATGATAAACCGAGAGTTGTTGTTTGGACCCAAAGTAGATGGAAAATACCAAGAAGGAGCCATTCCCCCATTCTTTGTTAGCCTAAACATACATGACAAAATCTTGCATAATGCCATGCTAGACTACGTGCCTCTCACAACCTCATGCCAAAGGTAGTGATGGAAAAGATTAGGGCCTAGAAATAACTGAGCCCTACAAAGATCCGTATCCCTTCGATTCAAGCGGGGGTTAAGTGCTTAGGCCTAATCAAGGATTTATGTGTCAATCCGAGCGCAAATCCCTACTAAGAGCCTGGTCATGGACATAGTAGTGGGCCGAGATTCCCCCTAAATATGGCATGCTTTTGTCCCGATATTGGGGAGCCAAGCTTCGGGGAACCTACAACTTGACATGTCTTATGCTACTATCCCGATTTTTAACCAAAAAAAGGAGACTCTGCAGGAATCTCACATGAAGTTTATGGTAAGTAGCCTAGATAGACCCAACAACACCCCGATCTATTCCATTCATTCAGACTTAGACTCATTCATCTTGTATAATGAAAATGACCTTGATGAAAAAGTGAATGAAGATCGCGAAGATCTAGGCACACTACAATAGCTAAACCAGATCTCTCTATGATGAGTTTGACAATCAAACTATCACGATCCTAAAACACTACATGATGATAAAACTAAATTTGATTTTTTGCAAATTAAAAAATGAAATGTCGAAACAAAATTCGATTTAGAATATGAATCAGATTTGCTCAACCGAAAGACAAACTACAAAAAACACAACTTCCTCCTTTTGCAAATCCAGAAAAAAATGAAATACCCTCACAAAACAAAAAATCTTTGGGAATTTGGAGCAAGATAGCCTTATGTTTTTTCCTTTCACTAGATGCTTCATCGTCCAAGAGACTTTCCTTTGCAGAAAAATTGTCAATTTTCACAAGTATTGCTATAGATTCCCAAAGAAGTATTTGCTAAAGCTAATATAGAGAAAGATAGCATGGGTAACCTTAAGAGACTCGAAATGATTAAGTTGTCTAGAATTTTATCACTACACAAGAAACAAAGAAATACAAGGCTATGTAAAAAAAATCGAGAATACTTATGTGTGTAGGCAAGCTAATCTAAACACTTGTAACACGAGACATTGTGCTAGAAATCCCTCCTTTAAAAAAATAATCATGAAAACCTTGAGAAGTTGAAGATTCTTGGAAAAAGAAAAGAAAAAAGGGCATAGGTTGTGTATAGACTTTAGGTACCTAGATCAACCCTTCCTAAAGAACAAATACCTTTTTACCAAGAAAGATCATACTTTACAAAGGGTAGGTGTTTCTAACCAAATCTCATTGCATAATAGTTTTTCGGAGTTCTCGTCGGATGATACCACTTCAGGATCAATTAGTTCAAATATTTTTTTCAAGTTTCCCGGGACGATTTGCATGCTTAAAAAAAATACTTCTCGGGCTAGAAAGTGTTGGGGATACCTTACGAAAAAATATGCCTCATGGGTTCTAAATTTCTCCACTATGGTGTACATGGATGACTTCATCATTATTTTTTAAATATGATAAAGAATACCTTGCCTACTTAAAGAAGATCTTTGACACAAACAGATTTGAGAAGCAAAGGTCAAAGAAGAAGCACCAAGGGGATCATGGGTTTTTCTGAAAACTCTTGGAATAATCCTTATAGCATGTTGTCAAATAGAGGTAACTATGTTTTTCTATTTACAAGAGCTGAATGGACAAAAAAATGTTAGGAGATCCTTTTGAAGACATGATGCTCAAACACCATTGTTGTAAAAATCCTTAGCTATAGTTTTTCACTCATTGTACATACCATTGTTTGAATAAAAGGCCATAAAGAGAAAAACACAAAACATAGAAAAAAAATGGGAAAAGAGGGCAGATTCAAAACAAGGTATAGCCCCATACCCAAAAAAATAGTAATATTGAAAATGTGCAAGCCTAAATGCCACTCTATCGATGCAAAAAGAATGTCTTGTTCGCTCATCTAGCCTAATCATGGTTGAGCATGTTTTAAATTTATTGTTGATAAGTTAGTGAAAAAGAATCGTCGGTCAAATCATTGAAACTCGCTTTTCGAAGAAAATAGATTAGGAAAAGAAAGATACTTTCGGTTCCACATGCTTAAATCCAAACCAAATATAAGGATAGAGATGATTATCCAATGATGAAACATAGCCCTCGCACCTTCTAGTTTTGTTTACTTATAAAAATAAAAGTTTGTGTGCGGGTTGTCTTGATGCCACGACTCATGATGAATCAGATTTTCTAATTCGTTCAACTCATGCTTTAAATTTCTTGTCAAAATAGCTTAGAGAATGAAGTTTTGTCATATTGTTTAATCTTGACGAGTCAAATAGACTAGGTAGAGAATAAGAAGAGTTCACTAGCATAATCTGAAATCTTGGAAGAAATACGTGTAGAAGTAGATAGTTTATTTCTTTGCTTTCAAAAAGAAAATATGTCAATGGGTTTGCAGTTCAAGTGCACCCAAGGAAGATAAAATGTTAGGAAAGTAGGTTGGGTAGGAAGAAGTGAATTTGAGCTA
This sequence comes from Pinus albicaulis, assembly GCA_034641835.2. Taxonomy (NCBI): domain Eukaryota; kingdom Viridiplantae; phylum Streptophyta; class Pinopsida; order Pinales; family Pinaceae; genus Pinus; species Pinus albicaulis. The sequence continues at coordinate 1,201,279,694 of CM076574.1, forward strand.
ATCATGCTTTAAGATTATCAAAATCACTACTTCGAGGGAAAGAAGTAGCAAAAGAAAGGGAATAAAATCCGCCCAATGGAAATGGCACCGGTATTCATAAACCAAGAGATGCAGAAAGTTTCGGACACTTCACGAAAAGGAGTTGCCCTCCCCAAGTGGAGCCATTGTTAGTCATCATTAATTTTTACCTGTTTATATGACTAAATGCTTGTCCAAGGTTTCTAGGAGCAAAACTCATAGAAGTCCTCGTGAGTTCTGAAATCTCACACGCCTTCATTATCCTTAAGAGAAATTTTTCACTATCACGCTATCTATGTTAAGGCATGGCCATCCTATCACTCGAGAAGACCAAATTATATAATGATGTCCCTCACTCTCAATATGATTGCCACCTCTACCTATAACACTTTTTCTTTTTTTTGCCTAAGCCCTCTATTTTCACACCTTGGTTCGCCAAGCAACCCAAACTTTTCCTCCACTCATCAAGTGCCTCAAGAAATGGTGATTTTAAACTCCATTTCTAAGATATTTAGATAAATCAAAGTTGTTTAGTTGTCTAGGATGGTAGTGCATAAAAGTGTGTATAAAACCTATCTTCACCTCCAAACCCTTATTCAAGATTTTTCAGTCAAAAACCTATTCCAAAGGACATCCCAAAAAAATCATATAGAGTCTCTTAGGTTATGCATTGTCATCATTCTAAAATTCACTAATTCTACAAATATTCAAAGGTGAATTCAAGTAAAAAACAAGGGTGAAACTTATCATTGTCCAAAGACATCAAAAGTATGGATAAAGATAGTTTTCCCATGTTCAAAGCATTTATGTAGGAATGCTTTATAATGGTCAACAATGATCAGATGCAAAGTAAGAGGCCTAAACCCATAAATGACATTCCACGACATGAGAAAGGATACTAAGGCCTAAGTTCCCAAGGAGGATCTTGATCTCATAAAAAATTGTTGTAAGGTGTTGCCCATCTAAAAGCCCATACATGAGGTCCCGAAGACATTGGCACATGAGCACAATAGTACACCAATGAAAGAAATCAATAAACAAAAAAGACAGAATGGGAAGCCTCCTTGGTGACTACACACACGAGATTAGAAGATGATGTCGGGGGAGTAATCTTTAAGGTTTGTTACCACAACATCATTTCACTACAACAAAGGTCAAATTTAAAAGAGTATCGGTGTGAAGGCTTCTTGAGATCCTCGAGCATAGTCACTGGATTTACAAAATAACCACAAAAGAGAGGCACTGGGTGCTACTGAGAGTTGTAAAAGTGCCAAATTCCAAAGGAAGTTCAAAGATCAAAAAACACTCGCTTTTATGATACCACCGATGAAGCGAAATTGACCAATAAAAGGGCTAGGGTTTCAGTACAAGAAAGATTCTTCATGATTTTTACAAGCTAGTGGCCAAATAAAGGATGAAATCATCTTTAAAAAAGGGTCGCCACTAAAGGTCACTTTGTTGTTTAAAAAACAACACCTGCAGAAGGGAAAATAGAGTATTAGCAAAAAAGAAAAAGGTCAAAAATAACCTTAGGAAAGTAGGTTTTATTTTCAAATATTTTCAAAAGGGTATAAGGGACGAGAATCATCATTTAAATAATTTTCCTATGCAAAAGTGAGGGAAAAAGAGGGCTCCAAGTAAATCGAAAAAAAGGGTTTTTGGCGAGTTCTCGGGCAAAGAAATTATCGCGCTCCGCTCTTGTCTTGTCTCCTTGTGCTTTTGTCTATTCGACACTATGTTCTCGTGCGGAGGTGCTGCGCGCTGTAGAAAACTCCATGTGAAGCCTGCGCGAGCACGCACGACACCATTCAAAGGTGACCCAACCCCTTCGTTGCGCACACCGCAAAAGGGCATATCGTGCATCCTCCGACCTAGCTACATAGCTGTGCGTTAAAAGGGGTGGCACGACGGCCCATTCGGGGGCCATCCAAAGGTTGCATGAAGTTCCATTCAAGGCTACACAAACACGTTCACAAGGTGACCCAACTCGTTCATGAGCTTCACGCAGTCTCATGCAAGAGGTGCATGCGGACCCGTTCAAGGGTGACCCGACACCGCATTCGGGACCGCTCGAGAGGAAGTGTCTCGCACTCCCTACCAACAACATGCGACCTCGCCCGTGCACATTCGGGAGCTGCATGAATTTTTGTTTAAGAGGCGCTCGACCTACCCACAAGGTGTTTGAGCCAATTTCTTCGATTCGTGGAGATAATTTGAGAGGTATTTGAGTTTTGCCCTCATTTTCCTGTTTTTCTAAGGGTATAATTATAAAGAAAGTTGAAGGTTGAGCTTAAAGAAGGAAGTAAAACCCTAAAAATAATATTTGATCTCCACATTGCTTTGAACCATTAACATCATTGAAACTTCACCATATCCTCTACCCTTTTCACATAATTCCATAACCGATGTCGAGTTCTTTTCAAGAGGTCTAGAGCGAGGGGTAAAAAAAACAAAATGTCCGAGGCGAGAGAAGGTTGATAGTATTGAGCCAAACCAAAGGCCTAAAGGGCGGCGAGAGGAAGGGTGGGAAGCCAAATAAGTTTGAACCTATAAGCACCGAAGAGCCGATAGCCTCTCCTACTATATTTGTCTGTTTTCAAGAATTAGGATGCTATGAATTACGTAAAAAAGTACAAAAGATCCGAAGTCACCCCTCGAGTTGACCAAGCTCTTTGCGCTAAACCTTTATAACCACCAAGTATACCTAGGCCCAGGGTGAATTTTTGAGCCTGACCACCAATGCCATCTCCATGGCCACTAGAATACCTTGCATAGTGGAAAGGTGGTTCAAACAAATGCATCCGGACCTAAGCCAATATCACCCATTCTTGAAACCAAGTTGTCAAGCTGATTGCAAAACCACTGTTCCCCTTCTCTCATCTATTGGACGGTATGCTCTCCTAATGAAGATAATTATGAAATACTTCACTGTGAGGGTAGGTTCTCTAGAGTCTATTCCTACCACATAATACTCTCGTGCACTTCACCAAAACCAAGCCGCTACATGTGCCCTACTACCTTTGTAAAAAGTATTGATAAAATTTCTTCCATCATGCAAAAGAGACCTCTATCCCAACAAATGTCGAAGCCTTTTTCATCATTCCCTCATCAAAGTGATTGTTTCACACCAACTTGAACAACAAGGCATCCCATGGGAGGTTTTCTTATCGCCCATGATGATTTCACAACTCCACAACCCATCCCTCTGCAAAGTACGCCATCATCATCTCAAATTCCTCCTCACACACCTCCATCACCCTCCACTAACCTTGGTTCATCCTCTTCAAATGAATCATTTCCTCAATTAGAATTTCCTCATTCACCTTCCCCTAAGGAATCGAGAAAATGAAGAAATAAGTGTTGAAGAGGAAGATGACCAAGAAGAAAGCAGATGAGGTAAATGAAGAAAGAAGTTTTGGAGAGGAAGATGGCCAATAAGAAAGCGAGTAGGCAAATGAAGAGAGAAGTGAGGGAGAGGATGATGAAAATGAAGAAAGAAGTGAGGGGAGAGGATGATGAAAATGAAGAAAGCAGATGAGGAGAGGATGATGACAAAGAAGAAAATGAAGAAAGCGGTGAGGAGAGGATGATGTAAATGAAGAAAGTAGTGATAAGGGCGGTGACAAAGAAGAAAGTCTTGATGAAGAAGAAAATGAAGAAAGCGATCATCCCAATGACGAGAAAAAAGGCCAAAACAAATGGGCCTAATGATGAAGAGGATGACTCCAAGGACACAGGGACATAGGCATTTTATCAAGAGGAAAACAGTGAGCTACAAAAAATACCAAAACAGTGAGCCTAGTGACGATCTAACAAAACAAATGACAGTCAAGGAAAAGAAGTAAACAGTGAAGAAGGTGACATTGAAAATACAAAGGACATTAGAGGTGAGGCATATGTCAGCGGTAAAGAGGACAAATATGACAGAGTGGAAAATATGGCAAGAGCAGGGACAAGAAATAGAGTTTGAAAGTGTTTTCGGTGGGAAAAACAATGAAGATCATGAGAGCAAGTAATGAAGATGATGAACAAGATAGTAAAGAAGAAACCAACCTAGAGAAATCACCTAGTGAAGAAGAAAATGACCATCATGATGAGGGAAAGAATAATGAGGATTCCCAAGACAGTGACCCTACAAAGAGTGAAAAACGATGATACAAAAGTCGAGTTAGGCAAAGTGAATACGAGTGGTTCAAAAGATGAAGAAGAGGACAGATCATAGAAATGAAGATATACCTAGCAATGATGAAGACACCTCTAGCATTGCAAAAAAAAGGATGACAGTCCTAAAGGTCTTAACAAGTAATGATGGCATAAGAGATAATGAGAATGCTTATCAAAAGGGAAGTCAAGAGGAAGGTGAGAGAGATTCACACACGAGAGATCATCCATAAGGAAAAAAGCAATCCTAAAGTCACTTAAGATCAAGGTTTGCATGTGGAACTTGTTGTACCTTACCCATTACCTACCAAAGAGGAGTGAGGCATGTGTTTTGCTACCTCCAAAGGAAAAGGGGCCATGCCATCTTCCTTAGCTCAAATGATTGACAAAGGTAAACGACAAGTGAAAAAGGAAGAAGACAATCATGAAGAGGAGAGAGAATTTGAGCTCATTCACATAGACAAGTGATGAGGAAAATGAAACAAGAATTGCAAACTCCCTTCTATAAGATAGGAATGCACGAGATCGGGGGATTTGGAAGGCTGGATTAGAGAGAGCTAAGGATGACATTCACTTCTTGCGGATGCGGAATAAGCAAATGAGTGGCCGATAGGCCATGTATGAAGCAAGGGCGCTCAAATACCGAGAAAGAGGCTCAAAGAGCACGGGTGAAGTTGGAGGAGTACATGGGCGCCTATGAAGAAAGTGAGGATTAGGAGGGTCGGTTTAGAAAAAAGGCCTAGAACTATGGGTCTAAGAAAGGCTTTGGCACTAGATAGAGAGCAAGAATCAGCCCCAAGCACAACAATTTCCCCTCGTTGAACTCCTTGCCATGGAAATTGAGCATAACAAGGAATCATGGCATGAAAGGGCCAACATACATCTTGAGGCCAAACCCGGATAGGGCCAAAAAATATTTGAACTTGCAAAGAAGAATGACTGAGCACTATAAACGAAGAAACCACTTTGCAAGGGAAAAAAACTCAAAAACTTCCCAAAATGAGGGCCCCGGCGACCAAAAGATGAAAAAATACCAAGCTAGGCTTAGTATTTTTGCCCAAGCTTCTCTACTGAGTCTCCGGGGACCCATGAGGCACCTACCTACCAATTTTGAGAGAAATTGAACATGACTTTTTGTTTTTTGAAAATTTTGAGGCTAGGAGTGTAGCACACCACTGTGCTTTGCCCTGGGCATTAGAGGAGTATGGTCACCAAATTTCAGCTCAAATGGAGTTGTTTTGACTCTAAAAGCGTCAAAAACACTCAATTTTTCACGCTTTATGCCCACTTTTACGAGCATGTCTTTCGTGCTCTGGCGAGTCTTGGAATTTTCACTTTTTGGGAAAATTTCAAAGGTTAGATTGAAAAAACTAAAGGTATATATGGAAAGTAGACTTCAAGGGCTTTCAAAAGAGTCATCTCGGAGCCTTTTTCGACATCGTGGAAGGCCTCCAAAACACCGCTTCAATAAGGCCCTATTTTTTGTGCTACGCTCCTCGCATAATTTCGAGTTTGACACAAGGTGTGCTACGCTCCCGTGGGTGACTCGACGAGAATTTGCATTTAGAAAGTTTTCAGAAGGCATGTAAGGCCTAAAAGTAAATTTAATTTCCATTTATAGTTGGAAATGATATTTGTTAGATATTTTTGTGCCTTGGGCTTTGCAAAGCCTCAAGGACAACTTAAGATATTTCTTGTTGGCCAATAGGCTTCTAGATACTCTTTTTGGTTTTACTCTTCCTTGCTTGTTATATAAGGCATGAGGATTCATTGTAGAAATGATTTGAGAACTTTATTTTTTTAAGAAAAATACATGGTTTTTTGAAAGTTGAAGAAAAAATTTAGTGTTGTGGAGCTTGTGGATGGATTGCCTTAATTTATGGTGATGAAGGCTTGCTTGGGGGATCCCCGAGTTTAGTTAATGGTGATGTATCTCTCATATGTTCATGTTTTTCTTGTTTTCCATATGTCCATCTTTCTATTTTGCAATAGCTCAGAAAAGTATAGGGTTGAGAAATGTTACTTAAGGCACCTCAGTCCTCTTGTTAGCTATTGTTTTCATGTTTTCCTCTCGTTGGGTTAGCTTAAAGAATTATTCATTGCTCCTTCGACCCACCTAAGATTTTCTATTTCATTGTTAGATTAATATGTTAGTTTATAAACATGATTCATGGTAAGCCTCACTTGTTTAAGGCTATCTAAACTCGTCTTGGAATCTCTCTTTGATGTATTGATTGTTAGGTTAAGTCAAAGAGGTCTTGTTTTGATATCGCCCTTTGAATATGCTTATCAGTTTTGCCTCGAAGTTCTTTATAGTTTAATGAATGATTTTTAGGCATTCCCTCTTCATTTATTGATGCTATTTGTCTCTTATATGTTTTCAAATCTTGAAAGTATAATCATTTAAGTTAGATAAGTTCTCTTTGCTTCCTTTTTTCCACTAGATTGCTTATATTAGATGTTTATATGTTTAAAAGTATTGTCACTGAGTAAATGGTGTGCCTTATCTCATGATTAGTATCTTTTTCTTATCAATATTTAAGACCTCTCTGTTCATAGATATTTGACAAAGGATTCTTAACTTCCCTTTTCCCTACCTTTTTTTCCCAAACATAATGTCACGTTGCACCTCACACATAAACTTAAAGATCCATTGACTACACTAGATTTTCCACAGTGATGTACCCGGATTCACTATCGAGATATCAATAACTTCATAGAATCCATTGCCCAATTGATTTGATAAAAATCTCACTCCACCTATCCTACTTAGTCATCTTACCCCCAACCAAAACAAAACAAACAAACCGAGCACTTAACAACTAGCCTAAAATCAATCATCCAAAGCGAACAAGTTCACATCCTTCGTGCATAATAGAGAGCCCTCTCCGAGTCTAGGATGGCTGGGTCCTAGGACTCCAAAGACTGGTATGATGTTACCCCTCGTCATTTGGTTTACCAATACGCCAAATCATGAGACCTTAACACTTCGTACGGACAAGGCGAGAATTCACGAAGAAAAGGAAACCCAAATAGAGGAAGCCCTTGCCTATGCTCCTTTGGTTGAAAAGTTGTCAATAAAAAAATGGCATAATGAATTAATTCTAACACGACATGAGTTAGCAAAATGAAAAAAAATAAGTAGTGCTCGCACAAGAGTATCGAGACATCATTAAATATATTCACAAACCTTTCTACAACGAGAGGATGAAACATTTTCTCAACTCGGGAGAAGAGCGAGAAAAAGGTAAAAAAGAGCACGGGACCGGTGGAACACGCCAAGAAACAAATCACTATGATTTTCTCTCTCGTACTCTAATGTGCTAACATGCAGGGGCATCTGACCACCAACTATTCCCTATTTCTAGTTGAAAGCGGTATTTATTGCTGAAGATCAAAGACGTTAGGGCAGGGGAAGCCCACAACTTTCAAAACCATAGAGGAATTTGTCCATTGCTGCAATGATCAAGATGAATAGGTCCAACGCCTTTTGTGTGGACTCTACATACACAACTTCTTCCTAGAGGAGGACAAGGACAGTAATCCTAGTCCCTTTGTACGAGATATTCGGGTTACATGTGTTCCTCTCTTTTGCCAAGAACTAGATTCGGTGGGCCAAAGCCTACAAAATATTCTAGAAGAGAGAACATGGCCTAGACCCTGTGGGTTAGATGGGATCCTACTAAACCCCCGTAGCTATTCATCCAACACAAGAATTTCATGCGAAGAAAGGGAGTAAGGACTAAGACTGGGGACCTATCCATCAAGACATTATAAAACATGGGTAGGAGTATTTCAAAGAAATTCGAGAAGCGACTCTAGCAACAACCAAACAAAGGTGGATGGCCTCCATGAACAATGTAAAAAATAGGGAACCATTTGGCTACGAGAAACTTCAAAGCGGTTGCCTCCGGATTCCTTCTATATAGAAATTTGGTCTTCAACATGGGCCTTGCATGGATAGGGTTCAAGTATAGATGCCCTCTCATCCGGTACCCCCACGAGGGTTATGATCATGACTACTGACCGCGAAAAGGGCACACAAATGTTGTCTTTGTAATAATTAGACGTAGAAACGAGGGTTTCAAAGCATACAAAGAAGAAGTCTACCTGTCTATTCTGCGACCCGAGTTTACACCTCAATCATTTGTTTGCACGAGGACTCGAAAATAGGTAAGTGGGGGAGTATGTTGGGTCTGGAATAAGGTATGTTTTCACCCTACCTTTACTTCGAATTATCATACACTTTTAGGAAATTTTCCTCATCTTAATAGTAAAGGAATGGAGGATTAATGTAAAATCGGGACAAATAGACTAACGGTAAAAAATGATGTTTAAAAAACAAGAATTTGACTTATTGCATCATTATTCGTAGGAAAAAAATGAGCCTTCCAACTACATGATCTGGAAGGCAAGAATAAAATTCCTTCTAGACAAATACAATCTCAATATTTTCGTGGAAAGTGCAGTAGCTGTCCCTATAGATCTAGATCATAACAAGAAGTAAAAGGCTAATATGGTGAGGGCTAATAGGTTGCTCCTAGATGGAGTCAAGGGTCACATAGTGTCCCACATAGATAGCAAGGACACAACTAGGTAGATGTGGGAAGCCTTAGCAGCGTTATACAAAGTATCTTCTAAGCAGCGAAAGATGTACTTAGAGCATAAAATGAGGATGATTCAGATGTAAAATGGGGGCATATTGTTCTGTTCCTGTCTAGGATTCAAGAAACTCATGATCAACTAGCATCCATGGGGTCCACACCTCAGCCTACTACGATGTTAATACTGGCCCTCAATGTAGTCATAAAATAATGGCAGGTTTTCATCCAAAGCATTCTGGGCAGAGCAATCTTGATGAGCTGGGAGGAGATGCGGGCATCTCTTCAACAAGAAGAGCTAAGGAGGGACCTAGTCAAGTGTAAACTTGACGGCAACATTGGCAGTGGGTCGAAGGCAAGGGAGGAGGAGGAAAATGTAGCCCTTGCATCTAAGGGAAAAAGGAACATCAGAGATAGAAGAATGACATCTCGAAGGTTAAATGCTTCAGGTGTGGTGAACTTGGTCACTGCGCAACGCAGTTTCCTTTGAAGAAAAAGGACAAGGATGACAAGCATGATCCAAAGGCTGTGCCCGCAAGGATTGAAGAAGATGAGTATGCCATGAGTGCCCACACATCTCCAGGAGGGAGATGGGGCTACATTGAAATATAAGTTCGTAAGAAATTTAGGTGGGTAGGATCATGACCTTGCTATAGGTGCCCAATATCAGTAGTAGCAGGTTGGAGGAGTTTCAGTTGGTGCAAAGGAATGTTGGAGCGACAGATGCAGTGGCTAGAGCACAGAAATGTCTAGTTGTATTCATGTCTTAACCTGATTTAATAAAGAATTTCAGTGTTTTGAATAGTCATTTCCTGAGTTTCCGTTGCGTTAGACTTCTGGTGGTTTGGGCCTAGCCATGGGATTTTCTTCACTAATCTCTGTGCTGTACATTAATTACAGAATTTATGTTCAATTATCTGATGCATTCTGTGAGATATATTTCCACTTGTTAAATTATAAACCTATGATGCTACAATTTCCAATTTCATTAAGATAGTTTATCGTTCATGATTTCTAGCTTACAGTAATTGTTTTCATAGTTTTTAGATGCTTTCATCGTTTCTCAACATGTTTATATTCGTTTTATGAGCTTTAGAATGACTACTGTTCAATACTATACATCACGATAATTAGATCTTTCCATCATTACTGTAAGGCGTCTAGTTGTTAATTGATGCAGAGAGATGTTAACTAGTTAGTTTGAAAAGAGAATTCCATTGGAAAATTAGATAAGCAATTGCTATTCAATTCCTTAAAGTTGTTGTTCCATTTAGTAGGACTGTTTTTCAATTCATTAGTGTGTTGTTCAAATCGTAGGTTGCACTCGCTAAGCTTATTTAGACAGAATATTTAACGGCATTTTATAATTCCATTTCTCTTTAAGTTGATTGAACTTCGAGAATTAGATAATCTTCTTCATGATAATATAGAGTAGTTGTTCTTGATATCACTTGCATATATTGTACTTACACTCTTGCAAAAAGAAGACTTACCCTTGGTTGACAATTGAATGAGAAGCATAGAGGTTGCCTATAATAGTCACCTTTGTGAACCAACAGTATGGAATTCCACACTCTTGTCATATTTCTAATCATTATAGGGTGGCAGGGAGCTGCTCGTTTGGTGCATGAAGTCACTTAGAGGTTGGAGCCTGTGAACACTTCAAGGTGGTAGGTTTGTCTAGGATTCCGGGGCATCCATTCAGTTGAATACTGAAGAAACCAATGCGTTGGGGCGTCCTTCTAATGGGAGCTGGAGAAGAATTATTTTCTAGAATTCTAGGAAGTTGTACCTTTCATTTCAGTTGGGGCTAAAGATTAAAGAATTTATTAAAAAAGTGTTCAGTGGTTTTTGACCTAGAGGGGGTTTTCCAGCTAAAATTCATGTGCCTATTGTGTTCTATTGTTTACTGTTTTTATTGGATAAACATAAATAATAATTGAAGATTAACTAATGTTCTGAAAATATTTAAAAGTGCTAATTGATAATAAATACTGATTCACACCCCCCCCCCTCAGTATTTCTACCAATTGGAATTAGAGCTTGGTTCCTTCAATAGTAGTCTAACAATTGGAAGGAGATCATGGAGTATACTAAAAATGGAGTTCCTATGTTCAATGTAAGTAAATACGCACTTTGGAATGGAAGAATGCAGATTCATTTGCTGGCGCAAGGATACAAAGTATGGAAAATCGTTGAAAAAGGCTTTACAGCCACCCAGGATGAACAAGGTAAGAAAAATATGGTATATGATGCAAAGGCTAAATATCTCATTATTGGTGGGCTTATCGAATCTATCTATATTAAGGTTTTGAGTTTCAAAACTGCTAAAGAAGTATGGGGCAACCTTGAGAATATATATGCAGGTGACTCAAACATGAAAGAAGCAAAGTTTCAAATTTATAGGGAAAAAATTGAGTAACTCAAAATGAAGGAAGATGAAAATATTGATGCATACTTATAGCGTGTTGATGAAATAAAAAATGTATTGGAAGGTTTAGGAGAACCTATCAACACGAAAAATGTTGTCCGAAAGATCCTTAGAACCTTTCCAGCAAAATTCAACCCAAAGTTATTTGTCTTGGAATATAGTTTGAATCTAGCCAATCTCAGCAAAGATGAATTGCATGGAGTGCTTACGGAATATGAAATGAAGATTGAAGAAGAGGACAACACATCTCACATAGAAACAAAATTCGTCACATCCAAGAAAACTAGTAAGTACAAGCATACTCCAAAAGTGAAAACTTGTAGTTTTAAGGAATAAGAAAAGGGAGAAGATGAAGAAAAATTTTTAGATAAAGAATTTTCCTACTTTACGCGAAAAATGAGAACATGTACGGGTAAATTCAAAGGTAAAATTCCATTCATATGTTTCGATTGTGGTGAGGTTGGGCATTTTTTTACCCAAGTGTCCCCACAAAAATGAAGCTGATACGAAAGGAAAGAAAGGCTTGAGGAAGTTAAAAAAGAAAGGCAAGAAGAAATGGTTTAAGAAGATTTTCTTCTCCAAAGAAGATAGCTCCTCATCTAATGAAGACAGTGATAACGAAGAAGAAATCAAGAGAATAGTATTGTTTATGGCCAACCATAATAAGAAAGAAGCATCTGACGAAGAAGAAGAGATGACTGAGGTTGAATTTCAAAACGAAGTGATCAGGGTTACCAAAGAACTCAAGGTCGATAAGAAGCATGTAAACACTCTTGAAGATGAATTAAATATAGAAAGGGAACATGTCCTAAATCTTAAAATCAAGGTTGTAGAATACAAACGAGTTGAAGAATCACTCAGGGAAGAATTAAAGGAAAGAAACCAGGAAAGAGAAGCATTGGAAGCTGAAATAGTTTCTCTATGAAAGCAAGTAAAAAATAGAAAAACTCTTCAAAACTACACCAACAGCTCGAAGGCATTGGAAGAAATCATCAACAATCAACGATCAAACAGTGACAAGATGGGTCTTAGATACAAATACAAATCTGAAAAGGAGCCAAGTCCTTATATGAAAACAAAAGAGTATGGATATGCAAAATATAACAAGCACGTAGACCTCCCAGCCAACTCAAGAGATCAGGACTTGCAGGAAGAACCATGGAAGGCAATTCCTCGAAGAAGATTTCCCCCCAGGTATAAACCTATTTTCTATGGTCTTTGTAATTCATGTGGAAGGTTTGTACATATAGCTATATAATGTCGCACGCATGTTTGGAATATTCTATAACTCAAAAGAATATTAACAGATTTGATCATTTGAGAGACGATGTCGAATGTTACAAATGTAACAATTTTGGACACATGCCTAAAGATTGCAGACTTGGAATTTCTTCAAAGGAATTCTTGCAAAATCATAATGAACAAATATGGAAAAAGAAGATAGAAAATGTGCTATCGCTCTCAAGGCTCAAAGCAACAGAAATGTTTGGTATGTTGATAGTGGTTTCACAACTCATATGATTGGAGATAGAATAAGTTCATATCATTGAAGAAAAAGAAGGATGTGACAATGTCTTTTGGAAATGATAGGTCTTCAAACTTCATAGGAGTAGGTACAGTCACACTTGGAAGCAAGAATGCATTAGCGAAATATGAGTTGTCGGTTGAAAATATGAACCACAATATTCTCAGTGTTGGACAAATGTGCAATCAAGGACACACGATTATATTTAACTCTAAGAAATGTGAAATCAGGAAATGCAAGTTCAGTACAATTGTGGCTACAACAAGCAAAGCTCTAAATGACATATATATTTTGGATGAGACACCTAAAGGGTTATTTTTGGCGAAAGAAGATGAAATTTAGTTATGGCACAAACGAATGGGACATATAAATTTCGACAATTTTGTCAGGATCAACAAGAAGGAAGCAGTAAGAGAAATTTCTAAAATTGAAAAACTTACCAATACGATATGTGAATATTGTCGGCATGACAAGGAGGAAAAAGTTGAATTCAATACAAAAGAACACTTTGAATCACATCCATTGGAATTAGTACATACTGATCTATGTGGTCCTATGAGAACAAAAGGTTTAGATGGAGAATTATAATTTATGCTAATTAAATATGATTACACCAGAATGACAACCCTCGTCTTCTTAAAGAAAAAGACTAAGGCATTCGAGTGTTTTAGAATCTACAAGGAATTGGTTGAAAATGAAACTAATTTGAAGATCAAATGTTTGAGATCAGATAATGGTGGAGAATTCACTTCCAAGGTATTTTAGCAGTACTGTAATGAAAATGGAATAAAAAGGAAATTCTCAACATCCAGAACACCGCAACAAAATCAAGTTGCTGAAAGAAAAAATAGAACCGTATAGGAAATGGCCTTAAAAATGTTAAATGACTCAAAATTAGGTGATAAATTCTGTGTTCAAGCAATCGATACAGTTTTATTCATTATAAAAAAAGGTTTTCTAAGGAACAATTGTAACATGACTCCATACGAATTATGGAAAGGAAGACTAACTAACATCAAATACTTCAAAATATTTGGAAGCAAATGCTACATCAAAAGAGAATATAAAAAATTGGGCAAGCTCGATTCCTGTGTCGATGAAGGTATTTTCATTGGTTATTCACGCAAAAGGAAGTCTTATAGATGCTACAATCTGAGGCAAAAACAAATAGTGGAAAGCATAAATGTTACTTTTGATGAAGATTGTGTTACAAAGGATGACGATGAGATTGTCCCTTCAAGAAAATCTGAGGGATATAAGGGAGAATCTGTGAAGGATGAAGAAGAAGCTCCAGAACAAGACCAATCAAATAAGGAAACAAAAGTCAAACAAGAGGAAATAAGAAATGATCAACAAGATGTACAAGAAAATTCTCCAAAAGCTTTAAAAGAATGGTGTCAAAAGAATCATCCGTCAAATCAAATCACTAACAACATAAATGAAGGAATTGGAACCAGAATAAGTCAACAACTTCGTTCATCACAACAAGCCCACCTTTCTTTTTTAGCAAGCCTAGCAATTTTGAAGAAACTAGTCAAGATGAACACTGGGTAGAAACTATGAATGAAGAACTGGATCAAATTTAGAATAATGATACTTGGGAATTAGTTCCATGACCAAAGGATAAAAATGTTATTGGAACTAAATGGGTCTTAAAAAAAAATTTGAATGAGGATTGATATGTTACCAGGAATAAGGCAAGATTAGTCTGCAAAGGATATGCACAAGTTGAAAGAATTGATTTTGAAGAAACATTTGCTCCCGTTGTCAGAATGGAAGCTATCAGAATGTTTCTCGCTTATGCATGCTCGAGAAAAATCAAGGTCTACCAAATGGATATTAGGTCAACCTTTCTAAATAGTGAATTGGAAGAAGAATTTTACATTGAACAACCCGAAGGTTTTCTGCTCTATAAAAAGGAAGACTATGTCTGTAGAGTAAAGAAGGCACTATATGGTCTCAAGAAAGCTCCTAGAGCTTGGTATGCACGTCTTGATGGATATCTACATCAACAAGGATTCAAGAAATGAAGTGCCAACAAAATCTCTATGTGAAAGTGGATCAATATAACCTAACAATTATCGAGGTATATGTAGACAATATAATTTTTGGGAGCAATGATGACAGATTAAGTAAAAAAATTTCCACAAATATGAAAAGTGAGTTTCAAATGTCTCTACTTGGCGAGCTGACATACTTTTTAGGGCTTCATATATCTCAGCAGGATAAAGGAATATTTATATATAAAACCAAGTACATCAGGGAAATTCTCAAGAAATTCGATATGGAAGATTGCAAGCATGTCCTAACCCCAATGGTAACAGGTTGCAAGTTAAGTTTATATTATTCGCCAAAGGATGTGGACTAGAGGTTGTATACATCTATGATTGGTAGTCTTCTATATGTGATAGCTTCTCGGCCAGATGTAATGCAGGTAGTTGGACAAGTAGCAAGATTCCACGCAGCACCAAAAGAATCTCATATTATTGCCTTCAAAATAATTCTTTGATATCTTAAGGGAACAACAGAATATGATTTATGGTATCCCAAATGAAATAATATAGTTATCAAATATTATACAGATGCAAATTGGGTAGGAAGTGTTGATGATCGAAAGAGTACCAGTGGAGAAAAATTCTATCTAGGTGGTTTCCTTGTTTCATGGTTAAGTAAAAAGAAGTCTTCAATCTCATTATCCACAACAGAAGTAGAATATATCGCGTCAGCAGCTTGTTGCACTCAAGTTCTCTGGATGAAGAAAACTTTGCAAGATATTCAAGTCAAGTTTGATGAGCCTATTCCCATGTTTTGCGATAACACCAATGCCATCAATATCTCACAGAATCCTATGATGCATTCCAAAACAAAGAACATTCAGAACAAATATCATTTCGTTAGAGAGCAGGTCACTTAAAATAATATCAAGCTTGAATATGTTGGCACAAAGGAACAAACTGTTGAC
This sequence comes from Pinus albicaulis, assembly GCA_034641835.2. Taxonomy (NCBI): domain Eukaryota; kingdom Viridiplantae; phylum Streptophyta; class Pinopsida; order Pinales; family Pinaceae; genus Pinus; species Pinus albicaulis. Next base: position 1,201,295,392 of record CM076574.1, read on the forward strand.
ATATTTACCAAACCATTACCTCGTGAAGCATTTCAGTATCTTCTCCTAGATCTTGTGATTCTCACAAGTTCTCATTAGACTCCTTCTCTTATCTAAATAAGTAAAAAAAGGGGGAGTTGAGGTGTGTACAGGTCCGTAGGATGACATTTGTTAGGGTGAGTTACCCTTTGCCATTGATGACAAAGGGTGAGAGAATGCTACAGGAAGAGGTGCCATGATAACAGGGGGAGTACTTGTTTTGCCATCAATGCCAAAGGGGGAGATTTTTTATCAATGGTTGTCATTGATGTCAAGCTAAGAAGCACCAGGGGCTACCCCAATATTGCATGGAAATTTTGACTTGACAACTTACTCTATTTTGAGTCAAGGATATTTTGAATGGTTTCTACTTGTCGAGATGTTTCCTTTGATATATGGTACACCACGTAATGGGGTTGTAGCATGACACTAATCATTGGTTGTGGTCATTGAATATTCAATAATTAATATTTTTTTAAACTCCTAAAATCCCTCCAACGTTCACTTGTTGAAGACCCTATCAACCTAAGAATTTATATAAATTGTGACCCTCATATCCTCTTGATGCAAGGATTTTGCTACTTAAAACAAGACATTGTGGCATTATCACTATAATTTTTTTTCTACGAAGCTTCAGATGATGGAAAAAAAAAAACCATTTGAGCCGAAATCCTGATGAAGTGTGTGACCTAATTCCAGATATTGGTTCGCTATATTTTTGGAGATATGATCTAAGGAATTTAGGGTTTTTGCAGGCTCCTGAATTTCATGTCAAATAGGAAACCTTGGGAAAATCGTCATAACCTTCTCTCTGAGCATTGGATTAAAATTTCGTAAAATGTGACATAAAGAGTACGGGTTGTAGTTTTTTGGATATCGTTTTCAAGACCAAAGGTTGAAACAGTGACACATGGAACTTCGTACAAGTTCGCTATACTGAACCATTCTATAATTAGGTCATCGTAGGATATTGGGCATAACTATTTCTTGAAGAACCCAATATTTATCAGACAGACGGGGTTGGAAAGAGGACTCAGAAGGCTACCACAGGAAGAAATTTCATACCTTGGAGATATGAAATTACGTAGATACAACAAATTCAATATTGAGCTTCTAGAAGGCAAGAAAAAATATGCATTCAAGGATCACTATAGTAAGGAAAACACATCATCAGTCAAGGGTAAGTCTGCTACAACAAGGTATGTATGGTTGGTGTTTGAATTTTAATTTGAATATCATCTCTGACATGTGTTTTTACAGGACCGTGTAAGTATTTTTTATGTATGTTTTATTGAATCTGGTACATAAATGTTGAACGTATATATATTTGAATTTTGAATATTTCTCTGACATATGGTTTGCAGGAAAATGTAAGTATTTTGTTTGTATATTGGTTTGGATCTTGTTCATTAATGCATGTTCAGGAAGGAGGACACAATAGGAAAACTTAGACACATACTTGAAGGATAATGCAATGCCAAAGTACCATTACTCGAAGCAAGTACAACAATACCTCAACAGCTGCTAGTGTTCAAAGCAGCAGTTTCAAGTCAAGTATCAGGTCGTGTCAAAAGTTAGTATTGTAAAAATCATCATTATAATATTTTAAAAGAGTCATTATTGTAAAAGAGTCAATATTCCTAGAGTTGGAGAGGCATTGTTGGGAGGTATAAGTGTCATTTTTGGATAATGTTATGGTTGGGTTGCAGGTCATAGTGTGATTGGGTGATTGGTCTAGTTCAAGAAAATAATTGTGAATCATATTGTATCGTGGATCATTTTCTCTGATATGGGAGTCCACACTCTTGTCTTATTTATGATCATTATAGGGTGGCAAGGAGGTGCTAGTTTGGTGCATGAAGTCACCTATAGGTTGGAGCTTGTGAACCCTTCAGGGTGGTAGGTCATTCTAGGATGTTGGGGCATCCATTCAGTTGACTACTGAAGAAACTAGGGCGTTGGGGTGTCCTTCCAATGGGAGCTGGATAAGAATTCTTTTATAGAATTCTAGGAAGTTGTACCTTTCATTTCAGTTGGGGCTTAAGATTAAAGAATTTATTAGAAAAGCGTTTGATGGTTTTTGACCCGGAGGGGGTTTTCCACCTAAAATTCATGTGCCTATTGTGTTATATTATTTACTATTGTTACTGGATAAACATCAAGAATAATTGAATATTATTCTTGATAACTAATGATTTGAAAATATTTAAAAGTACTAATTGATAATAAATATTGATTCACGCCCCCCTCTCATTATTTCCAACATGAATAAATTTTTATCCCAAGCTCAAAATTGAATGGAATTTATACCATTGGAAGGATCTCAAATGAGTAGAATAGATGGTAGTATCAAAAATGAATTTCAAAGTGATCACAAGAAGAGGAATTTTGGTAACACCGCTTCCTTAAGGTGACCTAGGAGGTTTGTACAAGAATACTCCATGGCCTTAATCAAGGTTTAAGGGCTAGATATGTTGTATATGGTATCAGTGCTAAAGGTTTAACACATGGACTGGATGGGATTATGAAAAATAATCAATTATTAGAGAGGAACTCACATACTAGGTTTAGAGGGATAAAAATAGATTTATAGAAATAAAATTTACAAAGTGATGAAGCAAAGGTTCTAAAGAAAGGAGTACAATAGTAAGGATTTGCAACAAATAAGCAAGATCATTTTGTACAAAAAAATGGATGTGTAAACCCAAAAATAATGAAAAAAGTAATATCATAGGATTTATGACCTAGATGTATCATATATATATTAATAGATTGAGGTGGGACTGTTGAATATACATCAAATGAAGAGATTCTTTTGAATGTTGATTTCTAAAATTCCGGAAGGCAAAGTCAAGGTGCCGACTAGAATTTTCCTGAAAAAAGAACATGGTCAATGATATAGCCATAATTATGAGGGTGGATCTCTCCACTTAGTTTTTTCTATTTTGAATGTTTTTCCTAAAAGATTTGAAAATTTTGTTATATGCTAATAAATAAAGATAATAGGCACAACATAACTGCAAGAGACTAAATTGCTAAGAATGAATACGAACCTATAATTTCATGCATAAATAAATGTTGAATGCATATAATAATGAATAAGCATACATATAAAAAATTAATAAATACTTAGAGTAGTATGTTTTCATAAGAAAGTTGTTATGAGTAACTTTGGATTGATAAACATGTAACCAGGAATAGGTTGATTGTATAACTAGAAAAGCTAGTGAGTATGTTGCAAATAATTTTGTGGAGATAAGGCTATGATTACTAAATTATTGATCGAAATTTTGGTGAAGAGGAATGCAGTAACCCTCTCTGATATACCAACTAATCAAGTAGCATCTAATAACTACTATTAACCAAGCAACTATGGTTTGATATGCACAAAGTATTGACAGGGAATTAGGAAAGAATTCCCCTATTGAAAATTCAAATCCAAAAATGAAATATATGCATGAATGGCAAGTAAATCAAGAGATGACATTGGATATGCTTCAGGTGATGTTGATGGTCACCTAGTAATTCCACACCGCTTTAAATAAATGATTTCTTGCTAGTTGCTGACATTTGAAAGGGGACATGTTTTACCTATGAGACATGGTATTGAATGGTTATAAGTTATCATAAGTGTATATTTTTATTACATTTCATAGATGTGCATCCAAGAAAAAATGTAAGTAAAGAAAAATTGAGATAATAGTCATGATTGAAACATTGTTTGAATGCATGGTTGAATACATGTTTATGAATGCACATTTGAAATGAATAGGTAAGTAGTTAGAATAATAGAGTTGGTGCTAACTTGTAAAAATAAGATCATCTCATGGGCCACGATATGTAAACTGTCATGAATATTCCACTGGAAAGTTTGTCACAACAGATTTGATAATATTATATTAAAAATATGAAATTCTACACAATTATAGTTTTATTAAACTTTACGATTTGTAGATTTAATTGTAATTAGTGCATGCATACGAATGAAAATTATGCATTAAAATAAATAACAAAAAAATAAGCTCACACACACACAAAAGACACAAAATATGCTATGGAAAACCCTTTCAAGAGAAACCTAGCTTGGAAGGTGAGGTTGCTTCGCTCTCTTTCTCTGTCTGGAAATATGGTTGCAGGTACAAAAAGGTAAGGTTTGTGGCATGTGGTCTGCTACAATGCACAAATCCTCTCTGTGTTCTCTAACTCTTATCTCTCTCGACTATATTTTCTCAGCTATGAAACAAAATTATCTCGAAAGAATGGAATGTCTCTTCCTCCTAGTGGTTTGGTTATAACACAACCCAATAGCCTACTAGTGGTTAATTTTGACTACATCAACTCTTAACTAGAGTTACAATATAGACTCTTCTAGAATCTTTTACATCACAAACATGTGGCTAGCCCATTTTCCATAAATAATGGGGGTTGACGCAACATCCTCCTGAATTTTAGGTGTGAAAACATGAAGGTCAACTTCTGAGTGGCATAAATTTTGTATACAGACTTCGATTGACGTGCTTCTTGAATTGTTGGAAATATTTGTGTGTAGAATAAAATTTTATAGTGCAGTGCTAATGCAATAAATTTTTTCCCCTAAAAAACATCATTTGATTCCTCAAAACGCTCACAGAAGGTTTCAGACCCCGTTTTTCCAAACTAGGTCCTGCCGGTAAAAACGGTCCCATGAGCTGATTCCTCCACTTTTTCCACTCCAAATGCATCGAGATGGATGAAAAACAATATAATGATCCAATATGGATCAGGCTGCTAGATATTGTAACCAAAGAGAGTTGTACGCTAATGTTGTTACATGTGAAGGGACTTTAGGAAAGTTATGGTAGAGGAAACATAGGTACAAAACATGAATATAAAAACTAAGTACCCTCACATTTTTAGATTAGATTTGATTGAATGATTTAAATACAATTGCATGAGACTAATTTTTTGGACACTAATATAGTTTGTGAAGTTTCTATGTAATGTACAATGAAGGTTTGAAACTTGGAGGAATGGAAAGCTCAGTTGACAACAACTGCTCAAAAGGAAATGGGGCAAAGTTGTTGTGAATATTGTTCTATGTAAAGGAATTAAAAAGGGATAACCCTTGACTTTCTTCCCTACTAATATTTTGTTGAGAATGAAATTTTTGGAATCTAAAAAATAATAAAGGCCTAAAGCTTCTTGACTGATTAATTTTCTAAACGATAACATTATTGGTATATCCTATGATTGGAACAACTATATGCACAATAGTGCAAGGAGGAGGGACCCCTGGGATGTTACAAGAAGTGGTTGTGCTCTTAATCCCGTTGAAAAATAATGAGAGAAGTTTAATAAAATTTGTTGCATATGTTTGAATTGATGGAGTTCTAAATGAACTTGGAAATTATGTCCTTGTTGAATTGAATATAGAGTTTCATCAACATGGCATATTCTAGTAATTAAAAATCATTCAAGGAATTATTGATTGGAGTAATGTGGACAGCTAGAATGTGGAGTCCCTGAGATGTGTAAAATATTGAGAAGAGGGAATTGCCTCCTTGAAATGGTTTTCTGGTGCGGATTGCTATGCCTTTATTTTAAAAAAAAAACAAATTGTGAATTACTTTAAGCTTGAGCATATTGATTTAGATGCATTTCCTCACATAAAAAATTCGATAACAAGGCAGATTGGCATTTCAGGTCTTAGGATGAGAGTACATTATCGTAATTTTGGTCAAAGATGGATTTTTTTCTCAAGAGGAAGGAGTGGGGATGATGGTGCCCCAATGCAAAGGATAATTGATCCGAGTGTGCAAATGTGCCATTTATTGAGGAACATCACTGAGCCAATTAATTTTTGCTTCACTTCTCCTATACAGTTCCTCGCACCAATAAAAGGACGAGGTCCCATTTTTTTAGGATGGACCCAAATTTGAAACTAATTTGAGACTTTTTCATGGCCATAATGGGAGTGGTTCCACTTTCTGGAAGGTCATCGGTACAAATTTATGAGAAAGTGTCCAAAAGAAGATTGTGGTTTGTCTTACATGGTTCTTCTCGGGTTTCAATTTAATGCCACTCTAATTTAACCTTAAGATCTTCTACCACAAGCATTATAGATTGATTTTTTCCTTTACCTCTATTCCCCATGGTTATGGGTTAACCGCACAAACCCTTTTCTTTATTGGTGCTTGATGTATTGTAATAATCATGGTTATGGGTCACCAACAAATCCATGGTTATGGGTCAACCACACAAAACCCTTTTCAAAACTAGCCAACTCATTTTTGGGTCATCTACAATGCCACGGTTATGGACCAACCACACAAATCCCTTGTCTTCATTAGAACTTGGCACATTGTAATCATTTGGTTATGAGTCATCCACAATTCCATAGTTATGAGTTAACCACACAAAAATCTTGTCTTCATTGGAATTTGGTTATGGGTTATTCAAAACCTTCTCTTCATTAGCTCATATCTTATTCATTAAGGAAATTGGCTTCTCACGAGGGAACTTGATGCAATGGTTATCATTTCTTCCTAAGGGGAGAGGATTAATCTAAGTGGAAAGTAGTATCCACCCATGGTATTAACCCATGGTAATAATGGGACACAGCTTTAAAAAATGACATTCAATGTTCATGATGTAGATATAAAAATATTCTGTTTAATAAAGATATGGATTTTTATAGCATTATCTTGCTTAGTTTCATGGTAGATTTAATGTTTCCTCTCCTCCGGTCTCGACATTTCATAACTAAATGTTAGCCCTAAGATCCATATTATGGTGGTCATATTTAGGGGTATTAGTAGGCCCAAAATAAGAATTTGAAGTGCATAATCTTGAACCATATATGTGAGAGAGAGAGTGAAAAATGAAACTCTTGGCCTTGAGGTAATTTAAGTTTTTGGCATGAAAAGTTCGACTATAACAAGTTTTTTGAAATGGTTGTAAGATGACATTGAATGAATTATGTAGTGTAATGGTGTTTCCTTTTAATTTGTTTGATATGTAGCTCAACATGAATAAATTATTGACCATGTTATGGTTTTGAAACAAAATTTGTGGCTACTCTAAATGATATACTACAAGAACTATTCTATCACACACTCACAGTGTCATGAGTATGAATGGGTGCGTCTAATGAAAGAAATGAGATGAATTTATTACCTGTGGAAGCATGATGAAGAAAATGATAACCATACATACATGTATTATGTTTAAGTAAATATTTTATCTATATTTGTGAAACTCGGGAAAATTATTATGCTTATATTGAAGTTTTAATACACATGCGTATTGGTAACTATTGTAGGAATGCAAAAGGGTCTAGAGGTGGCCAAACAATGCTGACACAATGACAAGGAAGAATGGATGAAGAGGAGCATGCTACTTGTGTAGATAGGGAATCTTTGAGGAATGATTTATAGTGAAAGAAGACATCCAAAATGGTGTAATGCTACTAAAAATGACACCTGAAAGGGTGTGAATAGTGAGGATGATGTTCCTTTAAGAGGGACAGGATACATTCTCTATATGGGCATGAAATGTAAATTGGAAAGAGACTTGGAATAAATGTAATTATAATATAACACCAACTAATAAAGAGGTGAAGCCTTGATACATACCATTAGAAGCAATAAGGATAAAGGGAAGACAACAAAGTGTTGATTTGGGGTAGCATTGGATGTGCTCTAAGTCTCAAACATTGTGGAGAGACTTAGACACACGTATTCCAGATAACCCAAAATATTTTTTGGGAAATTCCACCCAGATTGTATTTTATTAAGAAATTTAATTATTTTAAAGTGACCCTGAGTCTAAACTTAGGAAAATAAAATAATGAAAGTGAATTATTAGAATATGTGTGTGACTACTCTTGAAAAGGAAGATCAATTCAAAATGTAATCTTAGTCGTTGATTGGAGATCTAATCTCAGTTGTTGAAGTCTCAATGAGAAGACTATAAAGAAGGCTTGAGGTTCATTTGGAAAAATGCACCAAGAGATCAAGAGATCGGATTTTCTAAAGTGGGAAGTGCTCAGAGGAAAACTTTGATTGAGATATTCTCATGTAGTTGATGGGAAGAGAGAGTTTTGGTTGGAGGATCTTCTCTGGGGCCAAGAATACTCAGCATAGATGTAGATAAATATGCATATGAGGCAGCGCAGTTACCAGAGAGGATGATGCCGCACCCAAAGAGGGTGATGTAGGGCCACGAAGGCCACATGTAGAGGCAAAAAATTCTTCTTGATAAGCAATCCGAGATTTTAATGGGAGATCAGGATTTTGAGCCAGAAGGGCTGGAATTGAGTTTCCTGAGAGAAAATCGATCCAGCAGAGGAGGTGACATAGTTCTCAAGAGTTCCCCATGCAAGCCTACGTAATTACTGTGCAAAAGTAGTGCAGAGGGTGTTGGGGGTTCGTTGTTTCAGCTACCGGATCAACCGGGACTTTCTGAGTGAGGTAATCTCACTATTTTTCTCTGTTGAGTGATATTCTCTGTACTAGATTGCCAACAAGGCATTGAGAGATTGTATTCAGAAATAAATGATGCTTAATAATAAAACCCTTGTTGCACAGGTTTTCCAGCATTAGGTTTTTCTGGGGACGTTTTTCCAAAAACAACAATGTCCTATGTGATGTATTTATTTATTGCTCGGTTTCTTTTTTCAACATATTTAATTAATGAAGTAAATTTAGTTGGTTGGAGTAGGATTCCAAAATTGGAATTTCCACATGGTATCATAGCGTTGCAGGTGAGACAAGAAGAGCATATCTAGGACTGAGCAGGAGGTTGAATAGCTGCAAAAGGTAGTAGTTCGAATCCCCAGATGGATTGCACAGTCCAGGCCAGGAGGATTGAATTTCGAGGAAATTCTCTCTCTGAGTGAGTTGACAAAGAGGAAGGGCTTCCAGATCGAGATTTTTCTGAGCTAGAGGGAGTAGTGCAGAGCCTCAGTGTAGAGTTGGTGGGACACAATATTTTCTGCAGGAAATTTGTTGGGCAGAAACTCGTCAGAAGAGAGAGAAGAAACACAATGAGAGAATTTTTCTTCCTCATGTAATTCCTAGCCAAGGAATTCTATTTTTTGAGATCAGAGTGGCTGATTTACCACCTCCAGCAAGAAGTGCGTAAGCCAGTCTAGTGTTGTGCAGAGAAGAAAGAGAGGGAGCAGATTCAACATTTTCGTTTTGGCAGATATGGTAGCTCACGGGCTTAGAGATCAATATTGGTTTGGAGAGGCCTCCAACTACATGATACGGAAGGCAAAATAATTCCTTCTAGAAAAATACAATCTCCAATATTTTAAATGGAAAGTACGGTAGATGTCCCTATAGATCTAGATCATAACCAAGAAGTACAAGGCTAATATGGTGAGGGCTAGAGGTTGCTCCTAGATGTAGATTCAAGGGTCACATAGTGTCCCACATAGATAGCAAGGACACAACTAGGTAGTGTGGAAGCCTTAGCATCGTTATGCAAAGCTATATACAAAGCGGCAAAAGATGTACTTAGAGCATAAAATGAGGATGATTCGGATGTAAAAATGGGGGCATATTGTTATGTTCTGTCTAGGATGGGAAACTCATGATCAACTAGCATCCATGGGTCCACACCTCGGCCTACTACGATGGTAGGCCCGGCCCTCGATGTAGTCATAAAATAATGGCGAGGTTTTCATCCAAAGCATTAAGGCGAGCAATCTTGATGGTACAGGAGAATGCGGGCATCTCTTCAATAAGAAGAGCTAAGGAGGGACCTAGTCAAGTGTAAACTTGACGGCAACAGTGGCAGGTGGGTCGAAGGCAAGGGAGGAGGAGGAAAATGTAGCCGCACGTCCCAGGGCAAAAGGAACATCGAGAGACGAGAAGAATGACATCTCGAAGGTTAAATGCTTCAGGTGTGGTGAACTTGGTCACTCGCAACGCGGTTTCCTTTGAAGAAAAAGGACAAGGATGACAAGCATGATCAAAGTACGTACGCAAGGATTGAAGAAGATGAGTATGCCATGAGTGCCCACACATCTCCGGGGGGAGATGGGGCTACATTGAAATATAAGTTCGTAAGAAATTTAGGTGGGTAGGATCATGACAGCACACTACGGTGCCCAATATCGGTAGTAGCGAGGTTGGAGGAGTTTCGGTGGTGCGAAAGGAATGTTGGAGCGATAGATGCGATGGCTAGAGCACTAAATCTTGGCAACGTAGTGCGAAGCGGCCGACAACGCAATGGTTGAGGAGGGACGGTGTGGGACTAGCAATAGTCAAATTTTTGGCATCAAGATGTATTCACTCTTGAAAACTTGTTTATATTTTGGATTTTTCGGTTGGTTCTCTCGATGGCGGAGTTGCGGTGTAGAGTTAGCATTGGAAATGTAACGCCAAATGCAACATTTGAGAGGAGTTGAATTACATATGCTGCTACATTGATCACGGAAGGGTAAAAATAGTACAATTACGGTAGCAATGGCGTAGTTGACGGACGACATATCGGACATCCAACGGTGCGAGAGGAGATGCTTCGAGTTAGAGTAGGTAATGCTGACGGGCTGTTTTCTGAATACATTCCTCGCTAAGAGGGAGTGTTGATTTGGGGTGGCATCAAATGTGCTCTAAGTCTCAAACTTTTTGGAGAGTCTTAGACACATGTATTCCATATAACCCGAGAAATTGATTAGGGAAATTCCTAGATTTTATTTTATCAAGAAAATTAATTATTTTAAAGTGACCTAAGTCTAAGCTTAGGAAAATAAAATAATTAAGTGAATTAATAGAATAATGGTGGAGATATTAGAAAAATCAAATCAAATCAAAATGTAATCTTATCCGTTTATTGAAGAAATAATCTTGGTCATTGAAGTCTCAACGAAGACTATAAAAGAAAGTTTGAGGTCATTTGGAAAAACACCGAGAGATTAAGACATCAAATTTTCTAAAGTGAGCGATTAGCAGAGGAAAAATTTGATCGAGGTATTGTCACACGGTTGAGGGGCAAAGGCAGGTTTTGGTCGGATCTTCTCGGAGGCCAGGAATACCCAGCAAGGAGGCATAGAAATACACAAAGGATGAAACACGATACTGGGGTGAGGCAACAGGAGAGGATAGTGTAGGGCCACAGGCCCACACGGAGGCACCACAATCTTCATGAGTAGTCCGAGATTTTGTTGGGAGATCGGAATTCGAACGGAGAAGGGCTGGAATTGATTTTCACCGAAAGTAGATCGATCGATGGGGAGTTGATGTAGTTCTCTAAATTTCCCCACACGGGTCCACATAAATTATTGTGCGGGCGGCACGAGGGTGTTGGGGGTTTCATCGTTTCAACGACTAGATCGGTCGAGACTTGTCAAGTGAGGTAATCTCACTATTTTCTCGGTCTAGTGATATTATCTACAGTATATTCCCAACAAGGCATCGAGAGATTATTTCAGAAATAATTGTTGCTTAATAACGAAGCCCATCAGTTATTTGCACTAGTTTTTCCCGCATTGGGTTTTTTTGGGGACGTTTGTCCAAAAAATACGGTGTCCTATGTGATGTATTTATTTATTTCTATGTTTATTGTTTCAGAATATTTAATTAATTAAGTAAATTCTTTTGGTTGCGGTAGGATGCAGACTTGGAATTTTCACACAAAGGAGTTTGGAGAATTAATTCTTTGCCAATAAATTATTTAATTGAACTAATGATTATGAGATGTCAATGTAATTGATCCACCCCTTGTGCCATCTTGGTTTGTGGAAGTGCTATGTGTTTGACTTGATAACCAAGGTTTTTTATGAAGACGAGGTTACAACAACCTCTTTTTCTCAAAGTCTTTGAATCCTAGAAATAATGCAATCAATACATTCAACTTGTCGATAGATTTCTACTGATAATTTTTTTATCTCAATCTAAGGCTAAATGGAAATTTAGGCCTCTTAGAAGTTTAGTGTTGTTTTCCATGGCACTAGAGAATATAGGTTAGAGTCTTATAATATCTAACATAACGAAATCAAATGCCACAAAAAACTAATTTGCACAACAAAATATAAACAACAGTAAATCACTGCATTTTAAATACCAAATTTTACATTTTTAATAACTTAGAAATTCGTTATATTAACAAACTAAAATAAAACTATCTATTTCTCTCATGCAAGGGATCATGCCCCCTCATACATTCAACGTACAAGGAATACAACTAGGGTTTGGTGTCAACAATGAGACCACCAATATACTGTGTTAGTGTCGATTTTTGCATCACACTGCGGTGATCAAATAGACTCTTTTCATGTCGATTCAAGTATTGCAAAACTCAAAGTTCCATCGAGAAAATGAGATAAGTTCCAAAAAGCAAATCAATGTTCCTAAGCCATCAAAATATTAAGTTCAAATATCAAATTCGAAGTTAAAGGTAAAAGAAGCAATGTAAAGTTAATTTTAAGAAAGGAAATGTGGGTCCAATTTTGTTTATTTATATTTCTTCAAGTATAAAAGACCCTCGAAAGATGAAAAGTCATTCATTTGCATCCTCAAGCATCGAGCTCTCAAGTTCCCTAAGAAAAAAATCAATTTTTCCTTTGAAAAACCAAGTTAAGGTCATTTGTTGCTTTTTCCATAGGCGTTGCGCTTTTTGCGAAGGGGCCTTTGCACCTTTTGAAGCACATTAAGCTTTTTGCGAGCTTCATTAGGCCTTACTCAACTCATTGTGATTTTTTCAAAGAATCCATGACTCCAAATCTTGTCTTCGAGTTTTGAACAACAACAAGGGGTTTTGCACTCATATACAAGTAAGTCACACACCTTTCAAGCCCCTCTTTAGTGCCCTCTAAGCCCTCTGAAATTCCAAATTGGGCCCAAGATGGCTCATTGGAAATATCTTCCGATCTAGTTATCAAAAAAATTTATCAAGCTCTAAAAATGGTTGCGTGAAGCTCCTCAAAAATGAAATCTCCCAAGACTCGTGTGGTTGAAAAGGAGGCAAAAAGGTGTTTTTTGAGAGGTTTTGACTTTCTTTGTCAAAATATTTGTTTACGGTGTTCCGAGTAATCAAAATTTGATGTGTAAATCATTATGTAACTCAAATATGATTTTTTTTCTCATTTGGAGGCCTCCACAAAAAACTGACATGACACACTACTCTTTTTGCGAGTGAGAAGTATTGTCTGCTTGTGAAATTTTCTGAAAATGTCCAAATACTCAAAATTTTCCCCAAAAACCTTCAAAAATATTGGATGAAGTGATGATGAATTATCTCAAAGAAACCAAGGAGGCATCATAAAGTAACTCAGTTTTGTGTTCTCCTTTTGAGTGTTTAGGGTTTCCTTGAGTTTGTCCTTGATTGCTTGATCATGATGTTGCAAATCTTGTTTTTGGTGTTGTATCGGTCAACCATGTGTCTCAACATTTGATTATCCTTTTTGGCCTTATGAAGGAGCTTCTCAAGGTGTATGTTCACTCTATCAAGCCAAAACTCTTTGTCATCATTGATTCTCTTGCAATTATTTCCTCAAAAGTGAGTTCTTTTGCCTCATGTTTCTCCTTCTCTAATGCTCTCTTAAGACACTCTTGTTTTTTTGTCTCTTCTTGGTGATCTAAGCCTCATCATCATCATACTCATTAGTTCCATCACTTCTTTACCTTTGGTATCTTGCCTCTTGGCCTTCAACAACTCCAATTCCAAGAGTACTTGTTTGTCTTTCAGCCTTGTTTTTCTTGCTCAAGGAAGGAAATGACAAATTTTCCCTTATGATATCTGTAGCTCTTTCATTGTGGCATATTTCTCTTTGATGATCAGGTTTGAGGTTTCATGATCATCTTGGACATCAATTCCACCGGAGTCAAACTCCTTTTCTTCTCATCATGAAGTTCTTCCTCCTCTTGAAAAATTTCCTCTTGTTGCTTTTGATATCCCTATTTTGCTTATGTAGAAGGTAAGGCCCCTTCCAAAATATGTGGAGCAAAAACTTGCCTAGGTCCTCTCGTAGGTTTTTACCTCTTTGTCCTTTTTGGTTTTCTTCACGGTATCCCTACTAGATAACCTAGTATTCTTGTGAAAGCAGTGTTGGTGGTGGAATAGGTCTAAATGTGTGATTTAGTGGTGTAGTGAAGACATATGCCTCAATAAAAGTCTCATAGTGCAATGTTTGAAGTGCTTGAGGTGGTGATGGACCATGATTTTAATTAGTGAATGATGAAACATGTTGTTAATTTGAAGCTCATATTCTGTTATGCACTATGTAGGCCATCTTATCAATGCTTGTATAAATAGTAGGGAAGGTTGAAGTATTTCACCTAGTGAAATGCATGAGAAATCTGATGTGATAGTTGTCTGACACGGAGAATCTTCCCTCACAAGTGAAATATTTCATGATGATCTTCATCATGGGGGCAAACTTGTTAAGTGACCAAAGCAAAAATATTCTTGATTTTATCTTTATAAGGTGCCTTGAAGTAAGGTTCATACAAGCAGCCATCCAAATCTTTAGTCATGAACCATTTTTCACCCACATTGGGTATCCAGCATTGCTCTTTGCAATGATGTCGATAGAAATGGTGAATGTCACCTTGCATAATAGTCACTTGGTCTTCTTGTAGGTTGTGTGATGGAAACCCTAGTCAAGTAGGATGGATCTGCACTCTTTGGACCATCTCACAAAACTCAAAGTAACCTACATGCTAGAAACATTTCAACGCCATGGGTGATGCCATCGGTTGTAGTGTCGATGGATACTAGTCTCTGGAAATTTTCCCTCATTTATTATATATGTTTTATTCTCTTATTATATGGTGTTTCTTTCCTCATCCACGATGTTTCTCTCCTCCTCCATTATGTTCGGTTTTGTGTTGAAACCCTAGGGAAGAAGGTGAAGAGAGGAAGGAGTAGGATTATAGGTTTTAAGGGGTTGGGATAATTGAGGGGAAATTTTGGGGAAGTGTGTGGGGATTTGGGAAGCTTAGGGAAGTGACGGAGGTTGAAATGTTTAAGGGAAACAAGGTAGGAAATTCAAATATAGGGAATGGTATGTTTTGCCTAGAAAAGCACGGCTTAGGGTAGGGTTTTAGGGAAAGAGCTTGGGAATCGTAAATGAGGGGATGTATGTGTAGTGGGGAGTGATTTATGGTGTAAGGAAGGTAAATGGGTCCATGGGAAATCAAATCGAGCTTGAAAAATGTGAAACTAGGGTTTAATTTCTTTAGAACATGATATGGAGGGAAATGAGGGTTTTCACCATAAAATTAAGACCACAAAATTTGAAAGGAGGGCTTAGGAGGTGTGACTTAATTGTATATTTAACTGATTGTAGAAACCACCGTGTTTACGTGCAAAACCCTTGAAGACAAGGTTGAGGAAAGGCACATCGAAGCCAAAAAGCACGACTTGCCTCTGAAAAGTGTGGCGCCCCTTACGCAACGCAACTCTCGTGGAAAAAACAGCTGTGACCCGAACTTGGTTTTTTGAAGGAAAAATCATTTTTCGCTTAGGGAACTCGGGGAGACTTGATGCTTGAGGATGAAAATGAATGAATTTTTTGTTCTTTGAGGGCCACTTTTTACGATTAAACGTTTCTTAATTTTTCAAATTTTTCTCGGTTGAATGATGGATTCCAAGGAGATTTACTGATGTAATTGTAAAAATTAAATGTAATTATGTCATGTATAGTTAATATATGTAGATACATGAGGAAAATATGTAATTTTTTGTTCAAGTGAATCAGTTTCATCAATTATAGGGATGATTTTGTTAGCCTCCCTAGTCTATTAGGATTCTAGTTGAGGACTTTGGGGAACGGCTCCACAAGTCATGGATTCGACAACGAGAGTGGGAGAAGCCGGTTTTAGTCTATATATTTCATTTACTTTGTTATTGAAAGGGTTGGATGTTGTGTAATTGATCTTTGAACACTACGTAATCATACTTTTGGGGAACTAATAGATAGAGTCGCAACTATTTTGGTGGGATTCTTGTGGTAATGTGTTTTAGCATTGTTGCCTCTTATGTTTACAAATGTTTGAATGTATTATGATTTCTATATTCATGCCACCTTTGAATGTAATTGATTCCTAAGTCGGATACATAGAATTCATTGATTGATGCTCTATTTTGGAGGAATTATTATAGTTTTTGTTTCATTTTCTTCTAATTGAAACGAATTCATGTTTTCCATGATCATTTACGAAACCCTAGCCGATCTAAATTACTCCATCAAGATACCTAAATGTGTTACGGTTCTTACCTACCTTTCCCCATCGAGATATCTGCAATTATGATCTTTTTTTACACGACCTAGTTCTTCCTAACCTATTCACCATCCGGCACTCAAAATCAATCAACCAAACCCTAGTGCTACTATACCTAGCCTAAAATCATCTTGATTCGGTCATCTTGGCTTTGATATTGTGGAAAGAGACCTCTCCTAGCTACTGAGCTAGCTACTTGGAAAATTATTGGTCCGTGGTTACCTTTTTTGGTCTCTTCCTTAGCCTCGGAGATCCGGTGGGTATTAACACCTAAGCAAGACAATACTTGACCTACTTGCGATGTAGCGCTCCACAACCCCTTTTATTCCACGTGTATTGAACACATTTGTTGGACCTTTTGCTCCCAATCTGTGGCTTGCCTCTCGCTAATGAATCCTACTACGTTAGGTCATTGAACACGACTAACCAATCTACCCTCTAGTTGATCGTTGTTATTAGCAATCAACACATGGGGTATTCTTGCAATGTTGTTCTACACAACTGGAGTCATTTTAGAGGCTGCTTTCATTACTATCACTCCTCAACTCTTAGGGACTTATTCCCTCATTTTTCCTTCCTTCCTATGCTACTTCAATGAGAAAACTTAGGGCATTGATGGTTTCCCTATATCATTGCAATATATCCTTCTCTTCAACAAACTTGGGCTAGATTCAACTACTCCCTTGACTTCCTTATTTTTCCTTCAAATATTGATACATGAGCTTCCATTCTTATGTAAAAACTTCCTCTTTGTCCATCAAGAGGATTTAATTAGGGCTTGGAACAAGCCAACTGCATCCCTCCCAAAAACTATTCCTTTTGGCTACTCCAAACATTGTCAACTAAACTATTTTTCCAAATCCTTTAGGAACAACCAAATCCATAGCAAACAACATCAACCATGGAGGATAATATTCATATTTTTCTGCCCCAATTATTTTAGATTGTGTTCACTTCATATATTCAATTTCAGCCTTGGTTAAGGATAATGTAGCAACATTTAACCTATATTCAACCTCAATCTGTTTCAAAACCATCACTCTTTCTTCTCCTATGAACCTCTATCTTCGCTAACCTTTGTCACTTCTCGACCCTCGATACAACACTCATTAGGGAATTTTCCTTCCAATTTTGAGGCTACAAGGGGCTCAGATATTTCTATAAGGAGACACACCAATCTTTACCTATTGAAACAAATAGATACTCACAAAATCATGCTCACATCACCCCATAAACCAACACCAAAACCATCCGTGCCCTCATATTGCAGATAACATCTACCCTCACACCTAGACCTGTCACGAAGAAAACAAGACCAAAACCTATTTCTCTACTTCATCTAGGGATATTTGGTTGCAACTACCTCATAACTCGGCTCTCCTATGATGTTGTGCTCTTGGATGTGATAATAAGGTCTCTCCTCTCCTCCTCTTTATATCAAATCTATTGTGGCAATATGCAGCCCTTAAGGGCATGTTCTAAGTCTAGGTTGACTTGCTTTTTTGTGCCACAAGCCCACACATAAACACTAATAAATTAATTTCTCTCATCCAAAAGGCCTCTCTTGATTCTTCAAGCGGCCCCTTGCTCCTTTAAGGGTGCCCTACAATCCTCAAAGTACCAAGTCATCAAAACTTCCCATCTTGGTTTGGGCCCACTCCTTTGGGTGCGGGAACCCCAACTTTTACCACTGGCCGGCTTTGTGGTGCCATTCCTCCACAACCTTGTCCCATAGGGTTTGGATTACCTCCCAAACTACCAATATCAACACTCCCTCTTGGTGACGGTACTTCCAACACTAGCACTGAAGTAACTCTTCATTGGCGACACTAGCCCATCTAGCGTTCACCATTGATGTTGTTGAATGAACCATGGTACCTTGGTAGTGCCTCTTGTATCTCATATTGAACCTGAAAACCTCAACGTTTAGATAGGCCCTCCTTTGAAGCTAGACTCCCTTTGATTCTAAATTATCTCCATTGACTCACAATGTTGCGATCTTGTGTCCTACAAAATGGGTCGAGTTATGGTTGAACACGGGTCATCATCAACGCAACCCAATCTGCGGGCACTCATCCCCTGGATCGAACAAAAATCGTTCACATACCTCAATATTGGATATGAAACATCACGATCCAATAAACTATGTCCAATATCATGCTCCACAAAAAGGTCTGATCATACCAATCCGTTCATGCGAAAAGAAATTCTCAAGGTTTCCAGATGATCCGCAATGATCACGAATTCTGATAAACCTACCCTACAACAAAGCTGGTATTCCATCGTTCTTCCTAATTCCACCAAAACTCCCAACCAATCTCACTTCCAAGCACTTCAAGACTATATCTCCATGTCTTCAACTAAGATCCTATGCTCCAAGACTCTGGAGACAATCTCATATCCTTAAAGTCGCTTCATTGTTCACCTTTGATTCATGGCCATCAAATTAATTGTAATACCATGCTATTTTTCCATGAAAATATATAATTTGGGTTAGAGTCTTATAATATCTAATGTAACCAACTCAAATTCCACAACAAACTACTTTTCCAAAACATAATATAAACAACGATGCATCTTGTCAAAAATATACAACTTTTTACAATTTTTTCAATAACTTGACTTCATTATATTAACAAAATGTGAGTATTATATATCTAGGGATGTAACTCATACAATCACTAATAAATATAACTAGGGTTTTGGTATCAAAAACTTTGACCACCAATCTACCCCACAATAAGTATGCCTTAACCTATTTGTTGATGTGTGCTTTAAAATATACAGTCCATGTGTCTTGAACACATTTATTGGTCCTTACTCTCCGTCTTGTAGCTCTAAATCTATCAATTAATCCTAATCCTTTAGGTCACTAATAACTACTCTTAATATACCTTCCCTCTAGTCAATCATTATTCCTTCAACAAATAAACGCATAGGGTCTTATTGCAAGTTGTTCAAAACTCCTAGGCTTCCCCCCACTACTACTCCTCGGATCTTGGGGAACTCTTTCCTCTATTTCCTTCTTGTGCTTGTTCGATAAGGGTAAACTTTGGAAATATAGGGTTGCCCTCTTCTTTGCAAGACATCCTTCTCTTCAGAAAACTTGGGCTAGTTAAGTTTCTCTCTTGACTTCCTTCTTTTTTGCCCTTCAAATATCATTCCATGAGCTTCCCTTCTTCCACCCTTCTAACAAATTCTCTTTTTCCTTCAATAGGTTTTACTTAATGCTTGGAATTCAGCCTTTACAACCATCCCAAAAATATTCCTATTGGCTTGCTCCAAACACTTTCAACTAAACTATTGTTCCAACTCCTTTAGGAACAACCACATCCTAAGAAAACAACATCTACCATGGAGGAGAATCTTCATATGTTTTCTTGTCCCATTTATTTAGACTATGCTTCCTTGATTTTCACCTTCGTACAGTTGGGGTTATTATAGTAGCTTCTACATCCTACCAACATGACCTCAATATGGTTTGGGCCTCTCTCTTTCTTCTCCAACAGCCTCTATTTGCGCTAACCTTTGTCATTGCTTTGACCCTCAATGAAACCACTTGTTAGGGGTCAGCAGCCTTCCAATTATGAGGCTACAAATGGGCTCGAATGTTATTATAAGGAGAAACATAATATTGTCATGTTTCAATAGAGAGATAATCACAAAAGCTGACGATCATATCATCCCATAAAAAAACACCAAAACCATCCAAAATTTCCTCATATCATGGCCAACGTACGCCCTTACACCTGAACTGCCATGATAAAACAAGATCAAAACAAAACCTCTTTCTCTATTTAGAGCTAGGGTTCTTAGGTTGTGGTTGCCTCGGACCCTCCTTCTCCTATGATGTTATGCTCTTGGATGTGAGGAATGAGGTATCTCCTCCTTCCTATTTATATCAAATCTCTTGTGGCAATGTCTAACCCTTAAGGGCATGTCCTAAGTCCAAAGGCGGCTTGATTTTTGTGCCACAAGCCCACACAAAAAATACTAATAAATTAATTTCTATCAATCCACAAGGCCTCTCTTGGTTCTTGAGTGAGCCGTTTATCCTTTAAGGGTTCTCTACAATATCCAATTACTGAGTCATCAAAACTCTCCTCGGTTTTGGGCTCACTCCTTTGGGTGAAAAACCCAAACCTTGGGTTCTTAGCCCTCGAGTGACTTTGTGGTGCCAATTCCTCCACAAGCCTATCCCTTAGGGTTTGGTACCCCCCCAGTACAACGAATCACTCAACATTTAGTCCATTTTAAAAAGAGAGCATGTCATCAAATAAACTCCACGTAGCACCATGTATCCCTCCTACCCCATGTCGTGTTGTGTCACCATCGTATGAAGTCCATAGGGCATCCTTCATTGTGGATTGGGTTGCATAACGGCTTAATGTGTTAGTTATGTGAAATGGTGGTTGTTAGCCGATGGGCGATGTGGTGGGTCCACAATTCAATATCATGTGATGGGTTTATATACCTTGCTCTTCGCTTAACTCTTTTGAAATCCTAGTGCCTTTGAGGCCCAAGATCTGGGCGGGTCCACCCACTCGGGTCATGTTAGGTGGAGTTCTTGATTGCATATTCCTCCATGAGAAACTCCTTCATAATCATAATTTGGTTACGTGACCTTGTGGGGTCCACCCACTTACAACATATTGGGTTGGGTATATTTAGTCGCGGCTCACCCATGTGACTTCTCCACAAGTTCGATGGCTGGAAGCAACTTGGTGGGGTCCACAAGGCTTTGATTCTGCTAGGTTGGGTTCCACCATAAAACCAAAAAACTTACCTCCCATGAATATATGTAAGTTGTAGTCGATGGCCAATAGGTTGATGGTGGATAGCCAATGTGAGAATCATATGGCATGGTTACGCTGGGGCAGGTTCTATTCCTTCCTGATGTCGAGGCTCTTCTTAAATGCAATTGTGCATTACACCATACTACTATTCCACTTCATTGAGCGATATAAATGCCAAATTTAGTTTTTTTAAAACAAAGGTGATTTCCCCACGAAATCCGGTGATCTACATGCTTATGGCACCAGAGCCGAGGTCACCGAACCCCAAATTTTTTCATAATAACCAATAGCGGGACCCGGTGTCCATAAAATTATTCCTTTCATGCTAATTTAGTTTCCTTGAGCTTGTAGCATATTAAATTATGTTTCTTGTCAATATTCACTAGTCCTTCCTTGCGGGCATCTTTGCAAACTAGGAAATCCTTCTCTAGGTCTATTATTCTTAGAATAAGTACACGCGTGAGCAAGTATTTGAGTTGCAAAAAATTGGTTAGATGCTTTCACATTTTACGATTGAAATTTCACTAATATATTTTATAAATCTATGATTGAATGTCAATATTTATCAAACCTTGTATGAATCACCAAAATATCCAACAATAGCATGAAGGATATTACCTTCACCAGAATTTTTAGGGAGTGGAACCACTCTTCATTATGTCCTTGTTTATTTTATGGATCCAAAACTACTCTGTTTGAGTTGAAATTTCCCAAATATTTTATTTATTTAAAGAGCTCACATTTTTTATGTTTGGCATAAAATTCGTGTTCCCACAACAATTGCAACGTTTCCTTAAGGTTCTCTTCATGTTCTTTATTGGTTATTGAAATGCTTAAATATCATGATAAAAACTAACATAGACTTCTCTAGATATTGGCTAAGGATATTTTTCATTGAGCATGAATGTGGATGGGCATTTGTGAGCACGAACGGCACCACCATGAATTCACAATGCATATCTTGTCTTGAAACATGTCTTAACGTATCTACATATTTATTTATAACTTTATGATAGCCATATCTTATATCTATGCTTGGAAAATTTTGTGGCTCTTTCGGTTAGGTACGAATGGATCATCGATTATGGGTAGAAAGTATTTATTCTTCATTGTAGCTTTATTTAACTTTTGATAATAAATGCATAAATGCGGAGTGTGACATCCTTGTTCTTAGAGAAATAGTGCTAGGGATCTCCAAGGTGATATGTTGGGTCCTATTTTACCCTTTATCCAACATTTATTTCGAGTTATAATTTCAATTATACCAACTTAGGTGTGCTCATGCCATATGGGGCTTTAGAAACTAGCACAAAATTGGGAATCAATTTAATGGAGAAATAACTTTCCCTCTTAGGTGCTAATCACGACACTTCTGAAGAAATACATCATTGTATTGTTTCGGAATAGGAGTGATCTTCTATTCTATTTTTTTCTTTTTGTATTACACTAGTTACTTGAATAATGAATAGGGAACACCCTTTTGGTTGCATTTATTCACTTGAAGTGCTAGATTTTCCTTACGGAGACAATATTCCTTATTCTATGTAGTAATTTTTCCATTCCTCCATCGTTAAGGCATTCTAGCAATTTACTATAACATTTCACTTTAGTCTTTGTGGGATGCCATCCGATATATGCACCAATTAAAATATCATAGGAATCCAATGGTAGAATATTAAATGCAATTGTTTTAGGCATGCATATTAGTTTCAAATGGCACGAATCCACCAAATCAATCATTTTATTTTTACTCCCATGTTGGTTAGACTAGCCACTATTTTGTATATAGTTTCCTTTACAAAGAACATTTTTTTTTGCAAATTTGGGTAGAAATAAACTGAAATTAGAACTTAACTTTGATTAAAATTGAAATGAAATGGTTGAAAACCATACCTTCCATTTCGTTGCGCTAAGGCTTGATGATTTGTTTATTTGTTATCCAATGCGCATAAATTGAACCACAAAATTCACTATCATTTCTTCTCGAGACATTGTACAACTTCTTTATTATATCTTGTGGTGAGGGAATTATTTTAACATTTGGTTCTCTCCACATCCCCATGTAATATCCCAAAATGGGAAAGACAAGAATATAGAAACACAATGAATTGAAATCGCAACAATGTAAACATAAAATAAATACAACATAAAAATATGTAGAATAGTTGAGCCATTTTATTAATAGGAGGTGAAAATAAAAGTCTGGCCGATTATAAATAAGTAGACTAGAGTGACTCACAGGAAGTCCTCTCAAAGCATGCGGTGCGTAGCTGGGCTATTTGGAGGCTATCTTGTGTTATCCCTCTGCCAAATCGTGTAAATATAACCTGCGATAGGAAAATAATGCGTATATATGGTTTTTCTAGAGCTCGGATGATGCATGGATTTTAGATCTGAGCTCTCTGATGAAAACCGAAAATAACTTGGAAAGAATTTCCGGATCTAATAATCTTGGAAAATCACCCTCTAGAACTTGCACTATAAAGCATTGGGTATGCAGAGATCATTGCATAAGTAGAAGATAAATATGACTGCAATATGATGCAATCATCTCGGCACATAGAGGGCTGGTCCCTCATGTATCTCTCCAGATAAAGGCTTGAGATCTATCTCCTCCTTCCTCACACTAGATGCGGCTCGTGAATACACAACGAAATTTGGAATAAAATGCACTATCTAGGAGGTTGAAGCTATATAGTGAATCTAGATGATGCAATATATATCAAGAATGATGGAAATAAGCTCAACGAGGTGAGGGATGATCCTACAAGATTTCAGTGAAATACTTGAAACTTACTTCCTCTTTCGGAATCTCTTTAATTTGAAGTCTTTTCAATTCTGGGGGAAATGTTCTTTGCATGGAGGTATAAACACTCATGGCCTAAATGTTGGATTCAATATTCTTCTCTGAGCGTTCTTGTAGCACGGAGTGAAAGGATAGATCCTCCGCCGGTTTCCTAGCGAAGATGCTAGAAGCAACCTCCTCCTCTCAAACCCTCGAAGAGCGAGGAAATGCGTAATTCACGGGCTTGAATGTGTTGTAAGGGGAATGAATGTGGAACCTATTCGATGATGTATGAAGCTCAAAATAACCTTCCCCGAGTTGGCACTTGAAGTCCCCCATGGGTAAGGGTGGGATTCTGCTCGGAAACGCCGTGTGCTAACTTGACAACGCAAACTTAGCTAAATAGGCTGAAGTATGCATAGAAATTTCAAATAGAAAATCCAAATTTGAAATCGAAACTAAAATCTAAAAAAACCCCTTCTATGGTTTCCTTCATATTCCTTTTATGATTTTTGAGCCTCCCTATTGTGGCCCACCTCATAATTAAGTTGCACATGTGGCCACTAGCCTCCATGGCTTGCATTATCTCTCCTTGATCTCCATGATCTCTACATTTAGTTTCCACTCTTTTCATCATGTGTTCATTTAATACACCACTTCCTCCATCGCTCCCAGTCATTAATTCTCTATTATCTAACTTGTATTCCTCCATGATCTTACTTTGGAATCCTCCACTATCCATGATCTTCCTCGGTAATGATGCATGATCTCCCACTCTTCCTTCATTAATAAGTTTATCCACTACTCCATGTAACCGATACATCTAAATAACCCGCATACACACACCAAAGTGGATTTTATTCATCTATGGGGTTTATAGGTCCCTCCACCCTCTTATTTACTTAATTAATTAGAAAAGTAAGAACTACAATATTCCAATTAAGCGATGGAAATTTGAGAATATTACAGTCCTCCCCACCAAAATGTTGCTTGTCGTAAAGAAACTACAAAATTAGATGCTACAACAATCCATCTTCCTCCCAATGGAATCCTCATATGGAGAGCCTCCCCATACGCTCCAATGTGTATGAATTCCCATCTCCATAATTGCCTCTCTAGAATGTCTAAAATGGCTTCCAAATTTGAATTTAGATGCCTCTCATCAATGAAACTCCAAGTTGCAGCCATACGTTCTTGTACAGAGCCCTCTCCTATGCATGAGATATATGAAGTGAAGTTGTTTCTTCCCAAAGTGGAAATTCCCAACTCATGATCTATCTCTCCAACCCATGCCTCTGTGGAGTATGATGTATCTCTCCATGCTCCCAAACTTGGCCCTATTGGCCTTTCTTATCAAGTATCATATCAACCTTGTGAAAAATAAGTAGAGACATATGGATGGATATGTAAAATGTCAAACCATACTCTCCTAATAGTAGTCACCATAGAAATGCCCCTCTTGGTGCATGCTGCTTCACACACCATCATCAAACCAAGTATGAGAGCCATACTCTCAATAGAAGCCACCGCAACAATGCCTCTTGCTGCCACATCACATCATCCTCAAATCAAGCATGGTGGCCATACTCTCCCAATAGAAGCCAACATAGTAAGGCACCATGTTTCCATCCTGTCATCATCTGCAAGGTATGGAGAATGCCATCCATATTCTCCCAAGAGTAACCAAAGCAACAAAGGATTCTTATTTCCACCTCACATCATCATAATGAAAATCATGGAGCAAAAACATATTGATTGACATGTAAGTCATATCAGCCCACACAACCAAGCTCCCTACCACCACCTCATGTGAGTGCCATACGATGTCCCCAAAAAAGATACATCCATTGACATAGGAGATGTCATGTGATGTCCAAAATCTCTCAAGAGTAACCAACGCAACTCCTACTGGCATCAAACTAGTGTTATGCAAGGCATGGATCATAAAAATGTGAACTATTGGGTAGTAGCCATACTCACCCAAAGAAACTAACACAACCATGCTAGCACTGCATTATCATAGATCCTCAAGTGGGTTTTCAACCCCTTGCTCATCATCCTCATCCATCCATCCCAGGTGTGGTTGATGAATCATATCATGCTCCAACTTGGTATCCACCCAATGTAGAAAACCATCCTCCTTAATCGATAATATTTTCACTCCATGATATGTTGAAGTGCACCCTCCTTGATTTCTCTCCATGAGATCCTCTCATCAGTAGCCCAATAGAACCCATAAGGTTCGAATATGTGTAGGCAGAAACTTCTCTTTGAGGCATGAGATGCTCATCAAAGAAGACTCCATCACGATAATGGAAAAGTATATCCATCTACCGAATGTCTACCATTGATCATATATCCCTATATTGCTTCATGAGTGAAGTTGTCCTCGGAATGCTCCAAGAAAAATGGGCCCTCATCTCATCACTACTTTGCTCGGTGACATCGCTGCTTAATATACATGATGGTGCATGTTGTCTCATGACCATACACAATATTGAACTCATAGCTATACATTGTACTTATTAGGACTAGGCTCGTCCCATCTCACAAAATTCCACACTTTAACACAAAGTGTTGTGTGTATCTCAACAATTAAAAACAAGGATGGTTATACATCTCCTCCTTGAGCAAGTCAAGGTCTACGTAACGATCATAGTTTTATTTTGCTCCAAATCAACAATGTGCTCTAATCCTTGGTTATGTGTTCTACGATGGAATGTCCCCACAAATCTTAAGTTGAGTTACTTAAGCCATGGAATGGAAATGTACGCAAACCTTGGATCAGATGGAAACTTAGGGAACATCTTGTTCAACCACGAGTTCCTCCAAGCTGGTGCGATAGCTTCTCCAACATTGGTAATGGTCATGGTTGCTCCTCTTCCATTGTACTAGCGATGGTATCTGCCTCCTCCTCCTCATGCATCTCATGAATCATGCATGGGACTCCCAATGTCGAGATCTCAAGACCATCTTGCAAATAGCAAGTGCTCCTTCTCACAATGCAAGTACTTCTACGGTGGTGGTGGTGGTAGTCTCTCCCTCTCTGAATTGATAATGTTGACATCATCCTTTCGTTCCTCATGTACTATCTCATCAATAATGGAAAGTGTCTCCGGTTTTATTCACTACCAAACTTCTTCAATATTTGGGTGAAATGCATAAGAAGTCACTCCACCGCATGTTTCAAATGGGCGAAACACTAATCCTTTGCTTCACCTGGGTGAAATGCCAATCTACCTCAACAACCTCTCTTTTACTAACTCTTGGGCATAGGTTGAAAGAATGCATCTAACTCTTTCCTCCAAGCCCTTACTATGCTGCTGGATGATACATCAAATGTAGGCAAGAAGAATATGTGCCTTTTTCTTCTATTGCGTTTGTGGCATCTCTTTTCTTCTTTGGTACCCCGTAAAAATTGTTAGAGTTAGATTCTCCTTCGATGCTCTAGACTATGATTTTTACTGCGATAGATATTTACTTAGGTATCATACTCCAATTCTCATCCATATCCATGCCATTCACCTTACTCTTCAAAAGAAATTCAACATAGTAGATTGTTGTGGAGCTCTTTGTTGCCGGTTCTTATGTTGCGATAGGAAGTGCTTGGACCATTCTCATTCGAGCACTTCATGGGTCTCACTTTTGCCTCTCCCTTCTCATTTGTTTGAACTCATGGAGAGATCTGCATAGATCTAGGAATAAGTGTGGAAAAACTTAATCCCTCGATCATTATAGATCTCTTCTTTACTTCTTCCTTCGATGCCATAAGATGTATTGCCTGGTGAGCTAAAGATCAGACTCTGAAACCAACATAATATCCCAAAATGGGAAAGACAAGAATATAGAAACACAATGAATGTAAAATGCATCAATGTAAACATAAACTAAATAAACCATGCAAATATGCAAAATAGTTAAGCCATTTTATTAATAGGAAGTGAAAATACAAGTACAACGAGTGCTCAAAATAAGAAAGCACTCAAAGCCAAATAAGTAGACTAGAGTGACCTTGAAGTCCTCTCAAAGCATGCACTACATAAGCTTTGCTAGACTATTGGAGGCTATATTGCGTTGTCCCTCCTGCAAATGGTGTAAATGGTGTAAATATAACTTATGGAAGGAAAATAATTCATATATCTAGTTGTTCCGGAGAGCTTAGATGATGTCGAGATTTCGAATTCGGGCTCTATGATGAAAACCCAAAATAAAGCAGAAAGGATTTCTAGATCTAATCATCTTGGAAAATCACCCTCCTAGGGCTTGCACTGTAAACTGTGGGTATACAGATCTGTTGCATGAGCTGAAGATAAATATTATTGTGCAATATGATACAATCAACTCAATGCATGAGCTAGTCCTTCCTTGAGATCTCGAGCTAGAAGCTTGAGATCTATCTCCTTCCTCCTCCACTAGATGTTAACTGTGAATACACAAAGTTGGAATAAACTACCCTTTCTAGGAGGTTGAAGCTATACCCTAATGCTATATGCTACAATATATCTCAAGAATGATGGAAATAATATCGCCCAACAAGGTGAGGGATGATCCCTCATGGGGATTTCAGTGAAATCTTGAAACTTCCTTCCTCCTTCGGATCTACATCTGGAGCTACGCAATTCACAGGGAACTATTTGCTACATGGAGGTATAAATTGATGGCCTGGTCTGAGATATCAATATGATGCTCCTAGAAGACTGATCTTGAAGCACAAGGTGAAAGGATGAATCCTCCACCGGTTCCTGAGTGAAGATGCTAGAAACAACCTCCTCCTCTCAAACCTCAGTAGATCATGTTCCTAAGGGCGAATGTGTTGTAGAGAGGGGCTGAAAGTGGCACCAATGCACACGATGATATAAATAAATAACCTTCCCAGTTAGGCACTCGAAGTCCCCCATGGGTAAGGGTGGGATTTCCGCTTGGAAACACCCATGTGCTAAACATCATTGCGGAGACTTAGCTAAACAAATGAAGTGTGCATAGAAATTTCAAATGATAAATCCAGGATTTGAAATTAGAATCTAAAAATCTAAAAATCCCCCTTCTATGGCTGCCTTCATTTTCCTTTTATTCTTTGTGAGCCTCCCCTAGCCTTGGCCCCCCTCATAAGCACGTTGCACATGTGTCCACAAGCCTCCATGAAGACTTCATTGTCTCTCAGTCATCATCTCTACATTTATTCCCTCTCTCCATCACGTGTGCATTTAATGCACCACTTCCTCCATCATTTGATCATTAGTTCTCTATGATCTTACATTTATTCCTCCATGTTCTTAATTTGACTCCTCCACTATCTCCATGATCTTCCTCATTAATGATGCATGATCTCCACTCTTTCCTTCATTAATAAGTTTCTCTACTACTCCATAATGCTGATCTACTTCTAAATAACCCACATACACACACCAAAAGTGGATTTTATTCATCTATGGGGTTTATGGGTCCCTCCATCCTCTTATTTACTTAATTAATTAGAAAAGTAAAACTTTATACTTATTAACTTATGGAGAATTGGGAATATTACACCCAACCATGGAATAGTAACTCTAGGGTTCCCTCTCACCTCTTCCCTTGGTTGATAGGTTGATATCTATTTAGAGCAAAAAAATTCCATTGGAAATCACCTTTATCAGGTGTGTAAAACTTGGCATATTTTCCCATATCCTTGTACCCTAAGGATTTTGTCCTTTCCATTTAAATTTGGTTTTAACTTTATTCGTCTAATATGTTTGGAATTGACTTTATGCTTGGACATATCATAGCAATAATTGACCTTTACGATGGTGTCCTCCAATGTAATTGGTTCATAAAATTCAATTCTATCTTGGTATGATTGTGGTAACCTTGAGGTATATACGAATAAACACCTTCTCATATTTTATGTAAGGTTACATACGTTAGTAGTTCCAAAACTTGTTGTTGTAGTCATCCAAGGTGAGTTTCCCTAGCTTATTCTCTTGAAATTATTTGATTTTTATATCATAGCACCTTTCAAATAGTTACTTTTCCCATAAATATTTCTCAAGTATTTTCCAAGCCAATACCTTTTCTTTTATGCCTTTGACATTTCTAAGATCTTTCCACCATATGCTATGCTCTTTTCCTTTTAAGTAAAAAATGGCTAACCTACCCTTCATATTTTCAAATTAGTTATGGAATCTAAAGTACCTTTTTAAGCCTAAAATCCAATCTTATGCTTATTCACTCTTTCAAATATCTCCATCTAAGGCAAGGGGTTTTTCTTTCTTGGATTATTTTGGAATTACTGTTTTTCTCACTCCTTTGATGGTGATGTCTTTTATAGTCTTGATTGTGGCACTAGATAGTGGGACGTCACTATTTGTTTGTCTTTACGGGTTGAGTGGAGTTCCTCACTCTCACTATGTCTTGACTTGTCGACATGTTCCTATTCTTGGACTTGCTACCTTATGACTTATTGATTTCTAATCCATGATTCTATATTTTAGATGGGATTTGCTTGGATTTATACCTATCCAAATAACTAGCACCAATTTCATGTTTCCCTTTGCCTTTCTGAGATATGAAAGATTTTAAATATCACTACATTCACCTATAATTTCCTTTCTTGAGCTCTAAAAATATTTTCATTTTCAACCTTACAACTCCTCAATTCAATTCTCAAGGTGATGGTATCCATCAATTCGAGGAATTTTATTCGACCTCTTTCCAATTGAATCTTCCACCTGGTTAGGGTGGATTATATCCATGTTGTATTGTACCATTTTATTGTGTTCACTCTATTTTATATTGTATACTATGTCTTCTTATGTGTTGTCACACACACACACACGGACATTGATTTTCAACTAAATAAAGTATAAACATATTAATCGTAGCATTGGTATTCCAACACCAAGCATGTTAACTAAAGCTATTCAAATAACAAAACTCATTTCAATTACACATTCCCAAAAACAAAGGACATATAATAATTCCATCAAATTTATAAACTTCTTCAACTATTGGTTTAATTATCATTCATACAACAAGTCATTTACACTGCGTCGATATTCGTCCGAAGTATATTATGTGTGTGAGCCCCTTCGGGTCCGGTGTTGAACTTTAGCTCTTATAACACTTTGTATTAGAGCTACCAAATTATTATTTTAGGTCACATACAATCCAAGTGTTGAACCTTAGCTCTAATATCACTTTGCCTCGGTAATTTTTATCTTCTAGGGACCATCCGATCCAAGTGTTGAGCCCTTAGCTCTAATACCACTTTGCATCGAGCTCTCAATTTTATATTCTAGAGCCCAACTAGTCCAAGTGTTGAAATTTAGCTCTAATGCTACTCTATAACTCCTCCACCCTTGTCCCATCTCGGACAGTGACCTGAGATATATTTGATTTGATCTCCAAGTGTGTAATGAAGAGTTTAAAACAACCTCTTTTTCTCAAATTTTTGTGTATCTTAATCCTAATGCCACTATTACATTCAACTTGTCGATAAATTTCCGGTGATATAAATTTTACCTCCAATCAAGTCCCAAATAGAAAGTTATGACAACATAATTTAAACCAATTAAAATAGGCTATGCCATCAAGGGAATCTCCATGTGGTTCACATACCACCATGGGCCATAGGGAAACCCCACAATTGAATCGAGTTTCTCAATGGGTTAATGTCTTAGTTATGTGAAATGGCCAATGACCAATGTGGGGGTTCCATAAGTCTGCATGTATCATCTTGGCTCTATAAATATTTCTCTCCACTTAACTCTCCTAAAATTCTAGTGTCCCGAAGGTACGAGAGCCCTAATGGGTCCACTCACTTATGTCATGTCTAGTAAAATTTTTCTCGACCTACTTGCCACGGAGTGGATCATTAACCTCATTAATTTCATGCAAGGCTAGCTTGTGGTATTTGAAGGCACACAATATCCCTTAGACATGGGTTTCTTAAAGTTGTCCCCTCCTTTAGTTAGCGATCACAAAAAATAATTTTAATTGTTTACAACATATTATGTCAGTCAATATTCTGGCTCCCACATTGGCATTATATTTGTTTGTTTAAATTACCAAAAATAAGGGTAAAATAAAGTGTTGTTACACTTATATTATGAACTTCCCCAAGAAAAATATCAAATGGAAAGGCTGTAGTAATAACTACCAACAATTATGATGGAGTGAGGTAGTAGTACTAGAAATTCTTAGAGATATGGGGTACATACTCTCCTTTCGAAAACTTATGATTTCCCACATAATCCTATCAATGAAATATGAGGAAGAGGAGAGAAGGTAGAGAGGAGGCACTCGTGCAAGAAATAGAGTAGTGTGAAGATAGAAGAACAAAGAGAAGGGATTAGATGTGAGGAGTATAGAGAGAGAGATGGGACACTTATGAGAAACAAAAAGAAACTGAAGTGCATGATCCTAATCACTTGGTTTTGTGAGCGAGGTCAACAATTCGATATTTATCATGAGTTAGAGGGCCACTTGGAATTCTAAGGGATTTGTTTGTGTCATACACAACCACGTTGGATGGAA
Organism: Pinus albicaulis; assembly: GCA_034641835.2. Classification (NCBI taxonomy): domain Eukaryota; kingdom Viridiplantae; phylum Streptophyta; class Pinopsida; order Pinales; family Pinaceae; genus Pinus; species Pinus albicaulis. Next base: position 1,201,327,713 of record CM076574.1, read on the forward strand.
GCACTTAGGGACTCATGGCTTAGTGAAGAGTTCCTTTGTGCTATGTGGGCCCAAAATATCCCATTACTGAGGAAAAAAATGTTGAAGGCTATCACCAAAGCACCAGAGACGAACCAAGGACTCTTAGATGGAGAAGGGCTCACTATGCCCAGCTATGGGTCCCTTTTGAATGAGAATATACCTTATCTCTAAAGGTTGAAAGAATACATTTTTAGTCTTTGTGGATGAGGAGGTTGAACTTCATCCTTACACCATTGGTATCTTGGGATATATTTTTCCCTTTAGGTGCTTTTGTGGAGAGTATATAAGAAACCACCAATAACAACTAGAAATAACTTTGGGTTTGGTGTGATATTAAGGAATAAATGAGCTTGATGAGATGAAGGAGAATTGCCTTCATGACTCCACCATATAATTCTAAGTGAGAAAATCCCCCATGGATTCATGGTATAGTTTTAGGGGGTGACCAAGCATGAAATAATGTATGATAGCTAAGATTATCGTGGGGTGGAATGTGGATCACTCTCTTCATTAGTTGCATATTTCATAGGATCTTTACTAGACAAGTACCATTCTTAACTTCATATTTGTAATGTAAACCATGTTAATGCGAAAAGAAATAATAATTGATGAAATGATATTACCTATGTTCTTTCACATTAGTGGATATTATGATCTATGTAATGTATAATTATTGATATGAATAATATATTTTCATGTAATGGTTGCACAATATTCCATACTTTTTCATCCATATTGCATCTTGATTCTTTTTCCTTTCATGTTTGTTAGTGTCGGTATTTGCATCCTTCGACCGGTGATAAAATAAACTCTTTCATGTCATGTTAAAGGGCCACATTCTAAATTTTTTGTCTTTCCATTAGGTCATCATGCAAAAATTTGGTCACTTGGTGCAGAGATTTAGGTTAAGCTTCACTCTTTTCATAAATTGCATTACTTGTTGCCTCATTTCATCACTTTGTTGGGTGTACATACGATGCGAGTTTTTGTCTAATTTCAGTCCTTTCATCATGAATTTCATTCAGTGAAGGCTTCTTCAGGTCTTATGGTTTTCAAGGTCACGCTAATCATCAATTACATGCATAAGAGCCAACAAGTAAGAAAGTGACAATAAAAGCATCTCATTATGAAAGTTTGATTTGTAAATTAATTTCAATTCAATATGTAATTTTATGTTTCTTAATATGCAATAATTTCTCATGGTTCTAAGAAGCTGCATACTCAAGGTTCCAATCAACCAAATAAGTCAATGTTCAAAATATCCACGGTGTTCAAAATCTATCAAAAGATCAAATCCAAATATCGGGTTCAAAAGGTAAAGTGCCTTGTCTAAATTTGAGTTCAAAAGGAAAGGTGGGTCCAAAATCCAAATTATGAAGATTCACCAAATATAAAAGGCCATCAAAGACCAAAAAGACACTCATTTTTCATTCTCATGCATTGAGCTCTCAAACGCCGAGTCAAAATCAAATTTTTAGTGAGAAATTCGATTTTTTTACCGGGCGTTAACGCTTTACGAGGGGAGGGCGTTAGCGCTTCTCCTTAATGCATTGCGATTTTACAGGGGAGGTGTTATTGCTTCTCCTTAAGGAGTTGCACTTTTTACCGAGTCATTACGCTTCTCCTTAAGGCGTTGCGCTTTTATAAACTTTCTCCCATGACTCCAAATATTCAATGCAACTTCTCCAAACATCAAACAAGGGTTTCTTAGGTCAATGAAAGTAGGTTACACCTTCATTAATCCTCCCTTCGGTTTATGATTGTAAATTCATGTTCTAAACCCACATCATTTATGACTTCATCTGTTTTTGAGAAAGAAACCCTAGTTTTTACCATTGCAAACTAAAGTGGTTTCCCTGAGACCCTATTTTCCCTTACCACACTCTAAAATCACTCCCCTTGTCCTACATTACCCTATCACTTATCTCCAACTCCCATTTTCCTAAAAAACCTAATCCTAGGTTACATTTTCCTAAGCAACCATACCCACCTCTACTAACCAATCAAATTCCCTACCCTGTCTCCCTAGGATTTTTCTATCCCCCACCACTTCCCCTAATATCCCTAAATCCATTCCCCAATTCCTAAATTTTCCTACACTAATCTCGAAGCTCCCTAAACCTACTATCCTACCCCTTTCCCTTCCCCTTCTCTAGTGTTTGGAAAAATGACAAATACTATGGAGGAGGAAAGACATATTATGGAGGAGGATATAGACATAGAAGAGGAGAGGAGACAACAAAAGGAGAGCGGGGGGGGGATTTTGGGGCTCGAACCATCCAACACTAGAGAATTTTTGAAAGCTACCACTTTAAATCACTTAATTTCTTTAAACATATGTGTATTTGTTTTGACTTGACGAAATGGTACTACAGTACAACATCCTGCAACGACGAGTTTTCATCTCTAACCTCAAATACAATCAAGTGATCGTTGGAAAAGTTAACCTTCACCATCTCCATAGATATTATTTTTGCAGCCATAGGGATACCTAATGTGGGTGAGAAGTGGTTTTAAGGCCAAAGATATAGATACCTAACATTATGAACCATTTCTCAAGCCAAGGTACAAAAAGGATAAAAAGAAAGTCTTTCCTTTCGGCCTCCTACTTGACAGTTTTTCTCCCATGATGAAGATCATCATGAAGTATTTCACCTATGAGGGAAGATTCTCCGGACATATTCCTATCACATCTGAGTGCTCATGCATTTCACAAGGGTGGAAATTTCTCAACATCCCCTGCTATTTGTACATGGGTATTGATAAAATGTCATAAATAGTGCGAGAGCAGAGGAAGTATGAACATCGGATGAACAACCTATTTCATCACGCTCTAATAAAAATAATTGTCCTTCATCATCTCTAATCTGACTAAATATTTCATCGGAAGACCTTTATTGAGAATTATGCCTTCAATAATCCACCACCTCGTACAACCTGAGCCAGTTCCCACCACCGGCCATCGAGTCTCTCAAAGAAAAACGGGGGTCATCTAGCAAGGCTACAGTCGAAGAGGTCAAAGAAGTAAAAAAGTTAAAAACCTATCATGGGGACCTAGGAAAGTGTTTTCTCCACGAATTGTGGAAGAAGCCTTGCCTTCTTCATCGAAATAAACGGAGTACACCGGGATGAAGAAGGAAGAGATAGGCACATCCATGAAGAGGAAGACCTTCATGAGGAAGAAATAGACTTTGATTTGATGGATTTGGATGATCAAGATGATCGGAGAATCAAATCTGATCATCAAATAGAAGGATGCCATGATCAAATAATTGTAGGACAATGTGGCAAAGGCTCAATTTGTCATATCATTCCTTGAACAAGAGAACAATAGGTGAAGAAGACAAGCAAGTACTCATGGAGCTAGAGCTTCTAAAGAGGAAAAAAATACAAGACACCAAGGGTAAGGCAATGATGGAACTTGATGATTCTGACCATGATGATACTCAAAACATCAAATCAAGAAAAAAAACAAGAAGGTCTTAGAGAGCTCTACAACAACAAAAACATGAGGCAAAGCAACTTAGTTTTGAAGAAAATTGCCAAAGAAAGTTGAAGATGATAGAGAGGTATGGCTAGAAAAGGTAAACCTCCACCTTGGAAGATCATCGAGAAGGAAAATAAAGATAATTAAATGCTTAGACACATTTCCAAAAAGTACATTACTAGGAACAAGTCTGTGACATCAAGCTCAAGCGGTTGAAGGAGAAATACAATCAAACCTAATCAAGCAAAAGGAGGAGAAGATAAAATTGATATCCTTGTTGATACTTTCATGATTGCTTGAGCACATCATCGAGAACTTAACCACACATTTTTAAAGGTTTTTACATTAATTTTTTTCAATTTTGGGTATTTTGACAATTTTTGACAATTTTCGAAAGCCTGATCACTTGTCGAAAGTGCGGCGCCTAGGGTGTTGCACTTCTTCTGAGAACTTCAAATGAAAAATGGCCAAAACCGTTGGCTTCGAGAAGGCCTTATACATCAAATTTTGGTATTGGCACACCAAAATTGGACATTATTGCAGGATCGTAGCCCGAAGACACACTAAAAATCACCTTTCGCCTCATTTTTAGGTATTTATTGCGCTTTGACCAGTGTTGAGAGATTTGTGAGGTTTGATGGCCTTAAATTAATCATTTTTAGAACTTAAGGGAATGTTTGGAAACTAGACAAGAGAAGCTTTCCAATTAGCTATCATGATCTCAATTTGGACTTCAGGAAGGCCTCCAAAAGTAGCCTTCAGGTGTGCTGTACTTGTAGGGTGCTACACTTTTGATTTTTTGATATTTTCAAAATTTTCCAAATTTCTCGATTCTTGATAAATTTTTGAGTTTTTACTATTGTAATTCATCCTTGTAAATGTAATTATGACCTAAATAGTATATATGGTAGATACATTAGGTAAAAGTGGATTTTTGGCTAAATGAATCGAGTTTCTGCGAAGAAGATTGGGGATAGTTTGTTAGACTTCTACCTGTGTTGGGTTTCCAATTGGGCATTTTGTGGATGGGTTCCTCAGGATTGATTCGACCCTTGAGCTAGGGAGAATCATTTTTTGTCTATATTATTCACTTCTTTTCGCATATCGGGTTGGTTGTTGTTGGATTAACCTTGGAACACTTTGTAATCATACTTTTATTATGTATGTATTTGAGTTGCGGCTATATTGATGGAATTCATGTGGTAAATGATTTGGCATTGTTTCTTCTCTTATTCTTAGAAAATTTTTGAATATATTTTAGTTATATTATTCTATTTCTAAATTTAAATATTTCTAAGTCGGAAAATGAGAATTCACTAATTTTATGCCTGCATTTTTTGGATGGATATTTACGGTTGTTTATTTTCTTGTAATAAGAAAAGAATTCATAGCTCTTGTGCTCTTTTCTCAAAACCTATCGGTATAAACCATCTCATCGGACCAACCTCTTGTGTTGATTTTTTTTTCCTACCTTGCTCCATCGGATCCACATAACCAATTATGATCCTTGTTTGCCCACGACCTAATTTTTTCCTTGACCTATTCACCATCCAACACACTCAAGTAACTAAACAAATAAAACCCCTGTGCTAATATACCTAGCCTAATATCTTATTGATCAGTCATATTGGTTGAGATCCATTGAAGAGAGCCTTGTCCTTCTTTGAAGAAATAATCTGTTGAGGAATATAAATAATTACCGAGAGGAATAATAAAACATAACCAACAACAAAAACACATAAACATGAACACGGATGTTTATCGGGAAAACCCACCAACTTTAGAGGAAAACCAATCCTAATGAAATTTCATAGCACGACGTGAAAACCATGACCAATGCGACTGTGTAGACTTCTTCAAGCTCACCTCCGAGTCTTGTCTTACGATGAGGTATTCCATGCCTTTATAGGCTCATTACATCATTACCATGGTAGAAAACCATGGGTGCACAATACCATGTACTTACAAAACTACCCATTTTTTAGCCTCGTCAACCTTGACTCTAACCCCAAAGTCAATTTACCTAACATTCCCCCTTAAAATTGACTTGGGGTTTCTTGTTCAATCCGGCCAATTGCTAAGTGAGAAAACCCCTCTCACTCTAGTCCTTTCCCCCTAAAAGTTTTACCCGGGGTAATTCTTCACTTGACATCCCCCTTATCACCTAGAAGTGTAACCCGGACTTTACTAGTGATTACCCAAGGGTATGCATACCATACCGAGTCTTTAAATAGTATGCCCATTTACATGCGAAAAAATTTGGCTCTATTACTGTGATTTTTTTCATTGTTGCTTTTCTAGCACATCCTCTCTTCTTCTAAGCCTCGGCCTCATGTCTCCTAGAACTATCAAACCCTTGTTGTATACTATTCCATCTCTTTCCATAAGCATGGCTATTCATCTGAAATTTTCTAATCTTCTTGTTAGCTCAAAGAATACCTTGATGTTGTGGGTTGCGAATCACTTGACTACTCAAGATTATGACATGCTGCCAATCAACGCTCTTGTCCTTACTCATAGAGTCTACCGTGGCAAATAGATCTAAGTGCTCTCACTCGATTGAATCCATCTATAAAAATTCCATGTTGGGTCTCAATGACTTCCCCATCATTTCCAAGGTGCTTCTCAAAATGCCAATACAATATCCATAGCTTGCACGACCAATAACTCGTCCATTGCCTCGATGGCCACCAATTTGTCGATCGATGGCAATAATTCCCTCTGTAGGTTTGAATTTACTCGGACATATACCGCAATCAACATTTCAAGGTTTCCCTTATTGAGGTTTTAACATACGAGACATGTGCTTATACCCGGCCCTCGTCTATCCACCATCTATTCTCTCTTGTTTCCTAGGTTGTGTGCCACCACAAAACACTATCCCATCACTCCATTCACACATACGTTTGCAACTCTGCATCCAAACTACGCGGTCACAAATATCCTTCAAAGTATGACCCCAAATCGGTTCTTCACTTTCTTGAGAATGTCTATGCATGAAAATGACTCCAACACACTCCCCAACATCACACCACCTAGTTGAAATCTCTATCTATGAGTAGAAAGGCCGTCGGGGTTGTCTTTGTGCACCGCCCCCAGACTTACAGGCCTAACAGCTCTTTCCCTCTTCGATCTCAGGGAATTTCTGTGACTTATTTTGTTCTCGTTTATCATCCCACGCTGCCAGCTCTGTGTTGCTACACTCTTTTGACACTCGGCAGAAGCTCGCCGCTTGTAATAAAAAAATTTCATGCCTCATTTCGGTATTCTCCAAGACCACCATAGTCACGATCTTCCTCTTGCCTTGGCCCAAGTGTTTATTTTCACGCCCATCTCATGTTGTCGGCTTCAACCATGTACAACATCTGTATGCACAAATTCACATATGTTGATCCGGGCTTCCCTCGAAAGTCCGACGAGGAAGCGAACGTCATCGCCATGTCCACCATGCTTTCCCTGCCCGCCTTGATCTTTATCAAGCAACTATTCCGGTGGCTCCCAAGAAGAACCATGTAGATTGGTGCCTTTGTCCCTCTGTAGTGGAAGTGATTTCTCCCACATCGACTCTTTAACGTGGCGAGTCAAGTGTTCTTGTTTTCCCCTTGGCAGGCCTTTATCGCATCCATTAGTAATGTGATCGCTTCATCGATTTTATATGGACATGAACCTTTATAAGATTTCATATCTTTTGAAGTGAGCTTTATGCGACCATAGCTCTTCTAAACCATTACATTCAATATCCAAGTCTGAATCATTGCAACAAATTTCATCTCCATTTATAGGCCAATAAAACCCTTGGCAACATAAGCGTCCCTGCGAACGGATATGACTCTGATGCCAAATGAAGAAATAATTTGCGCAGAGAATGTAAATAAATACGAGAGGAATAATAAAACATAACTTGACAACAAAACACATAAACATGAACACAAATGTTTATCGGGAAAAACCACAACTCCAAGGAAAACCCATCCAAATGAAATTTCGTTCATGTAGGCAGAATACCATGACCAATCACGCCATGTGAGCCTTCCTTGCTCACCTTCGGAGCCTTGTCTTCAATGAAGTCTTCCTAGCCTTTTATAGGCTCCATTACATGCAATACCATGGGCCAAAAACCATGGGTGCACAATACCATGTTCCCCAAACTACCCATTGTTTAACCTCGCAGAAATTGACTTAACCTTGAGTCAATTTTCTTACTACCTAGTAGTGCTATGCTGGAAAAATATTGGTTTGTGGTTACCTTTGCTCGTCTCTTCTCAACCTCGGAGATACGGTGGAATGATAACATCTTGGTGACCATGCGGGAAAGAAAGTGATAGATATTCCCTGGTTGTACCTTAGTTCTTCAAATTATTGGCCTGCGGATGATAGGTCTAAGATTTTGTTGAGGCTAATGCGAAAAAGTTACGAAGGGCAAGTTGGTGAACAATGAACATTACGACCGAGGGAGATACACCGAATCAAATCCGATCCTCACCAAGTTGATGCAATCTAATATCTAGAGAGTCTTGTTCGGAAGCACGGATATCAAGCTATGGAAATTCAGTCAAATCCAATTCCATTGGTAAGATCCTCTTCGTACTTTGCAAAAGTTCTATCTCTCAAAGACATACCATTTGATTTAAAATTTGAGTTGTCTTTATTTTTGATCTAATTACGAAACCTCATTATCGTATAGTCTTTGACCCATTAAGACTTTCGAGTAAAATCATTAACTGAGATAGATCTTAGTTCTTTAAAACTTGAAGAAAATTTACCCTTTGGAAAACTAAGTACGAGATGGACTTTTGACACTAGAATGCAGGGTCAATTCTATAGACTTGGTACAGCAAACCAACTTGATGTCAATCAAAAAAATCCATAATCCAATATCATCAAAGTCGATACCCATCCCAGAGCACACTTACGGTCGATTTGTTTCTTTCTCATCTATGCCATCTACTTCATTATCTATTCGACAAACTCTTCCTATTGTCCTCCACATGGATTCATTCGTAGGAATGCTGGCCATATTTTCACCCCTCATCTACACGAGGTCAATTCCATGCACTTACAAGGTTAGGGCTAGAGACTTCCAATTTTTGATGGAAATTCTTCAACCATTGAAAAACATCACATAGTTAAAGTCAACGACTTTATTGATATGGAAGAAGTAGATGAAGACGTCCTAAAATGAGAATCATAGTTCGAGTTTTTATGGAGAGGTTAAATTATGGTTGAGATCATTAAATGAAAATTCCATAGCTTTTTTCCAAATCGGTTTGATAGATTCCTTCATATACGATGGGAGATAAATAAGAATCCATTACAAATTCTTTCTAAATACAATAATCTGAAAATAGAACCAAATGAATTAGTACAATACTTCACTACTAGATTCGAAAGTATACAATTCCATTACCAATGAGATCAAACCTCCTCCGAGGATTTTCCCTCTTACATTACCCGGATGGTTTTACAGTCCAAACATGGCCCCTTCACGAGTTAGAGAATCTGCTACATCGGATGACATGCGAGAAAAATGCAATTAGTGTAGAAGCTAATTTGTCCATTAAGAAGTCAAAAATGAAGAATTGAGAGGGGAAGTAACTATCAAAGAAGAAGCATCCACAGTCTCAGATGCAAACTGAACCTGTAAATGTAAGAACGATAGAAAGAATGGTGTGAGGATGTCTATCACTTAGAAAGGGAAACTAGAACCACAAGTTAGAAATCATAACTTGAGAGGATAACGACAACATCCTCAAGTTAGAATTAAGGAAAGGCTTGAAGGAGCACACAGCTTGACATAGCCACAACGATTCGGACACACTTACTGACAAAATATGCTCAAGAGCGTGAAAGAAGAAGAATATCATATTGTTTAAGAACACCACTTTTTACGGAAACATGGCCGGCCCATATTTTTGACATAAAATAAATATTATGTGAAGGGCTGGGTCTGCAAGGATGAAGAATATATTCTAGCCCGGGATCATCGGTTGGAGGTAGAATTTGATGATTATCGGCGAGGATAGTTGAATTCCCTCATCTCCTGACAAAGGCAATACACATTGGGGGGTAGAGATGTCCCAATAACTCCTATTCGGAAGCGGGCATCTCAACAAAAGATACTCAACCAAAACATAATTCTCAAGCTAATCGAATAAGGAAAAAGAACACGCATCTACAATTGAGAACAAGGATAATCAACCATCTACAAGCTCACTAGGTAAAGAAAAGAGGCCCCATTAGCCATCATAAATTTTGTTATACCTCATGATGGCTAGATTAGTCCATAGATTTCCAAAAACAAACTTTCTATGAAAATTTGTGAGTTTTTGGAAATCTCACTATGTTCATTATCCTCTAAAGTTATCCTTCATTAAAAATCTTCATCCAAATGCATTGTTCAAGTCATCCTGTAGATCCAAAGCTGTTTTCCAAGCTATTTCCACCATTACATCCCTTTTCATTTCCCTCATTTTATTCTTACCCCTAATATTCCATGACCTTTTTCCCTTTACAAAAATATTTTCCTTCATTAAACCTCATTTCTTCCAAATAACCCATTTAGATCATTAAAAAACCCATTCTATGGTTTAAATTCCCTTTATTCCTATCGGGAAACAAAAACCCAAAAACCCCACTTATCTAGGCCTTTAGAATATTCATAACAATAAGACCTTAAGCCCTCTTGACTTAAGCCCTTAACCCTTTTTCTCCTCATAAAACTTCACCACGTGACTTAGTTGGCACATAAACTGAGCCCTTTTATTCTCAAACCTCGGTCCCATTTTACCCCTTACGGGACCTTGCAGAGTTATTTTTAGCCCCCCTTTCCTCCGTTATTTCACCCCTTTGCCGTGTGTTTTTAAGGCGAGAAATCTTAATAAATCGATCTCATTGATCTAATGGCGGTCATCTCCCATACATCCCCACATTTCCACCCGTCGATAAAACATCCGTGACACATTTTACGACGTTACCTGCGGCCCCACCGTCCACGCTTTGCTCCACCACGACCCAATCACACTCCCTGTCCCCAAATATCATACCACGCATCTCTCTTCCGCGTTAGCTCACCCACCACCACCAATCGGCTCCCCCGGAGGTACGAGGGCCTTCATTCAATATCGCGCTCATTTCTATAACGATTTAACATCACGTTTCTACGCGAAAAGGAAGTTTCTCCTAAGGACGGTGTGTCAACCCACGAGATAGTATTGCGTCCATATGGGCCAATACCACTAACCACCCATCTCTCGCGCAAAAACCACCTAGTATTCATCAAAACCAATCTTCCACTATTTCGCGTCAACTCAAAGTTTGAGAAACCACCGGTTCTTCGTTCCTCCATGGAACCCTCCCTCCACGCATTCCTCCTCTGTAAAACTCCTACACCACATTCCTCGCCTGCAGTAGCGAGTGTTATCATAATGCGGGTTTTTATAACATTTTGATGTTTTATTTGCGAGTTTCATGGCGGTTGACCCCCATAAAACTCGTCCATGACAAAAATATAGTTGCATAGGTCGAAGGTGATGATCTTCGAGCTATTATTAATTGCGAAAGAGACAAAGGGGTTTATCTCCAAAGTCGGGTCAATGTGTTATGAGCATCGATCATTTATTCAAACCCTCCGGCCACGGCAAAGGCACTGCACGGTCAAACAAGAAAGATCGGAACAATAGAGAATGAAGACAAAGGAGTTAAGCATAAAGGTTCGAAGATTAAAGAGCAATACGCTGATTTAAAAGATTAGAACATAGTTAAAAGCAAACAAAGAAGTTTTGAAGAAGTCCGAAAGGTATTAAAGATAGCATGATGAATTATGAAGGAAAAAGTAGAATCGAACCTTAAGCACAATTTAAATAATAAATTCAAGGAAAATTGGGTTAAGAAGGCCTCGAATGAATCAAAGCGACTAAATATCTAAAAAGCCACTGTAGCCTACGTCATCCATAAAACCAATCACTTGATTATTATGACTAGAAATATTTTAAAATTGTCAAAGAATTTAATGTAAAGATAAAGATAGGCCTCCAAGTCAAACTTTTCACCTATCTTTCCTTGAAGAGATTAAGACAAAGTTATTAAACGGAGAAGTAGTTGCACACATGTTCCTACCTTATGCCTTGCATGGTTTTCAAGGTTAGGAATGCATTTACTACGTAATTAATAACACTTGAACCCTAGATGAGTTCCACCTCCTCATTTGCAACATAAATACGCATTGGAACTCATTATATTGTTGGAATTTGATGACTCTTTGAAGTAATACACAGTCTCTTGAAGTTGAAGGAAATTGATGTTTTGGAACTTGTAGATGTCTTGACTGTTTGTTGATGAGGAAGACTCTGTCATTGGATCCACCGGCTTAGGCATTGGTGAAGTACTCTAAATGCAGTATATTATTATTTCTGTTCCATTATGTTTCACCATTCTCTTTTGCAATAGAGTAAAAATTTTAGGCTAAGAAATGTCTTAGAAAGCACCTTAGTTAACATTTACTCTTCTTGTCTTAATGTTTTCTTCTACTAGGATATTCTGAGAATTCTAAATTTCTCTCTGGAATCTTATGCTTGTTTATTTCTTAAATAGTTCAATATAGTTGGTTTCAAGAATGATTTATGGTTTCCACCTTGCTTGGTGCCACTTAAAAGCTTGTTTACAAGTCTCCCTTCAAAGTACCATTGCTTAAAGTACGACAAAGAGGTTTTGTTCCGATCATGCCCTTTGTACTTTCTTAAATAATTATTTTGAAGGTCTTTATAGCTGTAATCAAAGATGTTTAGGCATTCCCTCATACATGCATGCGATTGTTGTGAATCTTGAATGTTTTCTAATCCTTGAAGGTGAAATCACTACAAGCTAAATGAGTTTCTCACCTTCTATATTTCATTAGAGAAGTTTGTCTTGGAATTATTATTTGCTAAAGTGTGGTTTGTAGAATTTATGGTTAATACTGTCTATTGAATGCCTATTCATGTTAGGATAATGTTTAAGTCCTTTGCTTGAAGTATATAATTAAAGTTCTTATTACCATTTCGATTTCTACTTTTCATTCTAAATCCTTGATGTCCATCTCATTCCACCTGCAAGACCTTGAAGATCCACCTAACCAAGTTAGATTTTCCATTTGATACCTCGATCTATTGATTGACTTGTCATGACTTCTATTTGACTCCATTGCTAATGACTTGGAGATTTCCTCATTCACATCTGTCTTGCCTAGATCATCATGTCTAACCAAACAATCAAACAAATCCATGCTTAATAACCCCAGCTAAAATCAACCCTTTACAAAGAAAAAAAGTCATATCTTTGCAAACAATTGAGAGATCCTCTGCGAGACTAGGAAGGCTAGGTCACAAGGAATCTAAAGATTGGTTTTGATGTGGCCTTGTCACTTGGTATACCAATCTTCAAAATCGAAAGGACAACGACATAGTGGCGATCACGGTGGGAGCTGGTTCATAGTTGCCTAGCAAACCCTTATAGACTCATTAGTCCTTCGATTACCTCGGAAATCAATTTGATAAGCCATAGAGTAGATTACGTTTGTTTCAACATCTTAGCTAAATGATGAATCGGGTATAGGACACTCTTACGAGCCATAGAACCATATAAAAACTCAAAAAAACCCAAAACATTTCAGATTGGTTTTCAAATAAATCATTAGTGGTGGACCATAAAACATTTTTACCTTCGGAAAAGCTAAAAATTTCCACAGCGACTCCACTAGCCTAGTGACCTATTTCCTCACTAATACTCGATTTCCTTAAGGCTTGTGTTAACCAACCTTGAAGGATTACGAAGTCTGGTCCACTTTTAGAAATTCTTAAAACATTGTGAGAAGATAATATTTGAAACTTGATCCTTAAGCTTTACCCTCTCCAAAATTTTGAAATTAAAATACGCTTCCCCTTAGGATACATACCGGATATCACCTTTGGACCCCAATCCTCCTACAATATTTGATGACCCGGAAGAAAAGATTTTGTGGCAAAACTCTACATACGGAAATTTAAGCACAACATTAGGACTATCAAAGAACAATATCTATCCCCGAGAAAAACCTTACGGTCTTGAAAAGATCCTCTACTTTGTGCCCTCTTCAAAGAACCTATTTAGAAATGATCTCAAAGTGATTTGAACCAAGGCCGACTTTGGAACCACGAGATTTGCAACAAAGCTCTAGCGGAGAGAAACCTCACCTTCTACTCCACACGATTCTTGACTTCTCCCGTATTCTGCTCCTTCCATAACAAATATGTTCATCATCGGTTTGCGCTTCAAGTGTCTCCTCCACTCCCATTCACACATCCACTATCCAAAGCACTCTAGCTCGGCCCACTTTTCTTTGTTATAAATCCACCTCTTGTAAATCCCCCATTATTTCCTATCATGGCGACATGGTATGCTCCACTAGTGTTACCACAACCTCTAGTTCCTTCACCAATGAATATCAATCCAAAATTCCCCATTTCTTTGGAAATGAACCTACTATTGCTCAACAGCATGTAGATAATATGAATGATACTTTTATTATATGGAAATAGAAGAAGAGACCATTAGCACTTCTGAAAATTTGTGGAATTTCCGACGGCTAATGCGTCGCTATTCCGACACATAGTCGTCACGAGAAGCGATAGTTTGAGGGCCAGAAAAAAACATGGTTCATCATAATGTCGTAATTTCGATGCCTCGACAAAGTGTCACAATAGCCACACCTTTTCGTCGCTTCCAAGCCAAGCGTCGCTCTTCCGACGTTTACCAAACCGTCGCTCTTCCGACGTTTGTATAGTGTCGCAATTCTGACGAAATGTGGTCCGAAGTTTTGAACGTCGCTCTTCCGACGTCTTTATACTGTCGCTCCTCCGACGTTTCCAAACTGTCGCGATTCCGATGCCCTACAAAAGTGTCACAAGACCGACGCATTGCAAAAGTGTCGAAAGACTGACGCTTTCCAGAAACATCACAATATCGACGCCAGGAAGAACTGTCGCAATTTCGACGAAATGTGGTACGGCGTTTTGAACGTCGCTCTTCTGACGTCTTTATACTGTCGCTCTTCCGACGTTTCTAAACTGTCACAATTCCGACACCGTACAAAAGTGTCGCAAGACCGACGGTTTCCAGAAGCGTCCACACTTTCCAAATGCGTCGCAATACCCATGCCAAGAAGAATTGTCGCAATATCGATGGATGTCGCAAGACCAATGAAAGTTGAAATCGTTCAAAATGTCGGAAGACCGATGCTTACGAGGCGTCGGTATACCGACGTCGGGTTCAATTAAAAAAAAAAAAAATGAAACTTTAAAACAGGACAGTAAATCTCCAATATTTGTTATGAATTGTGGGCGTTCCAATTCTTATGAACATAATTCGACCGTGAAATATTAATACCTCTGTTGAAACTTAGTTAGGACAAAAATAGTCGACGTATATATGTGTGGGGCCTAGCGCTAGCGGCCTTTCCACATCCAACGGTGGATAATACGTCGCTCTGGCCTTGATGATCCAACAATCCAACTGGATATCACGCGAGTTAGTTTCACGATTGTTAACTCGTGATGAGACTTGGTTTTTAAAACCACTCAAGGCCATGTGTCGGCCTATGACATTGATCGCATCCAAATGGGGAATTCTGCTTACTGTACAAAGGCGGTGCGATATGCCAGAAACCCGTCTTTACTGTGCGGTCCTCAAGGTTCCGACTACTCTTACTCCAGGTTCCGTCCGCTTACCAACGCCTTACTGCCATTGAACTCTGCCTCGTTGTTCATCCTTCGCGCGGCCATACCAAACGTACTCGGGCACGACCATTTCGGGGAGACACGACGCATTACATATGCCACGGTTTATGTCTTATGGTTCCGACAAGGTTAGTATCGACTCTGCAAATCGATACACCAGTACTTGGTTCATTCAATCGCCTACACATTCACAACAGTCATTACGAGGTTTTACCTAGCTCACGGAGGTTCGAGCACAGCATCTCCTTGCTCTACCACAGGCGCACGGGAATGTCATTAACCTAACTCACCCTCTGTTCACACAACTGATTATAGAGAAATTCCCCAACTGTTTGACACAATTATCTGTGGAATTCACCAATGCTCATAAGTCCTGAGTCATTAGCTCGTGTTCCACCGAGAAATCAACCAGTCTATATGCACATAACCTCATCACAGGGTTTCTTAATTACCACGGGATTTCAATTATCTTTCACCAGGATGCGTACATATATTCACACACAGAAAACTTACTCAATCAACGCACATATAATACTAACAGATTCCTTATATAAATGAAATTTCTTACAGTCTCCTGGTCCTCGGCCAAATTTTCGATACAATGGCCTCCTCTTCCCTGTGCAGCGCTATGCAGTTCTCTTTGCAGGTCTTCTGTGCAGGTCTATCGACTCTGTCACGGAGGTTTATTTTTATATCAATTACAATGAATCGATTCGAATTTCTCGATGACTCACAAAATCTTCAAATTCCTAACTCTGAGACTAACACTCTGACAGACAGAGACAGACTCCTAGAATTAGCTTAACTTCTGAAACTGACTATCTCTTCAGGTGCCCATTAATCATTCGAGAAGTTACATTTTCTCTACAAATTAACTAAATTAGCTCAACTATGGATAATTTCATAGGGAAGTAAAACATGAGACCCCCCTTTACATTTATTTATGTACAAAATTTGTCTTGGGCCTAATGCCCCTGCATCAGATAACATAGTGAGGGGCTAAATTTCCAGAGCTTCCATGCATCTGTAACATATTCGGAGCATTTTCATGTGTTTTAGCTACCCTTGTCACTCAAATTTATAGTATATTAAAGATGACAGATGTTTTCAGCGTAACAAGAGCCATTTCAGGTTTCATTGGAAACATTATTTAGAAAACACAGTTTGTGCAATCAATCTTCATACCGAAGTAGCACATATTCAGTTTCAAAATGACCTAATGTCATCATGTACTCAACAAGTCAATTGTTGCAGTGTCATACAACCTCAAGCCTCAAATGTCTTTACAAGTGAGCATTTCAGGTCCGATTTAGAACAAACTTGTTAGAGATTTTATTGAAATCAAGTTACATTCTAATGCTCATTTAATATAGAGATTAAGATTATGAATCTATGATGTTACTATTGTTGCCAGTATTTTTATTGTACTTGTGCCATACCCAACTCCACTAATAGTAACAACAATGTTGAATCCTGATCAGTCTCCATCCATGGGATTTTAATGGCCCTTAGATGTGAGATTCACATGCCAAATTGAATCATTTCATAGAATGACTCCACTGCATATTACTGCCTTTCAGCTATGGCTGAGTATCAATTTTACCAATTTGGCCAGCACTTGAATATAATCCTAATTACATCAAATTTAAAATTTTGAGTCTAACCCTAAGTGCATAAAATTCTGCAAAACCCACTTACGCAACAAAGTCTAGGAGGGGTTAACATGCCTATGAAGTATTTAAACATTGTTGAGGGCTAAGAATAGTTGGACTTTTCCAACTAAACAAACTCACTTTTGACCACTTCTAGTAACTTCAGCCTGTAGATTCTCTCATAAAAAGAAAGCAAGTGGTCCAATAAAAGGAAGGGGACTGGTTGCATGTTTCATTCCCTTTTTTTTGTTAGCTGAAAGATTTCCAAGAAGAATAAATCTACTGAAGCATGAAACTGATTTTGTTGTTGCCCCAACTACCACTGATATACATCACAATGTGTCATAGTTTACTGTAAGCCTCTATTGAGAGTGGGCAGCACTAAATCCAAGTAATTCCCCTCATCCCTTAAAAGACACCTCTAAATATAACTAGAAATTTCAAATAGTTAGTAAAGGAAAAGTACAAAGATATAATAGATCTGTGTTGAGCCAAAAACCTGTGCATTCACAAAAAAACTGGGATGGATAAAACTTAAAAACAATTATGGACTTTGACAAAAAAATCGTCTTATGCATACAAAATGAAAGAACCATTGGCATACTACTATGTTTACAAATTTAAGAACAGGCAGAGTGAGTCTCCAGGCAACACAGTTTCATGTGGAGACCCTAGATCCTTGTACCCACAATATCTAGTGACTTATAAAATGATTTCCAAAACAATGCCTTTGCTATGCATGTAAGAACACCACCTGTATAATGAGGGAGATGTAATATTGTCTGAGAAGAAAATTTATACGAAGTGGTCCAAGATTGTGTATTTATGGAAGATACAACTGATTTTGGCATGAAACATGTATCCAAGATTTCAATGTGCCTTATTTCAGAGCCCATTGATGATTTACTATGAAACCTAAACTTTCAAAACAAACACATTGAAATCACGGGATCTCCATCACGAATATCATAAATATTAACTGTCTTTTGGGCACTGGCAGTAGATACCATAAGAGGCCCACATGGCCTGTACCACCAATGTTGATTCTCTGGCACAACATTTGCAAAGCCAAAATTTCTCCCCGAGACATCCCTCTCTGCCAAAACTGGAGAGATGGTACTGGAAGTTGAAGTGAAGGCCTCTGATTCAGTATGGAATTCCATAATTTCTTTATTATAAAAGTCCCATGAACAGAAACCTGAGTCCAATGTACAACCTGCAGATGATGCCACAACATATTTACCAGAGCGACCATCTGAACCAACTGCTTTGATCAACTAGCAATCACCCCACATGTTTGGGGTAAGCCCATATGGAGCTTTATATTCAGCCTTCTCCTAGAGATTGGAAAAAAACAATACTGAGTATTAATCATACATCAACTTCCCTTTATGTTAAGGGAAAATTTAAAGAGTGCATAAATATTCTTGAAATCCCAATCATAGTTTCTAGAAAATTTCAACAGTTTTTGAAATGAACTACATCCTATTTAAACTACATCAAATATTTAGGCAAATCATTTTTTTGAATAGAAATTGGTGAATTTTATTTCAAATATAGAAATTTAAACCATGAGAATAATCTAACCCCTAGGATTTTCCATATTTCTAATAGAAAATCCCAAAATGTATAAATTATAACACCCATAAACCCCAAAATTAAGTACAATAATTAAAACCTCCACACCTCTGAATTTTCTATATCGTGAAAAGAGCAGCATCCATAATCATGGGAAAGAAAAAATAATTCTCCTTCTGATACAAACCATCTTGCAGTAGATGTCTTATGGCTGAATTGATTCAATCGATCCCAGGAAACCTCTTCAGTTTCTTCAATATTGCCAAAATGCTCTGGCTTGTTTTCCTGATCATCATCAAAGTCCATATTTTCATCACATTGAATTAGTTGGGGTTCATTACGATCAGGTCCAGTGCCTATTGCAGAACTCCGGACATCTAATCCAATATTGGAACTGCCATACCCGTTCCCATTAGAGATTGTAAATCATGCTTCTGGATTTAATTCGGTAAGTTCAAGAGCACTAGAACTGGATTCAGTTGATTTAGACTTGGTATAGTTGTCCTCTGATTTGTATTCCAATACAACACTATACTTGTGCTTCAACGCAAACAGAAATTCTGCAGCAATGGGATCTTCATCTATGGGGCTTATGGATCTGCCCTCAAAAAAATCCTAAATATCTGATTCATTTTCACTCAACTAATCATGCAAATCCACCCTCGTCTTCAGCACAAAAAGCTGAACTGAAGGCCAGTTTTTCAGCAATTTATGGTGGGGGTAAAGCCTGTCTTCCAGATCTTGACTATTTAAGCGTTTAATTGGTTTTTTCAGAGACCTGACCATAGAATCAAATGAATCCTGCAAATCCTGCGAAATAATAAACAATAGTAAGGCCATTATTTATTGGTTTGAAATAATAAACAACATGCCACAAACCCACATAATTAGTAAATTATTTAAAGACAATAATTCCTACATATTAAAATATAAAGTTATAACATACCGGCTCATACTCGAACATAACATCTGTATCAATATTCTTCTTCTGTATCTTCTTGATCTTCATCCAACTGATCGACATCTATATCAACATTTGATTCAGAAACAGTGTTGAAATGATCGACCATGTCATCATCATCATCAATTATGTCATTTTCAATAATATCCTCATCGACATCATCATCAATAATTGTTGCCTCATCTCCTATGCCTGGTTCATCTTCTAAGATATCTTCTTCATCTGTCAATGCATCTTCCTGCTCATCTGCCACTGCATCATCTTCTTCTTGATCAATATCATCTTCTTCCTCTACAGTATACTCTACTAGCCTTCCTCTTGGATCATATCTAATAGCAAATGACCATTCGTTCTCACCTGGAACCTATGATTAAAAGACTTGTTCGCATTGGCTTGGAAAAACATAGCGATCTTTTCCTACTTCAAAATGCGATGTTTTAACCATTGGAAATCCATTTTCATGTTGAATAAGTGTTCTATCATCATCACGTACATTCATTCGTAGCCTATACCATTTGACGTCGAATAAAACTATTTTGAAGGAATTAAAGTCACACTCAACTATATCATCTAAGAACCCATAATATCTATTTTAAAATTCTCGAGGATGTCTGTCACTCCTGGAGGAAACATTAGTGACCTGGAATACTACAGTTATCCCACTATCAGAAGTTTTCCTGTTATCATCCAACTGTTTAATGCGAAATTTATGACCATTGCACCACATAGTCTTGTGGTGTTTCAACTGCAATATTCCAAACATGAAAAAGATGCATTCTCAATTAATAATTAATCATATAATTTACGCAGCATGAAAATTAACTGAAAAATCAAACTTGTTGTCACATTATAAATATAGTATAAAATAAGTAATGAATAAAATAGGTGAATTAATTGCTTACCTTTCTATATTTCAAACCATATGCTAAATCGATTTCCCTGTCCATAACATTTCCATATTCACTACGATACGCTTCTCTAATCAATTCAGACAGTAGTTGCCATGATAACCTACCGTTGTTACGTGCTTTACATGTTTCAATCCATTCACTCATCCACTCAAGATTGTTTGCAATGTATAAAAGTAGTGCCTCATAATATTGAGCACCTGAATAAAAAAACAATAATTCACTAATATTAATAAATATTACTTATAACCATGGTAAATTATATTAATTAATAAACTATGAAAGAATAAGACCTAAATGAATATAATGATCATATTCATGATGTAAAAAAATGAAAAATTATATGTATTATACATAATAAATCTTTTACCTCTCACTTTCTTCATTCTACCTTTCCCCAACAGGTGCTCCACTTCAAATTTTTTGATGGAGTTCACATCCCAAATGCAATCCATTGCCTTCATGGCTGGCGCAGCTAATATAGGAAGATAATGACTAATATACACCATGGATTCATATACTACATATCCCTCCACCATAGAACCCTCAGGTCGTGCTCTTTGTCTAACCAAAGCCTTGAAGGATTTTAGGTGCCTCTCGACCATCCACATTGACCTTGTGTGTACTGGTCCACACATTTCAATCTCCTCAACTTGGTGTATCAAGTAGTGTTCTTGTGCATTGAAAAATATTGGAGGTAGATACTTCTTCATTTCACACATTAGCCGAGGAATTTCTTTCTTCCAATACTTTATTTCATCTTGATGGATTTCTTTCAATGACAACCATCTACAAATCATTACGCAAGGTTATTTCAATGAAACATAATATATATTTCATTACAAGTAAATTAATACATCATTTCATCAAGTACGAAAAGAAATTGTAGCAATTAGATTTTGCGTATAAATCAAAACTACTTACCTCATGTATTTACTAAGACCATATATAACTTTTTTGACATTGTTGTCGAAGTTGTTTGGGAGAGATACAGGTAGAACATACCATAACAATAAAAAATGAATCATTATTGGTTTCCAAATTAAACAGAAAAAAGGAAAATTTAAAATACGTATTCAAGCAATAACATACAAAAACGTATACCAAAAAAATTACCTTAACAAAGGTATGCCATTCATGTGTTTTCACCCCACTGAAGTCACCTTTCTTCGTTAAGATATTATTTATGTTTGAAGCAAAACCTGTTGGAAATTTAATTCTTCTAATGACCTCTTTTACATCATTGATTTGTTGTTCTGTTAATAACCATGTATTATTATTATAATTTCGACCTCCATTGTTATTTGATCTGTCGATCACACTTTTCATTGCATGATTCGATTTCTCAATGTCAGCAAAATTTTTGTCAATTTTATCTCTATCATGTGCACCATCTATGGTTCGCCATAACATTTCTGTCACATTCTTCCCGACATGCATTGTATCAAACAAATGAGCTATTTTTAGGTCCTCATAGTAGGGCAACCTCGCGAATTGAGAAGGATAACATTTCATTCCAGGTGGAAGTACAATATTAGTACCTTCACCGTGACGATGACCTTGATATTATTGAATAAAATAAATCAGAACAATATTAATTATAAAATACAATAAAATGAATTCATTAGTTAAAACAAAAATTCAAAACATTACATAAACAAATAATATATATATATATACACACAAATTACGTACCAGCTGCTTGACGATTATTAATTATGTTATATTCCAACATCCACAACTGAGGTGTCATTCTTCGTGGTTTTAATCCAGTTTCTTCTTTATCATTGAAAATATGTTTTTCAGTAGTACGATACTTATGGTTCCTAGGGAGGAAGTGCCTAAACTCATCAAACACCATCTTTCTTAACTCTGACGAATGACGATACTTCATCTTAGGGCCACAAACTGGACATGCAAATCTACCCTTTGTTTGAAGACCTGCAATAGATGGATCAATAAAAATTAATATACTATGAGATCATTTTTAAAACATGCAATATGGTATAATTTAGATAATTATGTATTATATTACACTGCAACGAAATATTACATACCACAAACATGTGTTAGTCCTGGGGCATCATGAATTGTCCATACAAGCATTCCACGACATTGAAATCTCTTCTGCTTGATTGGTTTAGTGATGTCATACATAGTGATGCCATGCCATAACTGTATTAGCTCATCGATAAGAGGCTCAATATATACATTCATATCTTTGACCTAGTTCTTACCTAATTGTTTAAAATTACGGTACATAATAATTACTACCATGATATATGTATATATAAGTAAGTAAACAAATAAAATATATAGTTATGCAAACAACAAGAGAAATGAAAATGTTACATTCAAAGAAATAATGTATCAAATACCTGGAATAATCATAGTCAACATTATGTGCTCCCTCTTTATTAACATCCAAGGAGGAATGTTATTGTTGATAACGAAAATAGGCCACACTGAGTAAGTAGATCTAAGCTCTCCGAATGGATTAACACCATCAGCTGCCAATGAAAGCCTGACATTACGAGGTTCATTTTTAAAATATACATATTTTTCCTCGATTTCTCTAAATGCAGAACCATATGCAGGCATTCGAAGAACACCATCTCCACTTCTATTCTTTGAATGGTAATCCATAAATTGTGTTATGCTCTTACACCTGAACATTTGCTGCAAACGTGGAATTATGGGAATATGACGAAGAACCTTTTGAGGCACCTTTTTGGTTAGTTGATCTGTTCGATATCTACTGGTACCACATTTCGGACATTCTGTTTTCAACGCATGTTCTCCATAATATATAATATGATCTTTAGTACATGCATCTATAGTGTTATATTCCATTCCAAAGTGTTTCATAATAGCACGTAGATCTCGATATGTTCGAGGTAAAGTATTTGGCGATGGTAACAAATATTCACCCAACAATCTACAACATAAACAAAAAGTAGTGTCTTGTAAAGATTATTAATCATATATATATATATATATATATATATATATATATATTTATATATATATATATATATATATATATATATATATATATCATATTTATTAAAACCGGAACCGGTGACCGGACCGGTGGAGCTAATGAACTAGGTTTCGAACCAGAACCGGTCTAACCGGTAGCAGTCAAATCTCAATGAACCGGTTTTAAAAAAAATACATTAAATAATTATTTTTTAATAATAAAAAAAAAAACTATTTTTAAGATTTCAACCATGATTCCAAGCCAATAGAGACAAAATATGAAAATTTTTCTCATTTATATACCATGCAAAGGTGAATATATCAAAATGGCACCAAATGCAATACATATCATCGAAAAATACATAAGCAAACTTGTTGAAGTAATGTATCAGGTTTCTCTTATATTATTCACTGTGTTTTATTGCTAAGTTAATATTATAATATACAATCTGTCCCTGCTCAGATTTGTTGTCAATTCATTGTATCAGCCTTAAAGACAATTCTGGGTTCAGTATATATATATCAGACCAGCATTTTGAAGATCTTGTATTCTTCATTATCTATGTTTGCTTGGCAATAAATTTCTATAAAAACATCTACAACACTTAGAGGTATTGAATTGGTTTATGAAACCCACTATTAGTGCTATTTGTAACAAGTTGAGAGAGCATTACAACTTCAACAGTCTGGTCACAATGTGTTTAACGAAATTTATCACTGAAAAGATTCATTAAAACCCAGAAAACTCAGTGGCCAGTTTAGTGCATTTCCAAGCGAGAATTTTCTAGTGGTCAATTTATTATTGCAAGTCACATTTTCATTAGGTTGTATGTTGTTGTCCCTTGAGTGGCGTCAGACCATTTACATCAGTCTTGATGCCATGATCAAATTTCTTGTATGCTGTGTGAAAGGTTTTGTATTTATGCTGCTGCTATGTGTGAGCAAAGAGAGAGGGTCTGACACTTCCTAGCTGAGTGTGAAATAAGGTTGTTGTTGATTGTTTTGAGAACAGAAATTGTCATCAAGTACACTTTATGAGTTGCATGTTGCTAGGGATTTTATGCTAGCCAGCCTTGTATTTATCAGTCATCATGTGTATTGTTGCTACTATAAGGTGTTGAGTATGAGTTATTAGACAAGTTTGTTGCCAGTATAATAGAGGAATTTGCAGCTCATGGAGGAGACACTGAGGAATTTGTAACTCATGGAGGAGCACCTAACCAGCCGGTTAAGTACGGAACTGGCCGGTTTATGCATAAACCGGTCGGTTCCGTACTTAACCGGCCGGTTAGGTCTGGTTAACCGGCCAAAACAGGTGAGAATAGGCTATTGACCGGGTTGCAAGGCCGGTTTCGACTAGCAGCCGTCCTGATCGGCCGGTTTTGATATATATATATATATATATATATATATATATATAAGTTATTATTTTACACATTTATTACAACTAAAAAAGGGGAAAATAATCAACATTTACATATATGTGATCATATATACATATTGCATACCTTAGGAGTTGTGTCATACATCCGTTCGACAAATTATTCATAACCTTTAAGTTCACTAGCAACAATGTAGCAGAGAGCTGGTGAACTTAAAGGTTATGAATAATTTTTCTAACAGATGTATGACACAACTCCTAAGGTATGCAATATGTATATATGATCAAATATATGTAAATGTTGATTATTTTCCCTTTTTTTAGTTGTAATAAATGTGTAAAATAATAACTTATATCTATATATATATATATATATATATATATATATATATATATATATATATATATATCTATATATATAAGTTATTATTTTACACATTTA
This sequence comes from Pinus albicaulis, assembly GCA_034641835.2. Lineage (NCBI taxonomy): Eukaryota > Viridiplantae > Streptophyta > Pinopsida > Pinales > Pinaceae > Pinus > Pinus albicaulis. The sequence goes on from CM076574.1 coordinate 1,201,352,872, forward strand.
TTAAAACTAAAAAAAGGGAAAATAATCAACATTTACATATATGTGATCACATATACATATTGCATACCTTAGGAGTTGTGTCATACATCTGTTCAACAAGTTATTCATAACCTTTAAGTTCACCAGCAACAATGTAGCAGAGAGAAGAGTTGCATTTGAGTGTTTAAAAAGTCATTCACTTGACCTTTCAATCAGAGGTACATCATAAATACCATCACTGCTATCTCCACCATCATCATCTGACTCACCATACAAGTCTTGGAGCATTTGATTTGTCCCATCATTAATGTGAACTGTCTCATTACTGTCATCATGATCTACCTCCATGGGATCATTAAATTACCTTCATCATTCGCTTCATGTTCTTCACCTTGTACAACATCATTTCCAATACTAATATTTGCTGCAATATTCTCTTGTACTGGTGCAACATCATCTAATCTACTACTATTTAGCCGTGGAAGCTGGTTGATCATCTGCAAAAAGTTGGGGGGCAACTGTGCCTTTATGGAAATTACAAACATTAATAATTAAACATTAGTGCGCATATAAAAAATATTAAAATAATATAAAATTTTACGATATAATCAAAATGAAGATAGATAATTAATTACCACAGGACGATAGTCATTCAATCCACCATAAATGTGCCCATATTTCCTACAATGCACTGTTGTTGTTGCTATTAAAACTCTAATATTATTTCTCATACAACATTTTTTACAAGGGCAATAAACTCTGCCATCACTCCTTTCACCCTTTTGAATTTTTTTTCCAGCTCCAATGTTTTCTTCCATCGATGCAAATTATCCTATAAAGAAAACAATAAATATCTCTCAATGGTGTAGAAAACCCAAGACTTGTTGAACTCAATGGGAGCTCAATATATAAGCAAAAAGAAAATAAAAGTGGGCATTTTACAAATTGTGAGCTTTTTACAAAATGTGGGCTTTTTACAAAATTGTGGGCTTTTTACAAATTGTGGGCTTTTTACAATTTGTGGGCTTTCTACAAAATTTTGGGCTTTTTACAAATTGTGGGATTTTTACAAAATTGTGAGCTTCTTACAAAATTGTGGGCTTTTTACAAATTGTGGGATTTTTTTATTCTTAATTCATTTTCTGTAGAATACTAAACCAATTTTTCCAAAATTTGAGATGCAAACTGTAGTCTCTACTACGTTTGGAAAATTGGAGGTTTATAAAATATAAACTGCGAACAGAATTGTACCACTATGATAAGAAGCTGTCAGAATCATTCCTTCTGCTTCACAAATGTGGAACTACCTTAAGAATGCTTATGGTCGATATAAATATTAGAGCATGGCAGTTAAATGTAGTAGTTATGCTAAAATACTGAATAACAGCTTGAGAGTGCTCTTCAAATACTGTACGAATGCACCAAATTAAAGTTGTACCATTACTAAAGATAAATGGCCAAAAATAGTCAATTTTGATATCATGAAGTTATGTCTTTCTCGGTAGCAAACTGGGGATAGGATGGCAAATATGAGAGAACTAAGTTCCAAGGACTAAAAAACCAAGGCCAACATAGTTCTACCTTGAATCAAAGACAAAAAAAAGCTACCCAAAAAAGTGTTTGAGAGCACCCATTGAAGCTCCTATATATAGCAGAGTCAACATTTTTCTATTGAACAAGTTTGTATAGTCAAAGCCATAGCAAGAGAAGATATCCACGATCCTAAATGAGAACCAGAGCCAAAGCTAAGACAGATCCATGTTTAGCAGAACAAGACAACCATAGCAAAGGATTTGACCACAGAACCAGATCATGAGAGATAGCAAGATTCTTGCTTCCACTGTGGAAATGTAGAAACTGTACAAGGGCTTTGCTTCCAGTAAATTTCATTGTGACAGTAATTGCTATGGTGTTGTAAGTGCTCATTAGTAGAATCTTAAAGCCATTCTGGAATTATTTTAACCTGGAGAGGGTTTTCTATGGTTATAAATCCTCATGTTCAAATTCCATTGTGGATTGGTTGTGTTTGATATTATGTTTTTACTGTCCGCAGTTGAATTTTCGCATAGAAAATTATCAGTCTAAAGTGGAGAAATTTTGCGATGTTTCTTTTGCTTCCTATTGTGAAGTATTTCGCTCAGAACTCTACTCGTTGTAACAGAGGTCTTGGGCATAGAATAGGGGACTTGGGTTTTTTGGAATCAAATTTCAGGTTAAGATGCTCATCTGAAGAATGGCACAGTGAGCCTTAGCATGGAGTTGGGAGTACCAATTTGAAGTGCAGGTAGGGCATTGTACAATAGACCAGTTATATTTCTGGACCCTAATACAAAAGTTTCTTCTTCTTTCAAAACATGTTTCTCCTTTTCTGTAACCAATGTGGATCTTGTTCTTGTTTTAATTGGGGATGGATGAGAATTTGTTATTGCTCCAGATGATCACACTCTGGGTAGCCTTGGAGGCTATTTGGGGGTGATGAGTCCAATAGGTCTCAATGAACTGTTGACCTCGCTGGGGAATACTATTGCAGTGGAATTTGATACTATTTTGGATGTTGAATTCCATGATCCTAATGGAAACCAATACCTTCAGCTCCAGTACCTGTTCACAAAAGAGGGTTCCATAGTCATTCATGCGTGCAAAGAGGGTGAATTGCAGGCATTGCAACAGGAGGTGTTGTTGTTGTTGCATTGGGCACTAGATTTTTTGTCTGGTTATATTGCAAGCGCAGATTATTGAAAAGGACAGACAAATTTAGTTCAGATATTGTGAAATTTCCTCGAAAATTCACCTACAAAGAGCTCAACAATGCTACGTAAGACTTTTTTTAAATGTGATTGATAATCGATAATTGCAAGCAAGGGTAATCCCCTTGTGAAACCCAAATTTCTGAGCATTTTCTAAAACCTAATGATGGAGTCATTGTAATGAACAAGCGCCTAGGTCCATATTACGTCGAAATCTACCAAGCACCAAGATCTATAAAAAAAATCCACAGTATCTGCGAACTAAGAAGAAGAGGCAGAAAATGTATTATGCTTACCTGTTCGAATAGTGGTTGGGGTTTACGTCACGGCAAAAATTTGACAGAGCCCATGTAGCATTTCTTATCATTGAAATTCTGGCAGTATCATTCAACTGGGCAAGCACCTGCCTCAGAGCTCCATGACTGAGGGCAAGATCCCTAAATGTTGCAGAGTCTCCAGCAATATTTCCCAAAGCCCAAACAACCTTACACGAACACCAGTTGAACTCAAAGTTGGGTAGTATTTTTTTAAATCAAATTCCAAAATTACAGACGTATAAAGATAGTTTATGCCTCTAAAATGAACGTGCTACCTGTTCTCGAACATTATCATTCCCAGAGGTAAGAAGTTCCACAAATATAGGCAGTGCCCCGTAATCAATCACAACCTTTGTATTCTTAGAGGCTCCAAAAAAACCCAAATAGGGTCAACCCTACTATAGGAGGAAGGGCCTGCAGTAAGAACTTACCATTTTGCAAGAACTGAGGGCGAATGTTGTTCTGCAAGAGCTGAGGGTGAATGCGTGCGTGATATCAGACGTTAATGTAGTTTTCAAAAAAATCATTTTTATGTAGCGCGCATTTGATTTTTAGCATTTCAAATCATTTTTATTTACATTTGATTATTGCATTTCTAATACAAGTGACAAACAAATTTCTACAAGAGGTTGAAATTTTTACTAGAATAGCCATAAAAGACTAATTAAAATGGCTTAAAATGCAAGTGGAACTTCAAAATAAATGTAATTGAAGGTTCTCTCCACTAAATTTTTGCAAAAGTGCTTACATTATTTAAGTTATCTAGGATATTTTTTTGTATTACACAATCAAAATTAAATAATGAAATAGTTGGGTAGTCTTATTGTTTCAAATTAGGACAAAATTTTCAAATGGTGACGAAGTTTCATGTGATGATTTACTGACAATATTCTCCTTTCCTATCCTTGAAAAACTATACGAGGTTCCCTGTTGCCACATGAAACCCTAACTCATGTAGCAGCATAGGACCAGTCCTCCATTTTGCCCGTCATAAGGCATTTTTCACATATTTGACGACTAGAATTTGCGGATTCCCGTTTTCCGTGAGGTGCTAGGAAGGATAGAAGACTTAATTTTGACGTTTGAAATTTTTTCAAAAACGTTCTTACGCCCTTTAATTTCCACTTACCAACAATTTTGCAACACTAGTCCTCTTCTCAATTGCAAGGCTGTACTCAAAAAGTAAGGAAAGTTGCTTTTTTGGCTCACTCAATGATCCAGGTGGATACTGGTGGCCACCCACCTATTTCACTTGGGGCCCCACCATTGTCTCTTTCAATTTTTCAATTTCGGCACAACTTACTATTTTTAGCAGTTTTTCGGGTCGTGAACTTCTGGAGCCGTTTTGAGGCCCTAAACGACGTTTTTTGGGCATCACGCCTCTAGCGAATATCATTTTGTATCATTCCATTCTAGAATTATATTTGTGGTGAAATTTTTAGTCCTCGGATAGATCTTTCTAATGATGTATCATGTGCCTCAAACAGAGATAGTATGCCAAAGTTACGTCCCTGGGAAGTTGAAACACCAATTTACCCAAACGGGGCCCATAGTTTTGGCGCTTCATCTCCTAGGGTTAGGTTTTTGGATGTTTAGGGTTATCCATTGTTTCTCAATAATAAATAGGCCCTCGAGCCTCATTGTAACTCAGTTCAGAGGCCTGTAGCCGCCACATCTCTTCTCAGAGATAGCTACCACTGCCCTAGCTAGTTTTATTTCCATTCTGTCTGTAAGCAAATTTCAGTTCTTTGATATTAATGAAATGAAGTGTTATTTCCGCTGCATCTCTGTATTTATGGTTATGTGTTTATTCTATTGTGTTCCTGCATAAATCTGGATCAGTGGTATCAGAGCGGTCTGCTTTTTCTCGATCCTTCTTTGCATGTCCCCAACGAGGTCGGGGTATAAGGAGCTAGGGCTCGATCTGGTGGAACCTTTGCAAGATCAGCCTCGCAAACCTCGACGACGCCCATGGGGGACAAAAAGAAAGATGAGGGAGCAGGAGATCCTATCAAAATATTGCTCGAGGAGGCCCTCGAAAAACAAAGGAACGCGATGATGGATAACTTTGCTCAGATCCTTCAACGGCTACCCACCGGCGGCGCATCTGCATCCAGCAGCCACTCTGGAGGCGCGACTCCTTTTAAGGTACAAGTAAATTTTGAAATTCCCATATTTGAGGGTCAAATAGATGCAGATGTCGTAGATAGATGGTTGAATCTATTAGAAGGATATTTCTCGGTTCATGACTTTTCCGATAGGGAGAAGATTATTTTTTCACTCCTCAAAGCTGCCCCCCATGTCAAGGACTGGTGGGAAACCCACTGTGAGAAAAAGGACGAGACAAAACCCTCTCTGTTCTCGGCCATACCCACTTGGAATTCTTTCCGAGACGCCGTCAAGGAACAATACTATCCCGTGGGGAGCTATGAGGACAAGTACATACAATGGACCACGCTACGGCAACAAAGGGATCAAGATGTGCATGAGCTGACGAATCTATTCCATACCCTGCGCACCAAGTTGGGTATCAAAGATTCAGAGAAACATCTGGTGCTAAAGTATCGCAGTTGTCTGCACAGATACATTCAGGAGGTAATGGAGCTCCTCGACATCTCCTCGCTTGGTACGGCATACCGGTATGCTGCCAAGATTGAGCAGAAATTCAAACAGAAGAAGCGAGACTTTGGATCTGCGAATCAAAAGCAAGGGAAAGGTGCTCCCAAACCGTAGAACAAAGGACAGAGCCAAGGCATGGTGACTCAAGACAACCTGTCGAAGCCACAAGCAAAGAACAACACCGCAAAGCCAAAGAAGGACACGGGAAAGTGGTGTGAGTTCCATAACAGCTCCACTCACAACACAAGTGAGTGTCGGGCCAAGAAGTCGTTGGTGGTCGAGATGCAGGTTTCTGATTCAGATGCATGCTCCGACTATGAATCAGAACCTGACAAGAGGAATGACAAAGGGAAACAGATTATTGATGCGAAGCCCAATGCCACTGTTGCCACTACAAAGATCCAGAAGGAGGAACCAGAAGATCCGGAGGAGGAGGAACGTCTCTTCGATCCACTCCCAGATGTGGGTAAAGGGCTCCCCGGTACAGTTCATTGTCGACAATGGGAGCCAAAAGAACCTCATTTCGGAAGATGCCGTGAAGCAGTTGGGCTTGCCAACCACATCTCACCCACATCCATACACCATCGGGTGGCTTCACCAAGGACGAGATCTCCACGTCAGCCAGCAGTGCCGCCTTCCCTATAGCATCAAGCCCTTCACGGATGAGGTATTATGCGACGTTGCTCCTATTGATGTTTCTGATGTATTATTAGGACAACCATACTTGTGGAAGCATCATGCAGTGTATGAGTCTTGGCCTCGTGCTGTTATTGTTACTTTGGGAAATAAGTTGTACAAGATACCAGAGGTACCACCTCCTGCCACTATCTCTTTGGTTACAGTAAAACAATGCAGTAAGCTCATTTCCCAAACTAGGAAATTCATTTTCCTGATGATCTGCCCCCAGGGCAAGAAGAAGATTGTGGCCACGACCTCCAGACAAGGCTCCTCTGCACGACAACAACAAATGGATAAGGTTGTGGAGGAGTACGGGGACATTTTGACCTCACCCACAGGGGTTCCTCTACACTGTTAGGTCAAGCCCCCGATTGATCTGATCCCAGGTGCGTCACTACCCAACGAACCGATCTATTGGCGCTCTGTTATGGAGAATGATGAAATCAAGAGGCAGATTCAGGAGCTGCTACAGAAGGGTCACATACGACCAAGTTCATCGCCCTGTGGGAGCCCGATAATTTATTATTGTGAAATCATAGTTCTAAATTATCTCTTATTCTGCGAGCAATGTAATCTATTAATTGTAAGCAGATTCATTAAAAAAATTCAAACTGATTTTAGCATGAATGATGACAATTTATATATTAATTGATTTTTAAGAGTATTTGTATTATGTATGAGCACTAGAAAGAAAAATCAGGACTTCATTTTCTATTTTCCTTATTTTATTGGGCTGAACTGGAGAAAATTGAATATGAATAGTGAGTTAATTGTAAGATTAATGGGCCAAGGCCATACATCAACATTGACCACAGTGGGGAAGTATAAAAGCATGGATATTCATGCAAGTATAGTTATTAATGTAAGATCAAAGTTAACTCTTAGCTTCACTAAAGAAATAGAAGGCAAATATCTAGCATCAATTGAAACTCACGTGAAAAAGTAGATGAAAAATGTACAATCATCCAATGGAGAGGTAATCTATAATTATCCAGTAAGACTCTTGGCTATGCCTTGATACTAAACTAATTCTTAATATTTTTGAATAATAATCCATTGGAATTTAGTAGGAAAACCATAGTAAATCATTGTCCAATGGCCATGCAAAAATATATAAAAAATAATATTTGTTGGTTGTTTTTCAATAGGTGGACCATGATGGGACCACTAAGAAGGTGGGGGTTCTTTTTTAATCATGGAAGTGAGGTTTAGTAGATTGATAGTCAAGTTACCTTTCCCCATAAATTTTCTCGATCAAGTTATTCATTCATTGAACTTTGATTCATTCCTACTGTTTTGATACACAATCCAATCCAGTTGAGTCTTGAGTCTTCATTGAGAACGACATTCATAGGTTGTCAAGAAAGAGGTTATCATGCACATGCACTCTTCTTTTCTTGGTATCTTTGTAACTATGTTCAGCCTGAGTTCTATATTTTTAAATTATCATAATAGTTCGTGATTATTAGGCTTTTATTTTGTCTTTTAAGAATTTTAATTTAATTATTATTAATCATTAAATTTAAAAAAATATATATCTACATATATATATAGTTATTATAGTTATTAAAATTTCAATAGAATTATTAAACTTTCAATGGTACATCAACTTTCATACATGAGAAAATAGATACTGAAAAATGGTACATCATGGTCTGATTAATTTCGCTCAGCAATTTCAAATGGTATAACATTTAGTCAACAGTAATCATTAATTTCTGCACACAGAGACTAATTTCTCTGGAAGCCTGAGATTTCTTTGGCTTGTTATTCTTATAACTACAGAGACATAATTAATAGAGAGATTGAGGACAGAAAAAAATCTTGCGCTTAGTCTCCACTACTCAACATGATTTTGTGAGAAATAATACATAGATTGATTTCTCTGAGTGCCTTAGCATTCTTGGGCTCATTTTTTAAATCACAACAACAATAAAAAATGCACTGAGGATTTGTTCTTAGTCTGATTATGCAATTTTTATAAGACAGATTATGCAATATTAATAATAAACATAAATTTATTGCAATTTAGGGAAAGCTCGTTCATGTTTTTTTCTTTATATTGGAAGGTTACTTGATTTTTGAAGTAATTTTTAGTAGATCATAGCATATATTCAGGAAATATTAGTTTGACAAGAATCAGTTATTTCTCTTGAAACTTTAGGTATTAAAATTCCATGACACAGATATATCATACTCCAAAATCCAAAGAAAATGGAAGAGCATTCAATTTTTTTAATCAAAATTTTATTGGTGAAGGGTTAATTTATTACGAGAACGTCATTAATGAAGTGAAAAATTTTAAACGTAACATTTATTGACTAGAAAAATAATGACCAAAACGTCAAAAAATTTGTGTGACGGGTAAAGAGAAATCCAAATTCCAACCCTGCCTGCCACTTGTTGGTGAGTGGAGGTTATTCACTTTTCATTTACAGCTTACCAGGTAGCTCATGTTACCAATATTTTCACATGGCTCACTTTTAGGTGACTACTTATTGTACTTCTTCTTTATAAAGAACAATTGGTAGACAATTGTATATATTATTTGAAATCTATAACAAATCCAGGCAACACAATTACAACAAATAGAAAATTATGCAAAAAATTCACCAGGGCACTACTAATGTGTGGATACCCTATCATTTCTTAGATCCTCATAACTTACCAACACCTACTATATTGGTATACACACAATATGGCATTTACCTAAAGTATTTCATATGTATCTAGAAGTAAATAAGTTGTATGACAATTGTTATGGCAGATATAAGATGTGTATTATTGTTTATATTTCAATTTTTCTTAAGTAGCATGCATGTGCGGTCCATATAGTGATTACAATTACCAAATATATTTTAGTGAATATGTGAATATGATCTCTCATTAGGTCCTAATTACTTAAAGCATCATTAATTAGCTTTCCAAATGAATAAAATATGTTAACAAATTAGTAAAAACTAGGAAAACAAGTCATGCTTTAAAAAAATATGGCACAATGAGTCACACTCTGAGATTTATTTAATTACTCATCAAGTGTCGCTACAACATATATATGATCACCATTACCACATAAATGGGACATGTGACCATAATTTTGGTTTTGCCAATGACATTCCACATCATGAGCATTGTTTAGGGTTGATTGTGTTGATTTTTTTTAAACAAATCATTTATACATTTTATGGAAATTATAGACAATTTATAATCACATTACAAGATCATGATGTATGGATATTCCTTATCATTTCTTAGATAATCACAACTTACCAACACCTAATAGATTGATATACACATCATATAGAATTTACCCCTAGAATGCCACATGTATCCTAAAACAAATTAGTTGTATGGCAATTGTTATGGTGCATATATGATGTGTATTACAGTTTATCTTATAATTTTGTTGAAGTAGCATACAACAATTTACATAGTGATATGAGAACCACTCTATAGAGTATACATTGATTTTGTACACATGGCTTTTCAGTTGCTTTTTAAGATATATCATTGGTGATGCTCACATAATTATATAATGAACCATTAAGTTGAACTATGAAATTATTCCTCACAACACACACACACATATTGATGAATTAATAATTTTTCTCATATAATTTTTTTAATCTATTTTGAAAAAAATATATATATATATATATATATATAATTATTTCTAAGAAGAACAAGAGAGAGTTCCTTACCATATCTTCGTTATAATAGCGACATTTGGAGGTAGCCGTCGCAATAACGACGGTTTGGGGCATAGTGTCGCAATTGCAACATCTTCCTCCAAACATCGCAATTGTGACACTTTGTCTAAGTGTCGGTATTGCGACACTTTTCTCTAAATGTCGGTATAGCGATGGTTTCTCAAGATCAATGGCCCAAAGTGAACCCGATAACTTACCTTTTCCCCGGACCTTTCCTTTTGATCATGGTTGTTCGCTCGTTGAATCCAGATCCGACAGCGCTAATACATTTTCACGCTCATAAAGTAATCGTTTGATGTTTTGGCAAAGCCGCGCGAAATGGGTGGTTTTTCCAAACCACCCGCGCTTACGCGTCGCCACCACATTGTACCGCGTTCGAAAAGCTAGTTTCCGCTTACCACCATTTACCCTCGCGAATACCACTGGCGATATTCCCTAAACCTCACCCGTTTAACCTGAGTTTAATGTCATTTAACTATGGTTATACCATCGTTTAATACATTCAAATTATATTTTTCATTCAAATTTTCACCTTTTCGCTTTAAACCTATAAAAACATTGCAGAACCTTTTTTCCTCAAAATCACATCATTTGAACCTTGAGAAACTTTGCAGAGCCATTTTCAACCTAACAGTACCATTTTTCGACGCCCATTGCCCTGAATTTCCATTACAAAGTACTACATTGTCCTCTGCGAAGCCATTTTCAAAAAATTGAAGACTGAGCACCTCTGCAACGTCTTCAACCGAATTCCGCTGGCTCTCCAGGTACTTTTCTTCAAACTTTCCCTCTAAGATTTCAAAATTCCTGTCGATTTCAAATAATTACCAAAGTTACTGCAAAAAAGTGTCCATTTTTCAGGGGAAACTCTGTCAAAATTCCCCTGGAATCCCTAATTTCCCTTTCTCGCAGTTTTTTCCATACCCTGGTCCATTTTTTCTGTTGAAATCGATTTTAAATACACGTTTTGAGCTTTAAATTCCTTGAATTTCCTAAAAACCCTGCTCAGAAACCCCATTTTCAGTAGAAGTTCACCAAGAAACCCTTGTTTCTCGTAAAGGAACTTAGCAAACCGTTTAATCTTGCTTCGTTCATATTAAAAATGACCAAGAAATAGGTAACCCCTAATAATGGAGGCCCAAAATCTCAAAAGAAGTCTTCTGCAAAGATTCCTCAGCCTCTATCCTTCAAAATCGACAAACCAACTCCTGCACTCACGGCTGATTCTACAGAAGTGGTGAGACCAGTCCAGCCTCCAGTCATTTCTCTAGAGAACAACCCTTTAGTTGATCTGGACTATAGAATACTAGACCCTAATGTAGAATTTAACCTGCTTGATGTCTATAATTGGTGCTATGGAAAATTAGTGGAAAAGGGTGACAAAGATATTCCAATTTGGGAATCCAATCTGCCTAGATATATTGTCCCTCTCACTCATTCTGTTCCTGACTTTATCAGATTATGCCAAGCCTATTATATGCCAGAACAAAGATGTATTGTAAACAAAGAAAAAGAGATCGTGTTTTACATCACTGAAGAGTCGATAAATTCCATGCTGCAAATGAATCATGACCCCAATTCTGCTTCCCTATCAATAGAATATTTAACCCAACTATATCTTGACTTGGATTTCAATACTAGATTCAAAATATACAAGACTTTTTGTCCAAATAAAGTTGATATTCCTAAGTTAAGTCCTCCTTTCGACACTATTGATTTCCCAGATGAAACTAGACATATTGTCTCAATGCTCTCCTTCATACTAGGATACACCAGTGATGAATTCACTGATGTGGCTATCCTAGGTTTTCTGTCAACTCTAAGCCCTGGTCAATCACCATCCATTCAGTTCAATTTTACTAGATTTATTGCTGAAATTATGCATTATCAGTTATCCAGATTATCATAAGAAGGAGTTTTCAGATACTCCTCTTATCTACTCCACCTCTTCCTATATTATCAAACAGATAAGTTTCCAATTGAATTTCAGAAAGTGGATGCAGAGGGAAAAGTTCTATCAATAGTATTTTGGTCATCTATTCTAAGGAAATGGAACAGAGAGTATAGTTTTACATATTTCAATGACTCATTTATAGCCCCTGCTATGTATCTCTTGGAAAAAGAGGAGATCCCTAGGATCAATGATGAGACAAGAAGAATTCTGCAGTTATCAGAGAGATACAAAACTACAGATTGGTATTTATATAAAAATCATACAGAAATCAGAGTGTATGGCTCATCCCTAGCCCCATATAAGTTACCTAGATTTATTACTACAAGAATATTTTCTTTAGAATATCTTAGACAACTATTGAATGTAGATGAAATCAACTTCATAGCTTCCAAGAAAAAGACCCAATTTAAGCTGAAAAATCAAATTGGGCCATTCATTATGAATAACAGAGAAGCTGCCAATGAGATAAATGTCAAACTTAAAGAGTATAAGTTCCCATGTAGTTTTACATGGAAGTATGACCCACAAGGTATTTTGAGTGCAATAAGGGTAAAATGTAAGTTGCATGTTTACTTGCATGATCCTAAGCCCCATATTCAAAGATATGTAAATAAAATTGAATGGGAGCCAAACACCCTATCTGATGATGATTCACAGGCAGTACAGGTAATACAGGTAGACAGTGGCAAAGGCAAATAGATTGAACAGACACAGGTGGCTTCTACAAGCAAAGATACTGATAATGTACATAAAAGAGACAGAGAAGGAGATAGTTTCGTAGCTGAGACTATTGAGGACATAAAATTCAGAACTCCTTATAGTAAAAGAAGCAAGTCAATAGAAGAAGAAAAGGATAAGGCTATAAATATTGATATAGATGATGAAGCAACAAGAATAGTCACTCAAAAATTAAAAGAGCTTCAAAATGTAAAAATTGGAACACAAAAAAAAGATATAGTCATGAAGGAAAACCAGGCTACTGTCGATTTGCCTCCTTCTTCTCAGGAAACTGACAATACAGAGTCAGAGATTCAGATCAGATTCAGAAAGATTAAAGAGAAGAATGAAGAGATCAAGAATAAAGCTCATTCTAGATTTCTTAAGGAAAAGCCTGGAAACAAAGACATACTTCTTTCAGCATTTGATTATTCATCCAATAAATTGGTAATGTCATTCTTGAAGCCTACAGTGGCTGAGCCAAAATCAGTGGCAGATTATTCCAAAATAGATTTTGAAGTGGATACAGATGCCATTCATGAATTAGATCAAATTGAATTTCATAGGAGCAATACTGAAATGCTATATTCCAAAATTGTCAGTAAAACTATTAAATCAATTAGGCTTGAGAAAACAATGCTCAACCTCCAAAATCAAATGAAGTTGGAAAAAGCCTCACTGTATGCTAATAATTTAAGAATAAAAGCACTAGAAGATATAGTGATTGAAGCAGGGGGTGACCCAGCCAACATTGAAGGGGAAAAAGTCTTAATTAAACAGAAAAATGAGGATATAGCTGCTCTTAGAAAACAGTTGAAGTTGCCTCAGAGTGAAAACTCTCAAGCAAAAGAAATTCTACAGCAAAAAACAGAGAATGGTGATTTAAAGCAGCTTGTACATCAAATGATAGATCAGATAAAAACAATGGAAATTCAAATAGAATCTCTAATGAAAGAGAATGAAGAGCTAAGAAAATCACAACCAATGGTCATTCCTACAGTGATCCCCACTGTAAAGACTGCTATACCATCTACTTTGGCAGAACACTTGGCACTGAAAGGAGTACTGGCAACTGCAGTGCCAATTACTTCTCTAATATCTGCCTCTTCTTCTTCATCCTCACAGAGGAGCACACTACAAGGCCAAGATAAAAAGATTCTTAGTTTGAAAGGCATTATTAAAAATTTTAAAAATTCCAAAAATGATGCCTTGATTACTTCTAAAGGACATGAGAAAAGGGCCGATTGACTACAAGAACAGGTAAAGATTCTGCAAGCACAAGTAAATCTTACAAATCAAGTGGCCTATATAAAAAATCATTTATGGACCAAAATTATTGAAGGCATGCATTCTCAATGGCCTTCAATTCAGATAATTTATGAACAGAGGGAGTTACTTCAAGTTGCTAGTGCAGAGATTGACAAGACTAAGAGGGAAATTGACAATAAACTAGCCCAAGAAATCCAACTGATAGCTTTTTTAAATAGTAAAACCAGGGAAGAGTTGGAAGAATTGAAAATTTTTGATAGAACATAAACCATTCTTCAAATAAAAAAGGTCCTGAACAAAAGAAACATAATGAGTAATCTAGAGGACCGGTGTAAAGACATGAATGTATCCATCTCAAGATTTTTAGCCAAATACAAAACATTGTTAGAAGCAGGTTTGCCTGATATTCACACATTGAATGACAAGTTAATGCCTTAGAAAGATTATGATCTAAAAATCAGAAATCATGCAAAAGAGCAAGCCAGACAACCACTGCCTAAAGGATCACCAACAAGCAAAATACTTCTTTAGTATTTTGAAAATATGTTCTTTTTAGATAATGAGATCAGGCATATGTTCACTATCAAGTCTAAATTTTCCAAGTATACAGAGGCAGATGAAAGTTACAAAAAATTGAAGACTATGAAGATCCCCTCTGCAGAAAAGTGGCAAGAATTCACATATCTGCTGTGAGTTTAATGGATAAAAAACAGGAAATTCACTTGGAAATTCATTTTTTACTGTTACCTCAAATGGTAAAAATACAGGGTTAAAGTGCACAACAACAATCAGTTCAAATTAGAATAATCAGTTCTATTTTTTCTTGTAAAAAGGTAACAACTTGCAAACTATTTTGCAGTTGTCCCTCTTTTTAAGTTTTCTTTCCTATTTTTTATTAAAACATTATCTCAATTCCTGAGATATTTTGTAAACAATTTTTTGTATAAATACTTCACAATTCAAAGTATTCAGTGTGAATAAAATTTCTCAAGACAACTATAGTCTTATTTTCTGGTTATATTGAAGTTGGTGAGTCAATTAGTGAAAGCAGCAGACTGGAAAGAGATCAAAGACATCATAGCTAAGGATTCTCATGGTGACAAGATAAGTCTCATTTCTTTCCTTGTTTTCAGTGTATTTCTTTAAAGTTTACATTCATTCATATTATATTTTTCTAGTCTATAATGATCAACTAAGGAAAAATTAAACAGGATTATTGATAATAAGCTCCCTGTTTCGAAACTTGTTGGCATTTTAATGTTTTCTACTTTGTTCGTGCTCTCTACTTGGCCATTGGCCTGTGGGTGATATGGAGTTGTAATCTTGTGCTGAATGTGGTAGTTTTTCAATGTTTCAGCTAATTTATTACCTACAAATTGTGGTCCTCCATCTGTGATTATGTCCCTTGGGAGACCATAGCGCACAAAGATTTGGAAAAGAAACTGTACTACAGAGTCCTCTGTAGCTTTTGAAACTGCCTCTGCTTCGACCCACTTAGTGACATATTCAGTTGCAACTAGGATGTATGTTTTTTGGTTTGAGGGAGGACTAATAGGGCCAAAAAAATCAAGTGCCCAGCGTTCAAATGGTTCAATCACTAGTTGAGGGTTCAAAGGCATTTCATCAGACTTCCTAGGGCATCCTGCCCTTTGGCAGCTATCACAGGCCTGCATGAATTTTTTGGCATCCTTAAAGATGGTAAGCCAGTAATAGCCTGTTCGTAAAACCTTATGGGCAGTTCTACGGTTCCCAGTTAGATCCCCTTCTTCAATCTTCTTATTTGTAGCTTAAGGATTCTTAAGTGCCCTTTTGCTCAGATTCCATCCACTCCATCAAATCAAGCCTATACATATCCTTAGAAGGTCACCTATCTTTCCCTTAGCACATTTTCATCTCTGAGCCTTATTTCTTAGTTCTGCTTGCCTAGAGAGTTGACTCCATTGCCCAATATTCTGGTAGATCCTTTTGGTTTACCTTGAAATCTCTTTATTCCCACCAATATTTTAAAATCAAACCCAAATACACAATCATAGCTAGCGGCTAGCCTAATATCTGTTACTAAAACAAAGCTAAATCATACGGAGAGATCCCTCTCTAGAGTTCAAGAAGGCTAGATCTTGAATTCCCAAAGTGGTTCTTGGTTACCCCTGGTGTTCTTAACTACAAAAATCCCTATCCCACAACTTGAGAATTACTAGGGTGATAACAGGCCTTGGGGGTATTATGATCCTTGGAGGAAACTCCCACAGCTAGAAGAGTTGACAGAGAAAATTGGATCGAGTACAAAGGTGTGGTAGGTGGGTTTTACCCTACACCAATTTTTATGGTGCATATATGATGTGTATTACAGTTTATCTTATAATTTTGTTGAAGTAGCATACAACAATTTACATAGTGATATGAGAACCACTCTCTATAGTATACATCGATTTTGTACACATGGCTTTTCAGTTGCTTTTTAAGATATATCATTGGTGATGATCACATGATTATATAATGAACCATTAAGTTGAACTATGAAATTATTCCTCACAACACACACACACACATATTGATGAATTAATAATTTTTCTCATATAATTTTTTTAATCTGTTTTGAAAAAAAATAAAAATTTATATATAATTATTTCTAAGAAGAAAAAGAGAGAATTCCTTACCATATCTTCGTAAAAAAT
The DNA here is from genome assembly GCA_034641835.2 of Pinus albicaulis. Classification (NCBI taxonomy): domain Eukaryota; kingdom Viridiplantae; phylum Streptophyta; class Pinopsida; order Pinales; family Pinaceae; genus Pinus; species Pinus albicaulis. The sequence continues at coordinate 1,201,369,537 of CM076574.1, forward strand.
ATAATAGCAAGAAAATTAATCTATTGAAATTTCATTTCCAAACATATTCATGGAGTAAAATGAAGATTAAAAGGAGATATTCATGGATTTACCTATAACATCACCTCATAATTAAGAATGTAAATGTACAATATTGATGATACATAGGTTAGGAGAAAATTGATCTATTGAAATTTCATTTCCAAACATATTCATGGAGTAAAATGAGGATTAAAAAGAGATATTTATGAATTTACTTATAAAATCACCTCATAAAAGTGTAAATGTACAATATTGATAAAATTTATTTATATATGATAAATAATAAACCTTTATCTCACATGTATCATATAATCTTATAAACAAACAATTGCACCGGGGGTGCAATCCTCAAAACTTTTAAACTGTCGAATGTATATGTACCTATTTAAAGTATTCGGGGTCCACATTACAAATGCCCAAAGTGAAATATTTACGCATATGTTATATATGAGCCAATGGTTTAAATAACTATTGGGCGGTGAAACAAAACTTATAACAAAATATTAATAAAACTATATTATACGTCCAGACTTCAAAAAAAATAAACCTGATTTCAATCACAAATTCACGTTCCAAAATAGCCTGTTGATGTCACCCTAATTTTTGACGCGAAAACTTCATAGAATACGCCATATAAAAATTCGGGTCCATTTTTTGGCTTTGCGTACGGAGGAAAATTGTGACGCGAAAATCAAATTAATTCCGCCCTATAATGTTTCAGGTCCGGAATTCCACAATGCAGAAGGGCCAAAAGATAACGCGATCGAATCGCCTACTTCCATGTCAATGGCTGATTTGGTCTGTGGTCTATGGGACCACGTTCTTTTGAATTAAAATCTCTCGCGTTTACTATTAAATTGCTCTGTTTCCAAAACAATACAGCGCTCTGTTTTTAAGTGTGCAGGGACTATGATTTCAAAACCAAAATTGACTGTTCATCAGTTTTAGAAAGCGGCTGTTTGACAGATCCATTCAAACAGATTTAGAAAGCGGCCAGAGGACAGGGTAGTTGAAATTAATATTTCAACATCGCTCATTCACTGAGAATACCCTCCTTGGTGCCTTCTTCGCTGGACTACGATGTGTTCATCAATAGTCGTGAACCCGATGTCCATTTCTTCGCCAGGCATCTTCACAACAGTCTTGTTTCCAGAGGATTTCGAGTCTTTATCGACAGCATAGAATTGTAGGCTGGACAATCCATACCTTCACAAATCAAAGACACAATTAATGGAGCCTCTCTCATTATTACTATTTTCTCTCCAAATTATGCGCAATCGCAAAGGTGCCTCCATGAACTACTCCTCGCGCTGCTCTGTAAGCCGACCATTTTTGCGAAGGCATATAACTGTCGTTAATTGCATATAAGTGTCATTATACCAATGGCAGCCAGAGCATCGCTATTGGGACCGATGCCTCCAAACGTCGCAATTGTGACACTTAGACATTGTGTCGCAAACAAAGCGTCGCTATTGTGACGGATGCCTCCAAACGTCGCAATTGCGACACTTAGACATTGTGTCACAATTGCGACGTTTGGAAGAAGTTGTCGCAATAGTGACGCTTTGGGGCGTAGTGTCACAATTGTGATGTCTTCCTCCAAACGTCGCAATTGCAACACTTTGTCTAAGTGTCGGTATTGCGACACTATTCTCTAGACGCTGGTATAGTGACGGTTTCGGGCGGGATTGAAAAAATTTGGGGAAATTTCCGACATTTGGTCAAAAGTGTCGAAATTTCCGCCAAATGTACTAGTGAATGTTAAGAACTAGTAGATATTGGGTTCTCATAGTATGACCAAGTAACTCTACAAGCCATGTATAATGCCTAGAAAAATCAATTTTCAGAAATGAGGAAAAAGGAGAAGAAGGCTAAGTTATGGATTTATAATTCCACAGATGACTCATATTTTCCCAATAAAATAGGAGAATCCAATGAAAAGAAATATTGAAATATTATGGAGTTAGCATATCAGGGTAATGACAAAGTGAAGGTCGTGAAGCATCAAACCCTCAAGAGAGAACTTGAAACCTTAAAGATGAAGGAAGTAGAGAACATTGACCAATTCATGACCAAATATATAAGAGTTGTCAATTAGCTTAGTACTCATGGAGAGATGATCAAAGATAAAATAATTGTGGAAATTTTTCTCAAAATTCTACCTAAGAAGTTTGATATGGTTTTCATTACCACTAAGGAGAAAACATTTTTCTTAACTGACAATATAAGAACTGATGGGATATATTTTTTCCCATGAATCAATAATTAAGATGAAAGAGGAGTCCTTAGAAAACACCTGCAAGACTCATGAATTCATTGGTATAGGTAGAAGCAAAGGAAATCATCAAACATAAGGAAGAACTACACTAGAATGGTTAGGACAATCAAATCAACTTAGTCACTGTCAAAATTATAGGGGGAGAGGCAGAATATGGACCAACAAGTCCAAGGTACAATGTTGCTACTATAAAAAGTATGGACATTATGAAAGACAATGTAGAGAGAAAGAATTAAAACTGAAAAAAAGGGAATAACTAACATCTCCAACACTGAAGAAGGGACATCTGAGTGAATTTTCATCTCAAGTAAAATCACTAAAGAAGATCACAAAAACGATAGTTACTTGTTGGATAGTGGTTGCAACAATCACATGATAAGTAAGAAGAAGTTTTTCTCTAGTATTGATAGCTCTACTCAATCTAAAATTACTTTAGGAGATGATTATGATATCAAAGCCATAGGAAAAGGTGTTATGTTTGTCTTGATTAAGAAAAATGAGAAGATATATATACTTGATTTATTTTATGTACCAATTCTTAGACGTAATCTATTAAGTATTAGATAATTGAGTCAACATGGTTATTATATCAAATTCAAAGGCTCCACATGAACAATCTTAGATAATTCACCTAGTAGAAGACTTGTTGCAAAGGTCCAACTGACCAAGAATACAATGTTATTTTTAAATATGAGAAGTGTAAATTTGTCACAATAATCTACACATATTGTCTCAAGCATATATGAGACTTGGTTGTGGCATATTAGGTATGATCACCTACCTTTTAGGATCTTAAGGTAAATATATGAGTAGTGCGATGACATGGATCAACAAGCTCATTTTGCCTTATTTTGTAATCATACTTATTTTGAAAAGGCAGTGAAGAATATAATTCGGTTTAGGCCATGAATGGAGAGATTGAAGCTACTGAAAGGGATGATCTAAGGGATATTGTTGATCTCCAAGTTGATAGAACCAATATTAGTGTTAAGAAGGGTGTACGAGACAAAACTGGATGAGAAAGGGAAGGTAGAGAAGTATAAGGCAAGGCTAGTTTCCAAAATATTTTCTTAGCAACCAAGTATTTACTATGGTGAAAATTTTTCTCCAATTGCAAGGTTGGATGCTATTAGAGCCGTGTTAGCCATTTCACTGTAGAAAAAATGGCTATTTTACCAAATGGATGTGAAATAACCTCCTTGAGTGGAAAACTAGAAGAGGAGGTGTATGTAGATCAACAACTAGGATTTGATGTAAAAGGGAAAGGTAAACGCCAATATGAAAAACCCATATTGCCATAGTTGAGAAAAATGAATTTACTCAAGTCCTTGTTCTGCTTACCCTTCATTCGTGCTGCAAGTGCCACATCCTCATCTGCCCTCTTCGTTGGATGAAGATCCTTGTCTCGCAACTCTTCCAAAATGAAGTTGTCCCACATCCTATAGTATTATGGAAAATTATCCCTGGAAACGATTCCTTTGATGAAGGGCTTCCATTCTGGAGTAAACTCTCATCTTTTACCTAAGACAATGTCATCAAATACAAAGTCACTCCTTCACCCTACAACATCTTGGTGGAATTCAACTTATCCTCCAATAACAATACCCGGTTCTCATTCTTATTCTAAAACAAATTCTGAAGAGCCATCCACATTTCATGTGCAATGTTCTTCTTGGACAAATGAGGTATTAGGGGATCCTTCACACCATCAAGTATTATCAATCTCGCCCTTGTACACTTCCATATTCTTTGGGTCAGTTGGCTTCTTGATGGATTTATTGGCGAACTCCTAGATTCTATTGACATGCAAGACCAACTTGATCCTTTCCTTCCATGGAATATATTTGGAAAAAACCTCCAGCTTGTCCCCATACCATATACCATTCTACAACTTCGAAATTGTAGTGAGCCCTTCACCTATAATGTGACAAACTCTCTCTTAAGTTGTACTCCATTGTGCACTATGATGATTCACTGTTTTCCAAAGAAACTCATAAACGCTTCGATACCATGTTGAAATTCCATAATCTTGGGTCTAGGATAAAATATTATAATCACTTACGCTACCAAAATAAGAATCTCAACAAAAGCAACTTTGCACAGTGGAATATAAAATAGCAGTAAATTACACATGCACAATTGTAAACAATTTTTAACAAAATATTGTACAATAATGTACAACAACCTAATCTTTGTTATATTAAACCAACTGAATAATACAATAGTCGTAGGGCTCCCTGATAAGGGATACAAGATAGAATGACAATCTCGCTGCAGTCTCTATGTCGTATGTCGACTTGTCAGTCCTTCGCTCTCGTTTTGCTCTCTGGTGGCCCTTATTCCATCAAGAGACAACACATAGAGTCTCTAGGAGGGTTGCCACCTATCACTTCTGCAAGTAACTTCTGCTACAATGAACATGGTCTGATCCAATCTACTCTTCTAGGCTGGCCAATACCTAAGCTCCAATATTCCAATCTAGTAGCCTCTTTCGTCCATCAAAGAGCTACACATTAGTCTCCAAAATTCACCCAACCTTCCGCTGTCACTGTCACTTTATGACTACTTTTCAAGGGATAATTTGGGTAGCCAACACGTTTCCTTTCACCAGTCCAATAGAAACCAATACTTCACTACAAGGTCTGCTCCTAGGAGGGACTTTCATCCATCAAGACAAGTCCTCCAAATGGCTCCCATAGGCTTCAAAAAATTCTGTCCACACATGGACACCATCCCTTGCATCAAATCAACAACCAACCATCCATACATACCTTAGTTTGTTGGTTTTTTCATTGTTTCATATTTTGCTCCTAGTTAGGGCTAATAACCCACTACTACAACCCTCTATTCTTCCTTCAGAATCACTCCATCTACTGTGACTTGGCTCCAATCTAGTCCTGTGGTCAAGCGTTGTGTTCTAGGGAGAGGTTAGTCCTTGATTGAGCCTTACAACCCTTTCCAAGCGTTACTTCTCTCCTCCACACTACTGTTTAGGCTTGCGACATCCTACAACAACCATAAACATCCCTCACAACACTGCAAAGATACCATACTACCTTGCTATAGTAAAAAAATCCCTCTTCCACCAATTCACATCCAAAAACAAACCTAAACTCCTCTCTATAATGCGACTCCTCCCTACAATAACTCGAACCCGTACCAAGCCAAAAAACACTTCAAAAATCACATAAATGTCCCACGTTTTCCTTGTTTTGTATTTATGTTTGCCTCAGAGAAGGATGGAGGGTATTTGATGCACTTGGATAGATAAAATGATCACATTCACCTTGTATTTATAGGCTTTACAAGGGCTCCCGGAACTAGTGAGTAGACATGAATTTTGGATAATTTATTTTCAAACCTAGATGACTTGAACACCCAAAAATCCATTTGTCAACTTCAAAAATTCATATCTCTGCAACCACAACTCGGAATTAGATTATTTTTGTTGCATCATATTCATCTTGACATGCACTATCATCCTCATCCATCACATTTCGAAATAGCTCCATAGTTTTTGCCTAAACAATGATGGGTGAACAACCCTAACCTTGGGTCCCAAGCCCACAAGTGACTCTTCGGGTGCTTCACCCTCCAAACCCCGAACCCTAGGGCTTGGATTACCTGCCAAACTACTAAAAAATCAATATTCCCTCTTAGCGAGGGAGGTATTTCCACTAGAAAATTTGGCGGAATTTCCGACGGCCAATTCGTTGCTATTCCGACACATAGTCGTCGCAAGAGCGACCGTTCGAGGATGGGAAAAACGTGGTTTACCATACCGTCGCAATTCCAATGCACTTAAAAAGTGTCGCACTATTGACACTTTTTCCGTCGCTTACAAACAAGCGTCGCTCTTCCAACGTTTCCCAAACCGTCGCGCTTCCAATGTTTGTAAACTATCGCACTTCCGACGAAATGTGGTTCGACGTTTTGAACGTCGCTCTTCCGACGTTTGTAAACTGTCGCAATTCCGATGAAATGTGGTCCGACGTTTTGAACATCGCTCTTCCGACGTTTGTAAATTGTCGCAATATCGACGCAATGTGGTCTGACGTTTTGGACGTCGCTCTTCCAACGTTTGTAAATTGTCTCAATTCCGACGAAATGTGGTCCGAAGTTTTGAACGTTGCTCTTCCGATGTTTGTAAACTGTCGCAATTCTGACGAAATGTGGTCCGATGTTTTGAACTTCACTCGTCTGACGTTTTTATACTGTCGCTCTTCCGACATTTTTAAGCTGTCGCAATTTCGATGCTTACAAGGCGTCGGTATACCGACGACGGGTTCAATTTAAAAAAAAAAAAACTTTAAAATAGGACAGTAAATCTCCAATATTTGTTATGAATTGTGGACGTTCCAATGACCGTGAAATATTAATATAATAAACCACCCCACAGTGCTTCGACTATAAACAATCATTTTTTTTTCACAAGAGAAAAAACGTTGTTTTGAATATATTATATGAAGTAAAACAGTCCATGAAGTCATTACATTTTCACATCTGAAGATTGGAACCCAAATATCCATCCAGAAAAGTGGAAGTCCCACCCTAGACAATGATAGAAAAACACCCCATGTCACATACAAGGACATGATATAAAACCCAGTAACGGTCCACATGGAGATTATCGACAATCTGAGAAAGCATCCAAATATGCCCGAGGCATCTATAAGAAAGTGAAATACCAGTATGTAGAATAGTAAAGCAACAGATAGAGTGCCGACATCCATTGTTCCAAATACAAATTAAAGTACCCAAAATCCTTGAAAAAAGAAAACGCTAATCATGTGAGGAGTGTGATATGTCCAAAATATAAAAAGACCATCAGACCATATCAATAAACCAGCAACATAGACCAGCATCGCTAGTTTTGAAGGCACAGTGATAAACATTAATCATTTTTTTTTTCACAAGAGAAAAAACGATGTTTTGAATATATTGTATGAAGTAAAACAGTCCATGAAGTCATTACATTTTCACATCTCAAGATTGGAACCCAAATATCCATCCAGAAAAGTGGAAGTCCCACCCCAGACAATGATAGAAAAATACCCCATGTCACATACAGGGACATGATATAAAATCCAGTAACGGTCCACATGGAGATTATCGACAATCTGAGAAAGCATCCAAATATGCCCGAGGCATCTATAAGAAAGTGAAATAGCAGTATGTAGAATAGTAAAGCAACAAATAGAGTACCGACGTCCATTGTTCCAAATACAAATTAAAGTACCCAAAATCCTTGAACAGAGAAAAACGCTAATCATGTGAGGAGTGTGATATGTCCAAAATATAAAAAGACATCAGACCATATCAATAAACCAGCATCACTAGTTTTGAAGGCGGAGTGATAAACATTAATCATTTTTTTTTCACAAGACAAAAAACGTTGTTTTGAATATATTATATGAAGTAAAGCAGTCCATGAAGTCATTACATTTTCACATTTGAAGATTGGAACCCAAATATCCATCCAGAAAAGTGGAAGTCCCACCCCAAACAGTGATAGAAAAATACCCCATGTCACATACAGGGACTTGATATAAAACCCAGTAACGGTCCACATGGAGATTATCGACAATCCGAGAAAGCATCCAAATATGCCCGAGGCATCTATAAGAAAGTGAAATAGCAGTATGTAGAATAGTAAAGCAACAGATAGAGTACCGACGTCCATTGTTCCAAATACAAATTAAAGTACCCAAAATCCTCGAATAGAGAAAAACGCTAATCATGTGAGGAGTGTGATATGTCCAAAATATAAAAAGACCATCAGACCATATCAATAAACCAGCAACATAGACCAGCATCGCTAGTTTTGAAGGCGGAGTGATAAACATTAATCATTTTTTTTTTCACAAGAGAAAAAACGTTGTTTTGAATATATTATATGAAGTAAAACAGTCCATGAAGTCATTACATTTTCACATCTGAAGATTGGAACCCAAATATCCATCCAGAAAAGTGGAAGTCCCACCTCAGACAATGATAGAAAAATACCCCATGTCACATACAGGGACATGATATAAAACCCAGTAACGGTCCACATGGAGATTATCGACAAATCTGAGAAAGCATCCAAATATGCCCGAGGCATCTATAAGAAAGTGAAATAGTAGTATGTAGAATAGTAAAGCAACAGATAGAGTACCAACGTCCATTTTTCCAAATACAAATTAAAGTACCCAAAATCTTTGAATAGAGAAAAACGCTAATCATGTGAGGAGTGTGATATGTCCAAAATATAAAAATACCATCAGACCATATCAATAAACCAGCATCGCTAGTTTTGAAGGCATAGTGATAACCTGTCAACACATAAAATAGTATCATAAAGCGGATACAGGAAATGTGCAGAGACATGTACTGTTGATATACACCTCACACAAAAAGCATCCATGATAGAGAAAAAATATGTATAAACCTAGGGTCGATTGTATGTTCTGGCTCGCTTGTTCCCGGAAATAAAAACCATCTGCAGAAACCCAGGCTCACTTGTAAGATCAGGTTCGCATGATTCCAAAATTGGTAACCATCTGTTGCATCCAAGATGTAAGGTTCAGGCTCGCTTGTTTCCATTAGTAGCCCACTACAGCATCCACCCTGTTCATAGAAAAAAGGTTCCTATAGATATACAGAGAAAGAGTATAATACATAGACCATATAAACATGGCTCTGTATTTCAAAAAACAGGTTTAAAATAGAAACAGGGCAACATTTATTTTTCTAAGTAAAGTTAATCTATTAACAGTGGGAATAAAATTACACCGAAGTCAAAAACATTGCCCAGACTCATGGCAAATTTGTCATCAAAAAATAAAAAAATTAAGAAGACTACCCTCATACGGGGAAACCAGTCTTGAACGTTTAATTTACAAAATTCAAAAATATTATAGAGGTCTAGCACAGTAAAATAATGTAAAAGCAGCCCAATTAAGTGGGCCGCGAAGCAAGAAAAAAAAATTAACCAAACTACTCCTCCGGCTCCTCGACGATTCGGCACCATCCTTCGGAAGGTCCAGGATCACTAGGTGCTACCTCCACAGTCATGCCACCACTCCCCTCCAGAAGGCCCGAATGCTAGCCGGATTTTTCTGAGCTCAGACCTGCCGGACGGGTGCATTGTTCTTCCATTTGGGCCTCCTCACGGAAAACCACAGTAATTGAAGCTGTGATTCGTGGGCGGTTCATAGAGAAATTAAAGGAAAAAAGCGCAGTGCGCGTCGTGGGAGAAGGTGAAACGGTAGGGAAATGAGGAGCAGGGGAGCCCATACGGTGGCCAGATCCTAGAACTTGACCCCGCCCACTTCTAGTATCTAGATAGCGACCTGCGTGATAATCACTGGATTGAGAAGTTGACTCGGTTGAGGGGCTGGAGGGAGCGCGCAGGGGTTGACCTCTAGTGCTCCCCCTGTGGCAACGCATCCTTTGACGCAAGCGAGGCATGGGTGTAGTCTCAGCAGTGGGCACAAGAGGAGACGGAGAAGTAGAATTCCAAGAAACAGAGGAAGACAGACAAGGACTAGACCGAGAGAAATGCAGATATGCAGCAAGGTCTAAGAAGCAGTTCAGCTGGCCACTTCTCCTTCTCGTCACAGTGAGTAGGTAGTGTAACCCAGCAACCGACTCATTTGAAAAACCATAGCGAAATGCCATTTTATCAACCCGAATTCAATGCAATCTAAGGACGCCCGTCATAATTAATCTCTGATCATTAATGAGATCCGAAGGCCGAATCATATTGGAGCATGTGGAATCGCTAACAGGAGTGGAGGTCCGATCTTGAACAGTGTTAATACTTAATGCGATTAGATGTGAAAACCTTGGAACTTAATTGAACAGCGTTAAAACTTAATGTGATTGATATGAAATCGCCACATCTATGTCCCATCGCCTTAAACGCCATCGAATGCACCCGCATCCGAGAACAGGGCAACATTTGATTGAGGACACATGGCAGAAATTGATTGGAGCAGATCTTTGTTTGGGCCGCTCGCGCAGTGGAAATCCGGACCCGAAAAATATTAGGGCAAATTTGATAATAAATTCGCGTCATAACTCTCCCTCCATACGCCAGCCCAACTTCGGACCCGAAAAATATTAGGGCGGAATTCAATTGGTTTTCGCGTCACAAAATTGGCTGACGTCAACAGGCTATTTTGGAACGCGAATTTGGTTTGAATTATGGTTTATCGCCATTTGAAGTCCGGCGAGCTCGACTTAAGAACAATTTTGTTTGATCCCATCTTATAAAATTTGTGTTGGTTTTCTTTGATAATACACATATTTATAATAAATCATGGAAATACCACACTAAACATGTGGAAAATTTATATAAATTATTGAGAACAATCATTTTTATGTAAAAATATCCAAATGTGCTTTTGGGAAATAAGAATTCGAGTATTTGGTTCATATTGTTTTAAAGGAAGGAGTGAAGTTGGAGCCTCAAAGATGCAAGCTATTACAAAATGACCTATTCCTAAGAAAATCAAGGTTCTTAGAAGATTTTTTAGACTTACATGATATTATTGATAATTTGTTAAGAATTATGCATGCATTTCAAGTCCACTCACATATCTCTTGAAGAAAATATCATTTATATGAAATGATGAGGCTACTTTGGCATTATCTCTTTTAATGGATGCCATGTCTTCTACACCAACATCGGTTGCACCTACTTTTGGTAAAACATTCATAGTAGAGTGTGAGGCACTAGGACAAGAATTTTACGTAACATTAACACAATAAGGGATATCATTGGCTTTTAAAAGCAAGGAATTCAAAGAAAATATTTGGTGAAATATACGTATGAAAAATAAAAAATGGGGATAGTATATCATTGGGAGTTACTTTAAAGTCAAGATATACCATGATAGCATAAAGTATTTTTTGAAGCTATGATTTTCATTAGAAGATTAACAAAAATGAGGAGAAAAAATGCAAAGTTTTAATTTTGAGATAACATGAAAAAAGGGTAAGGAAAATTTAGTACATGATGCTCTTTCTAAAATAGAAGAGGCCTCAAATTTATATCCAATTACATTTTCTATTCCTAGGTGGCTAGAAGAAGCTTGCCATAATGGAAAAATGAAAATAGTACTAAACTAAAACTAAAATTTATAATGGATGGGATGAACTCTATGGAGCATTGGGAGTGAAAGAGAGATATACTTTGGTGCAAATGTAGAATATTTTTATGCACGCAAGCATATTTGAATAAAAAAATATTAAGGGAGTCCCATGTCTCTCTGATGGTAGGACGCGGGGTTCCTTAAAACATCTCAAAGGATCAAAAATATATTTTTGGAAGGAATGAAGAAAGATATTCAAAATTTTGTAAGAGAAGGTCAGGTTTGCATAATAAATAAAAGAGAGATAGTAAAATCTCTAGGGTTACTTAACCATTCCACATACATATTCAAATACTAGAAGATATATCAATAGACTTTATTACAGGGTTACTGAAATATAAAGGTAAGTATTACATTTTTGTGGTCATTTATATAGACAAATTTTGTAGATAGTTTTTGTAGAGCTCAAAGTACATAAACAACAACCCAAGTGGCAGAAGTGTCCGTGAAAGAAATTCATAGTCTTCATGGTTTTCCTAAAGTAATAGTAACAAGAAACTTTTGGAAATAATTATTTAATATGAGTGGAGAAACACTAGCTGCCATGAGTTCTACATATCAAACACAATCAAATGGTCAAACAAAAATAGTTAACAAATGTTTTTAAGGTTATCTAAAATGTTACTCTTTAGAAAAGAAATCTTAATGGATGAAGTGGGTTCGTCAAGGAAGAATGGTAATACGATACTACCTATCACACATCTACTAAAATTTCCCCATTTAAGGCCCTTTATGGATATCCAACTCCTAGTATCTCATACTTTTTGCAAGATAAGTCCAAAGTATAGGAAATAGAGTCACATATAGAAAATACTAAAGAAACTTTGAAAATTATTATGGAAAACCTTCAAATGACATGAAACGTGATAAAACAACAAGGGGAACAACATTGAAGTGAAAGATAATTTGAGGGTAATTAGGTATTTTTTAGATTATAGCATTATAAGCAATCTTCATTCAAGAAAAAGAAGAATAAAGAATTAGCTCAAAAATGTTATGGCCCTAAATAATTATTCATAGGATTGCACAAGTGGTATAGAAGTTATATTTTCCTTCTTCTTGCATTCATAAGGTTTTGCATGTATCTTGCCTAAAAAAGGTTTTGGGAAAAAATATGTCAATGTAAATAGAACTTCCAAAATTAGATGAAGAATGAAAGTTGATTCTTGAACCACAAAAAGTTATAGATAAACATTTTGTATCTCTTTGACATATAACCATTATGAAGTACCTAATAAAGTGGAAAAATATTCCTCTAGAAGAAGGTACATGGTAAAATGATCAATTCGTGATGAAATACCCACGGCTAAAGGGCTCGTTTGAAGTTTTGACAAAGGTTTTGTTATATGTTTTATATAACGCACGGCGGAATAGTTTTATTGTTTGTTAAGGTCCCAGACAGTGATAAAATTTGAAGGGTAGGTCCAAATTTCAATTAGAAGGGCATATATCTATGTTTCCCTTCCATAATGAAAAGCTTTAAAAAGAAAAATTTCAATTGACCACAATAAATTATTTTTACATTTCATTTTCAGAAAGACAAAACCATCAATCTTTATATTAATAAAAGACTGTTACATATACAATAATGAAGAAGGCTCCATCTTTCATTGCTTAAATATCTCATTGGCAATGTCAATATAAGTCTTGAAGACACTATTATAAGAATTTGGATACATACCACCGGGATATAGGATATTCTTATGTGTCAGATTGTGTAATGCAATTTTGACTTTGTCTCACAAGGAGCAGCAGCATGGAGGTCTGGATTTTTCTTATAGAAATTTTTTATTATTATTTGAAACTTTGTTTATAGATATGAAGACAAAAATGAAATTATGAGCATGGTGGACAATTAGTCAAGCTCATGATGCCAAACCATGATGATGTAAGTTTGGAATTTAACATTTTTACATGTTATAGACAAATAGTCAAAATCACTGACAACTTAGTATGCCATAATTAATAATCATTCCATGTTCACTTTTGTTAATAGGTTTATGTCACACGATGATCTCTCTTCTCTGGCATTTACTTGTATTGAAGATCACTATTCTAGGAATAAGGAGTTATTTTCTCAAAAAATAACCCTAGCCAAACATTGACAATGCATCAAGGATATATTTCTATGCTTCATAAGTACATATGTTCTACTTCTAAATCATGTCTTGGAAGTGGTTGTTTTGCTGGAAATTATTCACCATTTGGTTTCATACCAAAATATTTTTCTCATTTTCAGCATCCAATACATGAAAAAGATAATGGTTTAAAACAACATAAATATTTGAAATTTTGCAAGAATTGTCTGGCACACTTTGAATATTAATTTTGAAGTCAAGTGCATGATGCTGTATAGGATTAAGTGTCATTTTGAATACCAAATGTTTCACAAAAAACTTCTCAACATGCTACCCTGCAGTAAGGATTAAATGACAATATTGCATCAACTATTTCCATAATAAAAGTGCACCTCGGCCATAAGACTAAACAACTACAAATGTTGTAGATCTAACAAGACCACACAATCAAATGTATTCCACAAGGCCAATACTTTATGAAAAATTAAAAGGAGTTTGCAACCAAAAATACCTTAGGCAACTAATTCAATTAGATACACCAAACCATCAGCAAAAAGGAAAACCAGCCTACTCAAAAGGCAAGCATTTACCTCCTTTGACAAAATTTTGAGTTCTGAAACAAGGGCCTTTATTGTTTTGTCAATGCCCCTAGTAATTTGAACGGGGTTTGCACCTACTACAACAACCTAAAAAAAAAGGTTTCATTTCAAATTATTTTCCACAAATTTAAGATACAACCATTGTCAGTTTTGTATTTCCTAAGCTCATACATTTTGACAAAAGAACCAAAATTTTTTAATACCTGATAGCAATTTTTTCACTCAAAAACTATCTTAAACTCAATAAGCCCAACCCAAAACTAAAAAACCAAACACCATAAGACCCTACAAAAATGAATAGATGATCTTAATCCAGTACTATCGACAAAAAGTTACCTTTACACCCTCACTTATTAAACCCTGTGCTATTGAATTTTAACTTCAACTGCTACAGCAGAAGTACGGATGCAGCAGCAACATTTTTTTTGGAGGTTGCTTGCACGCCATCCAGAAATTTAATTAAGCATTTAAAATTCCTGCAAGTTTTTTTTGTAGATGGCCGCAGCCATATTTCTGTACAGGATTGTATTTAAACAAAACAACCAGCATTAACGCAATTCACCAACCAGAAATTAAACAAACAGAAATTTACCCCCCAGTTTTGTAAATTCAAAAGGAGGACACGTGGAGCATTAATATTGGATTTCATGAAATTGAAGGGAATCTGAAAACTTGAAAACCGGACCCGAATTTTTTATAAGGCACATTGGATTGAGAATTCGCGTTACAAATTAGGCAGACGTTAGCATCCCATTTTGGAACGCGAATTTGGTTTGAAATTCAATTATTCAGACTTTTGAAGTCCAACGGAAAGGATTCTTTAATGTTTTGATAGTTTAATTTTATGTATGTTTTAATATATACATATGTTTTAAACATATGTTATATATATATATCATATGCGAAATGAAAGGTGGGCCATAGAATTTAGTTTTAATTTTATTTTTTTTAAAAGAGGGTTTATTATAATATGTTTTATATATTACGACATATAAAAATAAAAAGGACAAAAAAGCTTGGTAGTTTTTTTTATAGACAGTACGTAATTTTTTTATTACACAGCAGTGTGTAAAAAGTGAAATACTGAGTGTAACTTTTTAAGTGTGTATGCACAACAGTGCGAAAGTGAAAAACATAGCAGAGTGTTTTAGAGACAGAGTATGTTTGTTTTTAACAGACAGTGAGTTGGTTTTATGCACTGTGTTTTGTAACAGTCATAATTTTGTAATCCCTCTCAGTGAGGAAGAAGTGTAATATTTTTTTTTTGAGTTATTGAAGGGAATAGAAGTTTGTTTTCAAAGTATTGAAGCTCTGTCTCCTGTCAAAGAAATTTTTATTTTCTCTATGTTAGAGGAAGGGAGATTTATTCTCCATTCATTGTTATGGAATTTTTCAATATTCCAACATGTGCAAGAACAACGGATGTTGTGGTTCCATCCCTAGCTAAATCATTTGTCTTTGCCCCAACTTGCCTTACCAACTTGGCCCCAATATTTTCAACTGGGTCCTCTAATTCAACCAATGAAAAGGCCAAAACCATAGCATTGAGATACATTTCATTACACTGT
The DNA here is from genome assembly GCA_034641835.2 of Pinus albicaulis. NCBI lineage: Eukaryota > Viridiplantae > Streptophyta > Pinopsida > Pinales > Pinaceae > Pinus > Pinus albicaulis. Next base: position 1,201,385,221 of record CM076574.1, read on the forward strand.
CAATAAAAATAAAATTTGACTCAGCCATAACCCTTTCCTTTTATTGTTGTGAAAAGCTTTATGCATTACTCTAATGTGGCTAGTCCATAGGCCAAGTAGACCAGTGGGTAACAAATATGTTTCCTTTCACCTTTGAGTTTTCAAATTATGCCTACCAAATCTAAGACATTTAAGAGGGGGAACTAATACAACGTTAAAAAGAAAACCAGAGCACACATCTACAAATTACCTCCTTAGCTATTGTCACACCATCATTAACTATTTTTGGAGAACCATGCTTGCTCTCCAAGACAACATTTTTCCCTTCGCCCCAAGGGTGACTCCAACAAGATCAGCAAGTTTGTTCACACCGCCTGCAAGACAAATTGACAATGCTTTCGGTAAGTGTGCAATTGAATGCTAGACCATATGCCAAAACAACCCTCCATGAAAAATTAAAATAACACATTAAAATCGAATATAAGTGGACAAGGAAAGATCCACCATAGTGAAGTTTCACGTGCAGGTGACCTTCCTTTAAACATAATTTTTTCTCTGACCAGCAATTTTTTTTTCACTGAGCCATCCTTGTTGAAGTACAACTCCTTTTCCAAAGCTCTTGTATTAACTACCTTCTCTCTATCGCATAATCTCAGAGTCCCTCTTCTGCTTGAGCGATTAAAGGAAATGGGTTAAAAAACTGAAAGAGAAGACAATTGTCTGCCATAATTATCAAACATTGCACCCAACTTCTTCCCCTTTCCATTGTTACCCAATGAGGTAGATGTGGAAATTGTTGTCATACTGCCCAAATCAGAGGCCATCTTCTCTTATCATGAATATAGAATTACAAGATCTTCATATTAGTATGAACCTTAAAAAACATGACTCCCATTGCTAAAAACCACTTTTAAGTTGTAACATGCAAACTAAACAACTATCGCAACTTTTGGCAACTTCTGGAGCATTAAGAGAGAAACAACCAAAGAGAAATACAACCAAAATCCTCATTTTAATGAGACCGGACTATATATTTACATTAAGATAATAGAAATAAATCACGACTATATTAAGGCCAGCACAAAACAATCTTTAACCAGTGTCTCTCGCGGCCTTCAGGTTGCCATGCTAGAGGTTGCATATTTTTAATTTAAATTCTTGACCTCTCGTGCCCATCTATGAATGCATCCAATGGGATATCTACATCAAATTATCCTTTATATCCCTAAAAACAAATTCCCTACTACAAGAGCACCAGTATTGATGGATCACCCCACACCATCCCACCCACTAGAAACGGTGAAAAAGGAAACCCGAGAAAACTTCTGAAATATCTCAAGATGACTATATGGGTGGTTCTTATGAATCAAACAACCATTCAGAACATGCTCATCAATCCAAACCATGAGTATTATGTGACGATATTCAAGTAGGCACTGAATCGGATTTCTGAAGCTATGTTAGAGAAACCCTAAACTCTCACTGAAAATAGGTGAAATGTGGCACCACTCAAAGATTGACATGTGCCAATTGGTACAAGTGGTAGAAAATTGGCATGCTCAAACAATGAGGTGATGCAGGAATGACATGAGGGAGAAAATATCAGAAAAGCCCCAAATCTGGGGAACTAAAGCTCATCACCAACCTGAGATTGACAACTTTACATGATGTAACCTATGAAATCATAAATGGAAAAATCATAGTAACAATAAAGTAACCTATGTAACAATAAATTCAGATTCATCCTGGGAGTGGTAATGGGAGAAATCATAGTGAACAACAGGAAACATGCAGAGTTGCTTACAATCAAATAGATGAAAAAACACATACAAAAACCTAGATAATAATCATGAACAAGCTTAATATTGAATTATGAACTGTAAAGGAACTTACAAAATGTGACATTATGAACCTGGTCAAGTGCACAAGAAAAAATATCCTGGACATGACCCTGGTTGACAAGTTGTATTGCTCATGATGCAAGAGGATTTGTGCCTGCACTACCAAGTCAATCAAAATCCATCATTATCTATACAATAAATACAAGTAATTGATGTAGTATTTTTTACTCTAAGATACATTCTTATGATAATGTTAGAACATATGTTTAAAATGTCAAAACATACCTGAATAAGCTCCTCTTCATTTCAAGAACAATTTATTGGAGTCGCATGAACTTGGAACAAGCCTCCCACGATCTGAAAGAGTAGCAACTAAGTCAACAGTGACTTTTTTGTTGCTACACTGGATCGAGGGAGGTTTGCTCCAAGATTAAATCGCTCCAATAAATTATTCTCTACTAAACAGGGCCAACCACATGAAGGTGGAAGCTCTTATGGCCCCTCCCCCCCTCACATCACTCTCAATTCCCCAATACCCAATCTATATTTCATTTTTTACTTTCATGAGCATAAAAAAATATATTCAATAACTAATTAAAAAAAAATCAACAAAAAGTATGCAAGGAAACATTGAAATTAATGCTTAACATAAAAATAGTATGATAAATGAGTTTTTTATATAACGCAAAAAACATTCCAAGTATGGTAACGTTTGTCTTATAATAATACAATATTTTACATTATCAAATTTTCTTTTTCTTCGTCCTATTTCTAAAGCTCCTAATTACATCATCAATATCATCATGCTCTGCTCCTGTTTCGTGCCTTTCGACCCGCACTGCTGACCTAGTTGCGTAGTCACGATGTCTGGTCTCATCCAGTGACGGGGCATCGCCTACAAAAACATATAATATTAAATTTTAATTGTCAATTTTTAAATAGAATTGAACTAGTTTGGTAATATTAATAAAAAAAATTGCAATGAGATTATTTACCTGGTGCACCAGTTGTCGCCGCTGACCTAGTTGCGTAGTCACGATGTCTGGTCTCATCTAGTGACGGGGCATCGCCTACAAAATTAGATAATATTAAATTTTAATTGTCAGTTTTTAAATATCATTGAACTAGTTCGGTAATATTAATAAAAAAAAATTCAATGAGATTCTTTACCTGGTGCACCAGTTGTCGCCGCTGACCTAGTTGCGTAGTCATGATGTCTGGTCTCATCCAGTGACGGGGCATCGCCTACAAAATAGATAATATTAAATTTTAATTGTCAGTTTTTAAATATCATTGAACTAGTTTGGTAATATTAATAAAAAAAATTGCAATGAGATTATTTACCTGGTGCACCAATTGTCACCATTGGGATTGTTGCCCTGTCTTTCTCTCTGGTGGTAAGATCCTCAAGGGAAAAATTCTCTGTCATTTAAACAAAAAACGTTATAAGGACAACCATCAAGGTATAATTATAAAAAATTATAATTAGAAGTTAATTACCGTCATGGTCCTCACTGATAGTAGCATTGTCGGCCTGGTCCCCACTACAATGATCAAGTTGCACGTGAGGATCATCTACATCTGGCTCTAAAACTGGGTTATTTGCCTCGTCGGTAGTGTTGCTCCCCTGATTTAAACAAAGTTGTTAGACATTAAATTTATGGACGAAAACAAAAATATTGAAAGGTTAATGTTTTACCTTATCGGGCATTGTAGATCTTGGGACCTGCCCCAAGCTTCTGCGACGTTCAACTACAGCTTGATAGCCAAAACGGAAAGCGATATTTTTATCTTCCTCTGTAGTTTCTGTTCCGAATTCATCACCCTACATTACATATGATTGTGTATTTTTAATCATATCTGATAGGATTACAAAAACGTTGGAAGGCGATACAATTAATTATAAGATGTTTAGCTACTTAATTACAATTCTTGCGGCTAATTTCAAGTAGCCGCCCTGGCCTAGCTTGTGATGGCCCTTTTTTTCAATCCTAGCTTTGGTTGCCTTTGAGGTGTTAGGAAACCTAGCATCAATAGATTAAATTCAGATATGACGTAGCACACTTTTATTTTAGACATAGAGAAAATTAAAGCTATTAAATTAAAGTTGTAATTTACCTTGCAGGTCCAGTTGGCATTTTTCCTTCTTTCTTTGCCCTTTTCTCTTTTCCGTCATGGATGAGTGCTCTCCACTCACTCTCTGGAAATATGAGAGGACGCTCGTATCTAGGGTTAAATTGCAATTGCGTCCTATAGGTGTCCCTGGTATATTTCAAATATTTGTCGGCTACCCAAGCCACCGTTGTTCTGTCAAATGTGCCGACCCCAAAAAGGGCTTCTAGATAATCTAGAAGTTCTTTTTTCAGGTTGGAATTCTGGGAATTCCACCCTGTGCGTATGGTTGGGCCAAAAATTACCAACGCATGGCTCTCCAAAAACCTGTAGAACTCATTGTTTCCTACACAGAAAAAATAAGAAGAAGAAGAAGAAGAAGAAGAAGAAGAAGAAGAAGAAGAAGAAAAGAAAAGAAAATACGAAGAAGAAGAAGAAGAAGAAGAAGAAAAGAAAAGAAAAGAAGAAGAAGAAGAAGAAGAAGATATTATCATTAATTTAAAAATAAAAATCATGATAAATATGTTTTAGATAAAGTACATGAAATAGTTAAAATATTAAAATTTACCTGGGAGTTGTACATGTTTTATAGGGACACCTTCATCGTTCGCCAAAAATGTGCCATTAATGGTCCCTGTGGAGCTGACACGTGTAGCTCCAGGAAATGAAATAATGTAGTTGGCCATATCAGCCTCATCATTGCCAACACGTTCAACGATTGGTTGGGTGTCTGCTTGGGCAGGGTGTGTTTCTTGGCTGGCACCTAAAGGAGTAGAAGGTGTACGAGAGGGTTGCTGGGAAATATCTTGCCTTTGTGTCCCACTACCACCAACTCCGGGTTCAGCAAGTGCCAGAAAATGCTACATACAATTTTTTTTTTTGTTAGTTTAGTCAATGTAAAAATTAAAAATCAAACTATCACAATTCATCTCATGCAGAACAAAAAAAATATCCTTTTGACTTTTTATTATTACATGATATGTTTCTAGCTGGCTCATAAGTTTTTTTATCCTCTCTTCTGTTTCAGGTGTTTGAGGCGCGTCTATCAAAGTATTAAATTCCGACCTTGCATCTCATGCCTTTTTTCGCAACAAGAACACAGGAGATAGGGATGAAGAAAGCTCTTCCTCAAAGAGGGAATCATCAGGTGTACCATGGCTAGGTCTCTGCATATTTGAACAAAATTAATATTATTTCAATTATGTAAATAACTAAAATACCTGAAGATAGAGCAATGTTGGAACTTTAAATTTTCTTCCACTGGCCTCTTTCCACGATCATCCCGTCTCGGGGTTGTTCCTGTACTGCCCTGATCAGTCTGCCACATTGCAATAAAATTATAAATGTAAAAACTTGAAAATAATATCTAACTTGAAAACACAAAATGAAAACTGAAATAATTTCTAATAACACACTGGAAGACAAAGTTAGAGTTTCAAATATGCCTTGCATTGAAATCAGTCCCAGAAACATGTCATTGCACATTAAGGCACCCAAACAAGAGACGAGTTGACAATGAAGACCTTATTGAATATATTTCTGGAGCAACTTCTAGTAAACTTGTTGTGAAGACCTTGAGGAAATGTTTGGAGCAACATTGTTGAAGCTGATGGTATAGCATTGTTGGAGACGATCTTGAAGGGCCTTGAAGTGAAGCTTTTGGAGCAACTATTGAAAAATCCTTAGAGCATTTAAGTAAGCCACTTTCTATCTTCCATCACCTTTTTCCTTTCAATATCCTTTAAAAGATTTTTTTGATATTTAATGTTTGAAATCACGTTATAATTCCTTGATTATATGTGTTTGGGGACTTTCCCTTTGAAATTACCCAAAAATACCCTGGCAATTTTATCTTCAGGATGCATGTCTGACCCTATTGTTCAATATTTTGATTGATAGTAGTAAACATAGAGATTTAGGGGGCTCTTGACTTAGTTTGGTTGGGCCATTAGATCCCTAACATCTACTAGGGATAACCCTCCTTTAGTTTGAGGAGAGCTAGCCCGAAGTGAAAAGAGGTTGGTGAGGTGAAAATGGGGCTATTGAATTACACATGGTATCACACTTTAGCTTTAGGACTTTATCTTGAGAAGTGCGATATTTTGCTATATCAATTCTCAAATTGTTTACAACACTATTGTTAAGAACTAATAAGAAGTGATGTTGAGGGGTTTTTGGGTATAAGAAACAATACCATTTAAAAACTAGGGTTCTCATTCCTTGGCATTCCTTCACCTGGGCCTAGGGGCACACTATAATAATTTCACACTAAACCATGCAAACTTAAACGTAACTTAACAGATCCATAAAGTAATAATAATCATAGTTCCTAATTTCCTATTGTACGATATGATGAAAATTATTCAAACATGAAGCAATGAAGACATGCAATGTCTGAATTTCAAGATTGATGAACCAATACAAGAAGTTAGAAACTACAACTTTGATTCAATACTCTGTGTCCTAACTCCAGGAAGGAATATAGTTTGTAGTACGGAACATGCATCATGTATTATCAATTCTTAATTGACAACAACTAAAGGACATCTACCTCATCAATTCCTTCCCATTTTGTGTTTTTATGTTATATTCCTTATAAAAGTGTCAAATTTCTCTCAAAGTAAGCAACCACTAAATAAAATAAAAAATAGTTGAGATATGATTGATAAATGGTCATTTATTTCTTGAAAGGATCTTCACGATTTCTTTGGTTGTTTTTCATCTCAAGAAACAAGAAATGACCTAAGAAACTATCGTGATGTAATATAAGAAACAACACGGTGCAATGGCCATTTTCAAAGCCAAATGATGTCCATTGAGGACATGGCCTTTATTTGATTCCTGTTTCATAGGAGTTTCGGGTAGAAATGGAACTTTGTTGTACCATTTCCAGTAGTAAAAAGGGAAAACCTTCTTTTTCCATGGGAAATAATTTACCTTTCCTTTTTCAAGATAATCTAAATAAAAAAAATATGAACTATACTGCACACATTCTTGGATAATGTGAAAGTGGAAAAGGAATACCCTACACAAGTGATTCACACATGTACATTTGAACACTAATATATTTTTGTAGTCGAAATTCAATGCTTGTTTTCATTTAAATGTAGGGTTTTTAAAGCAGGGAGAAATAATGGTTGTCAAATTAATAAGCGTTTCTTTGGGAAAAATTTAAATCTTATATTGGGTGATGAAGATAATAGAGGGTATTGAATCTTGATTCTTGACATCTAGAGAGAACCCTACAGCCTAACACAATCCAATGGAATTGACCAAAAAAACCCAAATAGAGTCAACCCTACTATAGGAGGAAGGGCCTGCAGTAATAACTTACCATTTTGCAAGAGCGGAGGGCGAATGTTGTTCTACAAGAGATGAGGGCGAATGCAAGGTGAATGTTGTTCTGCAAGAGCTGAGGGCGAATGATGTTCTGCAAGAGCTCAGGGCGAATGCTGAGGGCGAATGCTGTTCTGCAAGAGTTAAGGGCGAATGCTGAGGGCGAATGCTGTTCTGCAAGAGCTGAGGGCGAATGCTGAGGGAAAATGTTGTTATGCAAGAGCTGAGGGCGAATGCTGAGGGAAAACACTAATAGATTTTTGTAGTTGAAATGAAATGCTTGTTTTCATTTAAATGTAGGGTTTTTATGTTGAACTCTTAGTTAAAATGAGAGGGGGGGGTGAATCAGTTTAACACATACATGGACTTTTAAAACTTTTCCCTTAAAACTTATTTACACCTTCATTTCATGATCAACTTAATATGTGAGCAATATTAATTTGTGAGCAGCAAGTATCAAGCAAATTTTTTTATGTAACAATAGTCTTAATATGTAAGCAACATGTATTAAGCAGATTAGATAAACCACATCAACACATAGACATCATGCACAGAGACACCAGATATAAGTGGAAACCCATAAAGGGAGAAAACCACATCTTATTATTGTTGTGATGCAAAGGCAAGCTCCAACTCCCTCTCACCACTGTTTTCTGCAGGCACCAACCTACGGGAGGCTCTATCCTCAATTCTGCAAGCTACAACTTGCAAGGAAGCACCAACTCCCTTCAATTTTCTGCAGGCACCAACCTACAGGAGGCTCCAACCTCAGTCAGCTACAACTGACATTTTATCAAGCTACAAATTGATGTGGAAGCACCAACTCCCATCTATTTTCTGCAGGCACCAACCTACAGGAGGCTCCAACCTCAGTCAGCTACAACTGACATCTATCAAGCTACAAATTGATAGGGAAGCTCCAACTTCCTTACTCTTTCAAAAGGAAAACACTTGTTGATTTACCTTGGTTATCAGCTCTGTTCTGTATCATCTTCACTGCTGTGCATCAGTCTTCATATCTGCCTTATCTAATTTCTGCATCTTCTCAGATTCACTATCAGCTCCTCCTTCTCTTCTCAGCTCCTCCTTCTTCTCTGCCTCACTGCTTCATTTCTGCATTCTTTAACTTTTCACAACATCTTGTTCTGCTCCTCCTTCTTCTTCTCTTCTCTGCCTCAATTCCATACTCAGAATTCTCTATTCTCACTCTCTCTCACCTCTTGCAGCTTTCTTATTTTCTTCAACTCTCTTCAATTCTGCTGCACACTCTCTTCTTCTCTCACTCTGTTTTCGTCAACCTTTTTCCCTTGGATATTACCCTGTTTTATACAAAATAGCTTCATGGCTATTTGTATTCTACTGGGAATTTGAAATGGATAGCCATGTCTCTTTGCCTTCTGCCTTCTCATCTCTTTTATCCTCTCATTCAGAAAACATAACTGTAGGTACCAATTTATCATTACAGTGGGATATTTTGTTCTCTTCCGGAGACTTGCCAATGCATCACAACAATATAAATCAATTAAAATATTACATTTAATTACAATGAGAGCTCTAGCTCACTCATACAGCCTTTTGGATCACTGCACATTTGTCTTTTCTTTGACTGTGTTTGTCCCTTTCTCTCCTCTGTACGCCTTTCTGTTTATGGCTGTTGGGTAACTCCTGTATTTATGTAACTGCACTTTTTAAATCATGCGACTCTGTAACAACGCCTTTTAAATATATAACAGTGCCTTTTATATATATAAGCAACTGCTGACTTTAAATCTGGGCAACGTTCAACCCTTTACACAACGAGTGTCTTGTTGATGTGGTGAGTTCCGCAAGCGGAACATACATACACCACGGCTTTTGTTTTATGGCAGTTCTGCATATATAATTTAAACCAAACTCTAATCAACATTCGACCTTTATGATAAATTGTGTTACATAGGGCCCACTTTATGGAATGGATACTCATATAGGTATAGACTCCATGGCATAAACCTTTACGGTTTCAACTTTCCTTCATATCATAACGTGGATAAACCAGCGCACCTATGCATATATCAACAGGGACTTGTGGGCCCACGAATATACATAACTCTACATAATATATGCGTTCGACGCATATCATAACTCCACATAATATATGTTGGTCCATATAACAAACCAACAATAAAAATCTTGCTTTTCTATGAAACCTTCAAATAACTCTTGGCGATATAATATACCCATTTAACATAGGAAACAACCGTTCGGGCCCACTTTCCTATATTTGTCTATCCGCTGATGCGATGAACTGCCTCCGATTCGATGTGATGCGATGAATCGCTTTACAAATACTTCCGATTGCGATTAATCGCAATCACAAATTCCATTTGCATGTTCCGATGCCCTTTTTCCGATGCGATCAGTCACTATTCACTTAAATGTGCTGATGCGATTAGAACTGGAACTAAAACCAATAAAATCATAATTTATAGACCCATCGGGTCTGGAACTCAATCGCAATCGCAATCCTTTATTTTCATGCTCCGATGTTCTTCTTTTTTCCGATGCGATTGACCACTGTTCACTGCATTTTTTCGATGCGATTGGAACTGGAACTCAAACAAATAAAATCATAATTTATAGACGCATCGGGTCCGGAACTCAATCGCAATCGCAATCCTTTATTGTCATGCTCCGATGTTCTGCTTTTTTCCGATGCGATTGACCACTATTCACTGCATTTTTCCGATGTGATTGGAACTGGAACTCAAACATTTGTTAATCATAGTTTATAAGCCCATCAGGTTTGGGCTTCAATCGCAATCACAAGTATTTGTTTATATGACTTGCTGCCAACTTTTTCTCCGATGCGATTCATACAGGTCCCACCACATAAGCCTTTTCTTTTTTATGGAACCTTTCGTTATTTAGATCTTGCGCTACATATAAAAAGTATATTCTATGGACCTTTATATATATATATATATATATATATATATATATATATATATATATATATATATATATATATATATATATATATATATATATGGCGCATAATATGTATCTCACTGTGAATATATATAAGCTTGCTTCCGTTTAGATCTTTAGTGAATCTTCCAGCGGGGGTAGCGATTCTCAGAATTTGTTTCTGTATCCTTCCGCCTGGGGTAATGATTCTCAGAATAAGGTTTGTATATATATATATATATATACTTTCCGCTTGGGGTAAGCGATTCCCGGAATTGGGTTTATGTATCCTCCAGCTGGGGTAGAAATTCTCGAAATTTTCTGCTCTGCCTCTGCCTCTGCCTTTGATAACCTGCTATGATAACGGCTCTGACTCTGCCTCTGCCTCTGATATAACGTCTCTTTTGCTTCCTTCGTTCACTTCTTTGCTGCCTCTGCTACTTCTTTGTTTCTTCCTTTCTGCTACTTTGCTTCTCTCTTTGTTTCATCTGCTCCTTGAATGATGCTACTCCTTAATTCTCCTTTTGCTGCCTCTGCTTCTTTAAATGACCTTGTCTCTGCTGCTCGACCCTCTCTACATCTTGTTGCTATGATGCTTTCTTTGCCTTGGTGCTGCCTCAGGTGTTCCTCCTTTTCCATCTCCTTTGCCATCAATGACAACATTTCCAACAGTCTCCCCCTTTGGCATTGATGGCAACACATCCACCGATAATCCAATGCTTCCTCCAAGTCTTTCTCTAGCTGGCTTCTTTTAGAAGACCCTTTCTTCTATTACCTGCTTTTCCTCCCCCTTTGACATCAATGGCAAAGGGTTGCACATTTATCAATGTAGATTCTATGTTTGTATTTCTTCTCTCCGATTTGTGTTTAGATCTTCTTCTTTTGAATTTGTACCCTGCTGCTCCAAACTGGTGTAAAAGAGTTGTTTAGAGAACACTTTTGGGGATTATTGAACTTGTCTATACAAATTAAGTCGATACCATTCCAAAGCATAGACTCCTTGCACTTGTGTAAAGAGTAGGTGATGACAGCCATATATAATCAGACTTGTATAATAAGAGATGCATTATTGGATCAAGACTTAAAGATTGTGAATGCTCCAAGTGACATATCAGGCTTGCTACAACTATACTTCAGTCTATATCTGAGGTATTGCGCCAATATATTTCTGTTGAGGAAGATTGTAGATGAGATAATTTTTCTTCTGCAATACACATTTGTAGACAACATCTGTTCAATTATGATAATGATGCCAATATATCTTTTATTTTTGTGGTACACCTTTCCTGCCTGTTGGTGATGATATGAACTAGGATGCTAACAAGGATATTACATTTAAAGACTGAGAGTTTCTTGTTGTTGATATGATCAATGAATCAACCAGAATTTTATCTAAGAGATCAAATGCTTTTACTGATTGCATAATGTACTTTCAAAACAAACCCTTGAGACTAGATACATTCAGTGTATTAGTCAGTCTCACTTATCAATCATGCACTTTCCTTTATGACATAAGGAGGTTATGTATGTCAATGATAAATCTCTCTTTAAAGGTGGATTACCAGTAAATCCTTTGTGTTGAAGTAGGATTAGATGATTTAAAAATTTTGAGCTTTAGATGGTAATCATAGCTAGTCCTTTATTCTTCAGATACTTTGACTGTTCTATCAGGATGAACTTCCACACGAGCATATTCAAGATGTTTGATTGAAAACTCAGCAAACATACTTCACATAGTTTTGTAACTAATCTTAAGAAAGAGGCCTTGAAGATATACATGTACCAACTTCAGGAAGGCATGAAATTATATATAGAAAAAGATATTGCTTCAGTGCTCAATATACTACTTCAATTGTAAGCAAGATAGTGTTATTTTTGCTCTGCTACTGACCTTTTCATGCTGAATGCAGATAACACTGGGAATATTACCTTGATGTACTTTTGCCAAAAACCTTTGATCCTGAGGACCTGTACCATATTGTTGCTACTTCATAATAACACTTGATATTCTGCTGATAGGCATGCTGCTTGTACCTAAATGCCAATTGATACTACCTTGATAAACTATGCAGAGATTTCACCTCAGCTTGCATATAAACCCATAACTAAGACATCCTTAATAAATTCTACTATAGAGCTTTCCACTGTTCACACCAACAGTCATCAATATCCTGAAACTAATCTTATCATTATTAACCATTTTCTTATTCTGTCATTCTGATTTAAAAGAATGTCACTGCATTTCCTTTCTAGGACTGCTCCAGAATCATTACTGCTTTAAGTACAATTCAACTATCTAACATAATGATCTTCAGGAAGACATCTTCAATTTATTTTCTATGAATCTTCATGGGCTGATTACTCAAAGATTTATTACTCACTTAACTGCATTTCTCCAAGTGAACCTTTTGAAAGATGTAATGAACTGATGATAGGCATTTTTCTTACTCATCCTTCTTAATGTGATTCATTGTTAATTCTAGCAGTACGAGGCATAGTGTGATCATCACTTTAAGGTGCTGATGTCTTCTTTCTATTACCATGGCTTCTTGTTGTCTTCTCTTATTCCATCACTTTGTCAGCTATTGAATGCTTCAAATCATCTTCTTTCTCTATAGTTCTCTTTTAGAGGAATTTCCTTTTTCTTCCTGATCTCATAGCTGTCCTCATTACATGGAGCTCTTCTTAGACTGCTTTCATGGGGTCTATTTATGACCTGATCTCCCCTTGGGATGTTGCTTCATATATATTACTGGTTGGATATTTGCTATGTTTTCTAGAGCAGCTCCCCCCGAGACTATGCTAGATTCATTATGTTATTGAGATGATAGGCTCCCCCTTTCTCTTTTCCTTCCATACTTTATTGGGGTTCTTCATAATGTATGCACTTCTTTTAGATTCATAGTTTTTTTTTATTTTCTTTGTTTCTATCATCTGTCTAGAGTTCTTTAATATATAAGGCAGTTTACAGTCCTTTTCTTTGTGGCCAAGATTGAGGCATACATAACATTTTATTTTATCAAAGCACATTTGAGCTAATGTATAATACTTTGTTCCTCTTCTTGAATACATTTTACAATCAACAATTTTGTGTCCAAAATTATTGCATGCATAACAATAGCCATCGAAATGATTTGTGTACCTGGTGGAAGATTTTCTTTTCCCTTTTCTTGCTTGAGGTGTTCTTCTTGTTTGCTGCATCTTTTGCTGGTTGGACTAGGTTGCTTTATCTTACAATGTGCTGCATCATGTCCTGGTTTGTGGCAAGAGAAACATGTGATATTTTTCATAGGAGGAATGAACCTCCTTTGACATCTTCCAAATTTATTCAATTCATATTCAGGAGTGTGAGGGCCCTTTCCAGCTGACTGTTTCATCCTTTCATTCTCTGTCCTACCATGTTGCTGCTTGATTCTATTTGTTTCTTCACAAACCCTGTTCTTGCTAGATTCTATTTTTGTAGGAATCTGTTGAGCTGCTACATTTTCCTTTACAGCTTTTACAAAGATTATTTTCTTGTTGTCTTCTACCCTGGGCTTACTAGTTTCTCCTTCATATGTTATCCCAGACTTTATGAGAGGAGATCTTTGAGCATTGAGAATTTGGTCCAACTGTCCAGAGCCTTTCATTAGAGGTGTATTCATTAATAGTTCTTTTTGGGATTTTTCTACGTTCTTTCTTAGGCTCACTACTTCTTCTTCCAATCTTTCACATTCCTGAATTTTCTCTCTCATTTGTTGCAGTAGAGTGTCTTCTACTTTCTTTGCCTCTTCAAGCTGTGTCTTCAGGTCAAAAATTTATTTCCTATCTTCATATTCTCTCTCATCACATATTTGCACCACTATCTTCAGGTCTTTGTTTTCATTTTTCAATTTTTCCATTTTAGTCAAAGCAGTGTCAAGCTTGGCTCTTTCTTCAGCTGTAATTTCTTCATGGTTCTTATCTCCATTCACACTAGCAGGTACTTCATTTGATTGAATATTTTCCTGTTGACATGAATTTTTCTTCTTCTTAATTCTCTTATCCTTCTTGTCAGTGCAGTCCTTAGTATTTACTCCGTGCATGAGGTGCAATCTATCCCAGATTTCTTTTGCAGAGGTTAAATCCATTATCAACTCAAGGTCCTTGTTATGAAGACTGTTATATATCACACATTTTGCCTTGGCATTCCTCTTTTTTTCTTTCACCGTGGGGGATTCTTTGCAGTAACCATCACACACAAGCTTCCATACCTCAGGTTCATAGGCCATTGAACCTGTTTTAACCTTATCTCTCCATTCAGGAAAGTTTGTTGTATTTAACACAGGTGCATTTTGATAGTACATGACTCAACTAGATCTCCTTCAAGCTATTAAGCTTACACCAAAGTAACCTGGCTCTAATACCAATTGTTGAACTCTTAGTTAAACTGAGAGAGGGGGGGGGGGGGTGAATCAGTTTAACACATACATGGACTTTTAAAACTTTTCCCTTAAAACTTATTTACACCTTCATTTCATGATCAACTTAATATGTGAGCAATCTTAAATTGTGAGCAGCAAGTATCAAGCAGATTTGTTTATGTAACAACAGTCTTAAAATGTAAGCAACATGTATTAAGCAAATTAGATAAACCACATCAACACATAGTCATCATGCACAGAGACACCAAATATAAGTGGAAACCCATAAAGGGAGAAAACCACATCTTATTATTGTTGTGATGCAAAGGCAAGCTCCAACTCCCTCTCACCACTGATTTTTTGTAGGCACCAACCTACAGGAGGCTCCTACCTCAATTCTGCAAGCTACAACTTGCAAGGAAGCTCCAACTCCCATTAATTTTTTGCAGGCACCAACCTACAGGAGGCTCCAACCTCAGTCAGCTACAACTGACAGCTATCAAGCTACAACTTGATGTGGAAGCACCAACTCCCATCTATTTTCTGCAGGCACCAACCTACAGGAGGCTCCAACCTCAGTCAGCTACAACTGACATCTATCAAGCTACAACTTAATAGGGAAGCTCCAACTTCCTTACTCTTTCAAAAGGAAAACACTTGCTGATTTACCTTGGATATCAGCTCTGTTCTGTATCATCTTCACTGCTGTGCATCAGTCTTCATATCTGCCTTATATCATTTCTGCATCTTCTCAGATTCACTATCAGCTCCTCCTTCTCTTCTCAGCTCCTCCTTCTTCTCTGCCTCACTGCTTCATTTCTGCATTCTTTAACTTTTCACAACATCTTGTTCTGCTCCTCCTTCTTCTTCTCTTCTCTGCCTCAATTCCATACTCAGAATTCTCTATTCTCACTCTCTCTCACCTCTTGCAGCTTTCTTATTTTCTTCAACTCTCTTCAATTCTGCTGCACACTCTCTTCTTCTCTCACTCTGTTTTCGTCAACCTTTTTCCCTTGGATATTACCCTGTTTTATACAAAATAGCTTCATGGCTATTTGTATTCTACTGGGAATTTGAAATGGATAGCCATGTCTCTTTGCCTTCTGCCTTCTCATCTCTTTTATCCTCTCATTCAGAAAACATAACTGTAGGTACCAATTTATCATTACAGTGGGATATTTTGTTCTCTTCCGGAGACTTGCCAATGCATCACAACAATATAAATCAATTAAAATATTACATTTAATTACAATGAGAGCTCCAACTCACTAATGCAGCCTTTTGGATCGCTGCGCATTTGTCTTTTCTTTGACTGTGTTTGTCCCTTTCTCTCCTCTGTATGCCTTTCTGTTTATGGCGGCTGCGTAACTCCTGTATTTATGTAACTGCACTTTTTAAATCATGCGACTCTGTAACAACGCCTTTTAAATATATAACAGTGCCTTTTATATATATAAGCAACTGCTGACTTTAAATCTGGGCAATGTTCAACCCTTTACACAACGAGTGTATTGTTGATGTGGTGAGTTCCGCAAGCGGAACATACATACACCACGACTTTTGCTTTATAGCAGTTCTGCATATATAATTTAAACTAAACTCTAATCAACATTTGACCTTTATGATAAACTGTGTTACATAGGGCCCACTTTATGGAATGGATACTCATATAGGTATAGAATCCATGGAATAAACCTTTACGATTTCAACTTTCCTTCATATCATAACGTGGATAAACCAACGCACCTATGCATATATCAACAGGGACTTGTGGGCCCACTAATATACATAAATCTACATAATATATGCGTTCGACGCATATCATAACTCCACATAATATATGTTGGTCCATAAAACAAACCAACAATAAAAATCTTGCTTTTATATGAAACCTTAAAATAACTCTCGGCGATATAATATACCCATTTAACATAGGAAACAACCTTTCGGGCCCACTTGCCTATCTTTGTCTATCCGCCGATGCGATGAGATGCCTCCGATTCGATGCGATGTGATGAATCGATTTACAAATACTTCCGATTGCGATTAATCGTAATCGCAAATTCCATTTGCATGTTCCGATGCCCTTTTTACGATTCGATCAGTCACTATTCACTTAAATGTGTCGATGCGATTAGAACTGGAACTCAAACCAATAAAATCATAATTTATAGACCCATCGGGTCCGGAACTCAATCGCAATCGCAATCCTTTATTTTCATGCTTCGATGTTCTGCTTTTGTCCGATGTGATTGACCACTGTTCACTGCATTTTTCCGATGCGATTGGAACTGGAACTCAAACAAATAAAATCATAATTTATAGACCCATCGGGTCTGAAACTCAATCGCAATCGCAATCCCTTATTGTCATGCTCCAATGTTTTGCTTTTTTCCGATGCAATTGACCACTGTTCACTGCATTTTTCCGATGCGATTGGAACTGGAACTCAAACATTTTTTAATCATAGTTTATAAGCCCATCGGGTTCGAGCTTCAATCGCAATCGCAAGTCTTTTTTTATATGATCCGCTGCCAACTTTTTCTCCGATGCGATTCATACGGGTCCCACCACATAAGCCTTTTATTTTTGATGGAACCTTTGGTTATTTAGATCTTGTGCTACATATAAAAAGTATATGCTATGGACATTTATATATATATATATATGGTGCATCATATTTATCTCACTACACATATATATAAGCTTGCTTCCGTTTCAATCATTAGTGAATCTTCCAGCGGGGGTAGCAATTCTCGGAATTTGTTTGTATATATATATACTTGCCGCTTGGGTTAAGATTCCCGGAATTTGTTTGTGTATCCTTCCACCTCAGGTAATTATTCTTGGAATAATGTTTGTATATATATATATATATATACTTTCCGCTTGGGGTAAGCGATTCCCGAAATTGGGTTTATGTATCCTCCAGCTGGGGTAGCGATTCTCGGAATTTTCTGCTCTGCCTCTGCTTGTGATAACGGCTCTGCCTCTGCCTCTGCCTCTAATAACCTGCTGTGATAATGGCTCTACCTCTGCCTCTGCCTCTGATATAACATCTCTTTTTCTTCCTTCGTTCGCTTCTTTGCTGCCTCTGCTACTTCTTTGTCTCTTCCTTTCTGCTACTTTGCTTCTCTCTTTGTTTCATCTGCTCCTTGACTGATGCTACTACTTAATTCTCCTTTTGCTGCCTCTGCTTCTTTAAATGACCCTGTCTTTGCTGCTCGAACCTCTCTACATCTTGCTGCTATGCTGCTTTCTTTGCCTTGTTTCTGCCTCAGGTGTTCCTCCTTTGCCATCAATGACAACATTTCCAACATTTTAAAGCAGGGAGAAATAATGGCTGCCAAATTAATAAGCGTTTCTTTGGGAAAAAATTAAATCTTGTATTGGGTGATGAAGATAATATAGGGTATTGAATCTTGATTCTTGAAATCTATAGAGAACCCTACAGCCTAACACAATCCAATGGAATTGACCAAAAAAACCAAAATAGAGTCAACCCTACTATAGGAGGAAGGGCCTGCAGTAAGAACTTACCATTTTGCAAGAGCTGAGGGTGAACGCTGAGGGCGAATGTAGGGTGAATGTTGTTCTGCAAGAGCTGAGGGCGAATGCTGAGGGCGAATGCTATTCTGCAAGAGCTCAGGGCGAATGCTGTTCTGCAAGAGCTGAGGGCGAATGCAGAGGGCGAATGTTGTTCTGCAAGAGCTGAGGCTGAATGCTAAGGGCGAATGTTGTTCTGCAAGAGCTGAGGGCGAATGCTGAGGGAAAATGTTGTTCTGCAAGAGCTTAGGGTGAATTTTGTTCTACAAGAGTGGAGGGCGAATGCGCGCGTGATATCAGACGTTAATGTAGCTATTGCAACGGATATAAGTTTCGTATTTTTAATAAAATCATTTTTATGTAGCGCACATATAAGTTTCATATTTTTATGTAGTGCACATATAAGTGTCATTATACTGACGATGGAAAAAGTGTCGCTATTGCGACAGATGCCTCCAAACGTCGCAATTGCGACACTTAGACATTGTGTCGCACTTGCGACGTTTGGAGGCAACCGTCGCAATAGCGACGCTTTGGGGCATAGTGTCGCAATTGCGACATCTTCCTCCAAACGTCGCAATTGCGACACTTTTTATAAGTGTCGGTATTGTGACACTTTTCTATAAACGTCGGTATAGCGACGGTTTCGGGCGGGATTGAAAAAAATTGGGGAAATTTCTGACATTTGGTCAAAAGCGTCAGAACCAAGTGTCGGAATTTCCCCCAAATGCAGTAGTGTTCTAAGGCTAGGAAGTAACTCTTCATCATCATCACTATTAGAAACACTCGCCAAAATCTTGGCGCTCACCATTGCAACAATACCGTAGCATGAACTATGCCTCTCTCAGAAGTGTCGCTATCACTAGAAGCATCCTGCTTCTTCTTCTTCTCTTGTATCGCTTTCTAATCCCTCCATGATTATTTCTTGTTTTTGTAGGAGAAAATTTTCTCCCCACTGACTACGTGCTCTTCTTGGGTTGCGAAGTCTCCCTTTGAATCTTCAAGCTCCCGCTAGAACTCAACTCTATCTGAGTCTTTGGAACATGGAAATTCTTCACTAGAACCTGTACCTGCCCCTGTGAAGCCTGCATCTGTACCTGCTTTTCTAGAACCTGTGCCTACTCCACCTTCTTCTTTTTCCCATGATCTATAGGTTTTCCTACCATCCTGTATATACCATGTTCTCTAATTCCAAGCATAGTCCCATCAAAGATAGAGCATCTAGGTCTGAGTCTTGCCTTCCCATCTTGGAACAAGACCTAAAACCCCTTATTCTTGATCATCGAGACATACATTAGGCTCTATCTGAGTCCTGGTACAAATAGTACATTGTGTACCCACATCACTCATCCTATCTCATCCTAAATGGCACAACTCTCGATCCTCAGATCTCCTTCTGAATCTTGTCGCTCAATACCATGTGTAACTTCGTCCCATTAAACTAGAGTTTTGAAAGCCTCCCGTGACCCTGTCATATGTTTCGTAACACTATTGTCCATGTACCATCCATCCTCAACGATATTACCATGCAAGAAATGAGGGATCATAGAAAATTCATCCTCCTCTAATCTCTTGGTGAGAGCATATACCTCAACAAAAGTGCAATGCGACCTGCTTCCCTTTCCTCTTATCATCATCTCCCTTCTTCTTCATCAGACATCTTGATGAAAAATAACACATCTCACCACAATTAAAACATAATATCGTGGTAAGTCAGTTGTTATCTGTTGATATTAAAATATCATATGAAGATCAGTGCATCAGTTTTTTGCGCTCTCTACCAAACTCATGGGATAATATGGTTGTTGCAATAGGTAGCAATGCAACTACCTTGAAGTTTGATGAAATTGTCTCAGCCTTGATTTCAGAGGAAATGATATGGAAAAATATGGAGGGCTAGAATGGTTGCCTTGTCTATAAGAGGATGGTCCCAGAAAAGAAACAACAATAAGTTCCCGAGTGGGAGATCTAAATCTCCATGAAATACTATAAAGATGTGCCAGAAATGCAGAAATCTCAAATGAAGGTGGGGATGTGTACTTGGTTTCTTCTTTAAATACACATGTAGATCATGACGCATGGTTCATTGAATCAGGTGCATCCTTTCACTTCACTCCACATAGGGAGTGGTTCTGCGAGTATGACAAGTATGATGGTGGTGATGTCTTCTTAGGGGATGATCGAAAGGCCATAATCATCAGACACGAAAAATTTAAACTGAAGTTGCAAGGTGTAAGGATTATAACACTTCTTGGTGTTTTTCATAATCCTACATTGGCCAGAAATTTTATTTTTGTAAGCAAGATGGATGAGGAAGGTGTAAAAACAGTGTTTGAGAAAGACACCAAAAAGATGGTTTGGGAGCTCTGGTATTGGTGCAGGGAGTTTGGATTGGAACTATGTACAAGATTCTGGGTAGTAATGTTATTGATGGGTGCAAAATTTCTGTGGTTCCTGAAAGTAGAGCAGAAAGCCTAGTGGTCTCTGGAGAAAAAACCATGTTGTGGCATCAGAGAATTGGAAATATTTGAGAGAAGGCCCTTCAGATACTGCATGGTAATGTTATGGTAGATGTTATGTCTAATTTCTCTTTGAATTTTAATTTCTGTGAACATTGTGTGTATGAGAAGAAAAATCAGATGAGTTTCCTTTTGGTGCTAAGAGGACAAATAAGATATTAAAGCTTGTGCACGATGATGTGTTTAGACATGTGTTCGTTCCATCACTGGGTAAGTTTGTGTACTATGTTTCATTTTTAGATTACTTCTCAAGGAATATATGGATATATTTCCGGAGGGATAAATCTAAGGTCTTTGATAAATTTAAAGAATTTAAGGCTTTGGTAGAAAACTAGATAGAGAAGAAGATAAAGGTGCCAAGGACAGATAATGGTGGAGAGTTTTGCAAGAAGGAATTTGAAGAGTTCTATAAGAAGTGTGGTATAACACATCAGAATAATACTCCATACACACCTTAGCAAAATAGAGTTTCAGAAATAATGAAAAAGACATTGATGGAAAAGGCAAGAAGCATGCTTAATGGTACTGGGTTAGGACAAGAATTATGGGCATAGGCAGTGGAGACTGCATGCTACCTGGTTCACAGATCACCTTCATCAATGTTGGAGGATAAGACTCCACATGAGGTATGGACTTGTAAGAAACCATATCTTTCACATCTGAGGGTATTTGGATGTGATGCATATGTACATGTTCCAAAGTAGAAAATAACCAAGTTGAACAGTAAATTTGAAAGGTGCATCTTTATTGGGTATAACGATGGTTTAAAAGGTTATAAGATTTGGAACCATGAAATAAGGAAGGTTGTGTACAAATGAGATGTGGTGTTTAGAGAGGTGAAAGATGTTTTAAAACATGAATTCCTACCAAAGGAACCTAAGAAGATAGAGATTGAGCTAAAGGAGGAAGAATCAGACTCTACAACAAAACAAGATTCAGAAGAGGAAGATCCATAAAATCCAACCGCGAGAAGATCATTTAGAGAAAGAAGGTATGTAGAAAGGTATATTCCATCTACTTCCTTTCAAAATTTTCTTTATCTATTAATGATGATGATCCCAGAAATTTAAGGGAGGCACTGGATTCAGAGGATGGAAAACTCTGAAAGTAGGCCATGGTTTATGAAATGGCATTATTGCACAAAAATAAGGCATAGGATTTGTGTTGGGCGTGGAGCTTGATTGTCTTGTTTACTTTGTATCACAGCATTGGACCCCTATACCTTCAAAGGGGCGGCAACGCCGCCCGTAATTAATCACTGCCATGGGGGGTCCAGGGGGGGCCGGCCTTGTAAAAGTATAGTAATTTCTAGTCAATCTGGGCCGTTCATTAGGAAAATGATCTAACGGTAGAAGTTATGTTTAGATTAGGGTTTTTTTCCCTAGAAGGCAACCCCTTGATTTTATGAGGGCATTTTATTGCGGCTGTGTATTGTATGTGTGTATTCTCGGAGCGAGAAACAGAGAGGGAGACTGTGAGAGAGAACAGAGGATATTACAGCGGATCTGCTGTAGGTTTTGTCTCTTCATTTTTGTTGGATAATAGAAAGGAAGGACTGGCTGTTCGAGGTGGATGTAGCCCAAACTGGGTGAACCACGTATATCTGTGTCTCTCTGGTTTTATGTGTTTTTTGTGTGCTTGTATTTTCCGCATATTTTATGTGTTGCATTGCTCCATAATATATAATTTTCTAACAATTTGGTGGAGTTGTTGGCTGGAAGGAAACCCATTGGACGCTGTTGGAGCGGGGTCCACTGAGGCATAAGTTCCAATGATATTTTTTGTATGTTTTTATATGCACGTTGTGCAGATGTAGTCAAAGGGATTTTTGTCCCAATTTTGGATATATTTAAGCTTAAATGTAAAATATGGGTCTCAAACCATGGTTTGAGACCATAGTATCTGCGTGCTAGGCGTATTATAAATAGATATCATTTTTCTAAGCTAAGTAGTTCAATTAAGCTAAGTGATAAGGGATATTGATAGAATTTTGTGTCTGTAAGGGTTTTGGTTTGGGTAAAAGGCTTCTAGTGGTTGTGTGTGCAGAGACCTAGTCTTGGCTGTGTGCAAAATCCGCTGGTTGTGTGTGCGGAAGGGATTGTAAGGGTTGTGTAAGGGTTTTTGAAGGAAAGCTAATGTATTAATAGATCTGAAGAAAAAATATAAGGAAAAATTTGGTCAACTCTTTGCGTTATGCATATATTTGTTGTTTATGCTTGATGAGATCGTACTATCTGGTTTCTTATTTAAGAATGTGAAAATCTAACTGATATATTTATGCATGAATATTAACATCTGTTAAGTATTACATTGAATAGATCAAGATATGGTTCTGATTTATTATCTACGATAAGTAAGATAAGGGTTTATGTGTATTCGGTGAATGATTGTGAAAAAATCTATAATTATGTTATAAATTCACTGCACACATCTGTGGAAGATCAGTTAGGTTTTTTCGAGGACCACTTCATTAAATTCTCTCTCAGGGTGCGGAAACTTGGTTCCAAAATCCCCCCCATACTGCTTCAGGTGAGACTTTGGTCTGTGCAAGTAGATCATTGCCGAAAGGGCCAATAGTTGGAGGGTTTGTTGGTTTATTCATAAACTCAGAACTTGGGTTAGGACCCCTCAAGCCAACAAATGGTTCTGTTTCCGAGAGCAGAATCATCATTTTGAGGGAGATTTGATGTTGTGGCATCCGTCGCACAACGAGTTACAAGACTGTTTGGATATAAATATCCTTGAATTTGCGCCGCAAGAGAATAAAAGCACTAAATTATCTGACGAACAGTGGGTACAGAAGTATATTTATATCGAAGTGCATGATTTTTTTTTCTCTTCCTTTGCGCATGAAATTCAAGAGTGGCTATTGTGCTTAGCTGAGTTTCATCACTGCATAAAAGACAACGTAATCCCTGAATGGACTCCTGACCTGATCCAACAAGTAGAGAAATTTGATAATAAGATCACACACACGATAGATCATTGGATCGATTGCCTTCTTGGTGGATTTGTGAATGAATTTTTTGTTGACCAATTTGTGTCATACTCTGAAGCTGAAAAGAGGTTTTTCAAAGGCCATAAAGGTAAGTTTCTACATTCATTGAAATTATTACTGAAAATTCTATTGTGTGAAAAGGGCTATATGTGCGAACATACTGCTTGAATGCATTGAAGAGGTTCAGCTATCCGTAGTGGAATAAATTACCGAGAAGACTCTGAAGAGGTCCTTTATAGCCCTTTGAAGCCTATATCTGATAATGAACTTGAACCAGAAACTGCTAGCTCGAGTGACTCTGAAGAAGAAAGCACGTCATATTAGAAGCCCTTGAATCTGTTTCTTACTCCATCCACTCCACTTCTGAACTCGCATTGTTGATCACCTACTCTGCCATGCAGTCTATCTCCACCTCCACTTCCACACCCTCCTGAAGTAGATATGGATGCATCCATGAAGTTACCTAATTTCATAGGCATTGGAAATGAGGACACTGATCACTTATGGTTTGTAGCTGAGGCCGTATGGCGGGTTCAACAAGTAAACAATATTAATATCAGAAAATAACAACTAGCTACTGCATTTCAAGATTGCGCATTAGACTGGTACATTAGGTATGCACAAGAAAACCCTAATGCTAACTTGGAAGAAATTAAAGTATCCCAAAAAGAGAAGTTCAAGAAACCTAAGTCATACGTGCAGCTGGTGACAGAGATGAAGGATTGTACGAGAGGATGATCAAAGGTTGAAGTGCACCATCATAGATGGTGGTTTATTGATTGATGATACTCAACATAAGGAATGGTTCATTGCTATGTTTCTCCCGCATCTGCACCAACCATTAGGTTAGCAAAATATTGCTACACAAGCTGAGGCTGTAGAAGTTGCAATGAAACTAGAAGCTACCCGAACACCTATTGCACTAGGAACTCAACAGATTCAGAGTTATATGGAAGCTATGCATCTGGAAATTCAAAGTCTATGCCAAGAAAAAGGCAAGGAGGTCTGTGTAGAGGTTTGGTGTATAAAGTGAAAATTATCTGGGCATCATAAAGACCAGTGTCCTGTTTTTAACAATTATCTGAATGCTAGAGGTCCTAGTACATTGAAGAGACTTGTATGGTGTACTATATGTAATATTGTTGGGCTACATAATACAGATTCTTACCCAAGGGTTGGAAAATATCAGTCTGACTTACATCAACCATTTTGCAAGTTTTTTTCATCATTAGGGAATGATAAGCAACATTTCCGGACCTACAATATGATGTTGGATAAAGCTGAGATTTATAGAATGTAGGTTGAGCCTACATCACCAGCATCCCTTTCTGGGTGCAGAGGATTCCAAGGTAGAGGAAGAGGCCGAGGAGGTGGATCAGCTGGTTAGGGGAGAGGACAAGTGATTTTTTATAACTATGGTGATGCTCGCCATTATGCATGCGATTGTCCCAATCCAGCAAGACAGTCGTGCAGGTACTATAGAAAATTTGATCATGTTATAGAATATTGTCCTGTCTTGATTGCTAAAATGCAGGAAAAGAAGACCCCAACGCAGAATCTTCAAATGGTTCGCCTAGAGACTCATGAAGAATATATTTTTGTGAATGTAGTTACCAGGAGTGGTGTAGTTACCAATGAAGATAAAGGAAAGCAACCTACCGCTGATGTATGGATCCGAACAACACCTGAAACTATAGAAGGCCCTAATATTCAACGCACAAAAGAAACCTTTAGGGAAGCATGAAAATAATTCACAGAAGGATATACTTCCACGAGTGGTAGAACACTAAAAGGAGCTAGAGGAGAAGAAGATATTAAGCCATTCTTACAAGAATACATAAATTTGTTGTGCAACAAGAAGGCTGTTGAAAATTTGCAGGCATTAGTACACAATTGCAAAGAAAAGGAACAACCTCTGGTAGACCAACATGCAATCAACAAAATATATAAGAACAAAAAGAGAATGGGTAGAGAGATGCATCTGACTGTGTAGATTGGTGCTTATGAAATGGATCGGGTCATTCTAGATTTGGGATCAGATGCTAAGTTTCTACCTAAAAAAACCTGGCAACGCATGGGAGAACCATAGTCGGAACGGTGCACTATCCAACTGCGCATGGCTAACCAACAAAAGATCATTCCCTTGGGGAGATTTCCAAAATTTGTTGTCAATATAGAAGGAGTTAAGGTATTGGTGGATTTTGAAGTCACACAGATTGTATGATACTAACCCTTATCCTACACTGCTAGGATTGGATTGGGCCATTGACATGTGTAATGTTCCCAAATTTGCAAATAGCAATTTGGAACATTATATTTTGCTACTTTCACGAAGGAGAGGAATAAATGGGTAAGGGAGCCCATGAACAATAAAATATGAATAAATTCCACCTTAATGAGGAAGGGGATCACTTCAGGAGCTGAAATTTACACTTACAAGTGTGAACAGAGGCAAAATAGATGAGGACATAGTCAAGTTTGACTAAGTCAACATTCATTCTTGAGGAGGAAGAGATCACCCAAGTAAACCAGTTCAATGTGAACAAGGATCAGCCTGAGACACACATATGTAAACTAGATTGAACATCCTTAGTGTGAAAGAGGCATTGGAGGTGGATTAGTTGACCAAGTCAACAACACAGCCACAAGAGGAGGGAAGCAAGCTAGGGCAGCGTAGTTTTGAAAGAGGAAGCTTCATGAAGAAGTCACTTCAACATTGTGTGGGGTCCGGGGTGAGGAGGATTACCAAAGATAAAAGGAAGGCATAGCATCAAAGGGAATTCATTCATGTATTCATCTTTCTTGGTCTGGAGACCAATTGCATACTTCAGCTGTTTAGCCGGAGTTGCTGCACTACTTAGTGCAAGGAATTCTCGTGCGGGAATTCCATCCTCTCTTGAGATAAGCTTGCTTAAGGGATCAAAGGGGAGTGATTTGAGTTTCATTTCAGTATTTTTCTTGGGGCCATTCATCCACATTCAGCCATAGCTCAGTCTCCTTCAGAAAATTGTGTCCTTTATGTAGCAGCAGCAGCAGCACAGCTGCACCCTTTGATTTAATGCAAATCTTTGAGGAGGAGGTGCTGATTTCCCTCCGAGAGTTTTGTTAGAGAGGCCATTGGCCATATTTCTGTATTATTCAGCTCTTTCATGTCATACTTAGCCATGTATAGTACATAGAGGTAGTAACTGCGTTATTTCTGCAGTGCTGTTGTTTTTCATGCATCTTGCCGGAATCCTTTGTCGGTTATCTTGTTTTGCTATATAAGAGGGTAAACCTCCATTTCTCTGTTTTTTGGTTAATATAAATCTCATATCAGAGTTATTCCATCATTTTTTTCAGAAACATTCATTATAATAACGCATTCCTTGTTTCAGTAGTTGCTGCATGAGCTAGACTATGGGGTTTTGGGCCTATTTTGGCTGTATCGACTTGGGAGATATGTTTATATGAGCTAGAGTTATTTATTTCACCTCTAATTCTTCATATAAGTTTTATATCATGTCTTATAAGGTATCCAAGTCCCATTACCAACTTATATAGTGTTATTTGCCAAAGACAGTTATTTTATGCTCTATATTGCTGCATTTTCCCACCCGGGAAGGAGGTTATAGATCATATTATTGCCGAGGTTATTACATCTGCTGGGTTGATGTTATTTTACATCTGATGAGCTGATCTACATTTCCAATCTCATGATTTGTTGAAGCTCCACATTGGTAATAATTCAGATTATTCCCAATAGTGTAGTTGTTCCCATTTTGGGATATTACAGTGGTATCAGATCTGTCATCTTGGCTCAGCCTGTGGATTTCAGATCCAATCAGAAGATAATAATAAGAGAAGAAAAAAATTATGGAGAGGATGAGCTTACTCTCATCCATTTTCAGATCCAAGAAGAACGAAGAAGAGAAATGCACTGAAACTCCAAAAGGGTTTCAAGGAGGAGAGATTTGCAGAGAAACCTCTACAGGGTTTCAAAAAGAAGAAGAAGATGCATGAAATTCATGTTCCCATAGAGTAAGTGGAGAGCAAAGAGACCATTTAGAGCATGAAATCCTGAGTGGATACCTGGCAGAATACAAGTGCCAACCTAGGGCTTTCAAGAGACCCTAGATTTTCCTCGGTTTATTCAACTGAGAGAAGAGAGAAGACCTTGTAGTAAAGGAGAGATTAGGGGCAATAGATTCCTATTGTCTAAATTTGATGGTTGAAATACAGCAAGAGCTTGGGAAAGAAATCTTGAGGCATTATTCATGCTTCATCCAGTGGAAAAGGAGGAGGCAGCAGAAGTTGCAGCGCTGCACCTGGAGGGTGAAGCCAATGCTTGGTGGTGCAGTCACTTGAGCCACACAAGAGTGACTTGTTTTTCTGAGTTTACTCAAGAACTGATTAGAACCTTTGATGGAGGAAGATCATATGATAATAGAGCCACACTACCATGGGAGGGAGCAAGTACCAGCGCTGCCATAGCCTTGAGAGAGCAGCCTTCTACACTTGCAGTTGGATCGGCCAACATATTGGAGAGAGGAACTCTCGCTGCCATAGAAGATGTTCCAAAGGCTCACCAAAGTATGCATAAATTTCCATGTCTTAACATTTCAAAAAATTCTATGGAGAGGTTTGGATATTTGCTTGCATATGGCCCAGGATCGAATTTTATTGCCGAGATAGAGTAGCAGGATTGCATTGCGTTGTGCAAGCTTGATAGGTTCAAGGGAGATTTGAACCATCAACCTCATGCATCACTAATGAGTTGCACTCAATCCTTGAGGATGGAGTGTAAATTCTTGGAGGATGGAGTGAACTTTGCTCCAAACACATCCATGCAGCAGCGAATTTTCATCCACGAATTGACACATGAGATAGCCAAAATACCCTGGAGGAGGGTTACAACGTTGTCAAGAAGAAGCAGCAATGAGGATTTGCCTTTAGGCCACTTGGATCCTTATGGGTTCAAGATTATCATTGATGAGAGATGTTTTCTTGGAGATCTCCAAGGAGTTGCATTTCAGCATCTTATGAAATGCAAGGAGAAAAGTTTGATATGGGAGGATGGTAGACCTCATTGGAGGAATGCCAAGACGGAAAAAGCTAGGAGGCATCCACATGGAGTTGAGTGGATGTGGATGGGAGGTAAGAGATTGGTAAACCTCTTGCAAGTCTATGACACCGGGCAACAAGAGACAATGTTGTGTTGGCTACTCTTGAGAGAGTTTGGTCACCCTATGGCATGTCCTTTCCCATGGGGTGAGAAGAGGAAGGAAGATTGGCAGGATAATTTCGTCATGGGGCAGCAAGGAGTATGGATGCATTATGATGATATGGTCATTTTTTTTTCACTACATTAGTTATATGATGGAGGTATGATGAGGTAGCAAAGACATTTGTTGATTTGGAGGATTGAGAGAGAGAAAGGGAAGAGTTGCTCTCACATTTTGGATGATGTTGCAATGGGAGGAGATGGCAACATTATGAGAGGAGTATTTGACATTGAACATGTCAGAGGATGGATTTATGAGTTGGAAGGAGCCTATTTGCATAGGCCAACATCGCTGTCACTTGGGAGCATGAGCTTATTGGTGGAGTGTTCCCA
The DNA here is from genome assembly GCA_034641835.2 of Pinus albicaulis. Taxonomy (NCBI): domain Eukaryota; kingdom Viridiplantae; phylum Streptophyta; class Pinopsida; order Pinales; family Pinaceae; genus Pinus; species Pinus albicaulis. The sequence continues at coordinate 1,201,414,476 of CM076574.1, forward strand.
GGATCACTTCATATTTGATGCACTTGGTGGGCATAGAGGAGGTGAGATTGATAGAATGGTGGATGGACTCATTGGTTTTTGTGGTCTTCTCTCCTTGACTTGGATGTCCAAGCATAAGAAGGAGGATTTTCATGGGGCATATGATTCACTCCTCTTTAGACTGATATGCCATACCACTATGGAGGATTCATCTATGGATATTTCCACCATCTTGCTTCCATCACATGGTAAGAACTTTGTTGTTGCACTTATTGATTTTTCATCACTGTATTTGTATAATCTTACCATGTCCTTGTAGTGCATTTCTCTACAAAGGGGCAAGGTTCTCTTTAGACTCCATGGTCTATTTTTAGCCAGCTATTATGATGGAGACAACCATCTAATGTATGATCCGGGGCAAGTATATGGTTGCTTCTTGTATGCTCAATTGACATATCCAACCAACTACTATTTACTAGTGGGTGTGATGACTCATACAACAAGCCATTTTTCAAGAGACAATTTGCCATACCATTTCCTGAAGCTGCAGTGGGGAATAATACACTGTGACCACTTGGGAGACTGTTGGTACACTCTAGCAATACATAAAACCTTCAGTATTTCTCTCATTATGATGCTGATCATGATCCTATGTGTTGATCTTATTCTTACCTATATGAGGAGCATGGTTGGAGGAGGGACACATGGAGTGGATGTGTTCTTGGGGGAGAAGCATCCCCACACTTTCTGCATTGCATGCTCTAAGGGGAGCATGAGAAGGGACATGGCCTCTACATAAAAATATTTGTTTCTTTATGAGGAGGGCCATGATATGGATGGGATACCATATGGAGGTGATTTCTTGTCCATCATGTATGAGATGGTTTGGGCCAGCTTGATTCACAGCACTGGGAGAGGGACCTTTGGAGGTCTAGCTTCCTTCTTGCCATTTGAGGGCAACACTATTGCAGCCCAAGATCAGAAAATCCTCTATACTTGTCTTAAGTGGAGAGGAAGACAACGTAGGGTAGGCTACTATGACTACCATGACCAAAATTTCAGCCCACCTACTTTTTCGGAGCTTCAGGTGGAGGATGACTTGCATGAGTTACCATTTTGGAGGGTGGCTCATTTTGCATGGTTGATAGCTTGGGGAGGAGAGATTCAAATGGGGATGATGAATCCCAATCTATATCAGCCCTCATTCTTCAAGAGGTTCTTCAAACATCCCATTTTTTCCCCCATGGATGTTTCATTGTCACATCATGTTAGCTATTTGCGATGTTCTCCAATAGATGGTTTACACACTTGGGAGGAGAAACTTGGAGATATATTGATGATACAACACCTTGATCCTTAGATGATTGCATCATATGAGGTTGCTACATGGGAGGAGAGGATACTCTTCAATCTTATCCTTATAGTTTCTTGAGGACAAGCAACATTTGGGAGGGGAGGACTGTAATGTTCCCAAATTTTCACATAGCAATTTGGAACATTAGATTTTGCTACTTTCACCTAGGAGAGGAATAAATGGGTAAGGGAGCCCATGAACAATAAAATATGAATAATTTCCACCTTAATGAGGAAGGGGATAACTTCAAGAGCTGAAATTTACACTTACAAGTGTGAACAGAGGAAAAATAGATGAGGACATAGTCAAGTTTGACTAAGTCAACATGCATTCTTGAGGAGGAAGAGATCACCTAAGTAAACCAGTTCAATGTGAACAAGATTCAGCCTAAGACACACATATGTAAACTAGATTGAATATCCTTAGTGTGAAAGAGGCATTGGAGGTGGATTAGTTGACCAAGTCAACAACACAACCACAAGAGGAGGGAAGCAAGCTAGGGCAGCGCAGTTTTGAAAGAGGAAGCTTCATGAAGAAGTCACCTCAACATTGTGTGGGGTTCGGGGTGAGGAGGCTCACCAAAGATAAAATGCATAGCATCAAATGGAATTCATTCATGTATTCAGATTTCTTGGTCTGGAGACCAATTGTATACTTCAGTTGTTTAGCCGAAGTTGCTGCACTGCTTAGTGCAAGGAATTCCCGTGCGGGAATTCCATGCTCTCTTGAGATCAACTTGCTTAAGGGATCAAATGGGGAGTGATTTGAGCTTCATTTGAGTATTTTTCTTGGGGCCATTCATCCACATTCAGCCACAGTGCATTCTCCTTTAGAAAACTGCATCCTTTATGCAGCAGCAGCAGCAGCATAGCTGCACCCTTTGATTTAATGCAAATCTTTGAGGAGGAGGTGCTCATTTCCCTCCGGGAGTTTTGTTAGAGAGGCCATTGGACATATTTCTGTATTATTAATCTCTTTCATGTCATACTCAGCCATGTATAGTACAAAGAGGCAGTAACTGTGTTATTTCTGCAGTGTTGTTGTTTTTCATGCATTTTGCCGGAATCCTTTGTCAGTTATCTTGTTTTGTTGTATAAGAGGGTAAACCTCCATTTCTCTGTTGTTTTGTTAATATAAATCTCATATCAGAGTTATTCCATCATTTTTTGTAGAAACCCTCATTATAATAATGCATTCCTTGTTTCAGTGGTTGCTGCACGAGGTAGAATATGGGGTTTTGGGCCTGTTTTGGCTGTATCGACTTGGGAGATTTGTTTATATGAACTAGAGATATTTATTTCACGTCTAATTCTGTATATAAGTTTTATATCATGTCTTATAAGGGATCCAAGTCCAATTCCCAACTTATATAGCGTTATTTTCTGAAGATGGTTATTTTATGCTCTATATTGCTGCATTTTCCCACCCGGCAAGGAGGTTATAGATCATATTATTGCCGAGGCCCTTACATCTACTGGGTTGATGTTATTTTACATCTGATGAGCTACTCTACATTTTCAAGCTCATGATTTTCTGAAGCTCCACATTGGTAATAATCCAGATTATTCCCAATAGTGTAGTTGTTCCCATTTTGGGATATTACAACATGGATGGTGTTATCAACCTGAAGAAAATAAGGATGGAATTTGAGAACAATAAATTTAGGGTCATCATTCCTCCAAATCCTACAGAAGGTCAAAGGTATACTGAACTATTGCGTGCTGAGGACGAAATTGATCAAATCTATAAGCTAACTTTGCATGAAGAAGACTGTATTAATCTGACAATAGATGGGAATCTTAAATGGGAGAAGGTTAGTTATAGATTTTGAGACTCTGATGAAGAACTAGAGAATTGGCAGAACCAACTGCATGAGATATCTTCGTTGCGCTGTAATTGTGTGACCCGTGATTTGCATTGCATAACATTTGAGGTAGGTGATTTCCCACACTATGATGGTTCGACTGATGTAAAAATTTTCCTAGGAGAACTGGAAAGGTTTGTGCCGATAGCAAAAAAGTTTCATGCTTTAGATATTGGATTATGCACTACTCCAGCAAGATGGTGGGAAACACCTAAGGAGAATATGGGATATTGGGAGGAATGTGCGCAGATGATGCAGCTATGATTTGAATGACCAGTCATTCAAGAAGAGGACTTATACTCTGGAAAAGAAGATCCGCATTGACATATGGCAAAGTGGAATTAGGTATGGGGTGTATAACCAAGGCCTAAATGGTTTCACATATTTATTCATACATTGGGAAAGGTGCCAACTGAATGGTACTTGGAAACAGAGCTGCACCGAGGCACTCGTGAATGGTTCACATTGGTGGAAAATTTTATTCTTACCTTTAGCATTGAAAGTGGGGTCTATATCATGGGTGAATCTTTGATCATTAATGCACCGATCAGGGAGACAGTGCATTTTTGACACTTGGCAGTCGTCAAAGTTAGGGAACCGCGCGTGCTCACTGGATCCTCCATCCCCTCAAATTTCAGACATATGTGCTCCATACTGAGCCTTGTGCGATACTACAGAAAGCTCATTCCCGAGTACGAATTAATAACTGCGCCCTTGACTAGATTACCCAGATGAGGTACGACATTCCATTGGGATGATGAATGTCAGAGAAGTTTTCATTTACTAAGGGATATGATAGGTAATATATGATATGATTTGAATTACCTGGTCAACAAGCTTGTGATAGGGGGAACAGTTTGTCAATAATTATACTTAGCTTTGGATTACCTGCACAGAAAGGTGTGGCACGCGTGCGGTATCTACACCAGGGGATTGACTGGTGTGCATCAATATCAAAAACTAGCCATTGGAACCATAAAACTGGATAAGAAAAAATTATTACCGTTTTTAGGAGCATCCAAGATGCATTTAATAAGGGGAGTTTTCCAGAATTGGGAATGTTTTGTCAATAATGGAACCTCATTAATGCCCAAGGAGTCGTTGCAGATGCACCACAAGTATAAATATGAAGCATGGAATCACAATAGTTCCCTTTGCGTTCTACGCGATTTTTCTGCTCTAAACTGTTTATTTTTCTTTGCCTTTGCCACGTCTATGTCCAGATTGGATCCCGTGTTTGAGGAATCATTGCACCAAGACGATTTAGGATACGTAATTCAAAGAAGAATGGCAACCACCAGACCCGGGGAAGACCCTGCTGCATAGGAGGTTCCTGTGGTAGAGACCCCTACGCCATCTAAAACAAAGAAGGGACAAACATCTAGGATGCACAAGTCCCAAGAGAAAAGACCCCCAGACTGCACCATTCTGTCAAAGAGAAGATGAAGAAACCCATGCCCGAAATCCTAGAGACTATTGAGGAAGGGGATGACAACATGGTAGAAGTAGCACCATTCTCACGGTTGCTTGGTTACATTGCGCCGCGCAAACCTATAGTGAAAGTGCCGAAGAACTTGGATATGGTGCGCACAGGTATCCAAGTGTCGTTGATCCCAAAGAACGTCCAAATGGAGGGGGAAATGCTTGCAAAAATCCCTCAACTGAAATTCGATGATTGGGACATCATAGACGTGGAGATATTTCCAAATCTTGCGCCAGAGCTTTATCTTGATCCAGTTCCATATGCAAGAGGTCTGGTGCGCCTTGAACTGAAGAGAGAAATGCTAGGTCTGCACAAGGCATGCCTCCTCAATATTTTTTGGTTCCCTCATTTTGGGCGCAACCCCATTAATGATATCTGCGTCAGGTAGTTTTTGGCACTGGTGCATGACGATGCGCTCTGGCAGAGAGAGTGCATCCCAATTGATGCAGATCTAATTCACAGAATCACATGATTTCAAAACAAGGGGGCCGACCCTACTGTCGATTTTGGAGGGAAAGTACAGGATAAAGCGTTGGCAGAAAGAATTAAGAAAAAGTATGTTGTTACGCTCAAATACTAGGGATTTGTGGTAGAATAAATTAATGACCCGGTCATCCATTCTGGCATGATAATTTTGGCTTGCAAGATGATGCGCAAGTGTAGGCCAAAGGAATTACCCACGCATGTCATTGTGCTAGCTAGGAGATGCGAAAAGGGAGTCATATACAACTAATGCACGTACATGTGTAAAGAATTTCTTGAAAACGTGCGCGAAGTCTAGGAGGAGGGCAAGCGATTTCATTATGTTTGGGTCTTATTATTAATCACAATGATTGGGTGGAAAACCCCTAAATGATACCCTGTTCCCTGAACTCGCAAAGCCCATGTGCAAAGCTGCGTGCTACGCAACCCTCTGGCATTCCTCCGACCCAGTGTGAGCAAAAGAAAACAAGATTTTTTTGGTCCTATATGATGTGAGCTTATACCAAGTGGTACCTTCAATACGCACCTATCTCCTACTCTTTATGACTAGTACAAGATGGTAGCCGACTTTAAGGCTACATTCCACAATATCCACATCTGCACAAAGGGTGTTGTGGAGGGTGTCTGGTATGAGTTACCTTATTTGGCGACTGAGGACAATTTGCTCAGGGTCACAATAGACTGGCCTCCAGCTTGGTTGAATCCACCAACACAGTTGTGCACCCCAACATTAAAACCAATAGGGAAGGCCATTGAAAAGCCTACAGAAATAGTACCACCAACTTTGACAGACAAACCAGGTGAGAAGGATCCTACACTGAACACAATAGGTGAAACCATTGACACCCCTGTGCCAGAAAAGAATGGCTCTGTGCCCAAAGAAGCTAAAGCAACAACATCAAAAGGCATAAAGCATGGTGGGAAGACCAAGGTTGGGTCAAGAAAGAAGCATAAGGGTTCTAAGAAAATATGACAGGAGGTCCTGACATTTACAAAGGACTATCTTAATGAGATCGAAAATACAGTGACCACTGTGCAGGAAGACCGATGGACGGACATGGAGGTCTAGTATAAATCCACCTTAAATATTGTACAAGTTGACTTACAAGTGTTAAAAATGCAAGCGAGCTAGACTCGGGCGAGCTCGATTCAAGCGAGCCAAACCTGTGTGCCTGTTACAAGAGCACGACCTTTGGAAATAGCATTACCATAGTCCGAGGAAGGGTGATTTGTTTATATCTCCTTATTAGGATTTCAAATGGATGCAAGCCAACACTCTCAATTTACTGGTACAAGTGATGTTCATATTAATCTTGCTGCGTTGCCTGCAGGAAAGCTCCATTTACTTCACTCCATTATTGTTGACGAGCTGTAGTACCGCGAAGAAACCACGCAGACGCAATCCAAAGATGCACAAAAATAGGTTAAGCAAGTGCACGAGTAGAAATGACAGGTAGAAACAGGCTATCAAGAAGCAGAGGCCCAGTGCACTGCGCTAGAAGCCAAGATCAACCAAGTGTTCCAAGATATTCCAGTTGTCGCAGCCACCACTACACCCATGGAGAAGTTGGATGAAGTAAATGTTGAAATCAAGGTTGTGCATGTAGAAGCTCACACTATTCGAGTCGAATATGAGCAGCAAATCGCGGACCTCTAGACCAAGTTGCAACCATAGACACCACTTAAGGTTCGCGTAAAGAGAGCAGCAGAGGTGAAGCAAGCCCAAGAAAGTATCTTCATTGCAGTCACTCGGTGTGACAAGTCTTTGGTTGAGGCCATGGAAATTTTGGCCTCTGTCCAAAATGATCCAGTCATGTAGCAGCTGCGTGACACACTCAGCACCAAGGAAAAATAGTTTGAAGAAATATGCATCATAGCACCCACATTGGTGGTTCAACAAAGACTTGCTCATTTTCAAGAAGGCCACAGACTCTAGGGAGAAATTGAAAATTTTTGCCGTAAAGAAAATGTGCTCACAGAACGAATACAACCATGGGCAGAGGAAGAACTGCAACTCTCATAGATGCTCAAAAACACACTCACGATCATTCACCAGACCCAGAGTAGTGTGGAGATGGCCAATAGGGGGCCTACGATAGATAAGATGGTTTAGCAGGCGTAGGGTGCATCACCACAGAGCCTTGAGTTAGTGCTCCCTCTCCAAACTTATGTGAAGACACTCTGAGACAAAACCAAGGAGACACAACAGTGCCTCACTGAGTCACATGTTTGTATTGGGGGCCAATTGGAGCAAGGTCTCCTGAGGCACAAGTTCCAATGATTTTTTTTGTATGTTTGTATATGCGCACTGCACAGATGTAGTCAAAGGGATTTTTGCCCCAATTTTGGATATATTGAAGCTTAAATGTAAAATATGGGTCTCAAAGCATGGTTTGAGACCATAGTATCTGTGCACTAGGCGTATTATAAATAGATAACCTTTTTCTAAGCTAAGTAGTTCAATTAAGCTAAGTGGTAAGCGATATTGAGAGCATTTTGTGTCTGTAAGGGTTTTGGGTTGGGTAAAAGGCACCTAATGGCTGTGTGCACGGAAGGAATTGTAAGGGTTTTGTAAGGGTTTTTGAAGGAAAGCTGATGTATTGACAAATCTGAAGAATTAATAGAAGGAACAGTTTGGAAAACTCTTTGCGTTATGCATATATTTTCTATTTATGCTTGATGATATCGTACTATTTGGTTTCTTATTGATGAATGCAAAGAGCTAATTGACATATTTATGCATGAATATTAACATCTGTTAAGTATTACATTGAATAGATCAAGATCTGGTTCTGATTTATTATCTATGATAAGTAATACAAGGGTTTCTGTGTATTCCGTGAATGATTACACAAAGATCTGTAATTCTATTATAAATTCACTGTGCACATCCGTGGAAGATAAATTAGGGTTTTCCTGAGGACCACTTCATTAAATTCTCTCAGGGTGCGGAAACCTAGTTTCAACACCCCCCCATACTACTTCGGGTGAGACTTTGGTCTGCACAAGCAGATCATTGCCGAAAGGGCCAGTAGTTGGAGGGTTTGTTGGTTTATCCATAACCTCTGAACCTGGGTCAGGATCCCTCAAGTCATCAGAAGCAATTGGGTGTTTAAGAAGAATATGAATGCATAAGGCAAGGTGGAGAAATACAAAGCTCGGTTGGTGGCAAAAGGTTATTCCCAAGGGTCGGGAAATGATTAATGTGATATTTTCTCTCATGTTTCCAAGGTGAATTCTATTATATTACTTTTATCCATTGTTGCTGCATTTCATTTTAAGGTATAATAGATGGATGTGAAGACAAAATTTCTTCATGGGGATCTGGAAGAGGAAATCTACATGAAGCAACCTGAAGGCTTTGCGATGAAGGGTAGGAAGGAACTGGTATGCAGGTTAAAAAAGTCTTTGTATGGGTTAAAAAAATCACCAAGGATATCGTATTATAAATTTTATACATATATATAGGGACTTGGCTTCAACAAAAGCAAAGAGGACCACTATGTGTATTTTAAATTATTAGTGATCGTATTATTTATTTGGTCATGTATGTGGATGATATGTTGCTAGATGGAAATGGCAAAGAAATTATCCAGTATTTGAAGACCCAATTGTTCTCTAAATTCGAGATGAAGGATATTGGTGCTGCAAACTATATTTTGGGCATGCAAATTAAACAAGATCAGGCAAAGAGGAAGCTTTGTTTAAACCAAGGGAATTATGTCAAGACAATATTGCAGATGTTCAATATGTACGATATTAAACTTTTGAAGGTTCCTATTCCTGTAGGTGTAAATTTATCTACTAAACAATGTACTATGACACAAGAATAAGAAGAGGACATGTCTTGTGTTCCATATGAAAGTGCAGTGGGTAGTTTGATGAATGAAAAGGTATGTACTAGACCAGACATTTCACATGCAGTGGCTAGTTTGATGAATGCAAAGGTATGTACTAGACTAGACATTGCACGTGCAGTGGGAGTATTAAGTAGGTTTATGTCAAAACCAGGGAAGGAGCATTGGACAACAGTGAAGCAAGTTTTAAGATATTTGCGTGGAACTAGTGATTATGGTCTGTGATACCAGGGAAGACGAGGATTGGATATATTTTTGGATATCCGTGGCTTTGTTGAAGCAGATCGGGCTGGTGATCTAAATCAGAGAAGATATACAAGTGGGTATGTGTTTAAATTATTTGGAGGAGCAGTCAGTTGGATGAGAAAAACCCAATATGTAGTGGCCCTTTCAATTAAAAAGGTAGAATACATGGCAGCCACTCATGCAAGTAAGGAAGTAGTTTGGTTGCAGAGATTGTGTTCAAGTATGGGGTTGGTGCAATGAGTTATAAGGATAGAATGTGATAGCCAAAGTGCAATTTTCTTTAATAAGAACCCTACTTATCATTCAAAGACAAAGCACATTTATGTTCAGCATCACTTTATGAGAGATATCGTTGAGGAAAAAAAGGTGTTGTTGGTAAAGGTGGACACTTTGAATAATGTTGCAGATGCATTGAAGAATTCTATGAGCACTGAGAAGTTCTCTTGGTGTAGAGAAATAATGGGCATTGTAGGGTTGGACCAATGACTAACCTCTCTTGTGGGCCACTGTGGAAAGAAAAAAATAAGTGGGATAATGTTGGATGTGTGTTATATTCTTTCGACGACTGGAATTTTTTTTCAACCCTATATTAGGGTGGCAGACCTACCTATGGTTTTGTGCATGGGTTTAGCACATGGTTTTGGACATGATGGTTTTTTGTTCATGGTATTCTGTAGATCCGGTCATGGGTGATATGGTTACTTTTCTAATCTAGGGTTAATTGATTGGGGTTTATGAAATCTTAGACATGTATATATATGTGTTGTAATAATGAAAGGTGTACTAGAAATGCAGAAAGGAAGGACACTTCAAAAAGGACTGTAGATATAAATCTCCTGAGAAAGGAAAGGGATCTGATGATCCTCCTCCTGCAGAGATGAAAACTACCTTAGATGAAGGTGGGTATGTGTACTTTGCTTCTTATTCAAATACACATGTAGATTGTTATCACAAAATTGTACCTGATATGCTGCTAATTAGACAACTTCATGTAACTGTTTCAAACCAACTTGTAATTGAAGCTTAGCCTCTTTAGTCTGAGAGGGCTCTCTCAAAGGGGTTAATGATATATGATAAAGATATATCTAGATGGCTAACTCTAGTTGGAAAACAACTTGCTTGTGATGTGTGTAGGTTGAAAAGAGTATAAGTATGAAATCATTGGGCTTATGGAGTCACTAAGTTCAGTAGTTCAGTAGTAAGTTCACTTGACATGGAAGCTGAGGCAGGTAAGAGTTTCTAGCAGTGGTGAATCACACATGAAACATGAAATAACATAGTCAATTCATCAGTAAATGAAGTCAGAGCATACACCTATGAATTATGAGTATTAAAGATTAAAACCACTGCAAATGGTACACATAGAAAGTATAGATCAAGTAAGCACTAAAAACTCCATGAGAATCTCAGGTTGGTCAAGTAAAAGTCCTCTGTATTACTGAAAACATTCAAGTTACATAAAGCTGCAGTACTGCCAAAAAGTCACCAACCCTTTACAAATTCGAATATCTGCCCTTTAATAGACTTGTTACATGATGAGATTATCTTCCTCATAGCTAGATTCATCGAACTTATCCTAATGACACCTTGCATAACAAGAAAACATCTATTTTAATGAGAAAACGACAGATATTCTATTTAACAGTCCTTTTCCTAATAGGACTCAAACTGTTCATTATTATATCAACTACCTTATCTCCTAAAATAGTTACATCTTTGAAAAATATTCCTTCTTAGGTTGGAATAGGCTGTGATGGGACTCATCGCTACATGAAATCTTAATTAGCCTCCTCTAAATCTAGAAACAAACCTTGCTTTTTAGGAAAACTAGTCCTTATCTTCAACGAATGGTTTGGTTGATGAGTTGTCTTCATCTCATGGTATTCAAGTCTTGGATGACTGCTAAAATAGTCCTTTGACCCTTTTAAAGTATCCACTTGTCCAAAAATTCCCAAAAACTTTCTTATAAAGCTTCAAAACAGTATGCTACGAAAGTATGACAGTTTCGTAGCATACTTTCGTAGCGTTACAAAAATGGCCTTTGCCATCAAAATTTTTGTCTCTTTCCTTTTGTATTGTATTCATCATGCCTATACACATCTTCCATATCATTTTAACCTCTTGGAAGCTTCTAAAAGTGGTTTAAAATGAAAAAATAAAGCTACAGGTGGTTTCGTAGTGTTTTCCTGGCTTCAAGCCTAGGAAACGCTACGAAACCGCTGAAAACAATGTTTTTTCCATATTTTTGTCTAGCTTCAAAAATATACTTTCCATGTGTAAAAAATTTGTTTCTAACATGCCATTTACCTTTAAAAACATAAACTAGCTCAAACTATGAGTCTTGAGGTGTTTCTTCCTCATTGATGATGAGTTGAGCTATTGGCTCCTCAACTACTGTCATTTTTAGGCCTTTCTTCTCCAACTCCTCATGGATTAGTTCTAGATATTCCTGGAGGTATTTAACCTGATCCTTCAACTTTATATTGGTATATTTAAAATGCAAGTTCATTCTTCTGACATGTTTGACCTCTTTCCTCAATGGCATAGTCCATTTGATTAGCTGTTGTGTGTCGTCTAGGGTCTTTGATATAGTGTCAATCTGCTCTTCCCAAACCTCTTTCATATTTTCAAACTGAATCTTCTGGATATTATGTTTCCTTCCCTCCTTTTTCATGAAAAATATTTCATGATTGGCCAACTTCAAATGTTCTTCAAGGAGTTCAAACTCTATTTTTTCCATTACTTTCTCCTTTCCTTTCTTTGGCTTGCTAACTGGATATTTCTCTGCAGGTGATGAAAGATCAATGATATCTTATGGTGGCTGGATTGTGTCAATGGGTGAATGAACCTCTTTACTGCTCTCCAACATATATCTAGCATGCCTTGTCATGGGCTTCCTAGCCTGGAACATAAAACCTGCATCCTCACCTTCAAACTCCAATTTCTTTGCAGATTTAACTTTCTTGAGTTTATGTCCACCTTCATTTATATCCTCAGCGTGGACTATAGGAGTCACTTCTATATCAATGGCATGTGGTAAGTCTTCTAAATTTCCTTTAGCCACTTTTTTGACTTCTAAAGCCACTGTTTGACTCCTTGTAATCCTTTTGCTTCCTTGTTTACTCACAGCTTGCTCTTGTTTTGCAGGTTTGATCACTTTAGATTTTTGTTTTGTAGGTGGGACATTGGGTGTATCAAAACTCTACAATTTCTCTGTTTCCATCATGACTGGTTCACTTTTCTCTACTCTTGCTAGTTCACTTGGTTCTGCCACTAAAGGTGATGGGATACCCCTAGGTTTAGGAGTTCTTGTAGGAGTAAGGTATCCAATTCAAAACCACTAACAAATAAGAAAGAAGACCAGTCTCTGCCTAGTCTTTGGAGCTCATCTAAAACCAGCAATTTTATTAAACCATGATGAAACAATGAAGTTTCACTTCCTTCAGATTTTTCTTAGACCTTATCTTCCATTTTTGGTAAAATTTTGTGTAAATAGAAAGGAAGATCAAGAGATATCTAACCAGCAAAGTGTAGGAGAAGATTGAAATGGTAAGAATAGACTTTATGGTATCTCCCTTCACAAGTGAAATATTTCTAGATGATAAGCAACAAATTTGAGTAGTTATCCTTCATGTAGCTCCTTGTAATGGCATTTGTAAGGTCCATTTCACTATTTTCTGGCTTGATAAACTCTTTGCACTCCTCCATGTTGAATTTGAACCCCTTGAACCACTTCTCTTGTCCCCTTGGAATCCCTGTTGCTGCTGAAATGACCTCTGGTGTAATGGTGAGATTCAAAATCCCCACTTTAGTAGTTGTTCCACTAAAATTTAGAGCAAATTCTTTGGAAACCTGTACATGGCAGCCTTGTAGTATTTCAAAAAACTGTAAACATCCTGTCCTTCTGAAGACTTCTACAATTTTTGGGTCTTCATTGATTAGATTCATATTTGATGGATCATATCTTAGACATTGGCCACCCTTATTTGTCTTTATTTTTTCATCCATGGTTTCTTTAGTTTCTCTATCTCGTTTGATAGTTCTTTGCCTCACTTGATAATTATCTTCCTCACTTGATCACTGATATCTGCAACCTTTGAAAACACCAGCCACAACTTTGGCTTAATGAAATGCTCTCCAGAGCTCAATATCACGCAAAGAAGGAATGAATAATGAGAAATTACTTAATTAGGAAATATTTTGAAGTTTTATGCCCACTCATAACACAATGATGACTCATACATGCCTAAAATGGTGATGATGACTTCAACCCTGACCATGTACCTTGATCTTTACCCTAACTGACTCGAATGGTATCTAACCTATCCTTTTCAAGTGATTTTCTGACACCTAACAGCTAATTTGACATGATAAAGAGGAAACCTCACTTTTGTAACGTTCTTAGTGTATTTCTAGGCATTTTCACTATGAAAGTATCAGTGGTTCCAAAGCGAAAAGTGAAAATTTTCAGTGTATTTCGCTACAAAACTATGGTTTCGTGGCTAAAATGACCATTTTGGTACTAAAACCTTGGGAAATGAAAAATGTAAAAAAATTATGAGTGATGTGACATGAGGGGATTTGAAAGTGAGTGGGTTTAGACCTTAGGGTAAGCTTAATAAGAAAAATTAAAAATTTTCCTTGACCAAGTAATGGAAAATGAACCCTACAACCCTACCTTTGACACATGAACCTATATGACTTTGTTAAATGATGCTTCATTTTTCTAAGTGATAACATAGATCATGAGGCATGGTTGATTGAATCAGGTGCATCGTTTCTCTTCACTCCCCATAGGGAGTGGTTCTGCGAGTATGAGAAGTATGATGGTGGTGATGTCTTCTTAGGGGATGATAGGAAGGCCATAATCGTTAGACGCGAAAAATTCAAGCTAAAGTTGCAAGGTGGAATAATTAGAAAACTTATTGTTGTTCTGGATATTCCTTGATTGGACATAAATCTTATTTATGTAAGCAAGATGGATGATGCACGTGTAAAAAAAATGTTCGAGAAAGACTCCCGCATAATGGTTTGGGGAGCACTAGTATTGATGCGGGGAGTTCGGATTAGAAATCTATACAAGCTTATGGGTAGAACCATTATTGATGGGTCCAACAATTATATAGTTTCTAAAAGTGGAGTAGAAAGCCTAGTGGTCTCTGGAGAAAAGACCATGCTATGACATCAACGACTTGGATATATTGGAGAGAAGGGCCTTTGAATACTGCATGGTAATGGTATGGTAGACAGTATGTATAATTTCTCTTTGGATTTCAATTTTTGTGAACATTGTGTATATGGGAAGCATAATCGGGTGAGTTTCCCTTCTAGTGCTATGAGGGCGAACAAGATATTAGAGCTTGTGCACAATGATGTGTTTGGACCTGTGTCGGTTCCATCGCTAGGTAAATCTGTGTACTATGTTTCATTTATATATGACTTCTCAAGGAATACATGGATATATTTCTTGAGGAATAAATCTCAAGTATTTGAAAGATTCAAATAATTTAAGGCTCTAGTAGAAAACCAAACATAGAAGAAGATAAAGGTGTTGAGGACAATTAGCGGTGGAGAGTTTTGCAAGAAGTTTGGTATAACATGTTAGAATAATACTCCATACAAACCTCAGAAAAATTGAGTTTCACAAAGAATGAACAATACATTGATGCAAAAGGCAAGGAGCATGCTCAGTGGTACCGAGTTAGGACAAAAAATTTGGGCAAAGGAAGTGTAGACTGCATGCTACCTCGTTAACAAATCATCTTCATCCGTGTGTGAGGATAAGACCCCACATGAGGTAGGGAATTAAAATAATCATTTCTTTCACATATGAGGGTATTTGGCTGTCATGCATATGTACATGTTCCAAAGGAGAAAAGAACTAAGTTGGATAGTAGATTTGAAAGGTGCATCTTTATTGGGTATAAGGATGGTTTGAAAGGTTATAAGCTTTGGAACCCAGTAACAAGGAAGGTTGTGTACAATCGAGATGTGGTGTTTACAGATGTGAAAGATGTTGTTAAACATGAATTCCTACCGAAGGAACCTAAGAAGATAGAATTTGGTGTAACGGATGAATAATTAGACTCTATAGTAGAACATGATTCAAAAGAGAAAGAGGTACAAACTCTAGTTGTGATAAGATTAGTTAGAGAAAAAAGGCAACCATAAAGGTATATTCCATCTGCTTTTTGTTCAATTTTTTCTTTATCTGTCATTGATGATGATCCCATAACTCTCAGGGAGGCAATGGATTTATAGGATGGAAAACTCTAGAAGGAGGCCATGGTTTATGAATGGCATCCTTGCACAAAAATGAGGCATGGGATCTGGTGGAGTTGTCGTTTGGAAGGAAACCCATTGGAAGAAAATGGGTGTTTAAGAAGAAGATGAATGAAAAAGGCAAGGTGGAGAAATACAAATCTTGGTTGGTGGAAAAAGGTTATTCTCAGGTACCGAGAATTGGTTATGGTGATATTTTCTCTCTTGTTCCCAAGGTAACTTCTATTAGATTAATTTTATCTATTGCTGCTACATTTGATTTTGATGTAGAACATATGGATGTGAAAACAACATTTTTTCATAGGGATTTGGAAGAGGAAATATACATGAAGCAACCTGAAGGCTTTGCGGTGAAGGGTAAGAAACAACTGATATGCAGGTTAAAAAAGTCTTTGTATGGGTTAAAATAGTCACTAAGGATGTGGTACTAGAAATTTGATACATATATACATGGACTTGGCTTGACAAGAAGAAAATAGGATCATTGTGTATATTTTAAATTAATTGGTGACCATGTTATTTATTTGGTCTTGTATGTGGATGATATGTTGCTGGTTGGAAATGACAAAAAAACTATCCTAGATTTGAAGACCCAATTGTTCTCCAAATTTGACATGAAGGACATTGGTGTTGCAAACTATATTTTTTTAATGGAAATTAAATGAGATCGAGAAAAGAGGAAGCTTTGGTTAAATCAGAGGAAATATTTCGAGACAATATTGTATAGGTTCAATATGCAAGATAGTAAACCGATGAAGATTCCTATTCCTATAGGTGTAAATTTATGTGTTGAACAGTGTCCAAAGACACAAGAAGAAGAAGAGGACATGTCTTGTGTTCTATGTGCAAGTGCAGTGGGTAGCCTAATGTATGCAATGGTATGTACTAAACTAGACATTGCACATGTAGTGGGAGTATTGAGCAGGTTTATGTTAGAACAAGGGAAGGATCATTAGACAATAGTGAATCAATTTTTTCGATCTTTGCATGGCACTAGTGATTATGGTTTGTGCTACAAAGGAAGACCAAGATTGGAAAGATTTTTGGATATCCGTGGCTTTTTTGATGTAGACTAGGCTGGTGATCTAGATCAGAGAATATCTACAAGTGGGTATGTGTCTAACCTATTTGGAGGAGCATTTAGTTGGATGAGAAAAAGATAGTCTGTAGTGTCTCTTTCAACTACAGAGGTTGAATACATGGAAGCCACTCATGCAAGTAAGGAATCAATCTGGTTTCATAGATTGTGTTCAAGTATGGGGTTGGTGCAGTGAGTTATAAGGATAGACTGTGATAGTAAAAATGCAATTTTGTCAGCTAAGAACCCTACTTATCATTCAAAGACAAATCACATTGATGTTGAGTATCACTTTGTGAGAGATATGGTTGAGGACAAAAAGGTGTTGTTGGTAAAGGTGGACAATTTGAATTATGTTACAGATTCATTAATGAAGTTTGTGAGCACTGAGAAGTTCTCTTGGTGTAGATAAACACTGGCCATTGCAGGGTTGGACCAATGACTAAGCTCTCTTGTGGCCCCATGTGAAAAGAAAACAATAAGTGGGAGAATGTTTGGTGTGTGTTATATTATTTCAATGACTCGATTTTTTTTTCGACCCTATATTAGGTGGGTGGACCTACCTATGGTTTTGTGCATGGGTTTAGCACTTGGTTTTGGGCATCATGGTTTTCTTTCCATGGTATTTTGTAGATCCGGTCAAGGGAACTACGGTTATGTTCTAATCCAGGGTTAATGGATAGGGGTTTATGAATGCTTCGACATGTATATATATGTGTTGTAACATTGAAAGGAATATAATGAAAAATCAAGCTGGTAGCCCCAATTTTGGGATGCAAGGGAAAATATCTGTGTATATCTGTTTTATGTTGTATTCTCACGCTATTTTTTATTTTCTTCTTTAATAATTCGTTTGAAGATCATTTCTGTATAGGGTTAAAACCTACATTTGGTATCAAATTTGTTTCAGCTTCAAGGGGATGCCTTTGCCGATGAGGGTTTTTTACTCGGGCCTGTGGTAGACCCTGTTTAGTGGGAGATCCACGGGATCGATTCTTAAGATGAAATAATATGGCGAGCAATGAAAATATAGAGATCGAGAAATTTAATGGTCAGATTTTTGAGTTGTGGAAGCTCAGGATGGAGGATCTGCTAGTGGATAAAGATGAGTGGATCGCAGTAATTCCAGGTACTCAACCAACGATAATGTTAGATGAATAATGGGAAAATTTGGATCAAAAATAAAATAGCACAATAAGGTTGTGTATCTTAGATTAGGTATTATTGAATGTATTTGGGGAATCTATGACGAAGGCTTTGTGGGACAAGTTAGGGAATTTGTGTCAATCTAAGTTTCTGGTGAAAAAACTGTTCCTATGAAAAAATTTGTATAACCTGAGGATGAAGGATGAAGACTCGTTGCCAGAGCATCTGAACGCCTTCAATAATGTGGCAAGTCAGTTGTTATCTTTTGATATAAAATCTCAAATGGATATAAGTGCATCAGTTTACTATTTTATATACCAGACTCGTGGGATAGTCTAGTTATTGCAATAGCTAGCAATACAACTACCTTGAAGTTTGATGAGATTGTCTTAGCCTTGCTGTCGGAAGAAATGGGATGGAAAAATATAGAGGGCTGGAAAGGAGATGCCTTGTCTGTATGAGGATGGTCCCAGAATAGAAACTAAAATAAGTTCTTTAGTGGGAGATCTAAGTATTGAAGGAGATCTAAATCTTTAGGAAAGCTTGTAAAGGTGTGCTGGGAATGCAAAAAGGAAGGACACTTCAAAAATGACTATAGATCTAAAGCTCCTGAGAAAGGAAAGGGATATGATGATGCTCCTTTTGCAGAGGTGAAAACTACCTCAAATGGATGTGGGTATGTGTACCTATATTCTTCTTCAAATACACATGTAGATCATGAGGCATGGTTGATTGACTCGAGTGCATCCTTTCACTTCACTCCCCATAGGGAGTGGTTCTGCGAGAATGAGAAGTATTATGGTGGTGATGTCTTCTTAGGGGATGATAGGAAGGCCAGAATCATCAGACACAGAAAAATCAAGTTGAAGTTCCAAGGTGGAAGGATTAAAACACTTCCTCGAGTTCTGCATATTCTAAAATGGCTAGAAATCTGATTTATGTAAACAAGATGGATGATGCAGGTGTAAAAACATTGTTCGCGAAAGACACCTGCAAAATGGTTCTGAGAGCACTGAAACTCTATACAAGCTTCTAGGTAGCATCGTTATTGATGGGTGCATCAATTCTGTGGTTCCTCAAAGTGGAGCAGAAAGCCTAGTGGTCTCTGGAGAAAATACCATGCTATGGCATCAAAGACTTGGACATATTGGAGAGAAGGGCCTTCAAACTTCATGGTAATGGTATGGTAGAAGGTATGTCTAATTTCTCTATAGATTTCGATTTCTGTGAACATTTTGTATATGGGAAGAAGAATTAGGTGAGTTTCCCTTCTGGTGCTAAGAGGGCGAACACGACATTAGAGCTTGTGAAAAATTATGTGTTTGGACCTGTGTTAGTTCCATCACTGGGTAAGTATTTGTACTATGTTTAATTTATAGATTAATTCTCAAGGAATACATGGATATATTTCCTGAAGTAGAAATTTGAAGTCTTTGACAAATTTAAAGAATTTAAGGCTAAATCCATACAGAGAAGAAGATAAAGGTGTTGAAGACGGATAACAGTGGAGAGTTCTAAAAGAAGGAATTTGAAGAGTTCTATAATAAGTATGGAATATCACGTCATAATACTAATCCATACACACTTCAGAAAAAAATAGTTGCAGAAAGAATGAACAAGACGTTGATGGAAAAGGCAAGAAGCATGCTTAGTGTTACCAGGTTAGGACAAGAATTCTAGGCAGAGGCAATGGATACTGCATGCTAGCTAGTTAACATATCACCTTCATAAACATTGGAGGATACGACTCGACATGAGGTATGGGATGGTAGGAAACCCTCTCTTTCACATCTCAGAGTATTTGGCTATGATGCATATGTACATGTTCCAAAGAAGAAAAGAACCATGTTGGATAGTAAACCTGAAAGGTGCATCTTTATTGGGTATAAGGATGGTTTGAAAGGTTATAAGATTTTGAACATAAAAACAAGGAAGGTTGTGTACAATTGAGATTTGGTGTTAAGAGAGGTGAAAAATGTTGTTAAAAATGAATTCCTACCAAAGGAACTTGAGAATATAGGGTTTAAGCTAAAGGAGGAAGAATTAGACTCTACAACAGAACAAGATTCAGAAGAGGAAGAGCCACAAACTCCAGCTACAAGAAGATCGGTTAGAGAAAAAATGTAGCCAGAAAGGTATAGTCCATTTTCTTTACGTTCAAATTTTATTTTATCTATCACTGATGATGATCCGAGAACTGTCATGGAAGCAGTGGATTCAGAGGATGTAAAACTATGGAAGGAGGCCATGGTTGATGAAATGGCATCCTTGCACCAAAATGATGCATGGGATCTGGTAGAGTTTCTGGCTGGAAAGAAACCCATTGGAAACAAATGGGGGTTTAAGAAGAAGATGAATGCAAAAGGAAAGGTGGAGAAATACAAATATTGGTTGGTGGAAAAAGGTTATTC
The DNA here is from genome assembly GCA_034641835.2 of Pinus albicaulis. Lineage (NCBI taxonomy): Eukaryota > Viridiplantae > Streptophyta > Pinopsida > Pinales > Pinaceae > Pinus > Pinus albicaulis. The sequence goes on from CM076574.1 coordinate 1,201,434,659, forward strand.
CCAGGTGCTAAGAATTGATTATGGTGATATTTTTTCTCATGTTTCTGTTGGCATTATGATTTCATGTGTTGTCCTTGATGGCAACCCACTTGTAAAAGACCAAGTATATGGATTCTGGATAAGCTCAGAGGTGAAAAAGTAATGTAATATAATGACAGTATGATGGGACAAAGGTTTTGCATAAAATGGATAAAGTACATAATTGAATAACTATACGCGAGTTCATCACAGCCAAGTCTCATATACATGCAGGTATGAAGAATAAAAGTCGTGTATGAGCTAGCACACTAATTCTATAATACCAGGGGTCTTTACCATGGTATTAGCCCACAATATTGAGCACAATAACAATTATTTGATCCCATCCAAGAATACCATTGACACTTGTGTGGTTTTGGCTAAGGCTCAAACTTCATAATGCTAGGTGTGCATGTATATGGGTATTGAATGAATACTTCACTTTGAAGTATATTTGCATGGAATGGGCTATATTTTATTGATAGATATGAAATAATGATGCACCCATGAATACAATGATGGATTAGGATCTCTAGACCTGAAGTGAATATGTATTAGCATGATCTATTTGTGTGATGTTTAGATATGTGATATGGCGTACGTTTTATGAAGTGAAGGGTATGATCTGAGTAAATTTGTTGTTCTGAAGTGTTGCACGGTACTGAATTATTTACATATCTATATGCGGGTTAGCCACGAGGAAGGCGCGTATACACACGGGTTCGATTTTGAAGAGGTGCGTATAGTTTCAGTAAATCTATACACAATTTTGGTTTTGGGAGAAGTGCGTACATTTATGGATTTGTCTTATGGAAATCACGTATGCAAGCTAGAATTTTGCTAAAGAATGCTGAAAGAAATGTCTGATCAGTTTTACTGTGTTTCTGTTGCCTGTCATCAATGTATTCATATAGATCTGGGTTGTTTGAGTATTGATTATGCTATTAGTTGATTTTGATTAAAGATCAGTGATATGTTGGTTGATTGATGATTCCATGAATGATTTGGTACAGTTATATGTTTTAGTTTGAATTATGGTTTTGGGCTTAAATCAATGTAGTGGGTACAGTCTAAAAATCTGATGAAAATAGGCCTACAAGTTGTGTTGAGTTGAAGCTATTGGATAGTGTGAAAAGTTATGAAATGTGGTTCGCGGTGGTGCTTAGGATTGGAGCCTTCAGTGAGGGGGTCGTAGCTCCCTTCCAATGGTTGTTGGTAAACGAGATTAGGGTGTCGTATCTCCCTTCCAGTAGTGGCTGGTAAACGAGAGTAGGGGGTCGAAGTTCCCTTCTAGTGGTATCTAGTAAATGAGATCGAGGGGTTGGAGCTACCTTCCAGTAGAAGCTGGAGAATGAGAGAAGGTTGCAGCCTTCTGTAGGTGGGTGTTTACGTGCTCGTATGATTCTACATCAATAAAATATTGTAAGAAATTTTATTTATAATATATATTAAGATAGAGGCGATAGCAACAGTGGTTTTCTCCCGATTAGGGTTTCCACCTTAAATCTTGGTGTTCATGTGTGTTGCTTATGTGTGATGATTTATTCTGTTCTTATCGTACATGTTTACTGCTTATTAAATGTCTAGTGAATAAATGATACATTGGGATAAGTAAATTTTATGAAGATTTATCTGAATAATAAGTACACTGGGCATACACAATTTTCCTTAAAGAAAGCCTCATGCATACGCTAGTTGGATTAATTAAAGTCCCGTATAGAAATAAATAAAGTAAAGAAAAGTTATTGTGAGTTCTAAATACTGATTCACCCCCCCCCCCCCAGTATTTTTCCCAAAAATTGGTATAAGAACAGGTCCTTCTGAAGAAGCTTGATTGCTTGAAGGAGATCTGTCGTAATGGGAAGTCATGAAGGAGTATTTTCTATCAGGCCACCACTGTTCAATGGAAGTATTCTATTATTCTGGAAGATACAAACAAGATATTATCTGCAAAGTCTTGGAGCAGATGCATGGGGAATCGGGGAAGGAGGTTACCAATATCCAACAACCGTTCCTACAAATGCAACAAAAAAGAAGAGATATGAAACCAATGAAAAAGTTGTCAATGCCTTATTGGGAAGCCTGTAAGAATTAGAATTTGTCAATTTTATGCATCTAAATTCAATAAAGGAAATATGGGACAAGATCATTCAGACCTATGAAGGTGATGTGAAGGTAAAAAGTGCCAAACTTCAAACTCTTAGAATTCAATAGGAAAATCTCAGAATGCATGATGATGAAAGTATTACAAGTTTTTTTCTAAGAATAGATGAGATTGTGAATTGTATGAGAAATATGGGTGAAGATATAAAATATTCAACTTTAGTAGATAAAATCTTGAGATCACTAACACCAAAATTTGAGTCAAAGGTGTCTGCCATTGAAGAAAAGAAGGATCTGCAGACTCTTACTGTTATTCAAATTCATGGTATCCTGACTGATTTTGAAATGAGAAAAGGAGTTCCCTCACAAGTCAGAGAAGCCACATTTAAGGCCCGTGCAAAAGGAAAAGAAAAGGAAGTTCTCAAGGAATCGAGTTATATATAAGAAGAAGAAGCAAACAATTTTGTGAGGAAACTTCAACTAGGTACTCGAAGGTTCAGAGGTAAGCTTACCTTCAAGTGTTTTTCTTGCTAGAGTTGGTCTTTATGCTGCTAAATGTCCTTATAAAGAAAATCATGACAAAGGGAAACAATTTGAAAACAGGAGAATTTTTTATACAAACAAAGATAATGACGGTTTGTCAAATGGAGAAGAGGGAGAGTCTGATCAAGATCTGCAAGTGCTCATGGCATGTACCATGAATGATGATAATACCTTAAAAGAGAAGAATCTGTTTATTGAAGAATTGCATAAATCAAGGAAGAAAGCATGGTTTCATACATGTTGTTTCTATTGTAACTCATTTGGGCATAAGGCCACTGATTGCAGGTTAATTATGTTGAACAGAACCAAGAGTTTGGATAAGTTCCAACATATAATAAGAAATTTCAAGCAAAGCTAGAAAAAGAAGAAACATTGGTAAAAAAACATAGGGAATATTGACCCTACTGCAGTCATTTGTTTCTAAAGTTTACTTCTCATAATGACTGTAGGAGTGATGTGAGATACATTATTAGAATCAATAATGTATCATCACAAGGGAAGAAATATATGGTGATTCCCATGGTTGGTTTGGTAATTTTGGTTGTTTATATTTCTGACAGTGCATCTGATGTGACAACATAAGATAGGTACAAGATGTACAAGTTCAGGTGGAGATGGAGCTATGAAATTTTCAGTATTTCACTTTTAGTACGCGGGTTGAAAGAACTAAATCCGCTTATATATGCGAGTTCCTTTGGATACAATTGCGTATGTTTTTCTCAGATAGAAAAACAGTGAGACAGACTCAAGAACATATTTTGATATGTTGCTAACAGTTATGATTTAATTTTCTTGGTTTGATGTTGATGGTTACAGTTTGCTGATATGATATTAAGTTATGAATATATGATTTATGAAGATTCTTTGATGAATGAGTTGTTGTGGTCAGACTTGACAATGAACAGGTAGCACAGGTTCAGGGGGTGCATTAGCCTTGCTGAGAATAATGCATTTTTGGCATTATGTTGGTTGTTGAATTATGTTCGTTGATCTCACTCTATTGAGGTACTTTGGTCTTAGTTATAAAATTCATATATGTAATTTGATTTAAGGGTCATGTTGAGAACTATGATGAAAATATTATCATATTCAATCATGTATGAAATTTTTTCAAATATGTAAACCCACTTGGTTGGGAGATTTAGTCAAATATGTTGGTTGAGTAGTTGAGTTAAATATGTAACCCCACTTTGTTGGGTGATTGGTGCGAGTCCTTGGTGATAGGAAAGGTCATACTCATTTGAGTTATAGCGTCATGTACTTCATTGAAAATATATTGGAAGATTCATTAGGTGCTCAGGGGGAGCGTGGTCAGTAGAGTGCAGGTCAGATCTACAGAGCTCTTGTATCTACAAGGAAAGAGAAACCTTGTTTCAGCATTGGTCCGCCATTTTCCCTTGATTTCAAAGGGGGAGAGTAACTTGGTGTTTGAATAATGCTTATGTTAATGTATCTATCAGGTACCTACAGGTTGTGGTGATAAAACACCAACATGGTTTCCATCAAGTCCAAAGGGGGATATTTTTGGCATTATGATTACATGTGTTGTCCTTGATGGAAACCCACTTGTAAAATACCAAGTATATAGTTTCCGGATAAGCTCAGAGGTGACAAAGTAATGGAATAGAATGACAGAATTTGGGACAGAGTTTTTGAAAAATATGGATAAAGTACATAATTTAATAACTATACGCGAGTTCATCATGGCCAAGTCATGTATACATGATAGTACGAAGAATCAAAGTCGCGTATGAGCTAGCTCAATAATTCTATAATATTAGGGGTCTTTACCATGGTATTAGCCCACCATATTAAGCGCAGTAGCAGTTATTTGATCCCGTCCAAGAATACCATTGACACTTGTGTGGTTTTGGCTCATGGTATTGGATAAGGTTCAAAATATATAAGGAGGTGAATATCATAGTGCTAGGTGAATATCATAGTGCTAGGTGTGCATGTATATGGGTATTGAATGAATACTTCACTTTGAAGTATATTCGCATGGAATGGGCTATAGTGTATTGATAGATTTGAAATAATGATGCACCCATGAATAAAATGATGGATCAGGATCTCTAAACCTGAAATGTCTATGTATTAGCATTATCTGTTTGTGAGATGTTTAGATCTATGGTCCAGCACATGTTTGTTGAAGTGGATGGTATGATCTGAGTAAGTTTGTAGTTCTGAAGTGTTGCGCAGTCTTGAATTATTTACAGATCTATACATAGGTTATCCACGTGGAAGGCGCGTATACATGTGGGTTCAATTTTGCAGAGGCGTGTATATTTTCAGTAAATCTATATGCAGTTTTGGTTTTGGGAGAAGCACATACAATTGTGGATTTGTCTTATGGAAGGTGCATATGCAAGATAGGGTTTTGCTGAAGAATACTGAAGGAAATGTCTGATCAGTTTTACTATGTTTCTGTTGTCTGTCAATGATGTATTCATATAGATCTGGGTTGTTTGAGTATTGATCATGATGTTAGTTGATTCTGATTAAATATCAGTGATTGGTTAGTTGATTAATGATTCAGTTAATGATTTGGTACATTTATATGTTTCAGTTTGATGTATGGTTTTGGGCTTAAATGAGTGTAGTGGGTCCAATCTGACAATATTATGAAAATAATCCTACAAGTTGTGTTGAGTTGAAGCTGTTGGATCCATTGTGAAAACCTATGAAACGTGGTCTGCGGTGGTGCTGAGGGTTGGATCATTCAGTGAGGGGGTTGTAGCTCTCTTCTAGTGGTTACTGGTAAACGATATCAAGGGGTCATAGCTCCCTTCCAGTGGTGGTTGGTAAACGAGCGCAGGGGGTCGAAGCTCCCTTCCAATGGTAGTTGGTAAAAAAGATTAGGGGGTTGTAGATCCCTTCTAGTAGTAGTTGGAGAACGAGAGAAGGTTGCAACCTTCTGCAAGTGGGTGCCTACATGCTGGTATGAGTCTGTTCCAGTACAAGATTGTAAGCAATTTTCTTTATAATAAATATTGTAGGAAGAGACGACAACAACAATGGTTTTCTCCCGACTTGGGTTTCCACCTTAAATCATGGTGTTTTTGTGTGTTTCTTATGTGTGATGATTTATTCTGTTCTCACTACACATGTTTACTGCTTACTAAATGTCTGATGAATAAATGATCCACTGGGCTAAGTAAAGTTTCTGAAGATTTATCTGATTAATAAGTACATTGGGCATATGCAAGTTTCCTTAAATAAAGCCATGTGCATATGCTAGTTGGATTAATTAAAGTCACGTATAGAAATTAGTAAAGTAAAGAAAATTTATTGTGAGTTTTAAATACTGTTTCACCACCCCCCCTCTTAGTTCTTTTCCCAACAGTTTCCAAGTGACTTCTATTAGATTAATTTTATCTGTTGCTACTGCATTTGATTTTGACGTAGAACATATGGATGTGAAGACAACATTTCTTCATGGGGATCTGGAAGAGGAAATATACATGAATCAACCTGAAGAGTTTGCGGTGAAGGGTAAGAAAGAACTGGTATGTAGATTAAAAAAGTCTCTGTATGGGTTAAAACAGTCACCAAGGACATGGTATCAGAAATTTAATACATATATCCAAGGACTTGGCTTCACGAGAAGCAAAGAGAATCAATGTGTGCATTTTAATTTAATTGGTGATCGTGTTCTTTATTTGGTTTTGTATGTGGATGATATGTTGTTGGTTGGAAATGACAAAGAAATTATCTAGGATTTGAAGACCCATTTTTTCTCCAGATTCGAAAGGAAGGATATTGGTGCTACAAATTATATTTTGGGCATGGAATTTAAATGAGATCGAGCAAAGAGGAAGCTCTGTTAAACTAGAGTAATTATATCGAGACAATATTGGAGAGGTTCAATATGCAGGCTAGTAAACTGGTGAAGGTTCCTATTCCTGTAGGTGTAAAGTTAACTGCTGAAAAATGTACCTAGACATAAGAAGAAGAAGAGGACATGCCCCATGTTCCATGTGCAAGTGCAATGGGTAGTCTGATGTATGCAATGGTATATAATAGACCAGACATTTCACATGCAGAGGGAGTATTGAGCATATTTATGTCAAAACCAGGGAAGGATCATTGGAAAAAAATGAAACAAGTTTTCATATATTTGTGTGGCACTAGTGATTATGGTTTTTGCTACCAGGGAGGACTAGGATTGGACAAATTTTTGGATATCCGTGTCTTTGTTGATGCATGTTGGGCTGGTGATCTAGATTAGAGAATGCCTACAAGTGGGTATGCGTTTAACCTATTTGGAGGAGCAGTCAATTGGATGAGAAAAATATAGTTTGTAGTGGCTCTTTCAACTACAGAGGTTGAATACATGGCAACCACTCATGAAATTAAGGAAGTAGTTTGGTTGGAGAGATTATGTTCAAGGATGGGGTTGGTGCAATGAGATATAAGGAGAGACTGTGATAACTAGTGTGCAATTTTATTGGCTAATAACCCTTCATATGATTCAAAGACAAAGCACATTGATGTTCAATATCACTTTGTGAGATATATGGTTGAGGACAAAAGGTGTTGCAGGTAAAGGTGGAAACTTTGAAGAATGTTGCAGATGCATTGATGAAGTCTGTGAGCACTGAGAAGTTCTCTTGGTATATAGAAACAATGGGTGTTGCAAGGTTTGACCAATTAATAAGCTCTCTTGTGTCCCCTTGTGGAAAGAAAACAAAAAGTGGGAGAATGTTGGGTGTGTGTTATATTCTTTCCACGACAAGAATTTTTTTTGACTCTATATTAGGTGGGTAGACCTACCTATGATTTTGTGCATGGGTTCAGCACAAGGTTTTGGGCATGATGGTTTTCTATCCATGGTATTTTGTAGATCCAGTCAAGGGAAATACTCTTATGTTCTAATCCAGGTTCAATAGATTTGGGTTTATGAATGATTCAATATATATATATATATATATATATATATATATATATATATATATGCTATAACATGGAAAGGAATATAATGAAAAAAAATATGGTAGTCCCGGTTTTGGGATCCAGGGGAAAATATCTGTGTATATATGTTTTATGTTGTATGCTCTCACTATTGTTTATTTTCTATTTTAAGGATTCATTTGCAGATAATTTCTATACAGGGTTAAAAACTACATTTGGTATCAAAGTTGTTTTGGCTTCAAGGGGACGCATTTGCTGTTGAGGGGTTTTCATTCGGGCCTGTGGTAAACCATGTTCACTGGGAGATTCACAAGATCGATTCTTCCGGTGAAGGAATATAGTGAGTAGTGGAAAGATAGAGATTGAGAAATTAATGTTCAGATTTTTGAGTTATGGAAGCTCAAGATGGAGGATCTGCTCATTAGGGGAATTTTGAGGTCTAAAATGGGCCTCCTAAGGAAAATGTACAATTAAAATTCACTTTATGAGAACCAATCACATTTTAGGGGATGACATCATCCCTAATGGTTGAGGTGGCATTGTTTGAGTTAAAGGTACTTACTTGTCACATTCTCAATGGTGGATAAAAAATCATGGTTAACCATGGTAGTGCTCTAAGTACTTTTAAAGTCAAAGTAAAGTACTCATAATAAATGTCATTTCACACTTTTTGAATAAAAATATAATATTGTCATTTCATATTTCTTGAAAGAAACAATGCATATCCTTATATATTTATTATATTATATTATATTATTTTTATATAGTATATTAATTACATGTTATTATACAATTTAAATAATATAAATTTTAATTAATAGCATACAATATAATTAAGAATTTATAAATTTATATTTATATTTTATTTTAAGTTATTTAAGTACAAAGGACAAATGCATTAGTTGTTCAATGATAATGATTTTTTCTTGAAAAGATCATTCTTATTTATAGTCACATCAATACAATTTTTTTATTAATTTTATTTTGGTGCAAATTTTGAATTGAATTTAACTATGGTTACATGGATTGTGGTGCAAAAAGTGAATTGCAAATTCATAAATATTATTTTATTGGTTTAGCTATTATTTTATTATTTCCTTAGGAGGCCCATTTTAAACCTAAAAATTCCCCTAATGTGGTGGATAAATATTAGTGGATCACGGTAGATCCGGGTACCAAACCAATGATAGTGTCAGATGAAGACTGGGTGAAGTTGGATCAGAAATCAAAGAGCACAATATAGTTGTGTATCTAAAATCCGGTATTATTGAATGTATATGGGGAAGCAATGACAAAGCCTTTGTGGGACAAGTTAGGGACTTTGTATCAATCTAAGTCTCTAGTGAACAAATTGTTCCTACGAAAAAATCTTTATAACTTGAGGATGAAGGATGGAGACTCGGTGACAGAGAATCTAAATGGCTTCAATACTGTGGTAAGTCAGTTGTTATATGTTGATATAAAGAACTCAAATGAAGATAAGTGAACCAGTTTGTTGTGTTCTCTACTAGACTCATGGGATAGTATGGTTGCTGCAATAGGTAGCAATATAGCTACCTTAAAGTTTGATGAAATTGTCTCATCCTGGTTTTCGGAGAAAATGAGACAAAAAAATATGGAGTACCAGAATGGAGATGCCTTGTCTCTACGATGAAGGTACCATAACATAAACAAAAATAAGTTCTCAAGTGGGAGTTCTAAATCGCAAGGAAGATCTAAATCTTCAGGAAAGCTTGTAAAGGTGTGTTGGAAATGTGAAAAGGAAGGACACTTCAAAAAGGACTGTAGATCTAAATTTCCTGAGAAAGGAAAGGGATATGATGATGCTCCTTCCATAGAGGATAAAACCACCTCAGATGAAGGTGGGGATGTGTACTTGGCTTCTTATTCAAATACACATGTAGATCACGAGGCATGGTTGATTGACTCAAGTGCATCCTTTCACTTCACTCCCAATAGGGAATGGTTATACGAGAATGAGAATTATGTTGGTTTTATGTATTCTTAGGGGATGATAGGAAGGCCAGAATTGTCAGACGTAGAAAATTCATGATGAAGTTGCAAGGTCGAAGGATTAGAACAATTCTTGGTGTTTTTCATATTCCTCCATTGGCCATAAATTTTATTTATGTAAGTAAGATGGATGATGCAGGTGTAAAAATAGTGTTGGAGAAAATTATCTATAAGATGGTTCAGGGAGCACTGGTACTAATGCAGGGAGTTCATTTTTGAAATCTGTATAAGCTTTTGGGTAGCACCGTTATTGATGGGTAAAACCATTTTTTGGTTCCTGAAAGTGGAGTAGAAAGCCTAATGGTCTCTGGAGAAAATACCATGCCATGGCATCAAAGACTTGGTTGGAGTTGGTGGAGATTAAAAGGAGGAAAATTGACATTAGCCTCTACCTTGAGTGGATCGACAAAAATACCTTACTTTGACACTACAAATCCCAATAATCGACCAAATCGTTCACAAAAAACACATTTTTAAGGATTCAGACAAATATTTTAATGCCTACATCTATTGAAAAATGTTATCCAATGCATCAAATGATCTTGTTGTCTTAGTGAGTGAGATGTTACACCATCTAAGTAGGGTTGTAAAATATTTTTGACATTGGAGAGAAGGGCCTTCAGATACTACATGGAAATGGTATGTGTAATTTCTCTCTGGATTTTTATTTCTTTAAACATTGTGTATATGGGAAGTAGAATTCGGTGAGTTTCCCTTCTAGTGCTAAGAGGGCGAACAAGATATTAGATATTGTGCATAGTGATGTGTTTAGACCTGTTTCGGTTCCATCACTGGGTAATCTTATGTACTATGTTTCATTTATAGATTAATTCTCAAGGAATACATGATATATTTCCTGAGGAAGAAATCTAAAGTCTTTGAAAAATTTAAATAATTTAAGGCTCTGGTAGAAAACCAAACGGAGAAGAATATAAAGGTGTTGAGGAAAGATAATGGTGGAGAGTTCTGTGAGAAGGAATTTTAAGAGTTCGGTGAGAAGTGTGGTATATAACTTCAGAAGACTACTCCATACACACCTCATCAAAACAGAGTTGCAGAAAGAATGAACACGCCGTTGATGGAAAAGGAAAGAAGAATGCTTAGTGGTACTATGTTAGGATAATAATTTTGGGCAGAGGTAGTGGAGACTGCATGCTACCTGGTTAACATATCACCTTCATCAATGTTGGAGGATAAGACTCCACATGAGGTACGGACTGGTAAGAAACCCTCTCTTTCACATCTGAGGGTATTTGGCTGTGATTTATATGTATATGTTCCAAAGGAGAAAAAAACCAACTTGGATAGTAAATCTAAAAGGTGCATCTTTATTGGGTATAAGGATGGTTTAAAAGGTTATAAGCTTTAGAACCCAGAAACAAGGAAGGTTGTGTACAACTGAGATTTGGTGTTTAGAGAGGTGAAAGATGTTGTAAACATGAATTCCTACCAAAGGAACCTGAGAAGATAGAGTTTTAGCTAAAGGAGGAATAATCATACTATACAACAGAACAAGATTCAGAAGAGGAAGAGCCACAAAATCCGTCTGTGAGAAGATCAATTAGAGAAAGAAGGAAACCATCAAGGTATAGTCCATCTACTTTCTGTTCAAATTTTACTTTATCTATCACTGATGATGATCCCATAAATGTCATGGAGGTAGTGGATTCATATGAAATACTATGATAGTTGAAGTGCAATTTTCTTGGATAAGAACCCTACTTATCATTCAAAGACAAAGCACATTGATGTTCAATATCACTTTGTGAGAGATATGGTTAAGGAAAAAAAGGTGTTTCTGGTAAATGTGGACACTTTGAAGAATGTTGTAGATGCATTGACGAAGTTTGTGAACAATGAGAAGCTATATTGGTGTAGAGAAAAAATGGGCATTGCAGGGCTCGACCAATGTCTCTTCTCGCTTTTGGCCCACTATGGAAATAAAAAAAGTAGGAGAATTTTGGGTGTGCGTTATATTATTTCCATGACCATATTTTTTTTTATACCCTATATTGGGTGGTTGAACTTACCTATGTTTTTGTGCATGGGTTTAGCACATGGTTTTGGGCATGATGGTTTTCTATTCATGGTATTTTGTATATCTGGTCAAGGGAACTATGATTATGTTCTAATCAAAGGTTAATGGATTGGGGTTTATGAATGCTTTGACATGTATATAAATGTGTTGTAACATTGAAAGGGATATAATGAAAATTAAGCTGGTAGTCTCTGTTTTGGGACCTAGGGGAAAATCCCAGTGTATATCTATTTTATGTTGTATTCTCTCGCTATTGTTTATTTTCCTTTTTAAGAATTTGTTTGCATATAATTTCTGTACAAGGTTAAAACCTACATTTTCTATCCGAGCTATTTCAACTTCAAGGGGACACCTTTGCTACTAAGGGTTTTTTACTCAGGCATGTGGTAGACCTTGTTCAGTGGGATATCTGCGGGATCTACTCGTGCAGTTAAAGAATATGACAAGAAATCTTAAGATAGAGATTAAGAGATTTAATGGTCAAAGTTTTGAGTTGTGGAAGCTCAATATGGAGGATCTGCTGGTGGATAAAGATTAGTGGATCATGTTGGATCCGGGTACTAAACCAAAGATAATGTAAGATGAGGATTGGGTGAAGTTGGATTGAAAATAAAAGAGAATAATACGGTTATGTATCTCAGATTCAGTATTATTGAATGTATCTTGAGAAGCTACGATGAAGGCTTTGTGGGAAAAACTATGGAATTTTTATTAATCTAAGTTTCTGGTGAACAAATTGTTCCTACGAAAAAATATGTATAACCCGAGGATGAAGGATTTAGACTCTATGATGAAGCATATGAACACCTTAAATACTGTGGTAAGTCAGTTATCTATTGATATTAAAATATCAGATGAAGATAAGTGCATCAGTTTGTCGTGCTCTCTACCAGACTTGTGGGATAGTCTAGTTGTTTCAATAGTTAGCAATACAACTACTTTGAAGTTTAATGAAATTGTCTCAGCCTTTTTGTCAGAGGAAATGAGACGGAAAAATATTGATGCCTAAATGGAGATGCCTTTTCTATATGAGGACATTCCAGGAAAGCTTGTAAATGTGTGATGAAAATGCGAAAAGGAAGGACACTTCAAAAGGACTGTAAATATAAAGCTCCTAAGAAAGGAAAGGGATCTGATGATGCTCCTTTTTCAAAGGTGAAAACCACCTCAGATGAAGGTAGGGATGTGTATTTTTATTCTTCTTCAAATAAAAATGTAGATCATGAGGCATGGTTGATTGACTAAAGTGTGCATCCTTTCACTTTACTCCCCATAGGGAGTGGTTCTGCAAGTATGAGAAGTATGATGGTGGTGATGTATTCTTAGGAGATGATAGGAAGGCATGAATCATCAAATGTGGAAAATTCAAGCTGAAGTTTCAAGGTGGAAGTATTAGAACACTTCTCGTTGTTCTGCATATTTCCGCATTGGCCAAAAATCTGATTTCTGCAAGCAAGATGGATGATGCAGGTGTAAAAAAAATTGTTCGAGAAAGATACCTGCAAGATGGTTTGAGGAGAAATGGTATTGATGCAGGGAGTTCATATTGGAACATTGTACAAGCTTCTGGGTATCTCCGTTATTGATGGGTGCAATATTTTTTTGGTTCCTGAAAGTGGAGAAAATTGCCTAGTGGTCTTTGGATAAAAGACCATGCTATGGCATCAAAGACTTGGACATATTGGAGAGAAGGGCCTTAAAATACTACATGGTAATGGTATGGTATAAGGTATGTCTAATTGCACTATAGATTTTGATTTCTGTGAACATTGTGTATATGGGAAGAAAAATTGGGTGAGTTCCCCTTCTGGTGCCAAGAGGGAGAACAAGATATTAGAGCTTGTGAACAACGAATTGTTTGGACCTGTGTCGGTTCCATCACTGGGAAAGTCTGTACTATGTTTCATTTATAGAATAATTCTAAAGGAATACATGGATTTATTTCTCCAAGAAGAAACATAAAGTCTTTGATATATTTAAAGAATTTAAGGCTCTGGTAGAAAACTAGATAGATAAGAGGATAAAGCTGGTGAGGATAGATAATGGTGGAAAGTTATGCAAGAAGAAATTTGAAGAGTTCTGTAAGAAGTGTGGTACATCATGTCAGTAGACTACTCCATACACACTTCAAAAAAATGGAGTTGTAGAAATAATGAACAAGACGTTGATGGAATAGGCAAGAAGCATGCTTAGTGGTACCGGGTTATGAAAATAATTTTGGGTAGAGACAGTGGAGAATGCATGCTACCTGGTTAAAATATCACCTTCATCAACGTTGGAGGATAAGACTCAACATGAGGTATGGACTGGTAAGAAACCCTCTCTTTCACATCCGAGGGTATTTGGATGTGATGCATATGTACATGTTCCAAAGGAGAATAGAACCAAGTTGGATAGTAAATCTGAAAGGTGCATCTGTATTGGGTATAAGGATGGTTTAAAAGGGTATAAGCTTTGGAACCCAGAAACAAGGTCGTGTACAACCGAGATGTGGTGTTTAAAGAGGTGAAAGAAGTTGTTAAACATGAAGTCCTATTAAAGGAAACTGAGAAGATAGAGTTTGAGCTAAAGGAGGAAGAATAAAACTCTACAATAGAACAAGATTCAGAAGAGGAAGAGCCACAAACTCCAACTGTGAGAAGATCAGTTAGAGAAAGAAGGTATCCATAAAGGTATAGTCCATCTACTTTCTATTCAAATTTTAATTTATCTATCACTGATGATGATCCCATAAATGTCAGGGAGGCAGTGGAATGAGAGGATGGAAAACTCTAGAAGGAGGTGATGGTTGATAAAATTAAATCCATGCACAAAAATGAGGCATGGGATATGGTGGAGTTTCCGGCTAGAAGGAAACCCATTGGATGAAAATGGGTGTTTAAGAAGAATATGAATGCAGAAGGCAAGGTGGAGAAATACAAATATCAATTAGTGGAAAAAGGTTATTCCTAGGTTTCGAGAATTGATTATGGTGATATTTTCTCTCGTTGCCAAGGTAACTTCTATTATATCACTTTTATCTGTTACTGTTGCATTTTATTTTTAGGTAGAACAGATGGATGTGAAGACAACGTTTCTTCATGGGGATCTAGATGGGGAAATATACATGAAGAAATGTGAAGGCTTTGCGGTGAAGGGTAAGAAAGAACTAGTATGTAGGTTAAACAAGTATCTGTTTGGGTTAAAACAATCACCAAGGATGTGGTATCAGAAATTTGATACATATATACAGGGACTTGGCTTCACCAGAAATAGATGTGTATTTTAATTAATTGGTGAGGGATGATATTTTGCTGGTTAGAAATGACAAAGAAACTATCTAGGATTTGAAGACCTAATTATTCTCCAAATTTGACATTAAGGATCTTGGTGCTACAACCTATATTTTGTGCATGGAAATTAAATGAGCTCATGGTAAGAGGAAGCTTTGTTTAAACCAGAGGAAGAATATTAAGACAATATTGCAGAGGTTCAATATGAAGGATAGTAAACCAATGAATTTTCCTATTCCTGTAGGTGTAAAGTTATCTGCTGAACAATGTCCCAGGACACAAGAAGAAGAAGAGGACATGTCCCGTGTTGCATATGTAAGTGTAATGGGTAGCTTGATGAATTCAATGGTATGTACTAGACCAGAAGACACAAGAAGAAGAAGAGGACATGTCCCATGTTGCATATGTAAGTGTAATGGGTAGCTTGATGAATTCAATGGTATGTGGGAGTATTGAGTAGGTTTATGTCAAAACCAAGGAAGGAGCATTGGACAACGATGAAGCGATATTGCATATTTGCGTGGCACTAGTGATTATGGTCTATTCTACCAAAGAAGACCAGGATTGGAAAATGTTTTGGATATCCGTGGCTTTATTGATGCAGACTCGGCTGGTGATCTAGATCAGAGAAGATATACAAGTGGATAGGTGTTTAACCTATTTAGAGGAGCAGTTAGTTGGATGAGCAAAAGACTATCTGTAGCATCTCTTTCAACTACAGAGGTTGAATACATGGAAGCCACTCATGCAAGTAAGGAATCAGTTTGGTTGTAGAGATTGTGTTCAAGTATGGGTTGGTGCAACGAGCTAAAAGGATAGACTGTGATAGCCATAGTGCAATTTTCTTGGCTAAGAACCTTGCTTATCATTCAAAGACAAAGAACATTGATGTTCAGTGTCACTTTGTGAGAGATATGGTTGAGGACAAAAAGGTGTTGCTGGTAAAGTTAGACAATTTGAAGGATGTTGTAGATGCATTGATGAATTTTGTGAGAACTGAGAAGTTCTCTTGGTGTAGAGAAAATATGGGCATTGCAGGGCTGGACCAATGACTAAGCTCTCTTGTGGCCCCCTATGGAAAGAAAACAACAAGTAGGAGAATGTTGGGTATGTGTTAAATTCCTTCCACAACTGGATTTTTTTTTTTGGACCATATATTAGGTGGGTGAACCTACCTATGGTTTTATACATGGGTTTACCACATGGTTTTGGGCATGATGGTTTTATCTCCATGGTATTTTGTAGATCCAGTCAAGGGAACTACGATTATGTTTTAATCCAGGGTTAATGGATTGGGGTTTATGAATGCTTCAACATGTATATATATGTGTTGTAACATTGAAAGGAATATAATAAAAAATCAAGCTGGTAGTCCCGGTTTTGGGATCCAGGGGAAAATATTTTTGTATGTATGTTTTATGTTGTATGCTCTCGCTAATATTGTTTATTTTCTGTTTTAAGAATTCGTTTGTAGATAATTTATATACAGGGTAAAAACCTACATTTGGTATTTTAGAAATTTATTAATACTGATGTATTACCAGATTCTCCTGATCTAACAATATTTATCTTCTTGCTAAATACAAAATCCTTCCACTGTTAAACTTGCGAAAATTTAAAACTCAATTGCAAACACATGTGAATAAATTCAATCGCACATAACACAATTTTTTAACGGGAAAGATTAAAGCTAAAAACCCCAACTATCATATATTATGTATATCAATGGAACCATGTAATAATCTCATACAAATCTTAGTACATCAAGCTCTCAGTACAATCAACAATCATTACACACTGTTATGAAAAAAAAATCATATCTATTCACCAATTTCTTGCCTCCGACAGCCTGCCTCCACTGCGCAATCCCTGCTAAAGAAGACCCCTAAATGAATTTGAATTGGCCTTGCCTTTACTGCGCAATCCTCATTGGAAACTCCAATGTGTGTCAGATGCATTGAATGCATCACTATAGTCACAAAAGATAGTCCATCTCACCTTTTCACCTATCTCTCCACTGGGTCTCCATTGGAACTGACATGCACTGTAGTTAACTGTTGTTTCTGTTCAGTTGTTAGTGAGTTATTAGTTGTGAATTAATTAACTAATTAATTCACTTAACTCTCACTAGTGTGTCTTTCAGTTAGACTAGATACAACTAGCTCAACTGAGTTTAACTCACTTAACTGAGTTAAACTAAATAACAACTCCATAAACTACTCTTCAGAATCTGTCATAAATTTTCCAGTTCAGTTCTAACTAAGTCCTCCATGCATGAGCCACCAATAAACCCTAGGAATTGCGTAATTCCTTCAGCGCACTGATTTTCCAAATCCATTCACTGAAATAAAGTTCTCCAAGAGAATAATATGATGTTTATTGTCAGATTATTATTAAGAGCTAATAATAATCGACATGCATCTATTTTTAGATTGATGATCTATAGATAGAATTTGCCCAATATTCTAAAAACAGAATTTCATATATTTTTCACATTTGACCAGCCATCTAAAAATAGCATCCCGCAACTTATAGAATATGCTCACCATGTCTAAAAATAGACATACACCTAAAAATATCTTACGGGCCCCACTTAGTGAAGGTGCTTACTTTTCACTAAGCTCATCATCATGTTGAATCTCAACAAGATAAGGATTATCCTTCACCCCGATCCTGTCTCTATGGTATTCGAATTTTCTCCTGCCGAGAAACTTCGTTAGAATGTCTGCATCCTAATCTTCTGTAGGAATGTACTGAAGCAGCATGATCTTCTGCTGCACACAATCTCTAATATGATGATACTGGATATCAATATGTTTAGATCTATCATGAAACACATGATTAATTGAGAGTTTAATGCAACTCTAATTATCACAACGTATCACTATAGGATCTAAATGTGAACCGAACAAATCGACCAAGATCTTCCTCATCTAGATAGCCTCACATGCAGCTTGAATTTCTACCATGTATTATTTTTTCCGCTGAACTGAGTGCCACGGATCTTTGTTTCCTGCTGTACGAAGAAACTGTTGTAGATCCGATACTAAAAACCCCTCCTGATGTGCTCTTTCTGTTTGTTGGGCTGCCTGCCGAATCTGCATCCGTGAAGCCATGCAACTTCACCTCATTCGTCTGTCTGTACCATAAGCCATACTCAGGTATGCCCCTGAGATACCTCAGGACATGCTTGCCTGCCTTCCAAAAGATCTTGGTAGGCTTAACCATCGCTTGTGAAAGCTGGTTCACCGCATAGCATAAGTTCGGTCTTGTATTAACTAAATACATGAGCAAACCCCCCAACTGTCGATAAACAATGGCATCCACTACCTCTGCCGATGTAGCATCCTCTTTCCTCCAATTTCCTAGAAGAGGAGTATCCATGGGCTCGCAGTCCTCCATGTGAAACTTACTAAGTATCTCCTGAGCATACTTGCCTTGAGACACAAACAGTTCACCTTCTCGTTTCCATATTTCCAATCCATGGAAATAATGAAGGAGGCCCAAATCCTTCATCTCGAACTCCTTTTCAAGATTTTCCTTGCATGAGTGTATCAACTGCTCATCACCCGTTAGTATTAAATCATCAACATAAAGAAAAATGATTAAAATATTACCCTCCACCACAATTTGGTACAGGTTTGCATCTGCCTCACTCTTGGTGAAGCCAAGTCCAGTGAAATAACTGTCGATATGTGTGTACCGAGCACATGGTGCTTTCTTCAGCCCATACAACGCTCTTTTGAGTCTGCACACATGCGAATCGCTGCTAAAGATCTCAAATCCTTCAGGCTTCTCAATGTACGCCTCTTCCTATATGATCTCATTAAGGAACACATTCTTCACATCCATTTGATGAATGTGCCAACCCATCTACACTGAGAGAGCAAGGATGGTCCTTATGGAAGAATGTCATGTGACAGGTGTAAAGGTTTATTCATAATCAATCCCCTCGATCTATGAGAAGCCCTGAGAAACAAATCTTGCCTTATACTTCTCGACGCTCCCATCAGTAGCTTGCTTTACCTTGTAGATCCATTTCGAATCTACCACTGATTTTCCCACCAGCCTTGGAATAATATCCCAAGCACTATTTTTGACAATGGAGTCATACTCCTCCACCATGGCATCTACCCATGTGGGCTCCTGCACTGCTTCTTCAAAAGAATATGGCTCTGTCACGATACACTTGCTCATAAGAGCGATGTATCCATTAAATCGGTCAGGTGACTATCTCTGTCTGCACTGTGATGTAGGGACTCCTACATTCTCTTCCGCATCAAGCTTCAGTCTCTCAGCTTCTGTGGTATGCCTTCTACCAGATATAATTTTTGGTTCTACATGAGTGGACTCCTCCACTCCATGAATCTCCTCCTGTGGCTGATCCACATCTAGAGGCTCATCTTTGGGAACAAGAAGTTCCTCCTCTGCATGCAAGTGTAGCTCCCTCTCAAGCGACAACTTCATGGATTTCACCTCATTGAATTTTATATCCCATCACACCACAATCATTCGACTGTTTGGAAAATACACACGATAATTATGGGGTGTTTCTGTGTACCCCACAAATATCGCAACTTTTGCAGTCAGCTCCAGCTTCTTCCTGACGTCCTTTGTCACATGAATGTAAACAGATGAGCCAAAAATATTAAAATGAGAAATATCAGGCTTCTTACCAGTAAAATATTCTTCAGGTGTACTCATGCCAATTACTCTATGAGGAAAACATCTTTTAACATAAACTGCAGTGTTGCATTCTTCCGCCCACAAGTGCATCAGTAGGCCCTGGTCATGCAACACCCATGATCGTTTTTTTCTTCCTCTCTATGACCCCATTATACTATGGGTTATGAGGCGCTATGATTTTTATTTAAATTCCTTCTTTACTATAGAAGTCTTTGAATTCGTTCGAGATATATTCACCACCATTATCGCTCCATAGAGCCTTCACTTGCTTCCCTGACTCCTTCTCCACCAATGCTTTAAACTCACAGAACTTTGAGAATGTTTCGCTCTTCTTCTGCATGAAGAATATCCAGCATCTACGAGAATAGTCATCAACAAATATAACATAATACCTGTGTTTTGTTGTTGAAGCAATTGAGAAAGGTCCACACACGTCTGTGTGAATTCTCTCTAGGATCACCGAAGCACGGTTCTCCTTCTCATGAAAGGTGGTCTTCAAAAACTTACCCATAGAACATCCCTTGCACTGTTCTAACTGTGCAGGAGTACCCTTGGGAAGTCCAGTAGAAATTTTCTGCAAAATAATCAAGGCGCCATGGTGAAGATGGCCTAATCTCCTGTGCCATAATTCGCCCTCATCCCTGCTCACCACTTATTTTGCTTTGACCATCATTGCAGTGCAGCCATATACCTCCAGATTTTAGAGATTCTTAACTCAAATCCCTATCCTCTTGGTTTGACCCATTGTTTTATTTCGTAGGAAAGCTTTTCCCTCGCTGAAAACAACGTCATAACCTCTGTCTTCCAGAAATGCGACTGAGACCAAATTATTCTTCAGACCTGGAACATGCATAACATCTTTCAACAGAAATGGTTTACCTGACTCCCTCTCAAAGGTAATGGTTCCAATTCTGGTCACACTATATCTGCCATCGTCACCCATCTCTATATGCATTTGGAGATCCTTCTCCTCCAAGTCACTAAACAATTCCTTGTCTCCCGTCATATGGAAAGACGCACCACTATCAAGATACCACACCGATCCCATTGAGCTTGAAACCAAGCATGCGATCAAAGAGAAATAAAGTTAAAATTGTGAGGCTAAGGCCTCTCCAACTATAGCTCCATCAGCCTTCTTGTTCTTCTTTTGCTATGGGCAGTTAATGGCGAGATGCCCATGTTCGTGACAATGAAAACACTTCACTTTGGACAAATACAGCTTCTTGCCTTTAGCCTCAGATTTTGGATGGGATTTCTTCCCCTTCCCCTTCCTTTATTTGGTATCCAAAGCACAATTCTCTTCATCATCATTCTTCGATGAAAAGCCATCCCTGGTACTTCGCCTTATCTCCTCCTGCACAAGATCCAACCAAAGTCGCTCCCAACTTGGAAGTTTCTCCCGTCCATTGACAAAGTCTTCGTAGCTATGCCAACTCTTTGGAAGCCCAAGGAGAGCCAAGCTCACCAAGTCATCATCATAAAATGTAATCCGCACACTTCCCAGTTCATCCCTACAATGGAAAAAATTCGTGAGATATTTTGGAATACTGTTGCCCTTCTCCATTTTTATTTTTCTGAGCTTATCTTTTAGCGCCAACTTCCACTGGTCACTGCTGCTTTGGAAAAGATCTGTCAAAGCCTTCCACATTGAAAATGGAGTGGATTTCCCATGAAGGCTTGACAAAATATGGTCCTTCACACCTTCCAACATAATTCTTCTTGTCTTTTCTACCTTCTTTTTCCATGCGTCAAGTCTTGCAGCATCGCTAGAAGCAGCCTTAGGAACATCGCTATCGATGAACTCCTTCAGTCCATTATCTTCAAGCACTGCCTCCATCCTATCCTTCCAGTCTATGTAATTCGAGCTACCCTCAAGGGCATACTCCAATCGCAACCCATTGAAATACATTTCAATGAATACTCAACTTTCGCACCAAGAAATTTCTGCAGCAAATTCGAATTGTCCACCAGCACAAAACTCAACAATTATTCACAATTGCAGTCTCCAGTAATCAATACTGCTTCGATACCATGTAGAAATTTATTAATACTGATGTATTACTAGATTCTCCTGATCTAACAATATTTATCTTCTTGCTAAATACAGAATCCTTCCACTATTAAACTTGCAGAAATTTAAAACTCAATTGCAAACACATGTGAATAAATTCAATTGCACATAACACAGTTGTTTAACGAGAAATATTAAAGCTAAAAACCCCAAATATCATACATTATGTATATCAATGGAATCATGTAATAATCTCATACAAAGCTTAGTACATCAAGCTCTCAGTACAATCAACAATTATTACACACTGTCATGCAGAAATTTACATATCTATGCACCAATTTCTTGCCTCCACTACACAATCCCTGCTAAAGAAGACCCCTGAATGAATTCGAATTGGCCTTGCCTTGACAGCGCAATCCTCATTGGCAACTCCAATGTGTGTCAGATGCATTGAATGCATCACTATAGTCACAAAAAATAGTCCATCTCACCCTTTCACCTATCTCTCCACTGGGTCTCCACTGGAACTGACATGCACTGTAGTTAACTGTTGTTTCTGTTCAGTTGTTAGTGAGTTATTAGTTGTGAATTAATTAACTAATTAATTCACTTAAATCTCACTAGTGTATCTTTCAGTTAGACTTGATACAAATAGCTCAACTGAGTTTAACTCACTTAACTGAGTTAAACTAAATAACAACTCCATAAACTACTCTTCCAAATCTATCATAACTTTACCACTTCAGTTCCAACTGAATCCTCCATGCATGAGCCACCAATAAACCCTAGGAATTGTGTAATTCCTTCAGCCCACTGATTTTCCAAATCTGTTCACTGAAATAAAGTGCTCCAAGAGAATAAGTTGATGTTTATTGTCGGATAATTATTAAGAGCTAATAATAATCGACATGCATATTTTTTTAGATCGATGATCTATAAATAGACTTCGCCCAATATTCTAAAAATAGAATTTCATCTATTTTTCACATTTGACCAACCATCTACAAATAACATTTTGAAACCTATAGAATATGTTCACCATGTCTAAAAATAGACATACACCTAAAAATAGCCTGCGGGCCCCACTTAGTGAAGGTTCTTACTTTTCACTAAGCTCATCATCTTGTTGAATCTCAACAGGTATCAGAGCTTTTTCGACTTCGAGGGGACACCTTTGCTGCTGGGGGTTTTTTGCAAGGGCTTGTGGTAGACCCTGTTCAGTGGGAAATCTGCGGGATCTATTCTTGTAGTGAAATAAGATGGAGAGAAATTAAAATATAGAGATCGAGAAATTTAATGGTCATATTTTTGAGTTTTGGAAGCTCAAGATGGAGGATATACTAGTGGATAAAGATCATTGGATCACGGTTGATCCGGGTACTAAACCAATGAAAATTTCAAATGAAGACTAGGTGAAGTTGGGTCAGAAATCAAAGAGAACAACATGGTTTTGTATCTTAGATTCAATATTATTGAATGTATTTGGGGAAGCTACATTGAAGGCTTTGAGGGACAAGTTAGGAAATTTTTATCAATCTAAGCCTTCGGTGAACAAAATTTTCCTACGAAAAAAATTGTATAACCTGTGGATGAAGGATAGAGACTTGATGACAGAGCATTTGAATGCCTTCAATACTATGGTAAGTCAGTTGTTATCTATTGATATTAAAATATCAGATGAATATAAGCACATCAGTTTTATTTTTTCTCTACCAGACTCGTGGGATAATCTGGTATTTGTAATAGGTAGCAATACAACTACCTTGAAGTTTGATGAAATTTTTTCAGCTTTGTTGTTGGAGGAAATGAAACATAAAAATATGGAGGGATAGAATGGATATGCCTTTTTTGTACGAGGATAGTCCTAGAATAGAAACAAAAATAATTTCTCTAGTGGGAGATCTAAATCTCTAGGAAACAATGTAAAGGTGTGTTGGAAATGCGGAAAGGAACGACACTTTAAATATGAAATTAGATCTACGGCTCCTGAGAAAGGAAAGGGATTTGATGATGCTCCTTCTGCAGAGGAGAAAACCACCTCAGATAAAGGTGGGGATGTGTACTTGGATTCTTCTTCAAATACACATGTAGATCATGAGGCATGGTTGATTGAATAAGGTGCATCCTTTCACTTCACTCCCCACGGGGAGTGTTTTGCAAGTTTGAGAAGTATGATGGTGGTGACGTCGTCTTAGGGCTGATAGGAAGTCCAAAATCATTGGATGCGGAAAATTCAAGCTGAAGTTGCAAGGTGGAAGGATTAGAACACTTCCTGGTGTTCTGCATATTCCTGCATTGGCCAAAAATATGATTTATGTAAGAAAGATGGATGTTGTAGGTGTAAAAAAAATGTTCGAGAAATATACCTCCAAGATGGTTCAGGGAGCATTGGAATTGATGTAGGGAGTTCGGACTATACAAGATTCTGGGTAGCACTGTTATTGATGGGTGTAAAAATTTTGTGCTTCCTCAAAGTAGAGCGAATGCCTATTGGTATCTAGAGAAAAGACCATGCTATGGCATCAAATACTTGGACATATTAGAGAGAAGGGCCTTTAGATACTTCATGGTAATGGTATGGTAGGAGTTACATCTAATTTCTCTTTAAATTTCAATTTTTGTGAACATTGTTTATATGGGAAGTAGAATTGGGTGAGTTTCCCTTCTGGTGCTAAGAGGGCGAACAAGATATTAGAGCTTGCGCACAATGATGTGTTTGGACCTGTGTTGGTTACATCACTGGGTAAGTTTGTGTACTATGTTTTATTTATAGATGACTTCTCAAGGAGTACATGGATATATTTCCCGAGGAATAAATCTGAAGTCTTTGACAGATTTAAATAATTTAAGGCTCTGGTTGAAAACTAGACAGAGAAGAAGATAAAGATGCTGAGGACAGATAATGGTGGAGAGTTCTGAAAGAAGGAATTTGAAAAGTTCTATAATAAGTGTGGTATAGCATGTCAAAATACTACTCCATACACACCTTAACAAAATGGAGTTGCAGAAATAAAGAACAAGACGTTGATGGAAAAGGAAAGAAGCATGCTTAGTGGTATCGGGTTAGGACAAGAATTCTGGGCAGAGCCAATGGAGACTGTATGCTACTTGGTTAACATATCAACTTCATAATTGTTGAAGTATAAGAATCCACATGAGGTATGGATCGGAAATAAACCCTCTCTTTCACATCTAAGGGTAGTTGGTTGTGATGCATATGTACATGTTCCAAAGGAGAAAATAACCAAGTTGGATAGTAAATATGAAAGGTGCATCTTTATTGGTATATGGATGGTTTAAAAGGTTATAAGATTTATAACCCAAAAACAAGGAAGGTTGTGTACAATCGAGAGGGTGTGTTTAGAGAGGTGAAATATGTTGTTAAACATGAAGTCCTACCAAAGTAACTTGAGAAGATATAGTTTGAGCTAAAGGGGGTAGAATACGACTCTACAACAGAATAAGATTCAAAAGAGGAAGAGCCAAAAATTGTAGTTGTGAGAAGATTAGTTAGAGAAAGAAGGCAACGAAAAAGATATAGTCCATATGTTTTCTGTTCAAATTTTGCTTTATCTATCACTGATGATGATCCTAGAACTATCATGGAGGCAGTGGATTTAGAGGATTGAAAACTATGGAAGGAGGCCATGGTTGATGAAATGGCATCCTTGTACAAAAATGAGGCATGTGATCTAGTGGATTTGCTAGTTGGAAGGAAACCCATTGGAAGAAAATGGGTGTTTAAGAAGAAGATGAATGGAGAAGGCAAGGTGGAGAAATACAAAGCTCGGTTGGTGGTAAAAGGTTATTCCCAAGTTCCAAGAATTGATTATGGTGATATTTTCTCCCCTATTTCCAAGGTAACTTCTATTAGATTACTTTTATTTGTTGTTTATGCATTTTATTTTGAGGTAGAACAGATGGATGTGAAGACAAAATTTCTTCACTAGGATCTGGAAGAGGAAATCTACATGAAGCAACTTGAAGGCTTTGAGGTGGAGAATAGGAAAGAACTGGTATGCAGGTTAAAAAAGTCTCTATATGGGTTAAAATAGTCACCAAGGATGTGGTGTGAAAAAATTGATACATATATACATGGACTTGGCTTCACAAGAAGCAAAGAGTATCAATGTGTGTATTTTAAATTAATTGGTGATTGTGTTATTTATTTGGTCTTATTTGTTGATGATATGTTGCTGGTTGGAAATGACAAAGAAATTATTCATGATTTGAAGACCCAATTTTTCTCCAAATTTGACATGAAGGATATTGGTGCTGCAAACTATATTTTGGGCATGGAAATCAAATGAGAAAAGAAAAGATGAAGCTCTGGTTAAACCAAAGGAAGTATGTCGAGATAATATTGCAGAGGTTGAATATGCAAGATAGTAAATTGGTGAAGGTTCCTATTCTTGTAGGTGTAAAATTGTCTGCTGAACAATGTCCCAAGACACAAGAAGAAGAGGACATGTCTCATGTTCCATATGAAAGTGTAGTGTGTAGCCTGATGTATGCAATGGTATTTACTAGACCAAAGATTTCACATGCAGTGGGAGTATTGAGTAGGATTATGTCAAAACCATGGAAGGAGAATTTGACTGCAATGAAGCGAGTTTTCAGATATTTGTGTGGCCCATTAGTGATTATGGTATGTACTACCAGGGAAGACTAGGATTGGAAATTTTTTTCGATATCTATGGATTTGTTGATGCAGACTAGGCTGGTGATCTATATTAGAGAATATCTACAAGTGGGTATGTGTTTAACCTATTTGGAGGAGTAGTCAGTTGGATGAGAAAAAGACAGTCTTTAGTGGCTCTTTCAAATACATAGGTTGAATACATGACAACTACTCATCCAAACAAGGAAGTAGTTTGGTTGCTAAGATTGTGTTTAAGTATGGGGTTGTTGCAGTGATCTATAAGGATAGATTGTGATAGCCAAAGTGAAATATTTTTTAGCTAAGAACTTGCTTATCATTCAAAGACAAATCACATTTATGTTTAGTATCACTTTGTGAGAGATATTGTTGGAGACAAAAAGGTGTTGCTGGTAAAGGTGGACACTTTGAAGAATGTTTCAGATGTATTGACGAAGTCTATGAGCACTGATAGGTTCTCTTTGTGTAGATAAATAATGGGAGTTGTAGGGCTAGACCAATTACTAAGCTCTCTTGTGGCCCCTTGTAGAAAGAAAAAACCAAGTGAGATATTTTCTAGATCTAGTCAAGGGAACAAAAATTATGTTCTAATCCAGGGTTAATGGATGGGGGTTTATGAATGATTCGACATGTACATATATTTGTTGTAAAATTGAAAGGAATATAATGAAAAATCAAGCTAGTAGTCCCGGTTTTTAGATCCAGGGGAAAATATTTGTGTATATTTGTTTCATGTTGTATGCTCTTGCTATTGTTTATTTTTTTTTAAGAATTCATTTGCAATTAATTTCTATACTGTTATGAAACCAGCTCACAAAATAGAAGAAAAGATAGAAAAATGACATAGAAATTAGCCTCTTCGAGGGGGAAACCTCCTTTGCGTTACATAAATGAGAAATTCTTGCATGATATAAATGAAAAAACCTCCTTTCTATATATAGGAGTCCATGGGCTTATAATACAATCCTAGCCAACCTAACAATAATAATGTAAGGGAACAACAATAAAAATAGTGGGATTTTATGGGGCACAATAACAAAAATATGGGGACTACAGGGGTACACCAATAACAATAAGGGGGCTACACTAACAACAATAAGGGACTACACTAGTAATACAGGGACCTAAAATTGTAGCCCTAAAAATACCCAGTATCCTACATCAAAAATTCTCTTTGCGATGTTGATATTCCTGTTGTTTCATTCGATTTTGTGCCAAATTTAGGTTGTCCTTTAAGAGTTGGAGAACTTGTTGTTGATGCTCGATGTGATCTTCCATTTCTTGAACCTTAGAATTTTCTCTTAAAGATGATGTGATGGACAATGGATGATATCCATAAAGTTCCATAAATGGGGTCACTTTTGTTGCAGTATGGATGAAATGTTATACCACCATTCAGTTAGAGGTAAGCACTTGACCCATTGTGTTTATTTATTAGATACAAAGCAACGAAGACATCCTTCCAAACATTTGTTCACTATTTGATTTTGCCCATCGGATTGAGGATCATAAGATGAAGTATGAGCTAGTTGAGTACCCAAACAAGAAAATAATTCCGTCCAAAAATTTCCAGTGAAAATGGGATCTCTATGGCTTACAATAATATTTGGGTTTCCATGTAGCTTTTAATTTTTTTCCATAAATGCAGTAGCAACTATATTTTCTTTAAATTGATGAGATAATGCACAAAAGTGTACATACTTCGCAAGTCTATCAACTACCACCACGATGACACTCTTTCCTTCGGACTTAGGTAAACCTCTGATAAAATCCATTGAAACCTCCTCCCAACGCTGACTTGGAATGGATAAAGGCTGTAGCAGACCTATGGTCTTAATTATCTCAACTTTATATTGGGAAAGATGGCAATATTTCATTCCTTAGAGCTAATTACAATGGTAAGACAAATAACAACATTAGATGTGTTGAATTCCCATATACAATTCCCCCTTAACATTGATATTAACACACTTGAACTTAGGAGATATCTATTATGCATGTTGCAAGTAGATATTGCATGGTCTAGAGTACTGGTGTAATGAAGTCTGATAAAACATAAGGTTTTGGATGTGTGGAATTAATGGAAGTGTTGGATGGAAGCCTTGTTCTACACCAACATTATGTCACTCAAGAGATTCCTTTATGCCACTTCCAAAGTTGATTCAGTTCATACAAACTTGGCATTGGAGCACTTTTTCACTTGTTGGTTATCCCTATCAATACGCTGCATGAAATTTAGAACTAAAAGGGAAAAGAATTGGCTTTATTTTGCTAGAAAAACAACATTTCGCCACAGAATTTTGAATATCAGATTTAAGGCCATCCCAAAAAATTCTTCTTCATGCAGTGGTAAGTTTTAAAAATCCTGAGTGTCCTCCTAAGGGAGAGGTGTGGAATTCCAAAATAATATTTTGTTTTAGGTGGGAATTTTTAAAATATATAAGCGATCTTTGTACCATAAGGAACCATTTTTCCAAATAAATGTATCAGATGTACTGGGATCTTGCTGCAACGTTTGAATTAGTGTCCACACTTCTTCTTCATTCTTCCATTCCTCCCTTGCTTCGGTTAAATGACACAAAACAATTCTTCCACCTCCTCATCCTTTCTTGAGAGTGCATATGCAAAAACATTTAGCTTCCCATTTTTGTAGATGATTTCAAATTCATAACCCAACATCTTTGTGACCCATTTTTTCTACTCTTTTGAAGATAGTATTTGTTCCAAAATGTATTTAAGACTATCATGTTCAGTTTTTACTTTGAAGTGTCTTCCCATTAGGTAAGGTCACCATTTATTTAGTGCATGTAGTATTTCAAACATGTCCTTCTCATAAATAGCTTTATGTAAATACTTTCCTTTGATTGGAAAACTTTCAAAAGAAATTGGTATTACTTCTTGCATTGAAACAACACCAATTCCATTTCATGGGGCATCGCATTCCACAATAAAGGTTTTTGTGAAGTCTGGCATAGCTAAGACCGGCGATTGGCACATTGCCTCTTTAATATGTTCAAAGGCCTTAGTTGCTTCAACAGTCCATGAAAATGAATCTTTATTCAATAATGTTGTTAGAGGTGTTGTTATTCCCCCATAATACTTAACAAACTTGTGGTAATACCCTGTTAACCCAAGAAATCCTCACAATTGGTTTATGCTTTTGGGGACTTTCCATTCCTTAATTGCTTTAATTTTGTTAAGGTTTACCTTAACATCCTCCTGAGATACAATATGACCCAGATATTCCACCTCTTGTACTCAAAAGAAACATTTGGAGGTTTTTTCATATAATTGTTTCTTTTCCAATAGTTTGAGCACCATGTCAACATGTTGAACATGATCCTTCCAAGACCTGTTATAGATTAGTATATCAGCAAAAAATGCTAACAAAAATTTTCTAAGGAAGGGTTTGAAAATGGAATTCATCAACCCTTGAAATCTAGAAGGTGCATTGGTAAGGCGAAAAGGCATGACCAAAAATTCATAATGACCCTTATGAGTTGGAAATGTTGTTTTCGGAATATATTCAGTCTTCATTCTAATTTGATGATATCTTGAACGGAGATCCAACTTGGTAAAATAAATTGCTCCATGTAATTCATCCAATAGTTCATCAATCATAGGAATGGGAAATTTATCTTTAATAGTGAGATTATTGAGCTCCCTATAATATGGACACATGCGCCATGATCCATCCTTATTGTGCACCAATACTATTGGAGCAAATAAATAACTTTGACTAGGTTGAATTATACCAGCCTCTAACATTTCTGCAATAATACGTTCAATTTCGCTCTTTTGGACATAAGGATATCTGTAAGGCCTAATATTTGGAGGAACAATTCCTGGAATCAAATGAATAACATGATCACGATCACGAATAGGTGGGAGTCCTTTGGGAGTTTCAAACACCCTGGAATGATTGTCCAAGAATTTTTGGAGATTTGGATAAATAGATGATTTTGATGTTGGAACTTCTAGTGAGCATAATTGTGCAATTACGCTGCGTTGTTCTTTATTCAGAAGCTTTTCATGACATTAGAGCTTACTATCTTTGTTGGCTTCCTTGCAATACCCCATAATTAAACTTCCTTTCATTCTGAAAAAAAAATTCAAGAAAATTTCTTGAAAAGTAAAATTGTCCCCAAAGATTGTAACCATTGTACTCCTAGTACAACATCAACACCTACCATTGGAATGGAAAGCATTGGACTATTCCATACATATTACCCCATGGTTAGCTTGATATTATGGCATTTTCTAGAGCAATTTATATTTCCTCCATTTGCAACTATCACTTAACACTCTGGTGTTGGGTATAGGAAGCAATTCAATTCCTTGGCTTCCTTACAATGAATAAAACTATGGGTACTACCCGAATAAATAAACACTATTACATTTTTCTTCTTGATATGTCCTACTATCTTGAGATTTTGAGGAGTGGTAATTCTTGCCAATGCATTACAAGATATGTTCAAACTCATTTCTTCTTTCTCTAGGGTTAGTTTCTGGTGTATATCCTATTATTTTGAAGTTATATGTTCATTTTCTTCCTCCTCTTCACAATATATGTAAAATAATTTCTTCTTAGCACACTTATGACCTTTCTTGTATTTGCTATCACAACTGTAGAAAATCCCTTTTGCTCTTTTTTCTTCCAATTATTGTGGTGTAAACCTTGTAGGTTGTGGAAGTCTAGGAGTAGCAACTCTTCCATCTTTATAGATGTGAGTGGTAGGCTTCCTTGTCGCAATAATTTTACTTTCAATTTTTCTTGCCAACCTAAATGCCTTCTCCAATGAATCAGGTTCTCAAAGGCGAACCTCATGTTGGATGTTATCCTTTAAAGTCCCTATGAAGACGTCAATCCTGTGTTCCTATGGAATATTAGTTACCCTTATATTCAATTTTTGGAAGTCCTCAGTGTGCTCCACCATTGAACCCTTTTGTTTTATATTTATCAATTGGATAAAGAAGGTGTTGCTCTTTGTATCCTCATAATGTGCTATCATTTCCTCCGTAAAAATTGACCAAGTGACAATTTTTTTACGAGAACAAAGCCATCGATACCATTCAAATGTCTTTTGTTCTAAATATAAATTTTCAATGCTACCTTTTGTGTGATTTTCACATTATGGAGATCAAAATATTTCTCCATCTGTAGTATCCTTGTTACACGATCCTTGCCATCAAACTTCCTGATATCAATATTTGGAATATGGTGGGTCTTCAATCCAACATTAGAGTTTATGAAATCACGATTAACATTTATTTTGTCCTCATCATGAGTTTCCTCTACTACCTTTTCACCATTAGGAATAATTTCTTGTATCAACTTTGTGAAACCTTCCTTCAAACCTTCCATGTCTTCTTTTATACCATTCTTCATGTCTTCCATGTTGCCTTTCATTTTTTCATTGATCTTAGCTTCCATGCCATCCATATTAGCTTCCATGCCATTCTTAAAACCATCCATCTTATCTTTCGTGCATTTCTTCAAACCATCTATCTTAGCTTCCATGCCTTTCTTCAAACCATCCATCTTATCTTCCATTTCATTTCTTGTTACTATTTGTGAGAGCGAAATTTGTTGCACTTGGTCTTGTAATTTTGATATATCATGTTGCACTTACTCCTCTTCATGAGTCATAGTAGAGCCTTCTGAGGGCTTAATGGGTGTTTCATTTTTTTCATGGGGCATTGTATAATCCAATACTGATATCAATGCTTCAATATTCCCTTTGAATCTCTTCAAACTGATTTTTCAAACAAGACTTATGCAATTAAAAAAAAAATACACACCTTTTTCTTACTTTTGAGGAGCTAGATATTGAAAATGATGTATCTATGTAATTTTGCATCCCCAAGATTTTATCTTTGGTCCTTTAGTATCCCTTTGAATATTGTTTCCAATGCCATAGGTCCGACCTGAATTGGATTCTTTAAGACAAATTTATGCCCAATCCCCGAAAATGGCCTAATTATGGACTAGTTCGGTAGAGCGAACTTGTATGGTGTGCCATGTGTCACTGTTTCCTCCTTCGGCTATGAAATCAATACAAAGGAAACTACAGTCTGTGTGATTTCAGACACTTTTTACCGAATTCCAATCCGATGCTCAGAGAGAGATTTATGAATATTTTGCCAAGGTCACCTCTTTGAGATGAAATTCGGGAGCCTATAAAAACCCTAACTTCCACAGATCATTCTCCGAAAATATTGTTGTTAACACTGGAAAATCGTACAGTAGAAGATGACATTATTTAATGTCAAGAAGATGGGTTTACAGGGCTAGAAGACATTACAGAATCTGGAAATTATTTAAAAAACTCTAAGGTTTGAGGAAAATAAAATTTGAACAAGGCCTAAATGCTTTTGCGCTCATTATCCTTCGTGAAGAGCACCTTAGCACGCCTTATGGCCAAAAATGTGTGCAATCCTTAGAATGGAAAAATGTCGCTTTTCGGGACCACACAAAGCAAAGGACAAGTGATTCCTCACTTTAAGCTACCTAAGCACATCCACCAACGCCTCCTTAGACACCAAGTGAGCACACAATGGAATATTTGGAGCACACAAAGGAATCATACGACTCTCTTCGGTCACCATTCGCAATGTACCAAGAGAGGGAAGGGAGGATTTGAAATATCCTATATAAGGCCACCATGAGATGAATGATTGGTGAACACATTGTTATGTTGGCCAGAATTTCCCAAGCAATACCAGCAGTGTGTGATCCGAAGCTGAAGATAGAGGGGACTCAATTTTTGGCCATCCAACAAGTTCATTCCAACACAATAGAGAGAGAGGGAGACTGCACTGAGGCAAGCTTCGGATAAAAACATCCTTGCGTCGGGACTTAGAACCCATGTTCTAGGGGCCCTTTGGCAAGAGGGTAAAGTTTCACTCTTATTACTACCAGCGCTCAATAAGAGGGGCCTATAGCCACTGTTCATATTATTGTTGTCGTTTGACTCTTTTTAGAGCTTGTGTTGATTTTTTTTAGTTTTTAGTTATATATGCATGTTATTTCTCTATCTAGTATGCTTATGATTCTAGCTTGTTCCACTAACTTACTTGACTCCACTTCTTTTTCTACCTGTTACCAATAACTTAAGTGGGTATATCACACCCCTTAAGTTGGTGTGATTTCATACATGCGTGCACCAAACACACTCCAACAGGATTGGCGATTCCACTAACATTTATTACCAAGTTTATGTGGTTGTGATTTTTTTGCAGAGACCTTTGTCTGTGCTATGGAGTGGAGTTGAATTTTCCTTGATTTCTCTTGTAATCCCTAGTTCATCCCAAGTGACAGCCTGAAGCAGAACAACTCCAAAAATTTATTTTCCAGGACTTTCTGCACTTTTTCCTGCCACAGATGTGCCCAGGGCGCGTGTTCAGAGTTGACCCGCACGCAGACAACGCGCCTGTTCAAGCCTTTTGCGCGCAAAATACAGAATGAGAAATTTCTCCCATGTTTCTGTCTTTTCCTGCTTGTAAAGTGTTGGGTAGCCCCTAATACACCTACCAGCACTGCTTATGGTACCCCGTAGCTTGCTAAAGCTCAATCTTAGCTGCTTTTTGTAGGCTTAGTGTCAGTTTTACTTCAAGTTTATTTTTGCAAATTTCACACATAGTTTAAGTAAGGGGGGAAAATAACTTGCGTTACAAATTTTTTTTATGTTTTGCAAATTTTGGTACTTACACACCTAGATAACTAGCCAAAGTAAGTGGCCCAAGGCCACGCATGTGTAGCTATTTTCTTTTTTCTAGTGTAAAAGTTATTAGTTTAGTTCAAATTTTGCACTAGGATTTTCGGGACTAGGATTGAATTGTTTATAGAAGAGCAAGTAATATCTGCTACCTTTTCACTCTTCGGTGATCCTAGGTAATAATATGAATGCTCCCTATTCACAATTCACCATCTCCCTATAGTTGGTCACATAGATTAACTAGGAAAAATAGAAAGCGGCCCATTATCCACACATGTTTTCCTTTTGAGACAGGAAAAATACAACATAGTTTAGATAGGGGATTTTGTAAAGGATCATCGAATATCCACACGTTCAAACTACATGCTTGTACACTTTGTGCCCACACACATTCACTCACTAAGCGAAGCAAAGACACCTAAATCGAACTAAACCAAACTCACTAAATTCTCCCCACAGGGGCCACAAAAGACTTTATAGCTTAAGTTAGGATCCAGGGGGTAGGAATCTAATAAGCTGCCTTGATCATACTTCATCTTGAAACATAGAAGTTTCCTATTTAGGGAGCTTCAAATCCACCTATTAGCCCACGACAAAGAAAACCCGAGTGCGACACAGACTCGTTTCAGAGAGGGTTAGGCTTAGGTGCAGTGCGTGCGGTATCAGTTAGGGCTACTTGACCCGACTAATACTCGGTACTCTTAGCTGACTTACCAAGAAGCCCAAGACTCAAACGCTCACTTGGGACGGTGGTTCTTAGTGGCCAAAAACTAGGGCATCATTTCCCTATAGATGACGGTGCAGGCAAGTGCCAGACCCTCTACCCTTACCTTGGTGGATTTTATTTGGCTAACTCGGGGTGTCACCAACCCTTAAAGGACGTTGTGCCAGCACTTGCAAGAAATATTCTCAAGGCAAATTTACATTTGAGTGTGTGAGGATGAATAGGTCTTCTAGGATTTTGAGTATCATATGCAAACGAACAAAAACTACTTTTTTGATTGCTTGATCACATAGATTAACTTAAAGGGAAATTTATCTTATTTTTCTCTTTGTTTTATATATGTGACAAGAATTTTTCTTTGATCATAGACTCTATCCACTCAATTTTTCCAAAACCAAACCTGTTTGACACCAGAACGGACCCAACGGAACCTTGTCAATCTAGGCATCTTTTGGACCAACCCCCATTATCGGGAGGGGTTCCAGGTCTTTCACCATTTAGGCATCAAAGATGGAATGCTGCCACCATTATTGTTTCATCCTTTATTGGGGCATCCTTAGTTGGGAACCCTAGTCGGTATCTCGACACCACACCACAGACCACTCCTCCCATGACCCTTAGAGGGAAGAGGAGTGTGTCCCATTCGGGAAGCCAACTGAATACACAACAGGGTATGTCGCAGACTAACCCTCTTCCTAAGCAGAACTTTGTTTTTTCACATAGTGCAATGACGTCAACCTCCCAGTCACCTTTCTTAGCTTCGTTGAATCTACCTAATTTAACCAAGCTGATGAATGAACCCATCAAACATAATCCTACATGGACTCCCATGCCCACGAAGCTCCCTTAGAATATTCTAAAGTTCGAAGGAAAGCAAGCGGAAGACCCAGGTAATCATGTCATGACCTTCCACCTGTGGTTCTCATTGAACAGTATCATTGATGACACTATTTGATTGAGATTATTTCAACGCACTTTGACAGGAGTAGTTGCGAAGTGGTACGTGGAGCAACCCTCAGCTTCACATGGAACCTTTGGCGCCCTCGCCACCGTGTTCCTAACATATTTTCAGTTACCCATTCACCATGATTCTAGAATGGAATTACTGACACATTTTAGACAGACCCCGGCCATCCATATCTCGGACCTTCTCCATGAATGGAGGCGGCTTCATAGTTTATGTAAAGCTAAACTTGATGATTGGGTTCTATTAGATTTGTTCTTGAAAACTCTTATGACAGAGATTTCAAAATATGTGGCATAATAGAGACCCACATCCGAAGAGGACACTATCAACAAAGCCCAATAGCTTGAGCTGATTTATATGCACTCAGGATACATTTATAACATCCTGCCTAACACCCTGCACCTGCAAACTTATCAAGAATTTATAGGCACGTCAAACTCTGTGGACAGACTAATTGGGTCATTGACCCAAGGTTAGCTAGGTAGCATTAGTTAAAACCCTGGTCACACATACAGTTCTACCCAGAATGTACCTCAACCCGATTTTCAAATTCATCATATGTCTCAACAAAATTTGACCAATAGGGCACCAACATATCACCAGGGAGGGCCTTATCCTTCGGCTTAGGGGACTCAGAACGCAGAAATAAATACTGACAGAAGAGCTCCCCTCCAACAACCAGGTGCAAACCAGGGGCCACATTATGCTTAGTCCTCAGCACAAAACCCGCCTATGCAGACAAATGCACAGGTGAACTTTGTGCAACCGTACTAAAACCAACCACACCAATACAACCAGGAGAACTACCCTCCTAACGTGGTGAAGAAAAAAATCCAAAAAAAAGCCAAAAGGGAACCCTGGACAGGGGGTCAACAACCGGCAGCACCCACTACGATCCTAGGCTGGAGGCAACTCCAACCGGAGTCAGAGCCAGGAGCCAAGCAATGTCCAACAATAGAGAAAAAGGCCACCTCTTCGAACAAACCATTCTTTTTCGATATGTGGTGTGTATGGTCACTATACTCACCACTATCCCGATCTCCCTGAGCTGAAGAAGCTACAGAGTAATCCACAGAGGAGCAGAGGATCTTCCCAGAAACCAGCTGTGATGCAAGAACCTTTCCCTAATCAAGGGACGGTAAGCACTCACCAGAAAAATATAGATGATTCCGAGAAAAACAACCATGAAATCTACATGACTAGAGAAGAGATGTTTTTCCAAACACGAAATCACAATTACGACACCCCACCAGACACCAATATGTCAGGGGCAAGTACCAGTGCACCGATTGCACCTTGACCATGTCAAAGATGCCTATAGAACCATTGCCAAAAATGGCAAAGGGACCTAATAGGCGAGTAGGAAACTACTCCAAATCGACCCATAATTATAGTATCATAGATGATTTAGCATAATATCCTGATGTTATGTTAGCTTTGGAAGTATTGCATTCATACCCAAAATAGCGGAAAGCCCTCCTTTCTGCATTAGGATTTATCGATCCTACCGATATGCGCCTAATGGCTTTTGACTTATACAAAGCCACCCCTCAGCTTCCTTCCATGGTCACCTTCCAGATACCAGTGTCGGTGCAAAATATCACTATTCACCGATGTGTCATAGATGAGGGTGCATCCACATGAATCATGTCCAAAAATCGGTTGCGTAAGTTATGTTCTCCGGGTCAAATCCCTACTGGCCATGATTCAAGCATACGATGGTCGTCCATCAACCCTCGTCGTCCCCACAAAACATCCCTGGCCTGCTGAATCGAAAGATGAAGTCCACATAGACATTGAAGTCTTGGATGATCACCTGGACT
This sequence comes from Pinus albicaulis, assembly GCA_034641835.2. NCBI lineage: Eukaryota > Viridiplantae > Streptophyta > Pinopsida > Pinales > Pinaceae > Pinus > Pinus albicaulis. Next base: position 1,201,472,152 of record CM076574.1, read on the forward strand.
ACAATATACTCCTTGGGTGGAGTTATATGTACGCCATTTCTGCCATAGCATCCTTCGTCTTTCACATCATGATGTTCCCCCACGAGGACCACATCATTACTGTATACCAATTGACGCATTGCAAGAAATGACCCCTAACAAACACTGATGTAATCCTACCCTATGTAGATAAATCCTTGGATGCTCTCTCACGGTACTAAGAATATGACCCCGACTAGTTCAAACCGTCGTCTGTTCTATGGTCATTCCTAGGAGATCCTCCCATAATCCCTGAGTCATTGCCCAATGTCACAGGGGCTCCGGTGTGCATGATGTCCACATCAAGCACTGAAGCTAGTCAAGACATGGACATAAGCAGTCATCAACCACGACAACCTCTCTAGCCTACGCTGCTTCCCAAACCCATTTCCTCTACCCCCCAGCTGGTTTCGTCTCCTAGCAGGTTTTGGAAACAAAGGGTACCGCCCAACATATCATTGCTGATCCTGGGCTTTGTACTGCTGGTTACAGGAATAGGGCTACCAATCCATACTAGTGTGGCTGAAGCCCCCGTCCCAAGGAGGCCTCACTCATCCCACAAATAGTTGAAACCACCCCCGCAAGAAATTTCAATATAAAGTTCAAAGGGATTACAAATCCAAGAAAACCGAGAAGAGAGGAAATAAGATGGTGACCCCCACCATTCAACAGAAACACCACCGCACCATATGTGAGTGTAATGGGAATGTTCCCAATTTTAATTGCTAAAATGGAACATCATAGTTAGCATATTTTTATTTTGTTAAATAAACTGGGTAAGGAGACACCTTAACCCCTTTTGATGGAGAAATAACACTCCTTGTGTGAAAGGAGGGATAATAAAGCAGCTGGATTGAGCACCACATGGTGTGAACAGGATTGGATCAAGAAGGATCTAGTCATTTTGACCAAGTCAACTAAAACTGTCTAGATACATTGCACCTACTTGGACAGCGTAGTTTTAGTGGAGGCTTCACTTGCTTGAGCTAAAAGCAAGTGTGAATGGGACCCATGGTGAGAAAGGTTCCTTTGATTTATAAGGAGGAGATGGCAGCCCATTTTCATTATGCATTAGCTTATCATTTTCGTTGGGTCTGCAAGACTTGCATCCCCGGGCTATTTAGCAGGGTTTGTGGTGTTCTTCACCCAAGGGTGTTCCCGGTCGGGAATCCCTACCTCTTCCTCAAGGAAGGAGAGGGTTTGAGCTTCATTTCCTCATTCCAGAATTTGGCCAAGCTTCTCTCTGCAGCTACAGCGTTATTTCTGTAGCAGATTAACGTTGTGTTGCTGGGTGCAGCAACAGAGGAACTTATAGAGCCATCCTTTGGCTTATTCTTCAGGGGAGATCTTGCATATTCTTTGGAGGAGTAGCTGAGGTGACTCCGAGGCTTCATTTTAGATATTTTTCATCAGGCCAATCACTCACCATCTCTCACAGCGCAAGCTTGGGCAGAAACTGCGTTATTCTCAGAGGCAGTTGTTGGGAGAGCCATTTGGGCTCATCAGGAGGATTGTTCTTGAGTAGAGGGATCAACTTTCTGCTGAAGAGAATTATCAGAGGAGGGAATCATTATTTTAGATCAGCCATAGCCTCATTGTATATTTTGATTCAGTTGCAGTGACAAGTCAGATTGTCACATTTGTACATTTTCCGGCATTTCCGGCAATCTCTCCTAGATTGGCTAGAAATCTTGTATTGGAGCCCATTCTTCTTTTCTTGGGAATTTATTTCTATATTTCAGTCATATTTCATGTATTCATATTCATAGCAGTAGCTACACTCCTAGATACAACGCTATCACTGCTCTCTGACATTTTATGCAGTAGCTGCATCTCTTGTATTTCATGGTTTATTTACTGGAGGTGGATTCTCATTGAATGAGGGGTTGATTCCTCATTATATTTCTGTATATTGTTGCTGATCCATTAATGTACATGATGGCTGTAATATATTTCATCTTCTGTTGTATTCATATTTGTAGAGTTTCATGATTGTGTTCATGTATTGCTGTAAGCTCTCTCATTGAGAATTTTCTGAGAGATCTATTTTGGGGAGATCTGTATAAGCCTTCTAGGCTTATTTATTTGAGCTCAAATTCTAGAAGAGAAGTGTTAGAGTGATTTAAAAAGAGGATCCAAGCCCCCTTTCCTCTTATTTTTACAAGTTGCCTCTCTTATACGGTGTCCTTGAAGACCCTTTAAGAAATTCCCGAAAGAGGTATTACACGTAGTAAGTCACCCTACCCATATCTATCCAAAGCTGGATCCAAATATGGATGAACTAAAGGCTCTGAGACAGACATCGCGACGCCGCTTTCCCATAAAAAGGAACCTACCACGGAAGGTAAAGGCAAAGCATTGCATACCAATCACACATGCGGCCTCTACAACAACTATGGGCACTATACCCACCATTTCCCAGAGATCCCACGATATAGGGACACCTTACACACCATATAGTGGTCCTATCAAGAGGATCCCCCCACCCAATCTATTGGGGATGAACCCCATATCATCCTGTACCTGCAGGAAGAGTGGCAATCACCTAAAAGGCTTCCCGCCAGACCCCCTCCCCCAATCGAAAGGTGTGTACTTTGCAATGAACTTGATAATTTCATCATTGACTGCCTAGCTTTTGAAATGTTCCAACGATGGTATCCAGAGTATACATCGCCAACATGGATGTCCCATATTCATGTCAAATATGCGGTGACAAGTACCCAGTACGTTGCTGTCACTACATACCGAGATTCTGCACAACTCTAGCTTGTATGCGATCAACCATAGTCCACCTCTCCCAAGAAGATGGGACTCAGAATCCATGAAAATTTCGATAACCCAAGAATATGTGACAAACATATCCATCCTGTTCTTATCAACTGAAAGGTGACTAATCAAGGAGATTCTTCCCCCACCAAATGTCAATGACACGAAACATCATATACAGTTCATATCATCATGTATCAGAAATATGAATCAAGCTGTCTGATCATCTACGATAGGTGTTGATTTAGCTACAACTATGAGAGTAGCTGTGCTTATGACAGTGTAGACCCAATCTATCTGCACTTTGTCGACCGCGTCTGGTTCCACCACATCCACGATCGAATCCTTCTCGTGTCTCTCAACTAGCTCCATACAGATTAACCACATTCAAAATAACCATACCTAGGAACAATCCCCCTTCGGGTCCTTGTTTCATTTGGATGAAGACATCCTAGAGGCTATGATGGAGCCAGATTACCCATGGGATTCAATGCATCACCGTTCACTATTTCTCCCCAAGCACACGTTCAGTCCTGATAAGACAAAATAATAAGAGATCTACATGACTGAATCAAAATATTTCCTTCCATCAAGAAAATTTGATTGGTTCAAAAACCCCAACCCAGTGCCCGATGCATTTGAGGAAGGAAACATGCCGAATATCTCACCTACCATCAAGGTGAACATATCCCAAAATCCTGCAAAAATTGAAGAAATCTCACTAAGGGAAGCATGCTCTCCAAAATAAATAACCTCTTATACCCAATTGCTACAAGAGTATCGAGATATCTTCACGTGGGACTACTCAGAAATGCCTGGGCTTAGTCCTAATATCGTAGAGCACCATATTGACACTTGGCCTGACATACCTCTAGTGCGTGAGAAACAACGTCAACTACACCCATCTAAGGCAGAAGCAATAAAGCAATAAATCGACAAGCTTCACAAAGCCGGGTTTATCTACCCAATCGCCTATACATATTGGGTTTCCAACCGTGTTCCCGTCATGAAAAAACAGGGCATTATACACGTTTGCACGATTTTAGGGATTTAAACAAAGCTTGTCCTAAAGACAATTATCCCACTCCATTCATCGACCAAGTCATCGATGCTTGCGTAGGAAATGAGGCTCTATCCTTCATCGATGGGTTCTCCGGGTACAATCAAATCCAAATCCGCTATACAGACCAGTACAAAACTGCGTTCACCACCCCTTGGGGCACATTCGCATACAAGATAATGCCATTTGGACTAAAAAATGCTGGAGCCACCATCCAAAGGGCCATGAATTATATATTTCACGACTTGGCACACCTTATCCTTTCCTACTTGGACAACTTGACCATATGCTTCAAAAAGCACTCAGACCACCTCCAGGATCTGCGATTGGTATTCCAGCAATGCCGTCAATACAACCTACGCTTGAACCCCCTCAAGTGTGTCTTTTGCGTCTGTGCATGAAGAATATTAGGTTTTATCGTGTCCCAGCAAGGCATTTTTGTGGACCCCCTCAAATTCCAAGCCATTAAAGAGGTACCACCACCTCGAACCCTCGTGCAACTTCAAAGCCTGCAAGGGAAGGCCAATTTTCTGAGACGCTTTGTCCCAAATTATGCCACCTACGCTCAAGGGCTCCTGTGCCTCCTCCGCCATGACATCCCATTTAAATGGGATGATTACCCCAGAAAGTGTTCGATGTACTGAAAGAAACATTATCTTCAGCGCCCCTCATCAGTCCCCCAGACTATGACAAAGATTATATCCTGTATTTATCAGCTTCCAAGTCCACGTTAGCCGAAGTGCTAGTCCATGAAGGCCCAAATGGGAAGGAGCACGTAATATACTACATCAGCAAAACCTTATCCATCATTAAGATATGAGATGGAAGAAAATAATGCACTAGCATTAATTTATGCAGTCCATAAACTTCGCCACTACATCATCTTAATAACCACTACGGTCATCGCAGATATTAACCCCATTAAATACCTGCTCATGCGCCGCCTAATGAACCATAAGTACGCCTGCTGGATAGTCATTCTAGAAGAATATGACTTACAGTTTCTCTCCCCCAAAAGAAAAAATGTGCTTGCCTTAGCAGAGTTGATTATGGATCTCCCAGGAGATACCAAGGGATCACCAGTGAACGATTTACTACCCGATGAACACCTCTTCTTCATAGCAACTGAAGACCCTTGGTACGGAGATATTCTCCTATTCTTGCGAACCCAAAATTTTAGACCTCATCTCACCCGAGATGACCGTTGGCGCATACGCCAATAGACCCCCTGATATCTCCTCATGGGAGATGTTTTATATCAACGAGGCATCGACACCATTTTACGGCGGTGCCTCTCCCACGACCAAGCGGAACAAGCCCTTAATGACTGCCATGGAGGCGCTTGCGGCAGCCACCTATCTGGCATGTCCACCGCCCAAAAATTCCTACGGGCAGGATATTTTTGGCCCTACTTGTTTCGCTACTGCATTACAATAGTCAAAATATGCAAATGATGCCAATGCTTCGCCCAGAAAATAAGAGCGCCTTCCACTCCTCTGCATCCTATCATCGTCACCGATGCCTTTTGTAAATGGGGAATTGAATTCATGACTTGCAACCACACCTCATTGGGCAACCATAAATACATCATCGTGGTTGTCGACTATTTCACCAAGTGGGCTGAGGCCATGCCTACATACGACAACACAATAGAAACCACCGCTCGATTTTTGTTCAACCACGTGATCGCCCGATTCGGCATCCCCAAAATGTTAGTCTCCGACCATGGGAAAAACTTCAAGAACAAAATTTTTGAGGAACTATCTCACCACCTCATATTGACCCATGAATTTGCTTCACCATACTACCCCTAGTCCAACAGATAGGTAGAAGATATTAACAAAGTCCTCAAAACTATGTTACAAAGCATGGTGAATAACCATAAAACCAACTCGCACCATATGCTATTTTCTGCCTTGTGGGCATACCGCACAATGGTAAAAACGTCCATTGGTTTCACTCCCTTCCACTTAGTATATGAGGTCGAGGCCATGATTCCCATAGAACGTGAGATCCAAAATTTACATGCTGCCATTGAACTCCTTGATGATACCCAGACTCTAGAACAACACCTAGTACAACTAGAGCTTATCGATGAAAGTCGCTTCAACACAATGAGGCCCACAAGAAAAGGGTATAAGCATCATTCAACCGCCACATCAACCCTCACTCATTCACCGAGGGAGAATTAGTCCTCCGCTATGATTCCGCAAAAGAAGGCCTAGGACCAAGAAAGTTAGAAACCTTGTGGAAAGGACCATACATCATCAAAGAACAATACCTGCCTCAGCAACCCCGTCAATGGCCTTTGCATCAAGAATTTCTACCCATAAGGGCCAAAACGGCCCTTCCCTAGAGTGAACATACACAACCCCAATCACTGAAATTTTTTTGACCATAAGACTTATTTAAAAGCGCTCAATGTACCACCATGGATCACCAACCTGAACCCTATTTCAGATTTTTTGATGGAGCATCACGATGGTGTCAAAGATTAGCTGTAGCCACTTGGGTCATTTACCACCCTGACCGATCACCACTCTGCTCAAACGATGTGTGCATCAGTTCAGCAACAAACAATTAAGCAGAATATGATGTTGTCATTATACTTATGTGTGATGCCCTCCATCAGGGTATACGCCATATGCATATCTACCTTGATTCCCAGTTAGTAGTTTCGCAGTTAAACCAAACATCTGACACAAGAGATACATATCTGTTTAGAAAATATTTGCATGCAAAAAGATTGAGCAAAAAATTTGACTATATCACATTCACACATGTACCAAGGAGTCAAAACCAAACATGTTGTGAAACCAGCTCCAAAAATAGAAGAAAAGAGATATCAATGCCTTAGAAATAAGCCACTTCGAGAGGGAAACCTCTAATACATTACATGAATGAAAAATTATTGGATGATACAAATTACAAAACCTCCTTTCTATATATAGGAGTCCATGGGGCCACAATGTAATCCTAGCCGACCTAACAATAATAAATTAAGGGGACAATAATAACAATATGGGGGTTACAGGGGTACAATAATAACAATAAGGGGGTTACACTAACAACAATAAGGGACTATACTAGTAATATAGGGACCTAACATGCCCCTCTCCTTCAAAAAGTGTTGTCCTCAACGCTTGAGTAGCTCTGGGTGCTTCTGTATAAAATTCTCATCCTCCCATGTAGAATCTTTAGTGGGTAAGTTCTTCCACTTGATGAGATACTCTGAAATTGATCGATTCTGTAGCTGTCGAGATCTTGTTTCCGTGACCACTTTAGGTTCCAATATGATTTTTCCTTCCTCATCAAGTTCTGGCAATATTGTTTGAACTGGAAGATTTTCACCTATAACCTTCTTTAAGCATGAAACATGGAAAACTGGATGTACTCGCGAAGAAGCAGGAAGCTCCAATTTGTATGCCATAGTACCAATCTTTTGCGACACCTTGTAAGGACCATAGTACTTTGGCGATAATTTATTATCCTTCTTTGCTTGCTTGAGGGACATTTGTTTGTATGGTTGTAGCCGTAAAAATACCCAATCTCCTACATCAAAACTTCTCTCGCTATGATGTTGATTTGCCTGTTGTTTCATTCGATTTTGTGCCAAATTCGGGTTATCCTTTAAGAGTTGGAGAACTTCTTGCTGATGCTCGATGTGATCTTCCACTGCTTGAACCTTCGAATTTTCCCTTAAAGATGATGTGATGGATGTTGGATGATATCCATAAAGTGCCATAAATGGGGTCATTTTTGCTGCAGTATGGAAGGAAGTGTTATACCACCATTCAACGAGAGGTAACCACTTGACCCATTGTGTTTGTTTATCGGATACAAAACAACGAAGATATCCTTCCAAACATTTATTTACTATCTCAGTTTGACCATCGGATTGAGGATGATAAGATGAGCTATGAGCTAATTGAGTACCCAAACAAGAAAATAACACCGTCCAAAAATTTCCAGTAAAAATGGGATCTCTGTCGCTCACAATAACCCTTGGGTTTCCATGTAGCTTTTGAATTGTGTCCATAAATGTAGTAGTAACTGTACTTGCTTTAAATGGATGAGATAATGCACAAAAGTGTGCATACTTGGTAAGTCTATCAACTACCACCATGATGACACTCTTTCCTTTGGACTTAGGTAAACATGTGATAAAATCCATTGAAATCTCCTCCCAACGTTGACTTGGAATGGATAAAGGTTGTAGAAGTCCCGGGGTCTTAATTGTTTCCACTTTATTCTGCTGGAAAACCAAACATTCCGCCACAAACTTTTGAATATCAGATTTAAGGCCATCCCAAAAATATTCTTTCTTCACCCTGTGGTAAGTTTTTAAAAATCCTAAGTGTCCTCCTAAAGGAGAAGTGTGCAATTCCAAAAGAATCTTTTGTTTTAGTTGGGAATTCTTACAAAGATATAAGCGATCTTTGTACCATAAGGAATCATTTTTCCAACTAAATGTATCAAATGTACTAGGATCTTGCTGCAAATTTTGAATGAGTGTCCACACATCTTCGTCCTTCTTCCATTCATCTCTTGCTTCGGTTATCCAATCTGGTTGGATAATAGAAATGGCACAAAGCAATGCTTCCACCTCTTCATTCTTTCTTGAGAGTGCATCTGCAACAACATTAAGCTTTCCTTTTTTGTAGATTATTTCAAAGTCATAACCCAACATCTTTGTGACCCATTTTTGCTGCTCTTCTGAAGATAGTTTTTGTTCCAAAAAGTGTTTAAGACTATCATGATCAGTTTTTACCTTGAAGTGTCTTCCCATTAGGTAAGTTCTCCATTTCTTTAGTGCATACAGTATTGCTAACATTTCCTTCTCATAAATAGGTTTCTGTAAATACTTTCCTTTGATTGGATGACTTTCAAAAGTAATGGGTCTTCCTTCTTGCATTAAAACAACACCAATTCCATTTCCTGAGGCATCACATTCCACAATAAAGGTTTTTGTGAAGTCTGGTGTAGCTAAGACCGGTGCTAGGCACATTGCCTCTTTAAGATGTTCAAAGGCCTTAGTTGCTTCAGGAGTCCATGAAAATGCTTCTTTCTTCAATAATGTTGTTAGAGGTGCTGCTATTCTCCCATAATTCTTAACAAACTTGCGATAATACCCTGTTAACCTGAGAAATCCTCGCAACTTCTTTATGGTTGTGGGGACTTTCCATTCCTTAATGGCTTTAATTTTGTTAGGGTCTAACTTAACACCCTCGTGAGATACAATATGACCCAGATATTCCACCTCTTGTACTCCAAAGAAACATTTGGATGTTTTTGCATATAATTGTTTCTCCTCCAATAGTTTGAGCACCCTGTCAACATTTTGAACATGATCCTTCCAAGACCTGTTGTAGATTAGTATGTCATCAAAAAATACTAGCACAAATTTTCTAAGGAAGGGTTTGAAAATGGAATTCATCAACCCTTGAAATGTAGAAGGTGCATTGGTAAGGCCAAAAGGCATGACCAAAAATTCATAATGACCCTCATGAGTTCGAAATATTGTTTTTGGAATATCTTAGGTCTTCATTCTAATTTGATGATATCCTGAACGAAGATCCAACTTGGTAAAATAAATTGCTCCATGTAATTCATCCAATAAGTCGTCAATCACAGGAATGGGAAATTTGTCTTTAATGGTGAGCTTATTGAGCTCCCTATAATCTGGACACATTCACCATGATCCATCCTTCTTGTGTACCAATACTACAGGAGCAGAGAAAGAACTTTGACTAGGTTGAATTATACCCGCCTCTGACATTTCTGCAATCATACGTTCAATTTCGCTCTTTTGGAAGTAAGGATATCTATAAGGCCTGATGTTTGGAGGAACACTTCCTGGAATCAAATGAATAGCATGATCATGATCACGAATAGGTGGGAGTCCTTTGGGAGTTTCAAACACCTTGGAATGATTGTCCAAGACTTTTGGAGATCTGCAGAAATAGATGATTTTGATGTCGGAACTTCTAGTGAGCATAATTGTGCAATTACGCCTCGTTGTTCTTTCTTTAGAAGCTTTGTCATGACATTAGAGCTTATTGTCCTTCCCGGCTTCCCTTCAATACCCCGTAATTCGACTTCCTTTCCTTCTGAAAAAAATTTCAAGAAAAGTTCTTGAAAATTAAAAGCTACCATCCCCAAAGATTGTAACCATTGTACTCCTAGTACAACATCAGCACCTCCCATAGGAATGGAAAGCATTGGACTAGTCAATACATATTCCCTCATGGTTAGCTTGATATTATGGCATTTTCCAGAGCAATTTATAGTTCCTCCATTTGCAACCATCACTTGACATTCTGGTGCTGGGTATAGAAAACAATTCAATTCCTTGGCTACCTTACAATGAATAAAATTATGGGTACTACCTGAATCAATCAACACTATTACCTTTTTCTTCTTGATATGTCCTTCTATCTTGAGAGTTTGAGGAGTGGTAATTCCTGCCAATGCATTACACGATATGGTCAGACTCATTTCTTCCTCTTCTAGGGCTGGTTCCTGGTGTATATCCTCTTCTTTTGAATATTCTTGTTCATTTTCTTCTTCCTCTTCACAATCTATGTAAAATAATTTCTTCTCAGCACACTTATGACCTTTAGTGTATTTTCTATCACAACTGTAGCAAAGCCCTTTTGCTCTTTTTTCTTCCAATTGTTGTAGTGTCAACCTTGTAGGTTGTGGAAATCTAGGAGTAGCAACACTTCCCTCTTTATAGAAGTGAGTGGTAGGCTTCCTTGTCGCCATAATTTTACATTCAATTTTTCTTGCCAACCTGAATGCCTTCTCCAATGAATCAGGTTCCAAAATGCGAACTTCATTTTGGATGTTATCCTTTAAAGTGCCTATGAAGAGATCAATCTTGTGTTCCTCTGGAATATCAGTTACCCTTATATTCAATTTTTGGAAGTCCTCAATGTGCTGCCCCACTAAACCCTTTTGTTTGAGATTTATCAATTGGCTAAAGAAGGTGTTGCTCTTTGTATCCTCATAATGTGCTATCATTTCCTCCGTAAAAATTGACCCAGTGACAATTTTTTTACGGGAGCAAAGCCATTGATACCATACAAATGTATTTTGTTCTAAATGTAAAGTTGCAATGCGTACCTTTTGTGTGTTTTGCACATTGTGGAGATCAAAATATTGCTCCATCTGTAGTATCCATGTTACAGGATCCTTTCCATCAAACTTCCTCATATCCATTTTTGGAATATGGTGGTTCTTCCCGCCAACATTAGAGTTTATTAAATCACGATTAACATTTATTTTGTTCTCATCATGAGGTTCTTCTACTATATTTCCGCCATTAGGAATCATTTCTTGTTTTAAGCTTGTCATCAAGCCTTCCATGTATTCTTTTAGATCATTCTTCATGTTTTCCATGTTGTCTTTCATGTCATCCATCTTAGCTTCCATGCCTTTCTTCAAACCATCCATCTTCACTTCCACGCCTTTCTTCAAAACTTCCATTTCATTTTTTGTTGCTCTTTGTGAGAGTGAAGTTTGTTGCACTTGCTCTTGTAATTTTGATAGATCATGTTGCAATTCTTCATCTTCATGAGTCATAGTAGATATTTCTAAAGGCTTAATGGGTGTTGAATTCTTTTTAGGGGCCATTTTAGAATCCAATACTAATATCTATTCTACAATATGCCCTTGGAATCAATTCAACTTGATTCTTCAAACAAGACTTATGCAATTCGGGAAAAAAAAATACACACCTTTTACTTGCTTTTGAGGAGCTCTATATTGAAATTGAATTATCTCTGTAATTGTAGATCCTCAATATCTGAAATTTGGCCTTGTAGTAGTCATCGAAGCTTCTTTCAAATGCCATAGGTCTGACTTGATTTGGATTCTTCAAGACAAAGTTATGTCCAATCTCCCACAATGACCTAATTATGGACTGGTTTAGTAGAGTGAACTTGTACGACTTGACATGTGTCACTGCTTGCTCCTTTGACTCTAAAGTTATAGACATAAAACTACAGTCCGTTTACTTCCAGTCACTTTTTATAGAATTCCAATCCGATGCTCAGAGAGAGAGTTATGAATATTTTCCCATGATCACCTCTTTGAGATGAAATTCGGGAGCGTGAAAAAGACCTAACTTCCACAGATCATATCTCTGAAAATATTACGAACCAAGCTCTGAAATTTTGTGACAATGTTTCTAAGGTTTTTTGCTTTGTGCTCTAAAATTTTCAGCTTCTTAACCTTCGTATAAAAAATGTTATAGCGAATATTTTGCAATGACCTTTTTAAGTGAAATTTAGGAGCCTGCAAAATGCCCTAACTTCCACAGATCATATCTCTGAAAATATCACGAACCAAGCTCTGAAATTTTGTGAAAATGTTCCTCACGATTTTGGCTTCGCACTTTAAAAATTTTAGCTTCTGAAACTTCGTAGAAACAAATTTATAGCGCAAATGGCACGATGACCTATTTGGAGCAGCGAAACCCTAGAATCCAAAGCTCTGATACCAAATGTTGTGAAACCAGCTCCAAAAATAGAAGAAAAGAGATATCGATGCCTTATAAATAAGCCACTTCGAGGGGGAAACCTCCAATACATTACATGAATGAACAATTCTTGGATGATACAAATTACAAAACCTCCTTTCTATATGTAGGAGTCCATGGGGCCACAATGTAATCCTATCCAACCTAACAATAATAATTTAAGGGCACAATAATAACAATATGGGGGTTATAGGGGTACAATAATAACAATAAGTGAGTTAAAATAACAACAATAAGGGACTGTACTAGTAATATAGGGACCTAACAAAACAGCTGATCGCATAGTCAACAATATCCTAAACTAGAATGCAACTCGAATAAACCATCATATATAAAAAACCAAAAATATAGATATCCATCAACATAACATCATACATAAACCAAAATAGGTGACACAACACATAGAGCCACAAAAAATATCTCTCATATATATATATATATATATATGTGTGTGTGTGTGTGTGTGTGTGTGTGTGTCACAATGTATATGTCTGAGTACAAAAGAAATAGTGTCGCTGGCCCAACTGCCAGCCCAAAGATACAATAGTCGTCAAAAATAAGGGAAGCATCCTCATAATGGGTGCTTTCCCTGTGTACAAGTATAGTATAGGGTGGTGCCCCCTCAAGAGGGGCACCTGGACCCATAATCGCTCCTGGTGCCACCACTGGAGCTTCCATCGCAACCGAGATCGCCACCCGACGTAGAACGGGCCGATACTCCCTCTCGCGGGCCATCATGGTATCCAACCAGACCTCCTCGAAATCATCCATAAATCCTTGAGCAGTCACCCCCTGGGTCAATCAGTCCACTCAAACCCAAGCATCCTCAAGAGCTAACACCCGAGCAGTCAGCTCCTCGATACGAGCCTCCACCATATCCGCATGTGCTACCGCTGCATCAGCCAAGACTGCTCAGCCGCAACCTCCGCAATGGCTGAACTGCTTCCCTCTCTTGAAGGGCCAGTACCACCACCAGGTCCCCCAACAACACCTCCTCCTTGACCACCCCTAGGTAGCCGTAGAAGATCGTGGCTAACCAACTGAGCCACAGGGTGACCCACCTCGCCAACATCTGCAAGAGTAACAAAAACGATGTCAGTGTTGCTAGAGAAACACATAAGTACATATATACTCAAATAAATGTAGAAAATATGCACAAACATACCTATAGGCCCCCAAGCATATCATAAAGGGAGACCCATGTCTGGATCCCTCTGGAAGTCCATCCCTGTGTATGGGAATGGCAATAACATCTACAGGTTGGCCTCAAACTAGGCCTCTGTCGTGGCATTCCAATAATGCCCCACCATGCCACCACTTCCTCGCAGCATCATCAGAGCCCACCTCCTCATACAAGGCTCCCATTGCCCCCCAGGAGGCACCACCACTACTGGCCTCAACAACACTATCCTCTCGTACATAATGCTGCACAAGGTACTAGCATACGCAAACATCTTAGATCCATTATGGATCTTGTTGAGTTGCATCACAATCCCGTCATAGCAGAAACAAGCAAAGTCGTAAAAATTCCTGGACCTCAACCGATGCAGTACTCCAACCTACGGGCCTGACGCCCGATGCGGAGCCGATGACCCTACCAGTCGTATAATCGCTGTCAGAGAACATTTCTCTGCCAAATATATCATGGATCCAATGCTGATGCACCCCTCAGTAAGAGGCGCCCCACAACAGTGGTGTCTCCGAAACCTCTCCAGATACACCTTCCTAGCAGGAAGTGGATATCTCAGTGCCTCACCATGATGTAGTAACCCGATCAAAAAATACACATCCATCTCAGGACGGATGACCAGGTTCGTCCCCCACAACAAAAACCTGTTGCGCCTCCTGTGCTAGTGTCGGATCAAGTACCGTAGTAATCGGTCCTACAACCGAAGAATCTCGTTCTCCGCGAACTTCAGAAGCCCCCATTTCGCTAGCTGATGGCATGCCCCAGCATTAGCAGCCAACGCAGTTTGGAGCTCGGGCCAATCCCGCTCCCTCCACAATAACCTATCATCAAAACAGGTTCCCATCAGTACAGAAAAAAAACAGAATAGGAAAAAACTAAGATATTTTTCACCTCGAATTTGCGCCTATCCCTCAGACAGGTGCGCTTAGCGCACACCTGTATTTTGCACAGGTGAACTTAAGGCGCACCAAAAAAGGGGAACAGAGCACTTTAGAGCACTTGTCCCCTCAAAATGAGCACAAGGAGAGCGCGCCTTTGCCCCGATCTCCCGTGCAATCTAGGGAAAAAAATCACCCAGAATCCATACAAACCCAGTACGTATGGACCCCGACAACATCAAACTGAAAAAAATTAAAGTGTAGGACATCATGGAGGTTACCTGGGCATAATATCACTAATCCATGGTGCTCAGGCTGACCGCAACGACAAGAACTACTACACAGAAGTCTCTGACCTCTCAAAAACTCAGCAAATACAAATGAACTGAATTAGGGCCATATTCACCTATATATCACCCTTTTCAAAAACTTTGGAGGAACATTATGAGAGATCAGAAGGCCCATTATCCGAACCGTAAGTTTCATCGTGACCAACACTCCATGACAAATAGAGGCGATGCCACACAATCACACTCCCCAAAAATTATTTTTCCAGCGCCGACAGGTATGCCCTCTCTCATCTTCTTTTTTAAAGCTCATGAATTTGAATAATGTTTGATAAAGAAGATGCTTTCACTTGAGGTAGTTGTTTTTGCAGGAAAATCTCGCAAACCATCAACAATGTCATCTCCTGAAAGTTCTAGAGTAGGTATCATTCTACCCTAGCATGATAGAGTCCCAGTCAACTCTGCATATCTTGACATCATTTCTCCATCAAAAATCAACCATGGGGTCCTCACATCCGACCGTGTTTATCATAACCTCACCCTGCACATGATAAACATCCTCGTTGGTCGATAGAGCCTCCCCTCCATGGCGCTCGTCACCCATAGTAGACCATATATCACATCAAAAGTGATGCCATGGCCATACCACTTTAGTCCCAGAAGCACCTCATGCCCATCCATTCACCATGCATAAGGACAAGTTTACCGCACAAGCTAAAACCCCCTTCCTGGACGACCAGGTTGTACGAGCAGATCAAAAGCGCATTACTGCGCCTCACATTTGGCCCACCATACCTCCACTAGCATAATCCCATATGCGATACTTTCTCATTTGCTTCATCAACCCCGCACATGATACTAACTAATGGGGCCCCCACCCTCAACAAAACACCTTCCTCAAAACATTCGTGAGCGAATACCTTCATGTTTTGGGGTACCCGTCTCTGTGTTTTGTACAAACCAAACCCAATTATTTTATTCTTTTGGTAAGTGTAAAAATACCTCGGATGGTGCACTACGTCCCTTCACCCTTCCATTCATCTTTTCCTACCATGGAAACAGTCCTTGAACACCTTTGGTCGGATTATTACACCCCCATGCATAAGCCACGATGAAATTCATATCTGGTTTATACCCGCCCTAGAAGTCTTACCGACTCCAGGGATTTCCCCATTAGAAATAACTATGACTTCCGCCAAGCTGCTTAGTATACTCCAACCTTGGGCCACCGAATCCGCATCATTAGTGTTTAGTCACCCGTCGCCAGCATGCCTATGTTAAACCCATCACATCCAGGTCTTCGATACCCCATGTCGATGACCCCTCGGCTGGTTGAGGCTTCCTTTTTGTCGACTTTGATACCTATTCTCCAAAAAGGAAGTGGTACATTGGATTACCCCTCTCCATAAAAGGGGTATCCTCGGGTGGCACTATGGGAGACATCATTTCCCATAGATGTCTTCGATCCTCCTGAAATTCGACTACAACAAAAGCTTTCATGTCAAGATGGTATCATACCTTACAACCATTTCACTTTGATCAAATTCGTCAAAGACACGTGCCTCCATAAGCGTCTCTTTCAGCAATGCTTACACAGGAAGGTCCTAGCCAACACCTATACGTACAATGTGCAGCTATATGCCATACCATTTTTACACATATGGGTACCATATTCCACCTAAGGGGCATCAACAGTCGTCGTCAGCAACCACCAGATCACTACCACATCAGTGATACCGACAAAACATATATCTGTCAAAATAGATTTGTTTAACTAGCCACAACATCATGAGCATGGGACATGCCCACCTCATAGAAAATTTGTATATGTATTGTATTATATTTGCTTATAGAGGTCCCTTAGGACACTGTCATTCTTGGAACCAGTGCAGGGTGTTTTCAATTCCAAGCTTCACATAGGTCTCTCTCTCTCTATGCACAATATACAGAAAATAAAATATAATATATTTCGACTATATAGTTCTTCCTAGACCTCACACATTAGGGGGAAACTGTTAACACTGGAAAATCATACAATAGAAGACAACATTATTTAATGTCAAGCATAAGGGTTTACGGGGAAGGCATGAAGGCAAGCTTGGGATAAAAAACATCCTTGCATCGGGACTTAGAACCCATGTTCTAGGGGCCCTTTGGCAAGAGGGTAAAGTTTCACACTTATTACTACCAACGCTCAATAAGAGGGGCCTAGAGCCACCGTTCGTATTATTGTTTTCGTTTGAATATTTTCAGAGCTCGTGTTTATTTGTTTTAGTTTTTTTAATTATATATGCATGCTATTTCTCTATCTAGTATGATTATGATTCTAGCTTGTTCCACTAACTTTCTTGACTCCACTTCTTTTTCTGCCTGTTACCAATAACTTAAGTGGGTAGACCACACCCCTTAAGTTGGTGTGATTTCGTAGATACATGCACCAAACACACTCCAAAAATTTCGAACTAAGATCTAAAAATTTTACATGAAGTTCCTCTGGATTTCTTCATAAATGGGTTTTTTTTTATGGCTCCTTAATCTTCGTAGAAAAAAAAATTTATAGCAAAAATTTCATGATGACCTATTTGAAGCAAGGAAACGCTAGAATCCAAAGCCTCTAATACCAAGTGATATGAAACTAGCTCACAAAATAGAAGAAAATATAGATCAACGACTTAGAAATCAACCTCTTCAAGGGGGAAAAATCCTTTACATTACATAAATAAATAATTCTTGGATGATACAAATGAAGAAACTTCCTTTCTATGTATAGGAGTCCATGGGGTCACAATATAATCCTAGTCGACCTAACAATAATAATTTAAGGGAACAACAATCACAATAGTAGGCTTTTATGGGGCACAATAATAACAATATGGGGACTACATGGGTACAACAATAACAATAAGGGGGCTACACTAACAACAATAAGGGAATACACTAGTAATATAAGGACCTAACAGGTACATGGTTAAAACCTACAATTTCACTCAAGTCCTTCTTATGCTCACCTCCAATTTTTGTTGCAAGTGCCATGCCCTCATCTGCCCTCTTCATTGGATGAAGATCCTCTTCTCACAATTATTCCTGAATGAAGTCGTCCCACTGCCTATTCCTATCTGGCAACTTGTCTCTCGCAATGATTCCTTTGATGAAGGGCTTCCATTATGGAGTAAACCCTTTCAATGCAATTCTCACCATATATGAATCTAAAATAGTCACACCGACGATAGAAAGCTCATCTTTTAACTGAGACAATCTCGTTAGATACGAAGTCACTCCTTCACCCTGCAACATCTTAGTGGACTTCAACTTATCCTCCAATACCAAAACCTGATTCTCATTCTTATTCTCGAACACATTTTTAAGAGCCATCCACATTTCATGTGTAGTGTTCTTGCCAGAAAAATTAGGTATTAGGGGATCCTTCACACCATAAAGGATGATCAATCTTGCCCTCATATCCAAATCCTCGTACATTTCTAGATCCCTTGGGTTAGTTGGATTCTTGATGGATTTTTCGGCAAACTCCTAGATTGTATTGACCTGTAGGACCAACTTGATCCTTTCCTTCCATGGAATATAGTTGGACAACCCCTCCAGCCTGTCCTCATAACAGAGACGAGTCTACAACTTCGACATTGTAGTTATCCCTCCACCTACAATGTGACAAAATCCCTCTTCAACTATACTTTGTCGTGCACTATGATGATTAAATATCTTCCAAAGCATCTCAGACACACTCTGAAACCATGTTGAATTTCCACAATATTCAGTCTAGGATAGAATCTTAGAATCAATGACACTACCAAACCAAGAATCTCAACAAAAGCTACTTTACGCACCGAAATATAAAATAGAAGTAAATCACACATGCGCAAGTATAGACAATTTTTAACAAAATATTGTCCAATTACGTACAACAACCTAATCTTCGTTATATTAAAAAAATTGAATAATACAATAGTCTTAGGTCTCCCTTACAAGGGGTACAAGATACAATGACAATCTCACTGTAGTCTATATGTTGTATCTTGTCTTTCCTGTCCTTTGCTCCCATTATGTTCTCTAGTACCCCTTATTCCATCAAAAGACAACACATAGAGTCTCCAGGAGGGATGCCACCTATCTCACTTGCAAGTCGCTTATGATACAATGAACACAGGTTGATCCAATATTGTTTTCTAGGCTGGCCAATACCTGAGCGCCAATTTTCCAATCTAGTAGCCTCTTTAATCCATAAAAGAGCTACATATTAGGCTCAAAACTTCACCCAACCTTCAATTCTCACTATCACTTTATGACTGCTTGTCAAGGGCTACTTTGGGTAGCCAACGTACTACCCTCCACTAGTCCAATGCCACCCAATACTTCACTACAAGATCTTCTCCTAGGAGGGAATTTCAACCATCAAGGAAAGTCCTCCAAATGGCTCCCACTAGCTTCTACAAATTTTGTCCACACATGGACACTATCCCTTGCATCAAATCAACAACCAACCATCCATACATACCTTATATTTTTGTTCTATTCACTGTTGCATGTTCTGCTCCTGGTTAGGGCTAATAACCCACAGCTACAACCCTTTATTCTTTCTACAGAATCACTCTAGTAACTGTGGCTTGGCTCCAATATGCTCCTATGGTCAAGCATTGTGTTATAGGGAGAGGTTATTCCTTGATTGAGCCTTTCAACCCTCTCCAACTGTTACTTCTCTCCTCCACATTGCTGTTTAGGCTTGCGACATCCTACAAATCCTTAAAAAACCCTCACAACACTCTAAAGAGACCATACTACATCGTTGTAGTAAATAGAGCCCTCTTTTACCAATATATAGCAAAAAAAAAGCCTAAAATACTATATGTAATGTGAATCCTTCCCTACAATAACTCACACTTGCACCAAGCCAAAAAACACTTCAAAAATCATAGAAATGTCCCATGTTGTCCTTGTTTTATATTCGTGGCTTCCTCATAGAAGTATGGAGGTTATTAGATGCATTTGGATGGATAAAAATGATCACATCCACCTTGTATTTATAGTATTTACAATGGATACACGAATTATTGAATAGACACGAATTTTGGTTAATTTATTTTTCAAGCCTACATGACTTGAACACCCAAAAATCCATTTTTCAACTTCAAAAATTCATATCTCTTCAACCACAACTTGGAATTGGATGATTTTCATTGCGTCAGATTCGTATCGACGTGTAATATCATCCTCATCCATCACATGTCGAAGTATCTCCTTGGTTTTGGCCCAAACAGTGATGGGTGCAAAAACCCAACCTTGGGTTCCAAGCCAACAAGTGATTCTTGTGGTGATCCACCCTCCAAACCCCAAACCCTAGGGCTTGGATTAACTCCCAATCTACTCAAAAATCAACACATTGCACCCTAGAAAAAACGACCAGTTTACCAAATGGATGTGAAGTCAACCTCTTTGAGTGGCAAACTAGAAGAGGAGGTGTGTGTTGATCAACCACTAAGATTTGAGGTAAAAGGACAAGGTAAAAAAAAGTATATTACAAACATCTTAAAAAGGTTCAGGATGGAAAAATGAAAACCATGGAGACATATATTACCATGGGAGAAAAATTGAGCAAGCAATATGATGGACCAACAATTGCTTCGAAATTGTTAGTAAGAGGCTTGTAGGAAAAATTATGTACCTTAATACAACTAGACTTGATGTTATGTATGTAGTTAGCTACATTTCTAGGTTTATGGTGTCTCCCAAAGACGCTCATTGAAAAATTGGATTTTTTATTTATTTTGAGGTATATTGTAGATACAATTGACTATGGATTTTGGTGTACACAAGTGGTGAGCCTTGGTATTGCACTAAGAATGCTGCAACTCGCAGAGGCTTCCCTACTTTACTTTATCAACCTGGGGTTCGTACAAACTTGGAGGTGACAATGCTATATACACAGAAAATGCATTCTACTCATGTCATCCTCTTCTGAGCTTTACGAAAGGGTGCTACTTCTAGATTTTCTAGGTGAAGTCTGTCACACTTCTGAAATTAGGCCTAGGGCTACAAATGATTCAAAGCCATGGCGCTTGTTATCACTATAAAATTAGACAGGAAAATGACATCATGAAATGTCAAGCAGAAGGATTTACAGGATGGAAAAACATTACAAAATCTAGAAAATTTAACTTTTTCTAAGGTCAAATAGGCAAATTTATTAAGTCGCACACAAAAGGGACTGGCACAAAGCGCTTTGTGCAGAATTTTCTTCAATAGTAGCGCAAATATCGATGGCTATCCCACAAGAAGCAACGTGATGCTGGGTATGGCAGAAGGTCACCATCCGGTGCCACTTTGCACACTTCAAGAAGAAGATTCTCCACTCAATAGCACCAAGGACAGTCGCCTAGAGCCACCTTGAGACCTCAAGTGAGCACACAATGGAATCAACCTCCACTCTTGGGTCACTGTCCACAATTGTAGCAAGAGAGGGAAGAAGATTTGAATCTTTCCTATAAAATACCACCAAGAGAAAAAAAATTTAGAACACATTGTTATGCTGGACAAATTGCCCCTAAGAAAACCAACAATGTGTTTTCCAAGTAGCAAAGGAGTGAAGGGATTTTTTTGTTGGCCATCCAACATCTCAATCCAAAAGGAGAAGTGCATTAGTTTTTTTTTATCTGATCACTCATTCGAGGAGAAGAGAGAGTCTTGCAAACAACTTAAGGGAAGAACCCTCCTTGCTTTGAGTATTAGATCTCCATAGCTCTAAGGACTCACTATGAGTGTTTTAGCATTCTACCTCTTTTTTACTACCAATAGCTAATAAAAGGGGACTCGTTATCCATTGGTATTATTATTTTGTTTAAAACTCGATATTGAGCTTGTTTTATGTTTGTATTTTTTTTTTATTGTGTCCTCCTCTTTTCTAGTATGCTATGTTTTATAACTAGTTTTTCTACAAGTTATCATGCTTCAATAACCATCTAATAAACTCATTTTTTCCCTGTGACATTGCTTGTAGGATAAAAATCACCCCTACCAAGCACTGGTGCATTTCATACACCCTCGTTCCAAATACACCAATAAAAAGCTATCAATAAGTACAGAAATATACTACAACAAACAAGTACATCTAACTATTATGTAATGAAAGAAATCTACTAATTAGACTATGATAAAATTTGAAAAGAAACCTAGGTATCTTGCATGAATTAAATTGATAAATTTAAATGGCATAAAGGAAACTAATCTAATCACATTTTTCTGGGCCATTTGGCTAAACACACTCTACTTACCCTATGATCTATCTATCATGCTTTTATTCATGCAACTATTCATGACCTAACTATGCTTGAAAATGTGTTGTTTTGCAACTAGGAAGAGTGCTAAGGTGGTTTATGGAAGGCTTGAACACATGGGGACAAGGCTGGAGGTGTATGAGTGGTTTTTGCAGGTTTATAAGATGGTGATGGTGGTTTCTGGGCTTATGGAGGGGCCCACATGTTCTATTTCAAGTGTTGCTACAGGTTTCTTGTAGTGCTACATGCAAGTCCCAAATTGCTACAAGAAATAGGCGGAGGGAAATCCAAGGAAAAAAATAGGTGCAAAAAGGGTAGGGAAGGTGGTGTGAAGGTGGATGAGGATGAGTGGGAGGTGTCCCACCCCTTGGCCAAGCTCAAAACCTCTTGGGAGGCATGTGTTGCACCCCTAGAGTTTTCTCACAGTGTAGGGATGAAAAATCCGAAAATAGGGCTGATGGTGATTTTGATGAACAAAGGGCTGATGGAAGATGAGAGATGAAGTTGAAGGTGCTGGTGAATTTCTCCTTGGATGTGATACCTGTACCTGCAATCAAAATTCCTATTCATGCAATAAAAATGGACAAATTCATGATAAAGACAATGGAAAAGATAACTTGAATTTGTAAATAAAATCTACTCTAATCTACAAACAGAGATCTACCACAACATATTAAACATATTCATGGAATCACAACAACTAATCTCATACATTCCAAGAAATCATAAACTAAGAAGCATTTTTGGTATGTGGGGAAGGTCTACCCTCCTCAAGCTTTATTGGTAGAGGTGAGAGGGGAGTCTTGAATCAGATTTTTATGAAGTTATCACCCATTATACCACTCATGTAAGAAGATTAAATCTACAACAAAAGACAAATGGAAGAAAACTAAAATAGTAAATGAAAATACCAACAAACTAGCTAACTATTCATAAGAAAAACTAGCTAAATGACATGAGAGTAAAGAGTGATTACGCAAGAGAGGCCGAGGCACATGGATTGGGCCCTAACCCACAAGCCTAGCTCTTTGGAACTAGATCAGTACGGAAAATTCTAAATACTCATTTCATTTCAAAAGATAGTCTCATTCCATCAATATAAAAGTATTGAAAAACTGATTACAAGAGTAAATATCCTAATGGATTTCTCCAAAGTTAGAATCCTAGTTAGCTCTTGCTTAGCTCTATTTAACCTAAATGGTTGCTACCAACATCTCCCTAGAAAATAGGTGATGAGTCCACTTGAATCCAAGTGAAGTGTGGTTTGAGTGCACTTGATCTTGAGTTTGCTTGGTTGCCTTTGATTTCGAGCTGTTGGAGGGAATATCGAGGATCCCTTGGCTTCCTTTGGGAGTTAAGGAGGGTGGAAAACCCCCTAGAATCTTTCCTTGTTGTCTACTCCGAGTCTTTATGACAAAATATCCAAAAAAATGCCATATCTTCATGATTTTCCTGCATTTAATCTTATTTTAGGTACTCGAAGCATGTTAAGCCTCAATCACCACCTACACTAGCATCATAAGACCATAATATAATTAAAATTAAATAAAAAGAGAATTAATAAGGAAAAAAGGTGACCATTAACCCCTCAAAATGTACCTAATGATGGAGCTCATCATCACTCCTTGCTAAATGGTTGCTCATTGTTTGAGCAACTAATTCTCCTTCTACGTTTCCTTTAAGGCTTTAATGGACCCTCTGACTTCCCAAGGAAGAAGTGTGGGAGTCCCTTTAGGAGGGTAAAACCAATCATTCTTTTTTTCTTCCTCCCATTCTCTATTCTTCTCGTCTTGGTCCTTCCCATCACTCATCCCCAAAAATAAGGGTGGAATGAGATTTAGACCAAGCCACTGAATATTTTTGGTCTGCATGGCCCTCTTGTACAATGGTTATCTCTCTAAGGCACCCCTCAATATTTCTGGTGTATGGTACTCCATGTTTCTAAGGCTGTGAGGGAGGTTGTTCCATATTCTTTGGCTATCCATAATTCACTCATATCCCAACAACCTAGAAACATCATCAAAGTGGTAAATTGCTTGAGCTTGTGAATGGAGGTATCTTTCAGCTAGTCTAGGATCCTTTTCAATCTTTAGATGGTTATTGATGACTCCTCTAGGGTTGAACAATTCTGCCCTAATGTGTAAGGGTTCTCTATTTTCTCTTCTCATAACCCTCCTCATATTTTGTGCTCTTGTATCCTCATTCACCATACATTATGCCAAAGACATTAATTGCATATCCCCCATCCTAGGATTGGGGTCCCAAATATTTAAATCTATTAACATAAGGTTATGAAAATAAAACTCTACCATTTTCACCTTGTCAGACATGCTAGCTTGATTGCAGAAATCAGTGAATTCTATACAATTTTGGGACAGTAAGGATCCATGGGAGGCTAAAGTTTTAATTTAAAATAGGATCCACTTCTCCTTGAGGTAAAATACATATAAATATGAAGGACACCTGTGTTGAATGGCCTCCATGCACAAATTTTCCATGGTGGCCACTTGTTTACATTTTTGCTTAAGCTTCTATTATAGTGCTACATTCTCTGCCTATGCTTTCTGAAGCTGCTCCTTCAAAACTGGCTCTCTGAGCCTCACATTAGATAAATAATTCCCCAACTCAGCTACTTTTCCTTCATAAATGAGTTTCCTGTAGTTTTTACAAGAGTTTCCTGTAGTGCTATAGGAATCTTGTAGCTGCTTGATTTGTGTGTAGCAATTATAGATTATGGAAAAAAATGAAATTGTTGCCCATTTGATGGGTGAAATGGATAAAGGGTTAGATTATGGAGTGGCTTATGGAGTGTGAAAGAATATAATAAGAAAGAATGAAGAGAAATCACTCCTCTATATCCTAAAAACCATCTTCAATTGTTAACCTACAAAATAGAAAAACACATAAATGCATAAGTATTTCTTCTTTTTCCTTTTTTTCTTTATTTTTTCTCTTTTCTTGTTTCTCTTTTTCTTGAAGGCAAGTGGGTTGTTTCCACAGAGGTTTTAAACCCAGAGGCCTGCCTTGGGTGCCTCAAAGAGGTTTTCACCCAATGATATTTTATTATATGTTTTTCTTCTTTTTCCTTGCTCCAGGATTTCCTCATGGAGGTTTTCAACCCTGGAGTTAGCCTAGGGCACCTTAGAGAGGTTTTCACCCATGCATATTTAATTTTTTTATTTTTATTTTTCTTTAGGAGGCATTGGAAACTGTGGAGTTTCCCATGAAATACACCTCCCTGCTTATGGAATTTATAAATTCTGCCATAGACTGGGGCCTCTTGTAAACCTTGAGTCTGTAACCATTGACAAGTAGGGGAATTCCTTCCTCATCTATGGTTCTGATCGGAAATGTGCCATTATCGTAACATTTTTTCACTTTGTAGGGTCCCAACCATCTTTTCATCAGTTTGCCTTTGAATTCCTTAAACCTCGAGTCATACAACAATGCCCAATATCCTTCTTGAAAGGTCTTTTCCTTAATGTTCTTATCATGCCAAAACTTCCTTTGTAGTTGAATTACCTCTGTGTGAAGGAGTGCTTGCATCCTGAACAAATCCAATCCATTTAATTAAAAAACCCTCTCTTTTTTGGCATTTGATATATCTAGGTCTAACTCAGCTGCCATCCTTAAGGTGTTGAATTCAAATTCAAATGAAAGAAAATCTCTCTTTCCATAGACTAGGTCATAAGGAGTGAGTCTGGTTGTTTTTTTCCAGGTAGTGTTGTAGGCCCAAGTAGCTTCTACCAATCTGTTCATCCAATATTTCCTGCTGCTACTCAAAAACTTGGTGAGGATACTCTCCAAGGCTCTGTTAGTAACTTCCACTTGACCATTTGCTTGAGGGTGGTAGGCAGTAGAAGTCTTATGCTTTATATTGTGTCTCCTCAAAATATTCTAAATAATATGAGAAGTCAATTGTTCCCCCTGATCAGTTACTACTTCTCTGGGGTATCCAAAATTGTAAAACACATTCTCCCTCAGAAATTATACTACTTTATCCTCAGTTGCTACCTTCACAACTTTTGTTTCAACCCACTTTGTTAGGTAGTCAGTGTAGAATATGATACATTTTTTCTATCTAGATGGTGGATCAATAGGTCTAATAAAGTCCATCTCCCATTTTTAAAATGGATCAAGGGGCACTTGAGGGTGCAAAGGAATCTCATGCCTTTGTGTAGTTTTCCCCATCCTTTGGCACTGGTTCTACCTACTAGTGTATATTCTGGAATCCTGGTGAAGGGTAGGCCAATAGTATCCTGCCTACAAAAATTTGAAGGCAGTCCTTTTTGCAGCAAAGTGGCCTCCACAAGGGATATCGTGACATGTAGAGATGATATTAAAAACTTCTTCCTCCCTCACACATATTATAAGAATTTTTTCAAGGCCCAACTTGAAAATATTTCCCCCAATCCATGTGAAAGGGATGCTTTTCTGATGATCTTTCTTTTCTCCTTGAATGAGAGATTAGGAGGGAAATTTCCAGCAACCAAGTAGTTAGCTATGCCAACAAACCATGGTGAGAGTGATGATATAGAAAAGATATGTTCATCTGACAGCTGGTCATCCACCATTCCTTCTTCACCTGTAGATAGAGCTAACCTAGATAAAAAAATCTACAACAACATTCTCCTTTCCAAGTTTATCAACAATGGTTAGGTCAAATTGCTATAAAATAAACAACCATCTAATTATCCTAGCATTAACATATGGTTTTTTCATTAAATATTTGATGGCTGCATGGTCAGTGTGAACAAAGGTCTGATACCCAGTTACATAATGTCTAAATTTTTTTAAAGCATGGATAATGGCTAACATCTCCTTCTCTGTGATAGTATAATTGAGCTCGGCCTTAGATAAGTTCTTACTGATGAAATAGATTGCATAAGGTAATTTGTCTTCTAACTTCCATAATGCTTCCCCCACAACTTTTTCGGATGCATCTGTGTGGATGTGGAAAGGCAGAGTCCAATTTGGACCTCGGAGAAAGAGGATAGTAGTCAAATTTCCCTTAATGATCTCAAAATCCTCTTGACAAGGACTGGACCAAGTAAACTCAGAATATTTCACCAATAAACCAAATAGTGGCGAAGCCATATTATTGAAATATTTGATGAATCTTCTATAATAACCAACTAACCCTAAGAATCTCCTAAAATCTCTCTTCTTTTGAGGAGCAAGTACCCTTTTGATAATAGAGATTTTTCTCGGGTCCACCTGTATTCTTGCTTGGGAGATTGAGTGTCCTGATACAACTTTTGCTCTTTTTAGGAATTCACACTTTTCTGGGCTCAGGGAGAGATGCATCTCAATGCACCTTCTCAGCACTTTTCCCAAATATTAGAGAGCTTCCTGGAAATCATCCCCATAGGGTGTGAAATCATCCATGTAGATTTCAACAAAGTCATGGAATAGCTTAGAGAAAATTCTCAAGACAAATATTTGGAAGGTAGTTGGGGAATTGCAAAACCCAAAGGGTAGGACTCTGTAAGAGAAGGTACCCCAAGGGCAGGTGAAAGTAGTGTTATCCTGGTCTTCAAGGCTGATTTGGATCTATTTATACAATACTTGGTCTATAAAGGGCAAAGGGAAATGGTCCTTCTTGGTGGCTTTGTTAAGTTCCCGATAATCAACATAAATTCACGATTTTCCATTCTTCTTTAGGACTAGGAAAAGAGGAGATACCCACTCACTTTCTGATATAGGATAAATGAAACTTGCATCCAACAATTTATAAAAATCTTCATTGTCTATGTACCTTAGAGCTAGGTGCATCCTTCTTTGGGGTTGTCACACATGCTTGCATCCTTCTTTGATGTAAATATAATGTCTGCATACAGAAGGATGCACCCATTTCATGTCATTGTAATCCCAAGCAAATGCATCTAGGTTTTCTTTTAAAATATAGCATAGCTTCTTTTCTTCTTCATTAGGGAGGGTTGAGTTTATTTTCAGAGAGCTGAATGGGCGAAACTCAATAGCCTTGGTGGTTTTAGAGGTTGAATCGACTGAGTACAATTCCATCCAAGGTTGGCTTTCATATTATTTGACTAGGTTTTCAAGTGGGGGGGGGGGTTTGGTTTTGAATGACATGTGTTACAAGTCAATTTGGGCATCATCCCCCAAGACTATTATGAATAGGATCTATCATCCCCTAATTCAATACTAATAGGGTCTATCATCCCCTAATTCAGTTGCTATATGCCCTAAGAGAAGTCATTCCATTGATGGATTTAATTATGAGATTTCAAATGTTTGAAGTATAGATTATATGACCCATTGACTCATCAACACTCCTCTGAATGAGCCTAAGTGCATTGCAAAGCATTTATCTCCATGCAAAGGTGCTCTGCAAAGCACTTCCCAACTTAAGGGTAAGTTTGTTTCTTGGGAGCGAAATCATCATTGTTCCGAGAATCTCCACATGTCCAGTGCCTTCTAGAAGAGCTCATAGGTGTCATAATTTGAATACATGTATTCATCCATCACCATTGAACTTGGAAACATGTCTCACCTATTATTAGAAATCCATTCAATTCCATTTATTGAGAAACTACCTCCAATTTCCCTATAAATTGAGCAATCATCCATGTGATAGGGAGGGAGAAATTTGTAGCATTATGTTGTTGGATTCTCAATTGATGAGAGTTGGAGTATTGTTATGTTGCTAAGATGATTCTTGGTGTGATGAGGACAGAATGAAGTTGGAGCAAGTTGATGATGAATCGATCTATTGGTTTTAATCTTCTCCTTCTACTTTCTTAGTAAAAATATTTTTTCATTTCCTCATATGTATGCTTATATCTTGTGAATTGTATTCTCATGTGTATGTATTCTCAGATCTAATTGGTTCGATTTGGTTAAGATAAGTAGATACTTGTATATTTGTATGTTTTTTGCTGTTCTCTGACTTTGATTGCAGGTATCTATCTAGTAGATTTAGTTGGATTGAGAGCGACAACAAAAACAAAAGAAAGAGAAAGAGAGTGAAAGGATTACAAGTAGGTTTCTTTCCTTTCTATCTATCTATTTGTCTTAGAGAAAATAATTTTGTCTTTCTTCTGTTGTTCTGTGTGACGGAACACCACAATGAGGGAATCTAGTTTATTCATAGATTATAATTTCGTATAACAAATTGGCGACCACAGTGGGAGAAGATCCATCATTACTGCTATTTCTGTCTTTGTTTACCATCATCACTAGACTTTACTTTATCTTATCAGTCATTTGAATGAATTTTTTTCCTGAGAAGTGTGTTTAAGCTGCTTGTTTTCCAAACTTAGCTACACCCAACGCACTGTTGGTCAGGGTACAATGCTCTGAAAAGCATTGTCTCCCTTTCAAGGGTGCTCTGAAACATACTATCTGCCCTTGCAGGGTGCATTTCCCCCTCATCCAACCAAATTCCATCAAAATTTTACTTTGCATTCAATTTCAGCCAATTTTCTGTTGTATTCTCAGATGTCTCATTGCTCTTAGAGACCAGTAAAAAATAATTTTTCTCCCTCCTTTGTATAGTTGTTTGTTCAATGTTTCATTAACTGTTTTCTTTATCATTGGAAAATTAAATCTAAAGTTGTACATTTTGCATTAGATCAATTTTGTTTTCAAAAATGAAATTTTTGTTTCATTATTCATTTCCTAAAGGAAAATTGTCGTTTCATTCTTCATTTTCCTAAGAGAAATTGTTGTTCCATTCCTCTTTTCTCAAAAGAAAACATTTATTTGATTGATTTGTGCATTTAGTTTCTTTTACTCATTCACATTAAAGGAAAATGAAAAGAAAAAAATGCCTGTTCATTTAGAGATTTTGTGTATTGCATAGGAAAAATTAGGGAAATCTGCATTTAGTTTGTGCTCTTTGTTGTATGCTCAAAATCTAATTTCTCTATCCCTTAGTAGCTAGGATTTTCATTGAAAAGTTTTGCTTCTTATTTAGTTTTCATTTTAGGAATTTCCCATTACATCACGTGGTGAACCTCAAAGATAAACTTTTAAACAATATCAACATAAAATTCACCTCAATCAACCTAAGAAATAATTGTAACATTAACGATAACACTTAGAAGTTCTAGGCTATAGACGTGTTCCAATGTCGTTAAACATAGAATTTGTCGCTAACTTGTCTGAGATACATTCTGAGTGTGAAATCCCACTCCAAGAACGTAAGTATATCATAGTTCATCCACGTACCTTTAGATATATAGGGCAGTGTTCTAGTACACAAAGTATAAGGGGGTGCTCTCACTGTGCAGTTTCGCATAAGATAGCACTAATATGGATTTGGGCCTCCATGTACCTTTGGGTATATTTGGGAGGAAAAATTTAGGTTTCTTACCATCCATAGGTAACCGATTTGGCCGCCTTGTAAATTATGATACACCAAACACACCATTCGGGAAGGTTTCCTGCTCGTACTTCTCGGATTGCCAGGAGGAATTTTGCAGTTCACAATTACTTGTTAAACCTTTTTCCTAGTATCACCCTTTTTTTTGTTTATTTTTTTTTGTAATAAAATCAATCAGTCATCATGGAAGAATAACATCCCTTTCCCCGTCGTTCGCATAGAATAGCACTTAAACCACCTTTACCACTGGAAGCCATTTCTGGTCGGCGAAGGCGACCCCATTCTACCAAAAACAATACCATCAATACCTCTGATGCGTCATCTTCATTACATCTACCAAAGTCATCTCGAGTTGTTTCTACACATATTGGTTTATCTACTGTTGTCGAAACAGAGTCCTCAGAACTACCTGTGGACACTGTACATCCAATCAGTAATACTATACATCCATAACCTGATGTTGTTCAACTCGAATTTGATTCAGATCCCATCATTCTTTTACCAGAACATCTATATCCCGAAGTTCAGCAACTGGAATTTTTTCCTGTATTGGTCGCTCCTCAGTCGATTGTAGCCATTGACTCTTCCCTTTCGCATATTCAACCACCTGAAATATAACTCTGTTCTGACGACAAAATTATTCCACCTAGTTTTATTTTGATTGAGGAAGAACCTCAACAAGAAACACACCCTTCAACTCTAATTCATTTTGGATCGGGGATTTATCTTTACGTGTCTATTCCTTGATTGATTTACACTTATTTTATTGATCTTGTTTCAATACAAGTTCCTGTAGATCCTATAGGGCATACATTGGGTCATTTGACCATGGCAGGGTCAACATATCTGGCTGTACTAAATTTGTGACAACATATATTATTGCTACTCCGTCAATGTTTACCAAGTCACCCGAGTTACATCTTTATGGTGGTCCTTCCATCCCACTGGGTTAACAATCATTATCTGCAACCTACTTTGGTGGATGCTAAAATCCATGGACTTCACCCATGTCATCTTCTGGTATTTTATTTGGTACATCTCTAATGAGTACTGAACAAATTGATCCTTTATACACATCTTTAGTGCAACATCGAGTTGGTCCATATGGGTATATTCCATCCAGTTCAATATTAACTAGACTCCCGCCATTTGGAGATCAATATATTCCATCTTATTATACTCCTCATGCTGGGGGAAAACCTATGGTCACCCATTTTTGACAGTACTCTGTCGTTTTATGGTCACCCAAATTTTGGAATGACTGTTTGTTAGTGGCAGCCTATCCTGCCCGTTCAACCACAAACGATTTTGCATCCATATCAAACAGTTCAATATATTGCACCTACATCTACCCCACCTATTAATACTTCATTAACCATTTTACAGGCTTAGTTGGATGTACCTGAACCATCTCAAGCAGGTCCTTCAACCCATTACCCTCAAGTTTTGGGCCTCCAGACTCCACCTCCTTCGAGGTTTACAACAACCACCTCTATCTAGAATCTTTCAATCGCAGGTTGGATTACCATTTTATGGGATGTCACAGGCTCCTATCGGTCTTACCTATTCACAAATAGGTCTAAGATATTCTGGTGGGCTATAATATTGGTAGACAATCACCTTGGCAGCCACAACCTCAAATTTCACAACAACAATTCCAACAACAGCCATCTTACCCAGGTCTTGGTCAATAGATCCCTCAAGCGTTTGGTCATAAAAACAACCCATATCTGGGTTACCAGTAGCAAATTCCTTATGCTGGTGCTCAAAGGCCCATTGATGGGCCTCTAAATTAGACATAAATTAAGGCCCATCTAACCTTTCTTAGGCCCATCTACCTTTATTATGCACATGAAAATATATATTAAATATCTCCTTCTACACTTAACAATGTTTTCTTATGCTTTAATATTTTCTTAGGAAGGTTTAAAGGTAATTGCATATTGGTGCCTAAGATTGGTTATTTTTGTAGAATATTGTGAGAATATTGGGCAGATTATGTAGATTTGGAGAGGGAGATAATTTAGGGACTTTCTCCCTGCCACTGGAAGATCAAGAGTGAAGAACAAATTAGCACAATATCAGGAAATTAGGGAGAAATATTGGAGAGATTCAAGGGGGTTGTCCACCCTCCTTAACTCTCAAAGGTATCCAAAGGATCCTTATGAGATCCCCTCAAGCAATTCAAATTCTAGAGGCAACCAAGCAACTCAAGACCAAGTGCACTCAAGCCATACTTCACTTGGAGTCAAGTGGAGTCATTACCTATTTTTTTAGGGAGTTGTTGGTAGCTATCCTTGAGGATAAATAAAGTTTATCAAGAGCTAATTAGGGTCAATTCCGGGGGATTTTGGTCAACTTCCATTTGATTCCATTTAGAACTTTTGTTGCAAGATATTAATATTTTTATTGTTGTACTCAATGATAAAAATTTCAGAAATGTAACGAGGCTATTCTCTTCCTGAAATGAGTAGAAATAATCCATTTTACTGATTTAGTTCCAGAGAGATGGGCTCGTGGGTTAGGGCCCAACCCATGTGCCTCAACTTCTCTACAGTTTTAATTCTTTCCTGTTATTCATTTAGCTAGTTTTGTTTCTATCATTTAGTTAGTTCTGCTTCTGATAGTTTCATTGTTGTTTAGTTTTCCTTCAGTTTGTTTTTTTAGTTCTTAATTTTCTTATGAGAGTAATAGAGTAGAGTAAAAGTGAAAAATATGTTGATAAATACCCCCTTCTCATCTCTGTCAATAGGGCTCAATGAGGGCGACCTTCCCACAAACTAAAAAATTGATTTTTGTTCACTATTTCTGAGATTAAAAGTAGAGTTGCATTACCATTTTTTAGTCTCCCTTTGTATTGTATTTTTACGCATTCATTTATTTCCTTGCACATAAGTTAGCAGACTGACTACATGAATTATTGTTAAAACCCCAAAGTAGCTCCATGGTGCCTCCCCGCTTCATTCTCTATCTTTGCCTTCGCAATCTGCACACCACTGTTACACCCTCCATTTCTGATTTTTCCTGCTAACTCTCACTTCCTTACCCACCTTTTTATTCATAAAAACACTTAAACAATTCAGCCTTCCTTATTCCTTTATTTTTATTCGTCACATTTGCCTTACCCTTTTTAACTCAAAACGCTTGAAAACCATTGGAATTCAACCTCCGCCCTTGCTCATTGAACTTCCCGCTACCGTACATCGCAAATTTCACTTCACAATATTTATCCTATCGCAGATCGCAACCTTTTCCTTTTTCACAAATCACGTTTCACATTTTGTGACCTTTTTCCCTTTTCCTTTAAGACTTACTGCTCCAAACGTTGATTGTGATATCGCTCCATACTCCGCCACACCACAAATCTCAAATCACATTTCACTATCTTTATCCTATCGAAAATCACATTTCTCAATCTTTCTCTGCTCCTTTTTAATAGTTACCGCTCCTGTCTGCCGATTGTGATATTGGTATTGCGCTCCACCATCGGCCCCACCACCACGTGATCCGACTCATTGCAAATCACAAGTCACACTTTTATTTGGTTCCCGTTAATACTTACTACTCCTAATGCCAATTGCGATATTATCCATACTTTTCCATGTCGCAAATCACAAATCGTAGTTTTTATTTGGTTCCCGTGAATACTTATCGCTCCTGATGCCGATTGCAATATTTTTAAAGTACCCTGCCACCTGTCCTCCCGCCACATCATTTGACTTACCACATTTCTTATTTCACAACATCTATCCCATTGCAATTCCACCATCACACTTTTCATTTGTGATATTATGCACTTTAAGAAAGTCTAACCCCCCTTTTCACTCCTTTGAGCCTTGTTTCATGTGTTAGGCCTTCTATTAGCATCTTTAGCCTTTTCCCTGTGGACTGCAATCAACACTTTTTCAATTAGAATTAAGTCATGGATAACTTAGAAGCATGGATAGAAGCATGGTAGATAGAGCATAAGATAAGTAGGGCGTGTTTAGCTTATTGCCCAAGTTAAGTGTGATTTAAATTAGTTTCTTTTCTGCTATTTCTTTTCAACAAGTTAAATTAGTTTCCTTTCCTGTCATTTCTTTTCAGAAATTTAGTTTAGTTTCCTTTTTGTCATTTCCTTTCTACAATTTATTTTAGCTTCATTGAAGTGTGACAGAATTCACTGAGAACCCCTAGAAGTAGCACCCTTTCATAGAGTGGAAGAGGATGACATGAGTAAAATGCATCTGCTGTGTATATAGCACTGTCACCTCCAAGTTTGTACGAACCCTGGGTTGATAAAGTAAAGTATGGAAACCCCTAGGAGTTGCAACACTCTTGGTGCAATACCAGGGCTCACCACTTTTTGGCGTCGTTGCTGGGGAGGTGTCTAGTAGATGCTGTGATTATGTTTTAGCATTATTTTCTTCTTTCCTTTTTCATGTTGTTTCCAAAATATTAAAAAATAAAAAAATTTTGATTTTCATGTCTCATAGGAGTAGGGATACTCAAAATTTTTTTAAAAATAATTATCCAATAACAATCCTCCCACTTGACCACATGGTGCAGTAAGAACCACATCACCATACACTTTTGAAGGTAGAAGAGATGGATGGATATGATGACAATGAAGAAGATATTATTGGGTTTCCCATTCAAGATACGGATATTAATGTACATATGAAGAACATCCCTCCATATTTCCTTCCCAACTTCCATGGTACGAGGACAGAGGATACATAAACATTTCTCTTTGAATTTGAGATACTTTGTAGATCTTATGGCTACTTATCACACACTCAAAAATTGAGATTGTTTCCTGCAACATTGAAGGATAAATCTCTTAAATGGTTCATGAGTCTAGGTACTAATTCAATAAGATCATGGAATGATATGAAAAATATATTTCTAGAAAAATATAAAGTTCGTGATCTTAGAGAAGAAATTTTTAGAATGAACCAAGAAGAAGATGAGAGCCTTGAGGATATAATAGAGAGGTTCATGTATAATGTTAAGAGGGAAAAATTTCATCATCGAGGATTTGACACACTAAAAACCCTCTTAATTAGAACAATTAGGGATTAGTGGATTGATCTCCTTAATATCATGAGTAGAGGAGACATATACCAACTGTCATTTGAATAAATTTGTGAAACATGCAAGCGCATATCAAGAGGAAGGGAAAGAGTAAGTAAGTCAGCATCAACATTGGTAAGGCAAGATGAACTTGGAAATTTTCTTGATAACTTTAAAACATAAATTCTTAGCAATCTAAGTGAACAAGTAGAAATGTTAATACTGAAAAATGAGCAAAAAGAAGATGTTGATATTTTTGTTATCCATGCAGAATCATTTGCTACTAACTCTTGTTCATCATTCCCCTGGTTTAAAAAAGTTTACCAGGAAGACAATGGAGCAAGGAAATCACCAAAGAAGCTATGGTATGTAGCTCCAAGGATACCCTGGCTACCTAGTCAACTTGATATGATGCAAGGGCCCACTTCAAAATTTCAAGCTTATTCACATCCATCTCAAACTAATTAGGACACACTCCCTCCTTAGCAACCTTGGCCATCTCAACCCCAAAAACAATCTTGGAAACATGGTTGGAAAGTACCTTATTGGGAAAATCCACAACATCCTAAATATTTCCCTCAATATCCTCCATACCCAACTCCATGCTATCCCTACCATCCACCTCCACCACAACCATAGCCTCAATCACATCCATCTCATATATCCACCCCCAATCAAGTACTCGTACCACCATTTCCAAACCCACACCATGAAGTATCTCAACCCACTTACAATCCTGAGGTACAACACTACCAAACATATCCTCTTGATCTAAATGATATTCTTCTTAGTTCAAGAAAGGTGTTGCAAAGAAGAGATTTTATTAATGTCATTAAAGGAAAACATCAAGAAGAAGAAGATCCAAATGAGGAGATCAAAATATCAAGGGCTGCACTTGATGAAGAGCCGACATCAGAGTCAGATGTT
Organism: Pinus albicaulis; assembly: GCA_034641835.2. Taxonomy (NCBI): domain Eukaryota; kingdom Viridiplantae; phylum Streptophyta; class Pinopsida; order Pinales; family Pinaceae; genus Pinus; species Pinus albicaulis. Next base: position 1,201,508,507 of record CM076574.1, read on the forward strand.
GAGAAAGTTTCCTCATGTTTACCAACATTTCCTCCATGTGTTCAAGAGAACAATCATAAAAAAGAGGAAGATTTGAATGTCATAATAGAAGAGGATATCCAAGGTGATCCAAATTAATAAGTGGACCAGTGGCATCACAAATATATTGACATATGGTTCCAAATAGTCATTAAGTTGCAACAACACACTCTTCTCCAACAGTATTAGATACAATCCCAGTCAAAGAAATTCATCTCTCATATTCAGGTACATGTAAAAGCATGTATTCCAACTGTGCACATGATTTTATCTGTCATATTGATGTGTACATGGCTACGTTGGAATTATTCCTATACTTGAAAAAGGTTTTGTTTTTTTCAAGTAGAGTAGGAAAGTGGAAAGAAAGAAAAAAAAAAAAGGGAAAGAAGAACAAAATCTCAGGTGAAAAACTCTTTTGAGGTGGCTGAGATTGGCCCACTGATTGAAAAGCTCCATGAGGCAGTCATTGGGTTGAAAAAAAAGAGAAAAATAAAATATCCTAGGTGAAAAACTCCTTTGAGGCACCTAGGCAGACATACTAGTGGAAAACCTCATTGAGATAACTAGTAGGCCTTAAAAAAAAATCCCATTTCTCCATGTATCTCTCTCTAATGAATGCAAGTGATCTCCAACCTTTGCAAGAAGAAAAAAATAGCAAGTTGGAATAAAAATAAAAATTTGGTCAACACCCTGGTTAAAGGTACTCATAATTGGACTTCCTCCTGTGCTCAGAAGCTCCAAAAGGACCTCAAGTATATTATCATATACAGCTTCAGAGTAGCTTCAAAACCACCAAACATAGCTTCAACATCCATATCAGCAACTTCAATATCACCCGCAAAAACAAATCAATGGTAAGGTTCAGGTATGCAATCATCTAACCTTTCTTCGAATCTATTTTAGCTTAATAAAACATTAAAAAGTGTGAGAAGGAATTTTTTTTATATATAGCCAAAATCAGTAGCAGAACAACCTTAGCCTTATCTAGCGACTAGCCTCACTTATTCCACCAAGAAGAGGAACAAGACAAAAGCAAAAAGGACTTGAGAAAGTGGGTAGTAAGCAGTTCATTGTAATAGAAGACAAGGAGTGCCAAGGGGTAACCAAGGGTGAACTCAGTTCACAGAAAAAATAACTGAGATTTTATTTTGCATGCAATAAATTAAAATAAGAAGAAGAAGAAGAAAGAAATAAAGAAAGAAAGAAAGAAATAAAATAAAATAAAAAATAAAATAAAAGGTGGATCAACCACCTCTTGGCATGCGAAACGGATTTTCTTAAGGCATATGAGGATCCCATGAAGCACCTACGAGAAGAAATGCAAGAAGAATAGCAAGAGGATTAGCAGGAGGATAAACGCATGGGCCAATAAACAGAAAAAGAAATAAGCCAACATGCAGGAAGAACCATTAGGCAGGGAGGATGAATAGGTTGCTCAGAGGATGAGCAACAATTTCAGTAGGGGGGTGATGATGGGCCTCTAAATTAGACAAAAATTAAGGCCCATCTAACCTTTCTTAGGCCCATCTACCTTTATTATGCGCATGAAAAGATATATTAAATCTCTCCTTCTGCACTTAATAATGCTTTCTTATGCTTTAATATTTTCTTAGGAAGGTTTAAAGGTAATTGCATATTTTTGCCTAATATTGGTTACTTTTGTAGAATGTTGTGAGAATATTGGGCATATTATGCAGATTTAGGGAAGGAGATAATTTAGGGACTTTCTCCCTACCACTGGAAGATCAAGAGTGAAGAACAAATGAGAACAATATCAGGAAATTAGGGAGAAATATTGGAGAGAATCAAGGGGGTTTTCCACCCTCCTTAACTCTCAAAGGCAGCCAAAGGATCCTCATGAGATCCCCTCCAACAATTCGAATTCCCGAGGCAGCCAAGCAACTCGAGACCAAGTGCACTCAAGCCATACTTCACTTGGATTCAAGTGGACTCATTACCTATTTTTTAGGGATCTATTGGTAGCTACCCTTGAGGATAAATAAAGCTGATCAGGAGCTAATTAGGGTCATTTCCGAGGGATTCTGGTTGACTTCCATTTGATTCCATTTAGAACTTTTGTTGCAAGCTATTGAGATTTTTATTATTGTACTCAGTGATAAAACTTTTAGAAATGTAATGAGGCTATTCTCTTCCCGAAATGAGCAGACATAATCCATTTTACTAATTTAGTTCAAGAGAGTTGGGCTCGTGGGTTAGGGCCCAACCCATGTGCCTCAGCTTCTCTGCTATTTTCATTCTTTCCTGTCTGTCATTTAGCTAGTTTTGTTTCTGTCATTTAGTTAGTTCTGCTTCTGATAGTTTCATTACTGTTTAGTTTTTCCTTCATTTTTTTGTTATAGTTCTTCATTTTCTTATGAGAGTAATAGAGCAGAGGAATCCAAAAGCTGTGGATCAAGACCCTCTTCTCATCTCTATCAATAGAGCTCGAGGAGGGTGAACCTTCCCATAGAACCAAAAAATGATTTATGTTCTCTATTTATGATATTAAAAGTAGAGTTGCATTACCATTTTTTAGTCTCCCTTTGCACTATATTTTTATGCATTCATCTGTTTCCTTGCGCATAATTTAGCAAGTTGAATGCATCAATTATTGTTAAAAACCCAGAGCAATTCCATGGTGGCTCCTCACTTCATTCTCCATCTCTATCTTTGCAATTTGCGCTCTGCTATTACGCCCTCCATTTCTGCTTTTTCCTGCTTACTCTCACTGCCGCACCCACCTTTTTATTCATAAAAACACTTAAACCATTCAACCAACCTTATTCCTTTGTTTTTATTCGTCACATTTGCCTTACCATTTTTAACGCAAAATGCTCGAAAACCATTGGAACTCGACCTCCACCCTTTCTCCTCGAACTTACCGCTACCGTACATCACAAATCATACTTCACAATCTTTATCCTATCGCAGATTGCAACCTTTTCCCTTTTCACAAATCACATTTCGCATTTCGCAACATTTTTCCGTTTTCCTTTAAGAATTACTGCTCCAAAAGCCAATTGGGATATCGCTCTGTACTCTTCCACACCGCAAATCAAAAATCGCATTTCACAATCTTTCTCTTGTCGCAAATCGCATTTTGCAATCTTTTTCTGCTCCTTGTTAACACTTACTGCCTCTCCTCTCTGCTTATCATATTCTCCGCACCGCCACATCACAAATCACAAATCACAATTTTATTTGGTTCTCAGCACACTTATCGCTTCGACGCTGATTACAAGTATTTTCAAAGCACCCTGCCATCTATCCTCCCACCACATAATTTGCAGACTTCACTTATTTTTACATTTCAGTTATTCATCCCATCACAATTCCACCATCACACTTTTCATTTGCGATATTATGCATTTTAATAAATTATAACCCCCCTTTTCACTCCTTTGAGCCTTGTTTCGTGTGTTAAGCCTTCCATTAGCATCTTTAGCCCTTTCCCTCCAGATTGCAATCAACACTTTTTCAATTAGAATTAAGTCATGGATAACTTAATTGCATGGATAGAAGCATGGTAGATAGAGCATAAGATAATTAGGGTTTGTTTAGCCGAATGGCCAAGTTAAGTGTGATTTAAATTAGTTTATTTTCTACCATTTATTTTCATCAAGTTAAATTAGTTTCATTTCTTGTCATTTATTTTCAGCAATTTAGTTTAGTTTCCTTTCTGTCATTTCATTTCTAAAATTTATTTTAGTTTCATTGTAGTGTGATAGAATTCACTGAGAACCCCTAGAAGTAGCACTCTTTCGTAGAGTGAAAGAGGATGACATGAGTAAAATGCATCTGCTGTGTATATAGCATTGTCACCTCCAAGTTTGTACAAACCTCGGGTTGATAAAGTAAAGTAGGGTAGCCTCTGGGAGTTGCTACACTCTTGGTGCAATACCAGGGCTCACCACCCATTTCCCAAGAAATTCCATCATATCCTGGTTATGCTCAACCGGACTTGAATAGATATTTTCCCTTTGTTGCAACATTAGAATTACTTGATTTAAACTCGCTTACCAATGATCCCATTAGCTATTCTTCTTAGTGGACGGTGATACCACATAAATTACCCTCTGACATTCCTAAATTCAATGGAAACCCTGGAGAAGACCCATCAACGCATGTTATGAATTATAATTTTTGGTTCTCATCAAACTCCTTAATTAATGACTTCGTTAGACTACGTATTTTCTAGCATACGCTTACTGGTCTGGCTGCGTAGTGGTACATTGAATTACCACGAGCTTCATTTGATAACTTCACTCCTTTAGACACTACCTTCTTAACCCACTTCCAGTTACCCATACGATATGAAATTGGAATGGAACTGTTGACCAATTTTAAACAGACAACTGCTACTCACATTTCTTATTATATTCATGAGTGGCATTGTATGGTAAAAACATTTATTCCTTATTAGATTTTTGCTGAGTGGTATATTAAGTTCTTGCTACCATCTATCACTGAGGATGTAGCTAAAAGAAGCATCTTCACATAAGAGCAAGTCATTTCTTGTGCCCAGTACTTAGATTTGATTTATACTCAATGTGCCATGCTCTATGAGAAAATTCCAAACGCACCGTGATAAAATTTTACTTTTCCTCCTCCATTTAGTAAGGACTCTCATGCCGGTGATGGTATGATCAGTTCTACAAACACTCAGAGCTCTACTGCTTCTGATCCTTCACCTTCTTCCAAAATTCATTCCGTGTCATCTGACAAAGGAAAAAGTGACAAGAAACTTGGAAGAAAGAAAAAGGGGAAAGCGAAGAGAAAGAAAAATTCAACCCCACAGGAATGATCAACTTATCAACAATATGGAAATTATCGGAAACCTTGTTACCCTTGCTTTATATTTAATGTGGAGCACTTTTTTTGAGACTATCCTCACCAATATGAAGACTCAAAATTTATTAAGACATTAGCTGCATCTATTGTGTTAACAGATCCTTTTCCGAATCCAGACACAAACATGGTTGCTATAGATCCCGCTTCTAGTTCCCAAGTACTTATGCTATCTGTTAGAAAGCCAAAAAATGATGTTTTGGTGTATATGCAAAACAAATATTATGGTATTCAGGCTACTGATCAACCTACTACCTCAACCACGAATCCGTCTACTGAATCAATTCCGCCACCTACTATTACAAAGTTAACAATAAATCCATCGAAGGGAGTTGTCCACAAATCAACGTTCAATCCTCGAGCCCGAGCAGCTCAAAATTATAATATAGTTGAATATTTTTCTCAGTCACCTTCAATTATGTCGATGCTTGAGGTACTTAAAAATTTCCCCTCTCAGAAGCAGGATTTGTTGTCGGAAATTGGTGGAATCGACCCGACAGATTCCAATCTTATAGTCTTTAATCACATAGGCTATGTGCCACAATTACCAACCGAATTAGTATTTTCAATCCATGTAAATGTTTTAAATAACCTCGTTCATCGCACTATTATTGATGATGGAGAATATACTTGTATTATGTTTCTCAATTGCTGGAATTCACTTGGCTCATCTTGCTTATCTCAATCGCCTACGACATTGAAAGCTTTTGACAGCTGCAATATAAGCCTTGCGATATAATCAATAACCTACATGTTGAACTAGGGAGAAAAATATAATTGTTGAAGTTGAGGTCGTTGATAGACCCCTTGACTACAACATTTTACTTGGAAGGCCATGGGTTTATGCTATGACTGCAATCGTCTCTACTTACTTTCGGATGATTGCCTGCCCTCATAAAGGCGTTATCATAGTCATTAATCAACTCTCCTTCTTTGCCTCTAATTCCTAGGTAACTGGAAGAATTATGTTAGTTCACGCACCCGAACTAGAATTTCAAAACATTGGTGTAGGAATCTTAAAGGATTTTTCCCTAATGGAAACCTTTTCATTAACGCTGCCTATGACATCGGCAGAAATTGCAAGAATATAGACCCGTTGCATGATATCTTCCACTTCATTTGACTTAAGGAAGATAACAAATGATTCTAAAGCTGATATGATGAATGAATTTCTACTGCCAAGCCGAATTGAGCTGGCATAGCAATTAATTTACTTGGCTTGGGTGGCACATCATGGTTCATTGTCACCGATCATTTGGGTCGATCGTTCATTAGATTTTGGTACTCCTTCTGATCCTTTTTCATCCACATTCTTGATTGATGAGAGAATTTTGGAATCCATGCTGACAGAAGGAGAACCATGGGAAGATCATCATCATCATTCCTGTCTTCCAGATTACAAAGAAAATTATCTTATGGAACTATATCACCCTACAATCTCTGATTTCTTTTCGAATTATTTTTCGATTAATGCCATCGAATCCGATCAAAATTTATCAAATATTGAAGAAACAATTTCTATCGATATTTCGACCAAACCTGACATTGTAGAAAACATTCATGTCAGCGTGTCTTGTTCTCCATCCGAACTCGATACTTATCGCTCTCTTTTTCATGAATTTTGAGATATATTTGCTTGGTCTTATGAGGAAATTCCAGGCATAGATTCCAGTACTGTTGAACACACAATTAAAATGTACCCTGATGTCAAACTAGTATGTCAATGCCTTTGTCCTGTTCATCCGAAGAAGGTTGTTGCCATTAAAGAAGAAGTTCAAAATTTTTTGCGTGTTGGTTTCCTTTACCCTGTTCCGCTTACTGATTGGGTTTCCAACATTGCTCCTATCATGAAACAAGGGACAATTAGAGTGTGCATTGATTATCGGGATGTCAATCTGGCTTGTCCAAAAGACAACTATCCTACTCCCTTTATCGACCAAATTATTGATGAATGTGTCGGTTGTGAAATATTTTTATTCATGGATGGATTATCTTGTTACAATCAAATCAATATTCGCCTAGAGGACCAATATAAGACAACATTCATCTATCTCTGGGGCACATTCGCTTATCGTAAACTCCCATTTGGTTTAAATAATGTTGGGGAAAAATGTCATAGAGCAATGGATTATGCTTTCAATGACATTAAGCACATTGTTAAACCTTATCTAGATGATTCACCCATGCATTCATGAAAACAGACTGATCACCTGGCGCACTTGAGAGCTATATTTTTACGCTGTCGACACTACAAGATATGCCTAAATCCACACAAATGTGTGTTTTGTGTTGGTTCTGGTCATTTTCTTGGATTTTTCATCTCAAAATATGGAATTCAAATCGACCCACTAAATCTCCAGGCCATTATTGATTTTCCTGCGTGATCAAACTTACTTCAGTTACAGAAAATTCAAGGAAAGGCTAACTTCCTAAGGAGGTTCATACCCAACTATGCAGAAATGGCTAAAGTGTTTACTCGTCTCTTGAAAAATTGGATTCCCTTCCATTGGGATAAGGTTTCCCAAGCTTATTTTGATGCTCTTAAAGATACCCTTATGCGAGTGTCATTAATGTATCCCCCTAATATCAGAGAAATTATTTCATATATATCACCACGACAGATATGACCATTGATATGGTTTTTTTCCAAGAAGAAGATGTGATAGAACATCCAATATAATATTCGAGTCGTAATATACATGATACAGAAGTTAAGTATTCATACGTCGAAAAGCTTGCCTTGGAAATCGTTCAAGCTGTCCAAATATTTCGCCACTATATGCTGCTTCGGAAGACCATTGTCATTTCAGATTGCAACCCTATGAAATACATTATGTCACGTCAATTTCTAAGAGGAAAATATTCAAAATGGATCGTCGTTTTGTGGGAATTTGATTTTGAATTCATCAAATCCAAGGTCTTTAGTTTTGGCTGAGCTTCTCTGCGACCTTCCCTCTAATAGTACTAAAACTACATCAGAACCATAAATTATAGATGATTCTATGCTTCTAATTGGGTCATTTGACCCTTGGTATGGCGATTTTATCATTTATCTCCATACCCAAAATTTCCGGCCTGATACCTCTCGCTCACAATAATGACGTATTTGATACCAAGACAAATATTATCTGATCTTCGGTGATACACTTTATTGTCGTGGTGTCGATACAACTTTAAGGAGGTGCCTCACTCATGAGGAGGCCGAGAAAGTTCTAAATGATTTTCATGCTGGTGCTTGTGGTGGACATTTTTCTAGTTGTGCTATTGTGCAGAAGATTCTCTGCGTTGGTTACTTTTGGCAAACCATATTTCGCGACTACATCCTCACGGTCAAAATTTGTCATGCGTGCTAGATATTTGATCTTAAAATACGCAGGCCACCATCACCAATGCATCCTATCATCATTGTGGGACCATTTACAAAATGGGGCATTGACTTGATCATGAACTGCAACCCTTGTTTGGGCGGGGGGCATGGTTATATTATTGTCACAGTCGACTACTTTACCAAGTGGGCTAAAGTGATGCCTACATTCAATAACACAGGAAAAACAACTGAATTTTTCTTTTTCAATCATTTTGTCTCTTGATTTGGTGTACCACAAGCTATAGTTACAAATCATAGTAAGCATTTTTGTAAAAACATGATGAATGATTTGACTTCCAAATTAGGATTGTCGCATGATACTTCTGCCCCTTATTATCCATAATATAATGGAAAAGATCCTTAAGAGAATGCTTCAACGAATGATAGGGGTTCATAAACGAAATTGGAATTTAATAATGTACTCGGCTTTGTGGGCATATCGAACCTCGGTGATAAATGCAACCATATTTAATCCCTTTCAGTTGGTGTATTGTCTGGAATCTATCTTACCATTCCAATGTAAAATTTCGTCATTAAAACTCGCTATTGACTTGTTACCTGACACCTCTAATGAAGAAGCATGTCTTTTTAACCTCATCCATATAGATGAAATGCGTCGTGAAGCCACATTGGCCAACGAAACACATAATAGATGAATCAAGGAACAATATGACCAACATGTCAAGCCTCACATCTTCTTAGAGGGAGACATGGTCTTGCTTTACGATCAGGAAGCTGATTTGATAGGAATGTTATCACAAAATTGCACCTGATAGGCTGCTAATCAGACAATCTCATGTAACTATTTCAAACCAATCTTGTGACTGAAGCTTAGCCTCTTCAGTCTCAGAGGGCTCTCTCAAAGGGTTAATGATATTCAATAAAGATGTATTTATATGGCAAACTCTACTTGGAAAACAACTTTCTTATGATGAGTATAGGTTGAAAATAGTATCAGTCTGAAAAAACTGGGCTTATGGATTCAACACTTTGAGTGAGTCAGTAGTAATTTCACTTGACATGGAAGCTGAGGCAGGTAATAATTTTTAGCAGAAGTACACACACATGAAACATGAAATCACAAAGTCAATTCATCTATAAAGGAATTCAGAGCATTACATGAATTAATTCTGTGTATAAAAGATGACAACCATTGCAAATAGTACACATAAAAGATATAGATAAGATAGGAACTAAAAACTCAATCAAAATCTCAGGTTGGTCAAGAAACAAGTCTCTGTATTACTGAAAACAGTCAATTTATAGAAATTTGCAGTTTTGCCAAAAAATATCCAACCCTTGACAAATTCGATTCTCTGCCCTTTAATAGACTTGTTACATCATGATATTATTTTCCTCCTGGCTAGATTCATCGATTTTTTTCCTAATGACACCTTGAATAACCATAAAACATCTATTTAATGAGAAAATGACAGCTATCCTACTTGACAGTCCTTTTCCTAATAGGACTCAAACTGTTCATTATTACAATAACAACCTTACCTCCTAAAACAATTACATATTTTAAAAATATGACTTCACATGTTCGAATAGAGTATGATGGGACTCATCACTACATGACCTCCTTTAAAAATGGAAACAAACCTTGTTTTTTAGGCAAACTGGTCTTCATCTTCAATGAATGGTTTGGCTAGTAGTTTGTCTTCATTTCGTGGTCTTTAAATCTTGAATAACTGCTGTCATGGTCATTTAACACTTTGATAGTATCCAATTGTCCAAAAATTCCCAAAACCCTGCTTATAAAGCTCCAAAATAGTACGCTACGAAATTAAGACAGTTTTGTAGTGTACTTTCGTAGTGCTGCATAAATTCCTTTTTCCATCATCCTTTCTGATTCTTTCTTTTTGCATAATGTTAATTATGCATTAATGTATCTTCCATACCATTTTCATCTCTTGGGAGCTCCAAAAATCGCTTCAAAATTCAAAAAGGAAATCTATTGTAGTTTCGTAGCGTTTTGTTGTTCTTCAAGCCCAGGCACGCTACGAAACTGCTGAAAACAGTCAAAATTCCAGAAATTTGTGTATCTTTAAAAATATATCTTCTAAGTGTGAAAACTCAGTTTATAACATGCCATTAGTATTCAAAATCATAACCCAACTCACACTATGATTCTTGAGGCATTTCTTCCTCATTGATCATGAGTTGAGCAATTGGCTCCTCAACCACTGTCATTTTAAGGCCTTTTTTCTCCAACTCCTCGTGGATTAGTTCAAGCTGTTCCTAGAGGTCCTTAACCTGATCTTTCAAATTTATGTTGGTGGTTTTAAAATGTATGTTCATTTTCCTCACATGTTTGACTTATTTCCTCAATGGAATGGTCCATTTGATAAGCTGTTGTGTATTATCTAGAGTCCTGGAAACACTGTCAACCTGCTCTTCCCAAATTTCCTTCATATTTTCAAACTGAACCTTCTCTACATTGTGTTTCCTTGCTTATTTCTTCATAACAACAATTTCATGGTTGGCCAACTTCAATTTTTATTCAAGGAGTTGAAACTCTATTTTTTTATCACCTTCTATTTTCCTTTCTTTGATTTGCTAACTGTATCTTTCTTTGCAGGTGATGAAAGGTCAATGATGTCTTGTGGTGGCTGGACTGTGTCAGTAGGCGGATGCACCTCTTTACTACTCTCTAATATATTTCTAGCATGCCTTGTCATAGGCTTTATTTCTTGGAACATAAAACCTGCATATTCTCCTTCAAATTCTAATTTCTTTGCATATTTAGCCTTTTTTAGCTTATGCCCCCCTTCCTCTATGTCCTCAGCTTGGACTATAGGAGTTTCTTCTATGTAAATGGCATGTAATATGTCTTCTATATTTCCTTTAACTATTTCTCTATCTTATACAACCATTGTTTTCTCTTCTAAGGCCACTATTTGGCTCCTTGTCATCATGTTTACTCACAACTTGTTTTTTTTTTGCAAGTTTGACCACTTTTGATTTCTGTTTTGCAGGTGGGACATTTGGTGTATCAAAAATCTGCAATTGCTCTGTTTCCATCATGATTGGTTCACTTGGTTCTACTCTTACTGGTTCACTTCGTTCTACCACCAATGGTTCACTCTGTTCTGCTACTAAGGGTGATGGAATTCTCCTAGGTTTAGGAGTTCTTGAAGGAGTAAGAGCATCCAACTCAAAACCACTAACAAACAAAAATGAAGACTAGTCTCTGCCTAGCCTTTGGAGTTCATCTAAAACTAGCAGTTTCATTAAACCATGATGAAATAATGAAGTCTCACTCCCTTCAGATTTTTCTTGGACCTTATCTGTCATTTTTGACAAACTTCTATGTAAATAGAAAGGCAGATCAAGGGAAATCTTGCCAATAAAATGTAGGAGTAGCTTGAAATGATATGAGTAGAATTTATAATATCTCCCTTCACAAGTAAAATACTTTTGGATGATGAGCAACAATTTTAAGTAGTTGTCCTTCATGCAGCTCCTTGGAATGGCACTAGTGAGATCCATTTCATTGTTTTCAGTCTTCATACACTCTTTTCACTGCTCCATGTTGAACTTGAAACCTTTGAACCAATTTTGTTGTCCTCTTGGAATCCCTGTAGTTGCTGCAATAACCTCTGGTGTAATGGAAAGATTAAGCATTCCCACTTTGGTGGTTGTTCCACTAAAGTTTAAAGAAAATTCTTTGGAAACCTGTACATGGTAGCCTTGTAATTTTTTAGAAAACTGTAAGCAACTTGTCCTTCTGAAGACTTCAACTGTTGTTGGGTTTTCATTGATCAGATTCATAACTTCGGGTTCATATCTCAGACATTTTCCATCCTTATTTGTCCTTTTTTTCTGCCATAGTTTCTTTAATGTCTTCACAACCTCGCTTGATGATTTGCAGCCTCACTTGATAGTTTGCAACCTTACTTGATCAATGATCTTTGTAAACCTTTAAAAACACCAGTCATAGTTTTGTATCAATGCAATAGCTCTCCAGATATCGATATCACGCAAAGAAGGAATGAGAAATGAGAGACTGAATTAAGAAAGGTTTTGAAGTTTGATGTATTCTCATGAAACAATGAAGACTCATACATGCCTAAACTGGTGATGATGACTTCAGACCTGACCATTTACCTTGATCTTATCCTTCAATGACTTGAATGGTATCTAACTTACCCTTTCCCAATCATATTCTGATACCTAACAGCTAATTTGACAAGACAGACATGAAACCACACTTTCATAGCAGATCTAGTGTAAATATGGGTGTTTTCACTACGAAATGATCAGCAGTTTCGTAGCGAAAAGTGGCATTTCTCTGTATATTTCGCTACGAAACTGTGGTTTCTTGGCTAAAATAACCATTTCGGTACAAAAACATTGGGAATTGAAATCTGTCAAAAAATTATGAGTGATGTGACATGAGGGGATTTGAAAGTGATTGGGTTTAGACCTTAGGGTAAGCTTAAACAAGAAAAAATTAAAATTTCCCTTGACCAAGAATATAAAAAATGAATCCTACAACCCTACTTTTGACACATGAACCTATTCAACTTTGTCAAATGGTGCTTCATTTTTTGGGTGATAATAGTGGCTCCACTTGGGATGGTTTGCCCCAGTGGTACACCAAAGAACCAGTAGTTCCAGTGCTACTATCCATCTTCTTGAAAACATAAAAAAAAAATTGAAAATTGCCAAGCTTTTTCTGCAAACTCTAATGGCCTTCACCTTGGGCTCAAGCTTGATGATTCATCTTGTCATTATTAATAGAAAAACACATAAAATGGAATACATACAATGGAATGAATGATCAACAGATTTTAAGAAGAGTAGTGCTTCAAAAACCTGCCATTGACAGGCCCTCCAACACATGTTTGTCCATCCATCTCCTGCAAAATGTAAGTGTTGTTCCCATGGAATGCAACTACTCTGAATGGACCTTTCCAAATGTTCTCAAACTTACCATGTCACCCTTTCTCTTCAATCCTGGCCTCCCATTTCAAAACCACATCTTGGATTTGAAAATTTTCTTCCTTGATCTTCTTGTCAAATGTCTTCTTGATTCTGTTTTGAGATTGTTGATTACTGTTATATACTTCCTCCCTCTTCTCTTGAAAATCTATCAACTGATTGATCCTTCTCTGAATTGAATTTGGATCCTCCCCTAATCCTTGCAGCAACTTCATGACAGACACTCCTAAGGATGTAGGATATATGGCTTCAGCACCATATAGCAGCTCATATGGTGAAGTTCCAATTGATCTCTTTGTGCACACTCTATCATCCCACAGAGCATACTTCAGCTTCAAATGTCATGACTTCTTATTTTCCTGTAACACCTTCTTAATAATACTCACAATTCACTTGTTAGAAGATTCAGCAAGACCATTCCCTTGTGGATAATATGTAGTAGAATGCCCAAGTGAAATGTGATATTGATGACAAAAACTAATCAGGTTCTTAGATTTAAATTTCTGTGCATTATCAGTGATGATATTCATAGGGCAGCCAAATCTAGACAATACATTGTTTTCCAAAAATGAAATAATAACTAAATCATTTTCTTGCCTAGTTGGGATTGCTTCAATCCACTTGGTGAAATAGTCAGTTGCTGTCAGAATCCAGCGATGCTGACCTGAAGATGATGGATGAATCTCACCAATAAAATCTATCCCCCACTGCTGAAATGGCACCTCAACATAGATAGGTATCAATGGTAAATGTACAAGCTTCTTCTTACCATAAAAAATCCGGCATTCATGGCAAGCATCAATCTTTTTGTAAACATATTTAAACATTGTAGGCCAATAATACCCTGCTCTAAGAATCTTGTTTGATGTAGCCTTCCAATAATTATGACCTACACAATACCCTTTTTGAAACTCCTCATTCACCTTTTCAGCCTCCTCTTCCAGCAAACAATTCAAAAAAATACCACCGGTATCCTTCCAATACAGATTTTTGTCAATGATGTTGTACCTCAAAGACTTTAACTTCACAAATCTCGCCTTGGACTTTGTCAACTCAGAAGGTGCTCTATGATGATGTAATACAAAAATTATGTCTTTGTACCAATCTGAAATGATGTACTTGTCTTCAATGGGGATCATTTCATCTTCTTCATCTGAAATTTCTGCAATTAAATTCATGTCAAGACAGTCAAAGTTTGATTGTGCCATCAGCTTTGCTAAAACTTGTCCTTTAACCAATTTTGTGGGCTTGATCTATATATCATATTCCAACAATTTAGCAATCTATTTCCCCTTCTTACCATCAGGATCATCTTGAGTTAGAATGCCTTTCACAACAACATTAGGAACAAAAGCTATAATATGCGAATGTAGAATGTAAATTCTAAAATATTTGATGGCCTTAACCAAGGCATAAGCTTGCTTCTATAAGATGTTGTACTTCAACTCTGAGTTAGCTAATGTCCTACTAAAAAATGAATTGGGATGCTCAGTACCTTACTGTCATTTCTGCAACAAAACTCTAGCAATTGTATTTTCTGATGCAAAGGTAAAAACCAAAAATTCTTTTAAGAAATCCAGGCTGATCAACACTAGTGCTTGGGTGAGCGCCTTTTTGATCTCCTCAAATGAGTGCATTTCTTCCGATGTCCACTTGATGTCAGCTCCTTTCTTCAGCATCTTTGTTATGTCCTTTACAATCTCAACAAAATTAGGAATACACCTCCTCACAAAATTTACCTTTCCAAGAAAAGACTAAATATCCTTTCTGCTTCTAGGCATACCCACTTTCTGAATTGCATTGACCCTATTTGGATCAATATTAATCCCATATTTATAAATAATGTGTCCAATTAATTTACCTGAATTTAAATAAAAAATGCTTTTAGTGGGATTGAGAGAAATTCCAAACCTTCTACACTTCTGCAGAATTCTTTCTAGGTGCTTCAAGTGATCTTCTTCCCTCCTTGAGAAGACTATTATGTCATCTAGATAGAAAACCACCATCTTGTCCTTCTCCTCAGCCAATGAAATTTCCATTTCTCTCTGAAAGGTAGCTCCTGCATTTATCAGACCAAAAGGCATCTTGACATACATGAATGTGCCCCATGGTGTCGTAAAGGCTGTTTTTTACTGATCTTCTGGATGCACAAGCATCTGATTGTACCCTAAAAAACCATCAAGCATAGACATCCTTTGGGAACCAATAATGTTCTACCAAATTTGGTCCATCTTTGGGAGAGGGTAGTTGTCCTTCAGAGAGGCTTTATTCAAGTTTCTGAAGTCAATGCATATTCTGATTCCTCCACTCTTTTTTCTGACTGGAACCAAGTTTGCAAGCCACTTTGAGAATCTGATTGGAACAATAATTTTGGCATCAAAGAGTTTCTTGATTTCCTTCTCACTTAGAGGCATGAGAAGTGGATTAATCCTCCTCAAATTCCGCTTGAAAGGATTTTCATTTTCTTTAATGGGAATGGTATGTTGAATGATAGTAGGATCATACTTCTTCAAATTAGCATAACTCCAAGTAAAAAAATCTATGAACCTTTTCATCATCTCAATATATTTATGTTTCATATCAACTAAAAGAAACTTTGAAAGCTTAATCATTTTTGGCATAGATATAGTGCCAAGGTTACAACTCTCTACCTCTTCATCATCAGCTTGTATCCTATGATATTTGAACACATAATTCTGATTAAAAATATTCTCAAGGGGTATGATGCCTTTGGGTATAGAGTTATTCCTCAGCTGTAACACTTCAGAATTTCCCCTCGATTCAGCAAGCATGATTTGTTGATCTACTTGTATATTTTCAAACTCTTCTTTCAGCTCAATAAAGTTCTTTACTTGCTGGTCATCCTCAAATACTTTCCAATGGATAATTTTATGAGGGATAGCTATTCTATGGAGAACCTCAACCTCATATTTTTCATTGGAATGTATGGGAATGATGAAAATACTTGCAGAGACAGCTAGGGAGTTAATTGAGTTTTGATCCCTAGTCTTAACAATGAATGAATGTTCTTGGAAATTTTCCAGCATGTCTATGACTAAATTTATGTATGCCCTCATTCTCACATCCTTTGTTTGATACACACCTTCAACTTGTTTACTGACTAATTAAGAATCTCCACAAACAGAAATATTTTGAGCACCCATTCTTTTCAAAACTTCTAAGCCCAAAATCAAAGATTCATACTCAACCATGTTATTTGTGCAATCAAAATTTAGTTTGTAAGAAAATAACTTACTTTCATCATATGGACTTGTGATCCAAATTCCTGCTCTTTCCCCCTCTCTTTCTGCTGATCCATCAAAATGCAACAACCAACAACCTTCTGCCTTCTCCTCACTGATTTGTTGATCTTCTGCTTGCTGATTTTATGTTTGTTGAATTACAGATTGCTGATTTTATGCCTTCTTTTCATGCTCTGCTTCATCAGTCAACTCAATGAAAAGAATAACATATCCAAATTAAGTATCAAGAGAATAAATTGGAAAGTTATGAGGTTTATCTTCACTACTCACCATGTAAGCCATTCTTGTTTCACTATAAAGTCTCCTTTGTTCACCAAAAAAAGGAATGGTGGCATAAGTTAGGTCCATCTGCATTGTACCTTTAATTTTTGCTGTCCATGACCTTGATAATAGCATGCCAAAATTTGGTGGAATGTCTGCTACCACAATGTCCATGACCACTGTCTTATCAGGGACTTGTGTAAGACCAACAACAACATCTTTATTTAAACCAATGCACTAAACTCTTTTTGAATCAAAGCAAAACAAATCCTTGTATGGTCTAGTAATTTCCAACCCCATCCTAGTTTAGCTTGAACTTGGAGACAACTATTGTTTGAAGGAATACTTCTTAAAGAATTCTCACATTCTAGAATTAGAGTTTTTGTAACTACTACAAAGCCGAAGTTGCAAGTCATAGTTGCAATTCCAAGTTGGGGGGTGAACCTGAAGCTGGAATATGGTTGAAGTTTGAATTATTCTTGTTTTCTTGGTTGATATATGACCTAATTAGAAGGGCTTTTTGGAGTAATGAATTGGTGCTTAGATGAGGAATTTGTTTAGGGTTTGGGTCTTGGTTTTCTCATTTAACGTAGAATTTGTAAGAAGATAATATTTTTTATGGGTTTTTGCAATGGATGGGTTTTGACCTAGCTTACAACCTAATTTAAGTATCCATTATATTTACTATTGTGCACTTGATAATTGTTTGATGAAAATATATAGTAAATAAACATAAGAAGAAAAATAAATTTCATAATAAATTATTAATATTAAGGGGAATTTGACTTAATATATTCCCTACTGTATTCTTGAACATGGCATCAAAGTTAACGTGAACAAGAGATGGAATCTAGAGGGAAACAAGGAATGGTTCACTTGTGAAGGGAAATAATTAATATAAAGACATAAGAAAAGAGGAAGATGGCATATAGATATGGAAGGAGGTTTATTACACCAAGCTTTCATTCAATAAGACCTTGTCATCAAGCTCCTATTAAAAGAAGGAAGGACAAGTACTTACTAAATATTATCCAGTGCATCATCTTGAAGAAGAAGAAGCATCAAGTAATCTTGGTATAACCATTCTCTCTTTTAAATTGTACGAAGACAGACGTGTTTAAGGCATCCTAGAAATTATCATTATATGGATTCATTGTAGTCTACTAAAAGTTCTTGGAAAGATAAATATAGTTCGAGGTTGTGCAGGAGGAGTAGAGGCATTACCAAGGGAAAGCCTATCCATCAATTTTTCCATTTTCTTAATCATGGAATCAAATTTTTCATCAGAGGTGGAAGGCTTATCTTTTTCTTTCAACTTAGTCTTACCCATCTTGGACTTTTTTGTTTCTATCATATTGACCTCCACCTTCACTGCATCATTTTTCATTTCAACAAGTGAAGGGGATTTTCTCTCTCTCAGCAGTATGAAAAATTCATAATCAAAATCTTCAGCATATCTCAGCTGAGCTACTCCTAGAGAAGGCTTGAGATGGGCAAGGATTGAGTCATACACTTTGTTAAATCTCTTTGAAAAGTTTTGAACAGTTTCATCAACAACTCTCTTCAAACTATTATACTCAATGAGGGCTTGTACAGGAGTGGTTCTATTTCCCCACTTCCTCAATAAGCTATCTTCAAATTCATTTCAATTATGCAAGCTTCCAGGAGTAAGGGCTTTGAACCACTTCCTAACTTCACCAGTAAAGCTCTAAGCAAACAATCTCATCTTTACATCCTCATGGTCAACCTCCTCCCTATCTATAAATTCATTGAACTGGTCTACATGCTCTTCAGCTATAATCTCTTCATCACTTCCCCAAGTTTTGATTCTAGCAGAATATTTGCTAGGAAGGGCATTTAAGAACCGGAAGGTAACAGGAGCATATCTAGCAGGTGCAGCAGGTGAAGGAGGCGCATTTCTTGCCATGATGCATGGGACTCTGGTAGTTTTAGGGACAACAGTAGTAGAGGAAGAGGATCTATTAGGAGGAGGGTTGTTTGGTCTCTGTTGTCCACTAACAATTGAACTCCAATCAGGAAGAGGAAAACCAATTTTTCTTCTTAACAAAATTTCAAAAGGGTCAAGCTCCTTCAACCTATCCAAAGACTCTCTTTCTAACAGAAACTCAAAAGTGTCTCCTTACCAAAAATCTTCTTTATATTTTTGTGTCACTAAGGCTGAGGTATCAATACCTCTCCTATGTAGGTCTAAGACAATTTCAGTTAATTATTATTCACTTTCATACCTAAAAAAGACTTCCTAAATTTTATCATCAAATCTTTTATCTTTAGGACTTCTAAAAAATTCAAAGGACAAGGATTTTGTATGTAATGGAGTACCTGATATTGCAGAAATGCCTTGACTTCCTCTAGAGATTGCATTTGGATTGTCCACAATGGTAGGTGGATCTGGGTTAGGGTTACTCCTCGTGTATCTCCTTCTCTAAGCCACCTTTGATCATATGAATTTTTAATGGAGTCACCAAGGTAGATGCAACCTCGAACAACTTCCTGAGCTCCTGCTACCTTTAGAATTTCAACTTCAAAATTTTGGGAAAGTATAATCTTCAGGCTCCTGTCAAACGCACCAAAATGTTATCACAAAATTTCACCTAATAGGCTGCTAATCATAAAATCTCATGTAACTATTTCAAACCAATCTTGTGACTGAAGTTTAGCCTCTTCAGTCTGAGAGGGCTCTCTCAAAGGGTTAATGATATTGAATAAAGATGTATTTAGATGGCTAACTCTACTTGGAAAACAACTTGCTTCTGATGAGTATAGGTTGAAAATAGTATCAGTTTGCAAACATTGGGCTTATGGAGTCAACACTTTCAGTGATTCAGTAGTAATTTCACTTGACATGGAAGCTGAGGTAGGTAAGAGCTTTAGCATAAGTACACACACATGAAATGGGAAATCGCATAGTCAATTCATCTATAAAGGAAGTCAGAGCATTACATGAATGAATTCTAAGTATTAAATATGAAAACCATTGAAAATAATACACATCAAAGATATAGATAATATAGGCATTAAAAACTCAATCAGAATCTCAATTTGTTCAAGAAACAAGTCTCTGTATTATTGAAAATAATCAATTTACATAAAGTTGTAGTTTTGCCAAAAAATCTCCAACCCTTGACAAATTTGACTCTCTGCCCTTTCATAGACTTGTTACATCATGATATGATCTACCTCCTGGCTAGATTCATCGAATTTTGTCCTAACGACACCTTGCATAACCATAAAACATCTATTTAATGAGAAAATGAAAACTATCCTACTTGATAATCCTTTTCCTATTAGGACTCAAACTGTTCATTATTACAATAACAACCTTATTTCCTAAAACAATTACATCTTTGAAAAATATGAATTCACATTTTCAAATAGGGTGTGATGGGACTCATCACTACATGACCTCTTAATTGACCTCCTCTAAAATTGGAAACAAACCCTGTTTTTTTTTTCAAACCGGTCTTCATCTTCAACGAATGGTTTGGCTGGTAGCTTGTCTTCATTTCGTGGTCTTTAAATCTTGAATAATTTTTTTCATGGAACTTTAACACTTTGATAGTATCCAGATATCCAAAAATGCCCAAAAACCTTCTTATAAAGCTCCAAAACAGTACGCTATGAAAGTAAGACAGTTTCGTAGCGTACTTTTGTAGTGCTGCAAAAATGCCTTTTTCCATCATCCTTTCTAATTCTTTCTTTCTGCATGATGTTCATTATGCATTAATGTATCTTTCATACCATTTTAATCTCTTGGGAGCTCCAAAAACTGGTTCAAAATTCAAAAAGGAAAGCTGCAGTAGTTTTGTAGCGTTTTTTTGTTCTTGAAGCCCAGGCACGCTACAAAACTGTTGAAAGAAATCAAAATTCCAAAAACTTGTGTATCTTTAAAAATAAACCTTCTAAGTGAAAAAAATCAGTTTCTAACATGCCATTAGTATTCAAAATCATAACCTAGCTCACACTATGATTCTTGAGGGGTTTCTTCCTCATTGATGATGAGTTGAGAAATTGGCTCCTCAACTACTGTCATTTTAAGGCCTTTTTTCTCCAACTCCTCATGGATTAGTTCAAGCTATTCCTGGAGGTCCTTAACCCGATCTTTCAACTTTCTGTTGGTGGATTTCTAATGTATGTTCATTTTCCTGACATGTTTGACTTCTTTCCTCAATGGAATGGTCCATTTGATAAGTTGTTGTGTATTATCTAGAGTCTTGGAAACACTGTCAACCTGCTCTTCCAAAATTTCCTTCATCTTTTCAAACTGAACATTCTCTACATTGTGTTTCCTTGCTTCTTTCTTCATAACAAAAATTTCATGGTTGGCCAACTTCAAATTTTTCTTCAAGGAGTTAAAAATCTGTTTTTTCCATCACCTTCTCTTTTCCTTTCTTTGGTTTGCTAACTGTATCTTTCTCTGCAGGTAATGAAAGGTAAATGATGTCTTGTGGTGGCTGGACTGTGTCAGTAGGTGGATGCACCTCTTTACTTCTCTCTAATATCTTTATAGCATGCATTTTCATAGGCTTTATTGCTCGGAACATAAAACCTACATCTTCTCCTTCAAATTCTAATTTCTTTGCAGATTTAGCCTTTTTTAGCTTTTGTCCCCCTTCCTCTATGTCCTCAGCTTGGAATATAGGAGTTTCTTCTATGTCAATGGCATGCAATATGTCTTATAGATTTCCTTTAACTACTACTCTGTCTTCTACAACCACTGTTTTCTCTTCTAAGGCCACTGTTTGGCTCCTTGTCATCCTTTTGGTTCCTTGTTTACTCACAACTTGTTTTTGTTTTGTAGGTTTGACCACTTTTGATTTCTGTTTGCAAGTGGGACATTTGGTGTATCAAATCTCTGCAATTTATCTGTTTCCATCATGATTGGTTCACTTGGTTCTACTCTTGCTGGTTCACTTGGTTCTTCCACCAATGGTTCACTCTGTTCTGCTACTAAGGGTGATGGAATTATCCTTGGTTTAGGAGTTATTGAAGGAGTAAGAGCATCTAACTCAAAACCACTAACAAACAAAAATGAAGACTAGTCTTTGCATAGCCTTTGGAGTTCCTCTAAAACCAGAAGTTTCATTAAACCATGATGAAACAATGAAGTCTCACTCCCTTCATATTTTTCTTGGACCTTATCTGCCATTTTTGACAAACTTCTATGTAAATAGAAAGGAAAATCAAGGGAAATCTTACCAGTAAAGTGTAGGAGTAGCTTGAAATGATATGAGTAGACTTTATGGTATTTCCCTTCACAAATAAAATAATTTTGGATGATGAGTAGCAATTTTGAGTAGTTGTTCTTCATGTAGCTCCTTGGAATGACATTAGTGAGATCCATTTCACTGTTTTCAGGCTTCATAAACTCTTTGCACTGCTCCATGTTGAAATTGAAACCTTTGAACCACTTTTCTTGTCCACTTGGAATCCCTTTAGCTGCTGCAATAACCTCTGGTGTAATGGAAAGATTAATAATTCCCACTTTGGTGGCTGTTCCACTGAAGTTTAAAGAAAATTCTTTGGAAACCTGTACATGGCAGCCTTGTAGTTTTTCATAAAACTGTAAGCAACATGTCCTTCTGAAGACTTCAACTATTGTAGGGTCTTCATTGATCAAATTCATATCTCAGACATTGTCCACCCTTATTTGTCCTTCTTTTTTCTTCCATAGTTTCTTTAATTTCCTCACAACCTCGCTTGATGATTTGCAGCCTCGCTTGATAGTTTGCAGCCTCGCTTGATCAATGATCTTTGTAAACCTTTAAAAACACTAGCCACAAGTTTGGCTCAATGCAATAGCTCTCCAGAGCTCGATATCACGCAAATAAGGAATGAGAAAGGAGAAATTACTGAATTAGGAAATATTTTGAAGTTTGATGTCTTCTCATGACACATTGATGACTCATACATGCCTAAACTGGTGATGATGACTTCAAACCTAACCATGTGCCTTTATCTTATCCCTTAATGAATCGAATGGTATCTAACTTACCCTTTCCCAATGATATTCTGACACCTAACAGCTAATATGACAAGGAAGACAGGAAACCATGCTTTTGTAGTGTATCTAGTGTAAATCTGGGTGTTTTCGCTATGAAACTATCAGCATTTTCGTAGCGAAAAGTGACACTTCTTTGTGTGTTTCACTACGAAACTGTGGTTTCTTGGCTAAAATAACCATTTCAGTACAAAAACCTTGGGAATTAAAATATATCAGAAAATTATGAGTGATTTGACATGAGGGGATTTGAAAGTGAGTGGGTTTAGACCTTATGGTAAGCTTAAACAAAAAAAAAATTAAATTTCCCTTGACCAAGAATATAAAAAATGAATCCTGCAACCCTAGTTTTGACACATGAACCTATTTAACTTTGTCAAATGATGCTTCATTTTTTGGTTGATAACAAGGAAAATGAAAATTTGAGCCATTATGGCATGGGCCCTACATTGTCAAAAGAGTTCTTGGTAAGGTTGCCTACGATTTGGTTTATAATGATGGAATTCCATTGGTGTAGCCTCGAAATGGGATGTATCTTAAACGTTACTATGCTTAATTGAGCGTAGTAAATTTTTTATCATATTGTATATATGCTTTGATTTGCATTTACGGTCTTAGTTTGTTTTTCTAGAGTTTTCTTGAAGTTAGTAATCCAGCTTACATTTCATCGCAGATGACTGAATCTTTGGAACCATTCGTTGGGTACGCTGATGGTGCTAGTTATAGTACGCAGAACCTACCCTCTATAGCATGGGCCATTTTCGCTCCAGGTGGTGAGTTATTGAGTTTTCAAGGTATTTGTATCGGTCGATCCACAAACAATATCGTTGAGTATAGCGCATTGATCAAACTTCTCTCTCATGCCATTTCATTTGGCATTAACCACATCATCATTAGGTTAGACTCACAACTTTTCATACTGCAAATTACTAGCGACTATACTGTCTGAAATCCAACACTTCATTGTATGTTCCTAGAGTTCGAATTTTGGAAAGACATTTTGATTACATTCAATATCTACACATTTCCAAAAATTTGAACACATTAACTTATTCCTTAGCGAATTATGTTTTAACAGACATTTGCAACACATGTAAAGACACATTTTCAATTCACATCACATAATTGAATAGGATTGTGCATTAAACATATGAAAACATTGAAAACAAATATTTATATAGTTTAGGTTTTTACAAAATTTGTGCCCAGGACACATTGGTCATCTGACCTCAAAATGTATGAAAAATGTCAAAAGTAAAACTAGTGATGCTCATGATAAAAAGAAACTTTTCTAGCTATCCTACACAATATCCACATCCAATGGTTAGGAACACCAATAGTATGGCACTGTAGTCTCATATGTAATCCCTTGATCCGACAATCTGGAATCCCAAGAGTCAATCCATCAACATGTTGTTGCAACTCACCAAGAGTCTCGGTTAAATATAAATCCCAAAGGAATTCTCTCCCGATAGTCCTCTCTCCTGGCTCATCTACTGCCTACTTTGGTAGACCTACTGTTCGAATTCTACCCACATCTGTGTACATCAAAACTTTAGTTTAGTCTTAGAAAACATAAAAAATATAAAAACATGTAGAAACCCTAAAAAATCAAAAAACATGGTCAAAACATTTTTACCCATTGCACTCCATTGAGCGCCATCTGGTAGAATCAAATCTATATCTCCACAGAAATCTACAGTTGCATATGGATACTCCTTTATGGTGATCATCTATCATTTGAACCAGGCAAAGAATGCAGTAGATAATATGATGGTCGATTGACCAACATGTCTAGCCATCAATTCAACCCATCTTTGCATCTGAGGATCTCTAGGACCAGATATGCTCAGTGTAACATGCTACGACTGCATCAATGGAACTCGCTCTAAAATGAAGGAAATCAGGATCAAGCCATAACTAAAATTCTTCTTCCTGCCTCCCTTTACTAAGTCAGCTGTTCTTTCATCTAAAAGAGTATTGCTTCAACCCAGTTGAACACCATTGTTTCTAGACACTCAAGAGCATACTTCATGCATGATCGGTTTGCGACATGTAGTGTCACGAAACCAACAAGTTTTGAAACAGTAAAAAGGATGTTTCTCAAAGGAAAATCCCACACATCTCAAATATTTATTTTCCCAGATTTACTTGGTTCAATACCTGGTTGACAATACTAGCATATGTAATCCTTCACTATCTCTCCTCCAATAGCAGATCGTGCAAGGGAAATAGGAGAACCTCGTCTGGATAATCCAGTGAGAAGGTAAATATCCTCAACCAATATGGGGAGCACTTTGTACCCAATGTGAAAATCCTGCAATGTCGGATCCCATAAAATAACTAGGAACTCCAATAGTTCCATATGCTGTCTCATCCCTAATAATCTGAAGTATTTAATCAACCCAAAATCCCTGAGGGCTCTTACAGTACCCGGAACATTTAGGGAAATCATGTCTTGTTCTTCATGTTCTCTTTCTCGCCACATAATGGTCATTTGATCCAATCAATAACTGAAATCAAACCATAAGCTTTGTTAGGATCAATTTCATGCAAACAATTTGGGAAATTTTTAGCATACATGAAAAAAATTTGAAGAATGCGCCCAACGCACCCCAAGTCAAGGGAAAGAGTGTTGAAAATGCACCTGGACTTCAATTCCAGTGCTTTGCAACACACCTTTCGACATTCAAGGGTGCATTTCTCTCAAAGCATTGTATATTTACCCTGAGGGGCTCAAAACCCTAAAAACTTAACATGAAATGAAACATAAATGATACAAAAATAAAGATAAGGTTCATAGCTCCAATATGGATCAAACAGCACGAGAAATCGTCCACTGAAACTGTCGCAATCAACCGTTGAAGTTCGAGGGAAAAACTGGTTCAAAGCTCCTAATTTTCAAATGGTAACTATGGAATGGTAAAATGAAATGGTAAAAATTTATTTTTAATAGTCATTTTGATTATTTTATTCATATTTAATGATGTGACTATGGCTTTTATTCATTTTTACTATGAAATAGGCATTTTAAATCAGTTTGATGGTTCTCTGAACAGGTTTCACAACTGATACAGTGAGTTTAAAGTGCACAATTATTCAATAATGATTTGACCACAATGCATAATTTTACCCTCTTTTTTCAAGCTTTGATAAAAATGAAAAAGGAATTTAAAGCAAACTTTTATCTCTTTTTCGAGCTTTGATAAATGCAAAAAGGAAACCCCCTCGAGTCTTCTTTTAGCTCTTTTCAGACTCAGATAATGTGAAAATATTTTCGAGTACTTGTATTTTTGAGCTTGTAAAAGTAAATGAAACGACATCTTCTCAGTATATGTTTAACCCTTTTCCGAACTGAGATAGATTATTTACGAAAAAGGAACACCTTTGTTACACCATTTTTTGGTCATGTAACCTATTATCATTAGATGGACCCAAGTACATCATGTAAGACCAATTTTACTCCAAGTAAAATTGCTTTCACTATGAAAATAACTTAGTAAATCACCTTTATTAAGTCGTTTATGGTCTAAACAGAAAACCCCATAAGGAAATATTAAATAAATATATATTTGTTTGATTTTCCTCAAAAAATAATTAATTAAACAGTAGTTTAATTAATATTTCTAGTTATGTTTAGCCCAAAACAAAGAAATTAATTAGATAAATCATTATTTATCTTATTATTTTCTAAAGAATAATTGTTTAAACCTGATTTAAATAATATTATTTGTTAAATATGACTAATTCACCCTTAAATAATTAAATAAATCATTATTTATTTGATTATTACTCAACCATATCCTTAAAATGATAAATAATTCATTATTTATTTATCATTACTTAATCACATCCTTAAAATGATAAATAAATCATTTATTTATTTATTATTTACAAATAAGGGGATTTGACTCAAGTCAAATTCCTTTTCCCTCCAACAAATATAATAAAATATTCCATAAAATTTGGACCTAGATTTGGTTAATAATATTTTAATTATGCACCAATCTCTAGACTAACTCAATATTTTGTTATAAATAGAAATGTTTTCCCATTCATTTGTCACATTTTGTTGCCTAAAGATCACTCTGGATCTCAACACTTGGTCTGGCAATTGATCCAAAATCATAGCCATACTTTTCCATTTTTGTCTGGGTTTTCTACACCATCAAGAGAGAGAAGTTCTAAATCTGTAGTGCTGAGGACTCACAAGAACCCATCCCATTGAGGAGAACAGGGAACACCCTCTTGTTTTTTCCTCCCAGATGCCATTAATAAAATTATTCATTGGATATATTCTTGTCTTGTCAATTGGATCTATGGAGTAAATCTTATTTTTCTACTGTTTAATGTCTTCTAGATTTTTGCAGCATTTTTCTTGATCATCTAATTGCAAATTTGAATATATTAGCAATAATTTCTGTTGTTAGGGCTATAAGTTATGCGTAGCTAAAGTGGTATTTTTCCGTACACCTCGAATCAAGATTTATACTAAAAAACTGGCGACTCCACACGGGTTTACCATTACGACCACTGTTGTTTTTATGATCCTTGCATATCCAGCTACTTCATACCCTAGGATTTCTCTTCAGCCCCTTGTTTTGCTTATTCTTGATGTTATTTTTAATCCACAAAACCCTAAAATGATAAAAATTCTAACTTCCGCGTGTTTTTGGACCCATTGCGCAGGTGAACGACATCAGCTGCAGCTAAGACAAATTTTTTTTCTAAAACCTACCGCCGAGAGTGCTTGAAGTGAAGGTCACACTTTTCTACCCAAAACCTGTGACCTGGACCTCCAGGGTGCACTTTACTGCCTAAAAAGTGCGACCTCTGCTGAAAACAGGCTAAAAGCTGCGACCTGGACTTTCTATGGGGATTTTTCTGAAAGTTTTCTGGGTTTTGCAAAGCCTCTATTCAGGGTTGTCTGACCTCTGTCTCCACCTATTTTGGACCTGTAATTGTTCTGTTTCACTCAACTAAGTGGGAACCTAGCCCCCTAGGGCTTCAGTACCCTCCACGTTTTGTGGAAGAGTGTTTGTTGTTGCAGGTTGTTTGAAATTTCAGAGTCTTCAGCCATTTTTTCAGATCTGATACCTCATCTTCAGATCCACTTTAGATCAGCTTGTTATCCATCCAAATCTTCCATATAGCTTTATTTGGGTTTTCCATTAGGGGGCACTCCGCTTTCCTCCTGGAGATATCCTTTTGCCACCTCTTTTTACAACAATTTTCCTTTGATTTGTTGTTGTTTTCTGCACCACTTTCCAATAGATTTTGTCTTTTAGATCTCTATCCCTCTTGACCCAAGATCTATTAGCCTTTTTTAGTGTGCTTACATTATTTTTTTTCTCACCTATAGACTAATTGTTGAGAGCCTCGCCTCCTTGGGTTTAGATTATTGCATTGCTAGTTGTTTATGTTCTATTTTGCAGGCCTATATATTGTCATTTGCAGGTTTATTTACAACTCCACAACACATTTTTTCTTTTCTCTACAAATGTCTGGGTTTAAAAATTAAAATTTACACACTTTTTCACACACACCCTAAGTGAAAAAGGGTTTGGTTAACACCTCCAAGCAAAGACTCTAAAACATTGAAATCATTTGATCCTGCACCTCTTTGCCCTTGTTTCGACATTGTAATCATTTGATCCTGCACCTTCCTGCCCTTGTTGGTCTCTTTTTCCCTTGTTTCGTGTTTGTGCCTTCACCATTGCGCCACCAAGGCATTCATCCCGGAGACTTCTTGGCCTTCATCCTCAGTTTCCGGTAGGGAGACTCACTCCTCTGCAGAGGATTCGAGTTATTCCTCAACCGATTCCGCACACCGACTCTTCTTCTGGTCCTTTGGGTTCTCCTTCTCATCTCACCTCCGGTTCTCCCCCTGACACCTTCACTATGTCTGGTGCAGGACCTAACACTGGTGGTAACCCTGGCCCTCCCACCGGAACTACCACTAGTGGGACCGCCACGGACACTACCCCGGAAACACCCTTACTCCCTTTCATGGCAGGCCTCAACCTCCCTGATTTTGACCAGTTGATAAATGACCTTATACACCATGATGCTAAATGGACTGCTATGCCAACCAAGCTCCCTTCAGACATCCCAAAGTTTGAAAGTCTTTCTGGAGAAGATCCTTCAAATCATATTCGATCTTTCCACATGTGGTGTTCGTCTAATTCCATTACTGATGACTCTGTTCATCTTCGGTTGTTCCAACGAACGCTTACAGGTGAAGCTTCTAAGTGGTATGTTGATCAGGCCCCTTCCTCTCATACCACCTTTGTCACTCTAGCTCGGGATTTTTTGTCTTATTTCCAGCTTCCCCTTCGGTACGACACTGGTACTGAGCTCTTGACCTCTTTCCTTCAATCATCTGCGACCCACCTATCCGAACATGTTCAGGAATGGAAGAGAATAAGGAGACTATGTCAAGCCCCTACTTTCAAATACCGTGTCTACATGGACTGGTTCCTTAGGACTCTCTTGCCACCTATCGAAAAAGACGCCGCATCGCACTATCCTCAAACCAAAGAATCCGCTCTCCAAATTGCGTTAAAATATGACTTGATCTACGCTCAGTCAGGTTATGTTTATACCGTCCTACTTGATCTTCCCAGACCTGGTGGTGCCAACGCATCAGGGGCATCTCACGCCGCCGACGGTATCATTGGAGCTCTCTTTAATCCGTATTCTCAACCTCCCATGGGCTTGGTTTCTCTTAGGGAGGGGCCAGCTCCTCCGACACTTTTCCCCCTCCCAGTAGCACGTATCCAGGATACGACATGCCTCCTCCTTTTGCCCAACCTCCTATTTACCACACTGCTGCCCAACCTCCTTATTATTTGTATCCACAGCCTGGTGCTCCAAATCCTACAGCATTAGCACCTCCTCCTCCCTTGCCTTCTCAACCCCCGCAACAGCAACCACCACCCCCTCCGGGGTAGGTCTACGCATAGCAGGCACGACTAATCCTCCTACCTCAAAAAGGAAGAGGAAAGGTAATCAAAATAAAGTTGCCTCTGGTAATCCTGGACCTAATCAAGGTAATGACCCTAACACTACTCATCCCAAGCAGGATAGGCCTCTTCGTACGAACAAGCCCTGTTCTGGTTGTGGTTTTTATGGTCATTATACGCATGATTGTCCTCTTCTACCACAAATGCGACAGCTATGGGAATCTCAAGCAACATTGAGAGGAAAGCAAGCCATCCCTTCTGTTCCTCCCAGTCCTGCACCTAGTCAGTTGGCTATGCTTACGGATCCTTTCCCTAAGCAGGGATTTGTGGCTACCCAACCACCTGAAGGACAGGTGGCCACTCAATCTCTTCCATCTGGTTCCCCTGATTACCAAATTTTCATGATGTCCTCTAATCAGCCTTCTGAACCTTCTTCTCCTGGCCCTTTATCTTCAGTTGGTACTCATGAACACCTCTATCCTCTAGGAATGGTTCCTCCAAGCCTCAACCATTTTGGAGTCGTCCCACCTGGTCACTACCCCTCTGGTTAGATACCATTCCTCGCTCCCCCACCAGGAATGTACACTGTACCTGTTATGGCCACCCTCTCTCTTCCTAACCTGACTCTTGGGATTCCCGTCTAGTACCTCATTCCTCCAGCCACCACCCCGACCGGTCAGTCTAAAAATTATATTGCTTTGACCCCAGTTCAACCAGTCCCTATGACTTCTCCTGCTGCAACAGCGCCTCATTCACCTCAACAGGAACCACCTCCCGTTGCGACCGCTTCGGGTAAGAAGGGAAAAGTTCGCAAGAGGGCATAAAAGGACAAGGCCACCCCTACAAACCCTTCCCTGTTACACTAAAATTTTTCACCATGACATTTTAGTACTCCCTTATAAGTCTACAGCATCAAAGTTCCTAAAGTCAAGCCTTGAAATTAAGAGAAAAGCTCATAAAAGTCTTAAAAAAACTTGTACTGCGCTTTCTCTTAGTATTGTCTGTGGTGCCGCACCTTTTGGATATAAATCATGTGGAGCCAAACACACTTTTTATTCATTAAGGGTGTGAACCCCTGTAAAAAGTAAAGCAAAGGCAGAAAGTAACATTTAGAAGCCTAGTAGTCAAATCTGGAAGCTTCTAGAAGTAGTAATCTGGTCGAAGGTTCGCTCCTATCATGTATGTTTATTCCTCCATTATGGGAGCCTACCCCTTGGTTTATGGAGCCTAATCCTTTCAAAGGATCATTCTATCCCTTCCTATGTGGAACCATAACCTCCTCTCTTTTCATATAAATTGAAGCCATAGTGCAGCTTCAAGGGTTACAATTGATGAGTTAGACTTGGAGAATTTTTGAGGAGAAATGCTGTGAAAACTCATACTCCCGTAGCCATCATTATATGGGAATGATTACACACCCATGTGATTTTAGCTGAGAGAGTGCAAGGCTTGTCAGAGTAAAGGAAACACTTGTTCCGGACCCCAGGAAGTCCTGTATGACATCAAGGCAGACATGGTTGTAAGGCTCTTCTTATTTAAGTTAATACGAATGAATATTGTTTTCTCAATGGGCTATTTAATTTATTATCTCACTTCTTGAATTCCTTGATCATCTTGATAGATGTTTGATTCATAAATTGATTTATTATAAAGGTGCTTTTGATCTTTTCTTGTGTTTGTGACTGTAGATCCTTGACGACGACTTTCTTCAAGCCACTAGAAAGAAGATCAGCGTTGGACTACAAGTAGGTTTCTAAAACCATGTTATAATTAATTCTATGTCAAAAAATATCTAGATAAAATGGTTTTTATTTGTCTATTTGTTGCTAGCTTTCCGTAGGACACTTGGGAGGTCTGTCTTGTCCACAAGAATGAATTATCCGTCCAACAAAATGGCGACTCCATTGGGGAATATATCTTGAACTTTGATTTATTTTATTTTTTATTTTTGAATTTATTTTTTCTGATTTTGATTGATTTATACTAGCTTGGGTATTTTATCCCTGTAGAATCACTGAGAAATGATTGAGATTTTTTTATTTTTTCTTTAGTTTTCTGGTGTCCGCACTTTTCTTGTACCCAAAGTGCGGGACCGCACTAGGTTGCACTGAATCCTGTGGACCTTCTGAAATATTTTCAAACATCTTAAAATCCTCTTTCTTGGATTAGTTTGTTAGATTCTCAGTGAATACCCAGACTTGTATCTTCTGTCAGGAAGCTTTGATTAAGAGATTATTTCAGCATTTTTAGTTTTGAATGATTTTATGAAAGATCTGCATGTTATAATGATTTTTTCTTTGTCTCTATCTTGCTCAAAGGTTAGAAACCTTGTTATACCTTTAGATCACTGGTATTTCCTTGCTTTCTTGCTGAGTTTGAAATCATAGCAGAAATTGTTTTATGAGATTTAGATCCCATTTTTCTCATTTGCAAATCTTTAAAAAACTTTTGTTGATAAGTTTGGAATTTCACTTTAAAAACCAAAATTGGATGTTTTTGAGTTCTTGTTGATCTAAGAAAAGAATTTCTTAGTTAGATTACAAGCTAAGAAAAACATCCTCAAAATATTTAAAGTTTTAATTCAGATTTAGTCTTTATAATTTTTAGATCTCAAAATAGTGTTTTTAGCTTTGAGTGTTATTTCTAGAAATTGTAGTGTTCTTTTGAAGAAAAACTTGGTTTGTATTTTCGATCTTGAATAAAAGGGATTTATTATTGAGCAATAGATAATTTTGAGTTCTCTTTGAAATTAGATTTATTTTCATTTATTCTTGTTTGAAGGAAATATTTGTTTTTAAAAGATTGCATTTCTCAACTCTTCCTTTAGATAGAATTCATTAAAAGAACAAGAATTTTTTCTCATAAAGATGCATTTTTAGTGTGTTTTGAGTCGGGTCACTACATATCATTAGTTTCGCTTTCGCACCTATTTTCCTAAGAAATAGCCTCTTAAAATCAATGCTTAAATTAAAATCATTCTAGTAATTTTTATATTTCTAGGGCTCTTTTCACCAATATAGCTTAGGCTAGTGTCTTGGAGTAGGGAGTAATTAACTCTCCAAGACAATTAAAACAAACAAGTAGTTGATCTTGTGGTAGGAAAAAAATCCAGTAGTCACTTGTATGCCCTGGGAAGCTCCTCTTAAAGGATTCAAGCACAAGGTCATATCTGAACCAGTGGGATAATCAATTCTATCTCATTGGAAACGATAGAATATGTGTGCAGATTAACAACGGTAAACCTCAGATAGACCATTGTCGAGGAGCCTGGGGTCACTTGTCAGTATACCTTGGATTATGTCAAGGGGATTAAGCTTTGTTACTCTTCCCTTGCGTATATGTCGAATCGTAGACTGTTCCCCCAGGTATATCAGTTCTTGTTGGTAACCATAGTGACCATAATCTTTATGGTTTTTTCCTAAGGTGACTGTCGAGGAAATATCCCACTGTACCTGGAGCAGGCGTCGACTAGACTCACTTGGACTCTCCGGAGGGTTATCTTCACTCGAGATGGTTTAAGTGGAGAAACTTGCACTAGTCTGTTTCATTAAGTAGGTTGTCGGGGTAACTGTTCCAACTGCCCTTTCTACATTAAAATACTACGATGTTGGATTTCATCACCAACTAGTGTTTTTTGTGTGGGAAGTTACTGTTTGTGTGTGGTTTTATCTCCTAGATTTTTAGGCATGTGATTCATTTGTTTGTACTCTAGGAGTTTTCATTGAAATTTTCTTTGATTGCGTGTGATTAATAATTTTTAATCATGGTTGAATTACCAAGAAATTCGCGTAGACTCCAGTGGAAGCCCCCTAATTATACACCAAGCCAACTTGAAGGGATGTGAGCTCTAGTATCGCCTAGTGACAGTAGAATTAGATCAATAGAAACAAGAGAATCATCTATAGTTATTCATCCTGATTATCAATCACAAACAACAGAGCATATTCAAGAGTCAATTTTAGTTTCAGAAGTTACTGGTAGTATATCTCCTTCCACTGAATTAGCTGAAGAACCTGAAATTTCTGAGCCTGACATTGAACTTGCTGTATTGGAACCATCTTCAGGATTTGTTACTCCAACTTCTAGTGATCCTGGTTCACCTAGGGTAAGACATCGCATTACTGAAAATCTTCCTTCTGACCTCATATCTATTGAAGAATTTGTTGGTCTAGACGAAGACGTAACTCTTCCCGAAACCTAAGAAACTTTGAATCTTAGGGATCGTGAATCAATATTCTATAGTCCTTTTATAACTGACGCTTGGTATTTATCATTGACATATTTTTTAGAAAACTTGGGTCTTATTTATTCACCACCCCAAATTCCTTTTCATCCTACGCCAAGAGGTTATTATCCTTCATCAACTATGTCAGGTGAGTCATATATGTTTTCCCAATCTCCAGAAACATTTTTATACGGTGGCCCTTTTGTTCCTTCGGGGTACCATTCACTCTCTGGTACTTTCTCAGGAGCAACTCCTCGAACAACTGAACAAGTGTTATCATCTGGTAAAAATGGAATTAAAACTGAAAAGTTGAACGCGGAGAAAATTTTTATGATGTCTGGTAATATTCCAAATCCTCAACCTCAAGGTAGTCAGTTACCGCCTGGGGGGCACCCTCAAGGTAATTTTTTACCAGTACAAACTGTAGGACAATATTATTTACCTGGAGAAAAACCTTAAGGACAATACATACCTCAAGGTTATCAACCTCAAGGACAGTACATACCCCAAGGTCAATCCTAGACTCAGTATCTTCCTCAGGGTCCTTATCAACCCTAGATTCAGTACATGCCTCAGGGTTATCAACCTCAAGGTCAGTAGCCAACTCAAAGTTTCCAACCTCCTTCCAGTCAACCATTATTACAAGGAGTTGGAAATTTACCAGTTAATTATCAACCCTACATTCAACCAGGTTATGCTCCTTCATATGCACAACCTTCTACGGGTCAATACCCCAGAATGAACATGGTGTGGAATCCATCTGAAATTCAACAGAATATGCAACCTAATGTGCAGTTACCTAATCAACCTAGACAGCCTATAGTTTTTGGTCCAACCCAGCAACCTATCCAACCTACTGTTCAAATCCCTCCACCTGGTTCTGTTCAGCAGCCGGGCCTAGTACACCTCAGAGTCCGCCTCAGACTGCTGCAGCTACTACAACTTCTGTTCAACCTACAACAACTGTTTCTAGAGTATCTGTAGCTCCGGTTTCTTCTATCCCTGCATCAGTGCAAATTCCTCAGGCCTCTGTGCCATAGTCAGGACCTACAATTCAGACTACGGTCCAGATGCCTACAGGACAAGCTGGTACTAGTACGATTGTCTCTAGTCAACCACAGTTTACTTATCAATCGTACCAAGGACAGTATCAATTTGTATAGGCTACACAAAATCCAGTATATCAGTATCAACCATACCCTGGGTATACTTATCAAGTACCTCAACAACCCCAGTATGGTCTAATTAATCCTGGTTACCCAGGAGGTTTCATGATTCCAAATACGCATCCAATTCCAGGGTATCCTATATATCCTCCTCCTGGCATTGGTTTGATCACACAAGGTTTGTCAAGACCCTAGCCATTGGTTACCATCCATAGCAACTTTAGATTTATCAGATCTATCACGCCTTACGAACGATCCCATTTTTTTATCTTCCATATTTGTCGTCGATGCCTAACAAGTTGCCCAGTGATATTTTGAAGTTTGAAGGTAAGTCAGGAGAGGACCCATCTAATCACATTATGACTTATCACCTCTGGTGCGCATCCAATTCACTAGTCGATGATTCGATTTGTTTGCGTCTTTTTCAAAGAAATTTCATTGGTCTAGCTACCAAATGGTACATTGAGTTACCATGCGGCTCTTTTAATAATTTTAATTCACTAGCTACTGCTTTCTTAACCCATTTTCAGTTGCCTGTTAGATACGACAACATCACAAAGTTGTTGACTTTATTAAAACAGTCTATGTCTATGTACATATCTGATCACATTCATGAATGGAGACATAGAAGGCGTTTAGTGAAAGTCTTTATTCTGGATCAGATTTTGGCTGAATGGTTTATTAAATCGTTATTGCCCAAAATTACTGAAGATGTGGCAAAAGGAGGCGTTGTTACGGAAGAGAAAGTCATTGCTCAGGCTCAGTACCTTGACCTTGTATATACTCAGTCATGTACCCTGTATGATAAAATCCCCGATTTACCAAGACCTGGTCAATTAACTACAACTCCTTCTGGCTCTCATGTCACTGATGGTGTAATTGGTTCTGTTAGCACTAGTAAAAGTAAGAAGAAGTCTTCCAAGACCACTTCTCCTATTATCACTTTACCCGATTCACCCAAAGGATATTCTTCCCTAGAAACTTCTGCTGATATTCATGTTGTAGAGTCATCTACAACCAATTCTAAAACTGGTAGTAGGAAGAAAGGTAAGAATAAAAAGAAAAAATATTCAAAAGATAAAAACGATACAACTAAACCAACTGAAGAAAAACGTAAACCTCGATATCCTTGTCTAATCTGTGATGAGGATAATTTTACAAAAGAGTGCCCTCATAGAGCTGAGGTATCAAAATTCGTTAAGGGTTCGCCTATACCTGCTGTCTTGAAGGATCCCTTTCCCGCTCAAGATAATAACATGGTTGGATCTTCCTCCAATACACTTGAGAATATCTTGATGGTTGCGACGCGATCGCAAGATTATGGTAGTAAAAATATTGGTAAAGAAGCAAAAACATCCAATTCTGCATCAACTACATCTCCCTCAGTTTCTGATCCATTACAGATCGAGAAACA
Organism: Pinus albicaulis; assembly: GCA_034641835.2. NCBI lineage: Eukaryota > Viridiplantae > Streptophyta > Pinopsida > Pinales > Pinaceae > Pinus > Pinus albicaulis. Next base: position 1,201,545,003 of record CM076574.1, read on the forward strand.
AAATCCTGACTTAGTGATTAAACTGCCTGCAAAATGTGTACTTCGTAAATCAACTTTCAATCCACATGCGAGAGCTGCTCAGAATTACAATATTGTTGTAGATTTGGCAATTTCCCCTTCATCAATGTCAGCTTTGGAAGTATTGCAATCATCCCTAGCCCAAAGAAAATTACTTTTGTCAGCTTTAGGAGCCATAGATCTCCAAGATTCAAACCTCATGATCTTCGATTTAGAGAATTTTACACCCCGCCTACCCCATCAAATGGCTTTTCATATTCCGGTAATAGTAAAAAACAAACGTATCTTTCATACTGTTGTTGATGAAGGGGCTTCTACGTGTATTATGTCATTGAAATGTTGGAAATCACTTGGTTCTCCAACCATTAACCAATCACCAACTATTCTCAAAGCTTTTGATGGAAGAGGCTTTCAGCCGTATAGTATCTTACAAGATCTACCAATAGAGGTCGAAGGAAAAATAAATAATCTAGATGTGGAAGTGGTTGATGCACCTCTGGATTACAACCTTCTCCTAGGTCGCAGTTGGTTTTACACCATGACTATTGTTGTATCATCGATTATTCATCTCATCATGTTTCCTCATAAAGGAAAGATCGTTAAAATAGATCAGCTCTCATATTATTCATCCGACCCAGCCTCTACTGATAGCATCCAACATATCGAAAAATTGACTATCCCTTATAAGGATGTCGGTGTAGGTTTGCTTAAAGATTCGGCTTTAATGAGAACTTTTTCCCTGCCTTCTCCCAACGTACAACTTCCTATTGCTAATATCAATATGATTACATCAAGTACTATTTCCTTTGATGATCCTTGGATAGTACCTTCAGAATCAGAATTGGATTCTTTCGATGGCTCGATGCCTTTGAGTCCTTTTGAGTTAGCATATAAAAATGTACAGTCATTTTCCGATACTCCTTCAACTGAATCTGATCCAGTGAATGTGATCAATGAGGAGTCATTTTCAATATTGAGCTTAGCTTCGACACTAATTCCAGATCCTGCTCAACAAGTATTCAATACTGATGAACATATTCGTGAATTCTTGTTGGTAGATGAGTTACCATGGGAATATCTTCATCATAGGTATTTTTTTTTACCTGATCTCGATCATTTTGAGAATGATTTTTCCTCCATTTCTACCACTGATTATTTCAAAGAACCTCAGGATCCTCTCTCACATATCGATTCTGAATTGAATTTAGAAAATATTTCTACAACGATTCCTCTTGACATTTCAGTAAAACCTAGAATTGTTGAAAACATTCATATAGGTGCTTCTTGTATGACTGATGAAATCTAAGCATATAAAGCCCTACTTCAGGAATTCCGTGAAATTTTTGCCTAGTCATATGAAGAAATGCCAGGAATCGATCTGTCGATTTTTGTTCATGAAATTAAGACATATCCGGATGCTAAACCTGTTAGACAGAGATTACGTTAGATACATCCGAGAATATTGGTCACTATTAAAGCAGAAGTTGAAAAATTACTTTTTGCAGGGTTTATTCATCCGATCCCATTAACGGACTGGGTATCTAATATTTTTCTGGTCAATAAAAAACAAGGAACAATACGAGTATGTATTCACTATAAGGATATAAATCGAGCTTTTATAAAAGACAATTATCCAACCCCTTACATCAATCAAATTATTGACGATTGTGCTGGAAGTGAAATGTTCTCGTTCATGGATGGATTTTCTGGCTACAATCAAATCAACATACTCCCTACAGATCAACCTAAAACAACTTTCATTTGTCCATGGGAAACTTTTTCTTATTGCAAACTACCTTTTGGCCTTAAGAATGCTAGTGCCACTTTTCAAAGGGCTATGTCTTATGCATTTCACGACATTAAGCACATTGTGCAACCCTACCTCGATGATTTACCTGATCATTCTTCACGTAGAGCAGATCATATTACTCATCTACGAGCCATATTTATACGATTTAGGCATTATAAGATTCGTTTGAATCCTCACAAATATGTTTTCTGCATACAATCTGGACGATTTTTGGGATTTATTGTCTCAAATGCAGGCATTTGTGTTGATCCATCGAAGGTTGAGGCAACCATCAATTTACCTCCTCCTTCTACTCTTCGCCAACTCCAAAGTTTTCAAGGGAAAGCAAACTTTTTACGACAATTCATTTCTAACTATGTCGAGTTAACGAAAGGTTTAACTAGGTTGTTGAAACAGAATATTCCTTTCTTTTGGGATGAGGTCTCTGATAGATCTTTAAATGCTCTAAAAAATGCACTGACCCATGCACCGTTACTGCATCCTCCCAACTACAACCAAGATTAATTTTTGTACCTCGCCGCTTTCGATTCCACAATAGGGATGGTTTTAGTTCAGGAAGATGAATTCCATGGTGAACATGTGATTTACTATCTTAGTCGAAATTTGCATCCGACTGAAATCAAATATTCACATGTGGAGAAATTGGCCTTGGCAGCTGTTCAAGCTCTCCAACGTTTTCGTCATTACATACTGTTATGCAAAACAACAGTGATATATGATTGTAACCCTATGATGTATATCTTGACCAAATAATTGCTAGGGGGAAAATACTCTAAATGGATTGTTATCCTACAGGAGTTTGATTTGGAATTTGAAAAGTCCAAATCAAAGAAATCATTGATATTTGTTGAACTTATGTGTGATTTCCCACGTACTGATACAGAAACTGTGGCAAAACAACCAATCATAGATGAATCCTTGTTTCTTATTAGTACCATTGATCCTTGGTATGGAGATATCATTGTTTATCTTCAGACCCAATCTTTTTGGCCCAAACTTTCATGGTCACAACGACGTAAAATCCATTTCCAATCTCAACAATATCATATTGTTGGCGACACACCATACCGTCGCGGTGCAGACTCTGTTTTTCGATGTTGTCTCACTCATGAAGAAGCCGAAAATGTTTTAAATGACTGTCACTCTGGAGCATGTGACGGTCATATGTCTGGGTATGCCACAACCCAAAAGATATTGCACGCCAGTTATTTCTAGCCATCCTTATTTAAAGATTGTATTTATGCAGTCTGAAAATGTCATAATTGTCAAATCTTCGATCGAAAAATGTGTGCACCACCTACTCCTTTTCACCCTGTAATTTTTTTCGGTCCTTTTGCACAGTGGGGCATTGACTTCATTACATGTAACCCTCACTCGGGCGGGGGGCATGGGTATATTATTCTAGCAGTATATTATTTTACCAAATGGGCCGAGGCGATGCCTACATTTGCAGCAGATGGAAAAACTGCAACTAATTTCGTGTTCAATCATGTGATTTCTCGTTTCAGTGTACCCCAAGCAATAATTACTAATCATGGGATCCATTTTCGAAATATCATGATGACCGAGCTAGCAGACCAACTTGGCCTATGCCATGACAGTTCTACACCATATTATCCGCAGGCTAATGGTTTAATTGAAGCAATTAATAAAGTCTTAGTCACCATGATTAAACAAATCATTGGAATTCATAATTCGAATTGGCATACCATGCTCTTTTCAACACTTTGGGCATATCGAACCTCAGCAAAAACATCGACAGTCTTTACCCATTTTCAACTAGTTTATGGTTTAGAAGCAATATTACCCATTGAATGCGAGATACTGTCACTCCAAATAGCCATAGAGTTACTACCAGCCACTTCTGAAGAGGAGAAACATTTTTTTATACTTGGCTCAATTAGATGAGAATTGGCGCATCGTTGCATTAGCTAAAAGAATGAAAGCTCAGTATGATAAAAGTGTTACCCCTCATAATTTCTGAGAAGGAGACCTAGTTTTGATTTATGATCAAGCAACAATAAACTAAGGGCTGGGAAATTCGAACCCATGTGACATGGTCCTTATATTTTCAAGCGACAGCTTGCAAAAGGGGCCTATGAATTGATTGATTTTGATGGGGTCTCTTTAGGTAAACCCAGAAATGGACTTTATCTGAAGAGATATTACGCTTGATTTTTGTGTGGAGATATTCTCTATATATTAGTTACTTTCTAGCTGGTGTGCTATAGATTAGAAATGTGTGCCTAGCTTAAGTGTTATTTTACTACTATTTCTGCTTATCTAGATTACTCTTGATATCGCAGATGTCGACGTCCTTTCAAACATATATTGGTTTTGCTGATGGCGCTTGTCATAGTACACAGAACATCTCTTCCACATCTTGGGTTATTATTCACCCACTGACGAGTTAGTATCTATGAATGGGGTAAGCCTCGGTCAAACAACGAAAAATATTGCTGAATATAGTGCAGTTATTGAATTATTGTCGGAATCCATTTCATTTGGAATTCGCAGTTTGATCGTTAGGTTAGATTTTGAACTTGTTGTATTACAGTTAAACCAAATATATGCCATTAGAAACCCAATATTATTAAGATTATTTTTAAGGGTTCATCTCTTGGAATGAGAGTTTGATTATATTGAGTATCAACACATTCCAAGAAATTTAAACACATTAGCAGAAGCAATAGCTTCTAGTGTTATAAACAGACATTTGAAATAATAAAGTAGTAAATCAACATTCAATAACATGATTGAACAGGTAACTGGAAATAATAATATATCATAGTATAGATGCAGTGTTCAAAAAATAGTACATCGTCTTCGATCATAGGTTTAAAACGCCTTATGATCAAGAAAAAGTGATACAAAAAAATGAGTCTATACAGTCAATCATCCACTATCCGTGGTAATGATCATGATAATACACTACTGCTCATGCCACTCTATTTAGAAATCTCCTCAATGGTCCAAGAACACCAATGACGTATCTCTGTAAACGAAGTGGAATGTCATCTATGGTGGTCTCAGGGATGTCCATAGTTAGCCGCTCCAGGTGGTGTTCCAAATCAACCGCATCTCCCGCCATTCGATCCTATGGTGGTGGTGGAGTGTTGTCGGTCGACATGGACCCACATCTGCATTTGAAATTTTTGTTATCAGTTTTGGATGATTTAAAAACAAAATAAAAATTAGAAATTAGAACATGTCAAAGAGAATTTTTACCTGACTCATCCCACTGAGCTCCTGGAGGAAGTGGCATATCTCGGTCGCCACGAAAATCTATGCCCGCATAAGGAAAATCCTCTATCACAAAAAGTTGGTGTTCTAACCAACGAAAATAAGTTGAGGGAAATCGAACAATCTCCCCACCCTCGCTGTGACGGGCCATCAAAGCAACCCATCGAACCATCCGAGGCTCTTGAGGTCTACCGGCATCAATAGGAATATGCTGTGGGGATAACAGAGGAATCCTCTCTAAAGAAAAGGTAACCACGATAGATACATATCCGAATTTGTTTAACTTCCCGTTTTTTGCTCTAGTTAGTTGGCCGTTGACATTAGCCAACACTGCCTCGCACCAGTTGAATAAGGTGCCTTGGAAACAATCTACTGCAATCCACATCTGAGATCCAGTAGCTACATGCAAAGTTTCACTTACGCACAACTTGGTAATAGTAAATGCAATCAATTTTAACTCGGGACGGATGATAGTTTTAATATTAATCTATTTGTCTCTAGGATTGGCTTCATCTTTACAAAACTATAATTGCAGGCTAGCAACAGATTGGCCACCTGGTCTAGCCCCAAATAGAGAAAGTGGTTCACCTCTCTTAGACAAACCAGTCAAAAAATATATGTCCTCCAAATCAATTTCGAGTCGGTGGCCTCCAATCACGAAACACTGGTCCTAAACGTCCCACTTGTTTACCAACCAAGTGAGAAGATCTACTTGAGCTCTCATGCCACTGATAGCCCAGAATTTGAATAGCCTGCATGCTCTTAAAACTTGCAATGTAGGTTGATGAATCATTTCTACTTCATCTACCTCCTCATGTTCACATTCCCACCAAATGAGCATTGTAAATATCCTACAATGAGAAAAATGAAAGATTAGAATCATTTTAAAACAAAAATTTTGGGTAATTTGGGAGAAAATTATGTTTTTAAATTCGTTACGGCACCCCCGCACTTTACGTTCAGAGACAGTGCGTAGCTCCGCATGGCCTCTGTGCTAAAAGTGCGGGGCCTCGATATTTTCCTTTGTAAGAAAATGTCGGGGTCCACAAGTACCATGTGTATTACCTGCGGACCCCCGAGGGCGGATTTTTGAACCAATTTTCTCTCCAAAAATGAATTTAAAACCCTAATTTAATGAAATGAATAGATGAAAAGTAAGGAAAAGAGGACGTGGATTACCTGGAGCAGACGATTTTTGATTTCAACGATCGATTTTTCCAGAATCTTCTCCGAAGCGTTTTTTGCCAAAAGCTCTAAATTTTTCGCTCCAAATTCAAACGGTAAAAATGAACTTGAAAAACTCCTTTTTATAAGTTTTTTCGAATAAATGAAATTTTAATTTTTTTATTTTTCACATAAAAAAGATGGTTTTTCAAGATATTTTTATTATTGAAATAGGTATGTTTAATTTTTTGAGTTTTTGTGCAAAATAGCAGATTTTTCAGGCAAAATGATCATTTTTTGATGAAGAGTATACTTTTATCACTTTTTTGGGCTCTTTAAAATCTACAAAAAAGTGAAACCATGGAGTCCTCTTTTAAGCCCTTTTCAGACTCTCTAAAAATGAAAATATTGCCGAGTACTTGACTATTCGAACTCGTTAAAGGAAATGAATAGTCGTCCTTTCAGTATAAGTTTACCCCTTTTCCGGACTAAAACGGACTATTTACGGAAAAGGTATACGTTGACTAATCATGGTCAATATAATTCTCTCTCACATTATTTTATCTTTTTTCGGGCTTTAGAGACTAAATTTACGAAAAATTACACCCATGGAGTTTTCTTAAGTTTTTTCTTCTGACTCCCTAAAAATGAAAAACACTGAGTTTCTCCTATACTGGACTCGTTAAAATTTAACAGTAAAGGAATTGTCAATTTCAAACAGGAACGAACCACTCATTCTTAGGGTTTGTGTTTAAACTAAGTTGGACTCATCCGAAGGATGAGTTTATAAACAAGCAAATGTTATCCTCCTCAAGCTTGTCAAAAAATAAAGAGGTACTTGCCAGAAATGGTGGGGGAAAAGAGAGAAAACATATTCATTTGTTACATTTTGATTTGTAAAAACATTACACCACTCTTGAACACGACATTTTTTGTCACACTTCTAGCTGGGTTGGGAAATCCTTTGCCTATCAGTTAATCAAACCATATTGAAGGTCTTCAGCCGGTTTCTGGGTATTAGCTTAGGGAAATTGTCACCAAACCATCTGTAGTGTCGTTATGTGTTAAAGAGGACAATCAAACAAACCATTCATCTGCAAAAAATTGTCTCCATTTGCGTTGACCATCCCTAAGTCAGTCCTTGCAAAAAATTTCTTCAAAACTTGATCTATGGTTTCGTGTCGTGAGCTTGCTTGCGACGGATCACTTTCTATCGACGACAGCTCATCATCTAGGAAGTTGATCTAGAATCCATCAGTACCTTGGAATCTGCATGTATTAATGACAGGTTTCTCACCTTCGACGACAGGTTGCATCATTGACCTTCGATTGAACGATTCCGTAAGATGTTCGACTTCATATTACTTATTCACATTTTATGGATTGTACTGAGCACTTTGAGAGCCATTGTCATTATTGGTGGTTTCTCTCACACTTGTTAATAGTTCACATCATTGACTGGTAATCAAGTGGTTTCTACCATGTTCAACTTCAACACATTTAATCGCATGGATAGAATCTTACTAGTTTGGGAAGCAGAAATCAAGACCTTGGATCTAGTTTCCACCATCCAGGCTGCGAGGAGTTGTATTATTCATTATGCAGTAGAATATTCATTACAGATGGCTGAGTCCATGTTGTGTCTACACTATTGATGTAATATTAAAATCATTTCTGTCTCAGAACAACACCCAAGCCTTTGATCCCCCAGTAATATTATGCCTACCTCAAATAAGATATATATATATATATATATATATATATATATATATATATATGTTTTTCATTGAATGTTTTTACTCCTGGTTCCATCGTGTGTCCATTGCCAATCTCTGAAATGATAAAGCACATCACTTCTTCGAATGCTCTCGCACTTCACACTTTAGGGGGCAATTTGTTACACTGAAATTTGTAACCATGAAATTTTAGTACTCCCTTAGAAGTCTACAACATCAAAGTTCCTAAAGTAAAGCCTTGAAATTAAGAGAAAAGCTCATAAAATTCTTAAAAACACTTATACTGCACTTTCTCTTAACATTGCCTACGGTGCCGCATTTTTTTTGCTTTAAATCATGTGGAGCTAAACGCACTTTTTATTCATTAAAGGTGCGGACCCCTGTAAAAGGTAAAACAAAGGTGGAAAGTAACATTTAGAAGCCCAACAGTCAAATCTCGAAAAAGCGAAACCATGGAGTCCTCTTTTAAGCCCTTTTCAGACTCTCTAAAAATGAAAATATTTTCGAGTACTTGACTATTTGAACTCGTTAAAGGAAATGAATAGTCGTCCCTTCAATATAAGTTTACCCCTTTTCTGGACTGAAATGGACTATTTACGAAAAATGTATACATTGACTAATCATGGTCAATAGAGTTTTCTCTTGCATTATTTTATCCTTTTTCGGGCCTAAGAGACTAAATTTACAAAAAAGTACACCCATGGAGTTTTCTTAAGTTTTTTCTTCTAACTCCCTAAAAATGAAAAGCATCGAGTTTCTCCTATACTGGACTCGTTAAAATTTAACAGTAAAGGACCTGTCGATTTCAAACAGGAACTGACCACTCCTTCTTAGGGTTCAATTTTAAAAAAAGTTGGACTCATATGAAGGATGGGCTTATAAACAAGAAAATGTTATCCTCCTTAAGCTTGTCAAAAAATAAAGAGGTACTTGCCAGAAATGGTGGGGGAAAAGAGAGAAAACAGATTCATTCGTTACACTTTGATTTGTAAAAGCATTACACCACTCTTGAACACGACACATTTTTTCACACTTCTACTTGGGTTGGGAAATCCTTTGCCTATCAGTTAATCAAACCACATTGAAGGTCTTCAAACAGGTGTCAACAGCTTAGGAAATCATCGTTCGAAACCATCTCAGCAGTTATGTGTTCAAAAGAGGACAACAAACAAACCATTCATTCGTTAAACATTTGTTCCCATTCGCTCTGACCATCCCCGAGTTAGTCCTCGTAAAAATTTTTCAAACTTCTGATTTATAAGCGTGTCGCGAGCTTGCTTACTTACGCGATCACTTTCTATCGACGACAACTCATCATATAGGAAGTTGATCTAGAATCCTTCAGTAACTTGGAATCTGCATGCCTTAATGGCAGGTTTCTTGCTTTTGACGACAAGTTGCATCATTGACTTTCGATCGAACGATTATGTGAAATATTTGAATTTAGATCATTTAATCACATTTCATGGATTGTGCTGAGTACTTTGAGAGCCATTGTCATTATTGGTGGTTTCTCTCACACTTGTTAACAATTCACATCATTGACTGGTAATCAAGTGG